>JAMAGB010000007.1:0-592300 GCA_023625975.1 Talaromyces sp. PYS2103 | reverse complement strand
TTTTTTTGTTATATTTTTTTCATGGATACGCTTTTACACCCCCCCCCCCCCCCTTACTAATTATTGATTGATTGATTGTTGTCCAGAAACGAAAACGACTCTCTTCTTTTGAGAAACATTTGATCTGCGGCACGAGTTTCTGAATCATCTGGTTGGCGTTTTTTTTTTTTTTTCTCGTCTGGTTGTATTGAAGTCAATGTCTGTTATTGATTGGATGGGTTTTGCATGAGTACCTACGTATGGCTTCATTATATGTTATCACCATTGTCATTGTCGTCGTGTTCATGTCGAAAGCTTGGAACCACCTCGGGTCTTGTTTTGGGTGTGGACCTTCAAATCTTTTTTATACATAATATATGTTTAATTTTCAAGTTCGAAATACTTACTTTAGCAGAGGTTCCTGTATGTAACTATTGAATACTGACATGCTGATTACTGTTTGATTCAGGGATTGAACGTTCGAGTCATTGATATATGAATCTTGCATTTACTATGACCTCGGGAGAGTTTACCATGGAAAAGTAGCAGATCATCGAATCTATATACCTATATATAGACATATTGCTCATATCAAGCTGTACATGGCACCCCAACCTTGAAGTATGTTCATTCCGGCAGAAAAACCTTCTTCAGTCTAAAGCGACTCAAGTCCCTCATAACCTGCACCGTATTCTTAACATTTTGCTTCACGATAACCGAGGTCGGTTTACTAAACAACTCATCAATCTCTTCCAGAGATTTGTTCTTGGTCTCAGGCATAAACAGAATCTGATATACCCAGCCCAACACGGCAATACCGCCGTAGAATCCGAGTGTGAGACCAATGCGAGTCATAGAATTCATCATGCGGGTGAAGTTGTAGGTGACGATGAAACTGCACAGGAACAGGTTTGCGTCCGAGGTTGTCATGCCGTAGTGACGCAGGTATGTGGGATAGACTTCGGAGGGGATGACCCAGGTGAGACATGCGTATGAACCAAAAAATCCCATGTACAAGATGATACCGGTTAGATACAAACCCGTGGCAAGCTGTTGGTGTGTGTCCAAGGGGATTTGATATCCGACGCCGACAAAGACTAGACCGATGAAGAAACCCGGAAGCATGAGATTAGCCCAATAGCGACGGCCGAATCGTTCCATGTAGAGAACAGCTGGGATTGTTCCGATCATCAACGCTCCACCGCCAACTAGCGACATGAAGACAGCGTTTTTCGGAGTGAAGCCAATGCCTTCCATCAGCACACTCATGTAATACATAACTGCATTCACACCGGTGAACTGTCCAAGGAAGACCATGATGTTGGCATAGACGAGGGCGCGACGAGCACGAGGATTTGTAAAGAAATCCATCCACGGATATTTCTTCGTGTGACTCTGCTCTTCGTTTTCGACCTGAACTGTCTCTCGCATACCGAGGAATTCAGCTTTGGATTCGTACGTGTCGAATCCCCGGATTTTCTTCCAGACTAGATAGGCCTCTTGTTCGCGACCCTTCAACATAAGATAACGTGGACTCTCAGGCAGGAACAGCATGCCAATGAACATGATTGTAGAAAAGACCAAGGATGAACCAAGAATATAACGCCAGTTGCCCTTGACACCGATGAACATAGCAGCCACAGCATAACCCAAGATTTCACCCAAGGCAATATTGAACTGATACAGAGACACCATGTTTCCTCTTACTCTGGACGAGATACTCTCAGCGACATAGATGGGGACAGTCCCGCCCTCGAGACCGACACCAGTACCCAGAATGAAACGACCAGCGAACATCATACCGAAATTGACGGCACCGGCCTCGAGAGCAGCACCGATGGTGTACAGGATACACGACAGGATGATCGAGTTCTTACGACCGAGGTACTCATTGGAAGGCGACAGAATGAGTGCACCAGCAACAGCACCCAAGGGCATACCAGAGTTGGCCAAACTGGCCTGGTTGGAAGACAGATGTAAGTCGGTGGGCATATCAATGTTGGCACCACTAATAAGCGACTGGTCAAGACCGGAAAGCAAACCACCGAGGGAAGCAAATCCGACAAGGACATAAGTGAAAACAGCCGGGTCGGAAAAGGACAATTCCAGCTTCGGTCGCTTCCGCCCTTGAGATGCTGTCTCTAGACGAGCGATTTCGACATCCATGGCGGCCTCTTGGGCAGCATTGGAGTTTCCTTTGAGATCGTCCAGGTCAATGTCTGGGACGGGTTGGTCTGCGTAAGCAGCCTCGACGTGTTGGGAGTGCTCCATTGTATTGATATATATATATATATATATATATATATATATATCGAAGGGAAGAATAGTAATAAAGAAGAGAAATGTCGGCCTAACGACCCTAGATCAGACGAGTGGAAGCATGCAGTAGAGAGGACGACAAGAAGAGAGACTCGTCCTTATATAGGAAGAAATTGGGGGAGGCCCTGCAAAGTGCGGAGATTTTCTGCTTGCCCGCCCACGGGGCTCCACGATTCCTTCCTTCCTTCCTTCCTTCCTGTTCCGAACGAAGGAAGGTGCCATGCAGGAAGTGACGACGATTGTTGCTTCCCCATGTTGCATAGCGGGTCATCCACTCCGGTAGCCAATCACGTTCATGTGCCGGCGTAGATCGCTCCTGGAGGCAGACCAAAGCGGCTGTCTGATTGGCTGGCTGGGGTGTAGTAGGACCTTAAAAGGCTTAAAATGACCTTAATCCATGGATATCTTACCTAATCGTAGCACTGCGATGTCATTCCTCAGGCATCTTAGTGCTGGAGGATATATCGACACTGCCAAAACAATCAGTCTCCTTCTGTCTGGAGTACTTCATGGAGTACGTAAGTAGTCCCCGGAATTCTACTTTTTCGGTGGGAGGAGGAATGCTAGTCTCTGCTAGTTTTCATACTGATTATCACTGAATAGTGCTCAAACGCCCCACGTACTGTTAACAACCAGGCGATCGCGAGTGACTTTCCTAGTAAGAGGCAAGATGCCGTACACCGTGCGAGACTTAGAGTTCTTACCAACCTTGGAAATCCTCAGCGCGCTTCATCCTGTCTTATGAATTCTTGTTTTACTTTCTCAAATACGCAGTATCCAGGTCGCTTTGACCCTTGAGTCCCTCGAAATTCAAGCCTCCGGAGTACAGTAGAGCGAAACGGGGAGTCATACAACCTCCAGACTCCAGAATCCAGGTGCTGATATGCGTGCCGATGGCGGGGTGCACGTCCTTTCAGTCCTTTTCACCGAAGACTGTAGAAAGTAAAGTCGCAAGATTATTACGTTCTCCATGCCGGGCTGCCTCAGTTTCTCAGCAGAATGTTGTATGTTGTTTCTCCAAAATTTCTCCAAAATTTCCCCGGCGAGAAAAGCGTGGGGTTGCCGGCCCGGTCTAGCCCGTCCGGCATGCCGGTTTGCGCACCGATGAGTCTCATGTTAGCCCGGCTTATTCTTCCGATGCTCCTTTTTTTTCCCGGGTCATGAGATACAAAATTGAGCTGGTGGGTATACTTTCATCCACATTGAGATTGATATTACACACGTACTCTTCAATATGTATACGCCAGCTGTATACAGGAAACCTCTTATTGGGGACGGTTATACTGATGCTTCCAGGAACTCAAGTTGTAACAGTCTACTCACGTACTTGGCGAGTGGATATGTAGAGCTAGTGAATATGTCATTATGGAGACTACAACACAAAATATCGACGCCCGTATTGAAGGACAAGGTTCTGAGGTCAACTAGATATCACTCGTTGCACATGTTACTTCGAGAAGTGAAGACTGCTTACTAGATGTTGTATCCTTAGGGCTGCTCAACTGTCCACAGAGCACAGATTTGGACGACAGGGACATATATAGACTAAACCGCCTAGGTAATCGAATTGAAACTCCTAGCGCCTGAACCTAAAGGATATCAAATGCAACAAGACAAGGTAAACCAAGACGTGCGAATAAACGCCAAAGTTTCCCTCTACCTATACGATCCCTGCTGGGAATTACTGGGACGCTTGTATCCTCCGCTCCCTCCACTTGATCCATAACCTCCCTGGCTCTGTCCGCCGTCCCAGCTGTATGCTTGATATTGCTGCTGAGGACGCGACGGAGGCGGAGTCTGACTTCCACTTCCCAAACCACCCTGAAGTCGAGCCCGTAGCCTCTCCTGCGCAGAGCCGCCCGATGCCCCTCTATCGGACAATCCAGAACTCGGATGCGTAGTTGGATACGTATCACCACGCTGACTAGGCAGTGGCCGTCGTGCAACCGAATGAGGTGACGTAGTTTGCGAATGATCAGCTCTTAAATTGTTGTTGTTCCCTATCGCAGCAACTGGTGTCCGAGAGCCAGCACGACTCCGCAAACTCGCGGTTTGTGATTGCGGTGGTTCTGCAGGGCCCGATTCTCCCCATAAGTCACCCAAGCCGCCTCCGCGTCCTGTGTACTGTGCCTGCGGCTGACCGTACGGGCTAGTACTTCCCTGTTGAAGTGCTACCTGTGTAGCGACTAATCGTGTTTGTGGCACAGGTGTCTTTGGGTCTGGAGGAAGCCATTCCGGGAACGGTCGACCTTTTTCTGTGTAGTAGGCTCGAAGGACGTTGGAAATGTGTGAGCTGTCTTCATTCTCGGGATCGTCTTTTTCGTCGCCGGATGTGATTGTTCGACGGAGAGTGTTGAGGCGAGTGCCGAGGTTTGATATTGTAGTTGATGATGCCAATGACGCAAAATATGAAGACATGGTGGTATTATTTGGTGCGAACGGTAGCTGTGATATTGTCGGTCAGTCACGCCTCCGTTCTCGTGAGAGAAGGAGGGGTAAAATGTAGCTTCGAGTTTCGTTGGTTCGGAGGTAAGCGGTAATTGGACGATTTTTTGGGTTTTGTAGATAGTCTGTTTTGTATGCTTATTACGTACTTGCTGTGTTTATAGTCGAGAAGGAGGTGGGCGAGTATCTTGGAAGTGAGGGTTGACTGTAGGGAGTGTTTCAGAGCAGCGCTGCCAGCCTAAATGCGGCCCACTCACCGCATACAACCTTATTGCATGTGGGTCATCCAGGTATGTACAAATATTTTACGAGAGGCTCAGAAATAGACACTTGCTTTTATTGCTATATAGAAGAAAAGAATACAACGAAAATAAAAACTGTCGCAGGTTGCAATCAGAACCTCCTACAGACACCAACACCTGTAACGCCAGGAATGCAATTTCGCAATCATGCCAGCATGCTCTCCTTCGCAGGACCTTCGGTTTCGTACTCAATCTCAATGCGAGCACCCTTCTTGCGAGGTTTGGGAGGTGGTGCGGCACGCTTGCGCTTGTTACCGGCGGCAGGCTTCTTCTTGTCTTCAGCAGCTGACTCGTCACTACCTTCGTCGTCATCGCTATCCTCATCCTCGTCATCCTCGTAGTCATCGCTGGAGTCGGCAGAGTCTCCTCCAAGCCACTCTTCAATATCCTCAAGATCCTCTTCATCTTCATCCAAGTCACTAACATACTCGACTTCGCCGACTCCTTCCTCTTCCTCCTCTTCCTCATCGTATTGCTCGCCCTCATCCAGATCCTCATCTCTCTCACCCTCGCCCTGCCTCTCCAATCCACGAAGAACCTTCTTCCAAATACCCTCCTCGACATTGAGCGGTCGATCACCATAAGCGCCGCTTCGGAGTCGCTCGATAAGCTCACGCTCAATTGCACGTTCGACCTTCGCAGCAGCCTCTGCTTTGCGCTCCCGAGTTTCCTCACGTCTCCTAATCTTCGGTGCCAATTTGGGCACAACTCGTTCACCAAGTCTCTCCTCTTCCTTGGCAAGTTTCCTCATCCTGATATTGACCTGCGTCAACCGTGTGAGACGCTGTTTACATTTGTGTATCAGGAATTTCGGCCAGTATATTAATCGCTCATCAACTTGTGCGAGCGCTTTTGTGTAGTTTGACGACAGCTTGATCTTCTCCCACCATTTGCTGGGCATGTGAGAACGTTCAATGGTCTTCATGTAGAGGTACATGGTACCCGTCTCGGGGTCCGATCGAACAGTAGCATATCGCGAGTTCGCCAATGGACAGCTTTGTCGATTGCATAATCCGGTGACATTGTATTCATTGCGACAGAAATTTTGTCCTTTTGTGGTTCTGAAAAATCCAAAATTGTCAGCTTTTTTTTTTTCCTTTCAAAGGTCTTTCCACATTGGAAATTTGTCAGGAAAAAAATACATACTTAAGTTTGAAAGCACAAAATTGCTGGTTAATAACCTGCCAAACAATTTCGTCAGAAGCCATTTTGACGGCGCAGACTACTTTTGCTTTTTGGAAAGCTTTGCAAAGGCTAGGTGAGAGAAGCTTGGTGGATGTTTATGGCGAGATTTCTCTGCGATCTTCTTCCGTCCTCACGATAAAAAAAATTCCGACGGAACGGTCACGTGATAAAACCTCTTATCGGGCACAAAGCTTATCGGAAGCTTTCCTAGATAGGAAATCTGTAATCACTCGACCAAAATTCTAGGAACGCGACAGACGACCATAACAAAGATCATTTTACAGATCCCTAAATGTAGTTCTAGATCTAGGCTTGTTAGTATATCTTGTGGACTACCTTGTTTCACTCGAGCCCTAAGAGGACTGATATCAGCCTCGGCCCTGATGATATATATTTCCTAGGGAGGTACATATGTACTCGTCAACTAGATCCACGGATACCAGGCACAAATTATGTTTCTACTACCTAGGTAATCTACAGCACAGTCATTTCCAGATTATCTCACTCTGAAGGGTGACCTATAGATATCAAGAGAAAAAGCGCTTGGAGTGGAGAAAGCAAAATTAGCTATACATCTAATCACAGTATGACCTCTATGAAGGACTGATATCTACATGTAAGTGTGGTGCCTAGGCGTGGGACAGTTGGTCATGATGAATCTGTGCAATGGGGTTGAGAATTGTCTACCAAAACCTAGACAGGAATTCTTGTGGAATATTCTCTAGAGAGAATGTTCTTGAAAGCTAGGTCCTTCATTCATCGCTATGAAGATGCTAACGGTAACTCCCAGTAGACAATGTTCCGCCTTGATTGTGTAAGTTGTGCACTTTATTGACAACTACGGGCAAACCCATGAAATTTCAAGTAAGGTCTTGTCACAAATCAAACAGAAAACGTTGCCTGCACTATGTCTTCTCTGTCTCTTTATGAAGCATCGCTTACTCCTCCATACTTCTTGAATCCTGTCCTGGTGCCAACTGCATCAAGCCAATATCAACGCTTGAACAAACTCTCCTCAAGGATCTTCTGCGCTTTCACATGAGTCTTCCATCAAGCCCTCAGAAATGGCTTTTCCATATCCTCATGTCCACCAAGCAAAAAAACTGGGCTCCTTCGTGAAGGAGTCTCTCAACGGACATTGGTCATCCCATATCTACTCTGCAACAAATCCATTGAATCCAGGGATCCCGGTACACATGTCCCCCACCAGGGAAACGATTTGCACTCGATGCAGCGTCTCCTATTGCTGTCGGGATCTCTTCCTGCTTCACATCGAACTCTCTCTTGAGCACAACCTCTGCATCATCTGCAACTACACGAAGGACTTCAGAAATTTCTCAGATCTACAAGATCATCTCGAGCAGACCCATCTCTGGTGCGAGGCATGCAACTGGTTCGCACCTTCGTACGAAGGACTGCAGCAACATTTCCAACATCGGCACATGATGTGCCTGATCTGCAAGCAGACGTTCAAGAACCTAAACGAGTTGACGGGTCATGCCAACACGCACCGTCCCATGAGCCTGCCCTGTTTCATGTGCAAGGAAACCTTCAGCCTTCGATCCGCGACTTTCAATCATATCGAATCCGGGAAATGTTCCGGCGGAGCTACCAAGGAAGACATACGCTTGGTCGTGAAGACATTTTGGGCTGGTTTACCCAAGGAACTGAAAGGGTATTGGGTATCGGATAGTCATATGTTTAACTGTCAGACGTGTCAGCGGCATTATCGGCGCTTCAGTGATCTCTTGCAGCACAAGGAGGCGAGGAGCTGTCCAGAGGGATACTGTAAAGTGAACAGTATTACAGAGCGGTTGTTGAAGTATATACAGGAACAACTGCCCATTGTTGTCGAGAATCGCAAGAAACAAGAGCAGAAGAAACTCGAGATTGCATACCCTGAAGCCGTTATCCATCCCCGGATCCTTACGTTGCGTGCTGGATATTAATGGTGGGTTGGTGTGTGCCGATGCACGCGATGCTGAAAGGTCAGGACACCATGCTAATCCTGTTAGATGGAGAATTTGCACAAAGGAAATGCATGCACTCTTGTCACAGAAACACATTTGTAAAGGTTAATAGGTAGCCTTGAGCGGTTGATATCATCTTAATACAAGACCTTAGGCAGAGAGGCTCGACTTGCAATAATACCATGATAGATATGAATGGTGATGTGGAATGAGAGCAACGAGCGAGTGTAACGTAATTCATTCGACAGAACTTGATGACTTGCTAAAGGGATATACTGAAAAATCACCAGCCCTCCATTTGCAACGGTCCACCATCCCATTCAGTCGTTCCATTTGCAGGCAGTCCAAATTCCCGCTCATCCACGTCATTCAGCATGTCCTCGCCATATAGGCCCCAGCCCATAGCATCCAACTCCCTGGTAAAGAAGTCTCTCTCTTCTTCGAAAATAGAAGTTCCTTCCTCTCCGATATTCAATACGTCTTTGTATTGACGCAGGTGCCACCAGTGAGTAAGACCACGGAGCGCTTGTTCTAGGGGCAAAGCATCTTCTACCTCTGCATCAACGTCTGAGCCAGCCAACCAATCGTCTCGTAGATCGGGACGGCAGTAGAGATATATAGCTGTAATAACACGCATGTTGGTTTGGCGCCACTTTCGACCACAGTATGGAACCTGTGATTTGAATAGTTTCAAGGTATACAGTCGAAGATGAGGGTCCGGTATTTTGAGTCCCTTGCGAAGTATGGTGCTCGACCTATATTGAACAAGGAGAAGGCAACGGTGTGCTTTATCCCGCGTAATCTTTTGCATGATATGCAGATAGTTGATGACCGAGAAGAAGTTGCGGAAAGAAAAAGTTGTGATTGGGTCTTCAGGGACTGGCCCTGTTGGGTAGCCTAGTTCGTCGACTTCTGGGCGCGTGATGCCATCCGAGTAACCTTCCGCATTTTTCACAGGCGAGGGACCTCGTACCGACGAAGTACCGTTCACTGATGCTCTACGGCGTAGAATGGGGGGCGGTACAGCCTCGTCTTCCTCATCCATTGACTCGTTGTCTATAGAAACATCCTCTTCTGGGGGATCGTCGGAATGGAAACGGCAAAAATGAAAGAAGCTAGATAGAAAAAATTAGCGTGAACGAGCAGATATTACGGTTCGAAGGTACACACCTGTACTCCTTGCGATCGTTTTGCTGAGCAATCAATTGATCGACATCTTGATGAGCAAACATCTTCAGTATCAATGGAAGGTAATTCGAGTCCAGAAGCAACTGTGTCATGTACTCAAATTTCAGAATGTCTGCCGATAATCAGCAACGGAGAGATATTATGACTGAGACTGAAAATCTTACGAGATCTCTTGAACCATTTCAGCAAGAGCAACAAAGCCCCGGATATCGCTTTTCCGGTGATTTCTCGTAGTCTGATAATATCAAGTTCTTCCACGTCGTTTAAAAAATCATCTCGTGTCCCACCATAAGAAAAGCCATTGGCCATGCTGGATCAACCGTTAGCTGCCTATATTATTCAAACGTCATCTGACTTACCCGCATTGGCCGTTTGCTTGATTTATCATTGCACTGATATTGGTTAGAATGACTTTCAACAGGACGATGACTACTGCTTGAAGATGTGGCATTGCTTGCTTCTATTTGGCCATTAGTCTTCTGTTCCATCATTCCTTGGCTGTAAACAACTTACATAGAAGCTCTCAACTGCATCTAATCGTCGCTGAATATCTTCATTTTCTGTTTCTGGAATTCTGGGATTTCCACTTCCCCTTCGACTTTCTGACGGCGCCGGACTTGTATCAGAATTCTCCTCGTCTTTTGCCGTACCGTCGTTTATGGTATCATCGGCATTCCAACCCCGCTCGTATTTCATAAACCGCTCGCGTTCCTCCCATAATTGACGGGTTGCCCGAGTCATCTTTACATGACTGGAGAAGAGCTTGCCAGCCTCGATGATTGACGCTGGGACATCGCTGCCCTCCCATTTTTTCCCTACTAAAGTGTCTTGCGTCTCGCTTGTACCCTTGCCTCCGATGTTGTTGCTTGAATCATCCAAAGGCGGGTACATAAAGGGAAAATGTTGATTCGTTTGGTAGTTCTGTTTCTTCGCTGCTTTGCCACTTGGTCCTATCGGAGATGGTGGTGGGGAAGGGGCCGGTGTAGCAATATGCACAGGCTGATGCAGGATAGAACCACTACTAGCAACTGCGGTTGGTCCAGACACTCCATGTGTAGAAGCTAGCCGACTAGGATGGTTTGCAAAGGGTGGAAGAATTGAGTTATGATCTAATTCTAGAGGCACCACCGGTGGTGGAGGGTTGTAGGCTGGGTATTTCGAGGTGACTTCCTGACGAAAGATATGGTAATCCAGGGGGGATGCAGTCAGAAAGGGCTCTCGACGGTCAGCTGGATCTTTAGGGACGTCCATTTTAGGTTCTAATTCCTTCTTTGCGTCCTCTAAACTCTGAGTGCCGCCAAATATGAGGATTATCGTTTTCCAGAACAGTAAAGTAATCCGAGTGAAAGGTATGGCGGCGGAGTCCTCCCACCGCAATCCGGAGATGACCTTGACAAGAGGGATCAATAGACCTGGCTGCAATGCGGAAATGGCGTCCCGTAATTTCACATCCGTCTTATCGAGTGCCTCCAGCCTTCTAGCAACCTCAACAACAAAATACATGCACGTGAGAATGAGATTCGCTTCACGTTCGCGGGCGATAAGATATGTGGCATGTTCTTTCTCGTTGTCCAAATCAACAGGATCAATATTCATAGGACTTGTTTCCTTGTCGTAGATAGACTTCATATACTCGTAAAGTCTTGGAATACCATCACATTCGTAGATGAGAAGCACATTCTCAACGATCCACTTGATCTGAAGGGATTTTGATTTGGGATTTTCTGACTCTTCCTCGGGTGTTAGGTTTTCCGGATAGTCTTCCACGGATCTCCCTCCAGTTAACCCCCAAACACCACACATTGCATAGCATATCGCTTCTAATGCTTCAATTCGAGTGTACAAGTCGCAGTCATCGAGTCCAGTTAGAAGATGCTTTACAAAGGATTTTCGAGTGTCAATTTCGGCGTCAAGCCAGGAAGTGCTGGTGTCGAGCGAGTGTTGATGACAAAACTCTTTCCATTGCTGGTGAAATGAGACCTTTGAGCCAACCAGCATCATTCGTTCCGGCTCACTGTACTGAAACCACTCGTCGAGCTCTTCGGGGAAAGGCTGGCTGTCGGCATAGCGAAAAGCATACACTTGCTGTTCAACTTTAGGAATGTCTTGTACTATACGCCTCAACTGCGCAAGACTGAGAGAGTCTTGAGCCAACTCTATCGCACTTTGGCCAGGAGCAGGAGGCGGTGGCTGCATTGGTGGAGGTGGCGCAGCAGCATCTCGCCCGAGGCCTGGTCGACTTGTGGCCCTAGGATTGCCTGAGATAGAGTCGGCTGGGATTTGCTCTTCAATGACTGGCGACGATTTTAGTGAGAGACCCTCGACGACCTCCGCCATCAGCTGTTCGTCCGGAACAGGAGTTATGTCGGTCCCAGTCTGATCGACCTCATCTGCTTTCACGATGACATGTTCGGGCTCATCGGCCTCAATGCGGCGGGTAGACATAATGTGGTCTGAACCAGGTGGATATCATCAACAATAGGAAGTAGCATGTGTCGAAGATGCACAACAAGGGTATTAATAAGCATAGAATCACAATTGCTCAAACCATGACGCCGTTCTAATGCATGGATACTGCCACAGTCACCGTGGCCCTCCAGGAATCATTATGTCTTGTCGTCTCTCAACTTTGCGAGAGATGGATTAGGAAGTGACTTACCGCGGCAGTCAAGAGTGGGATGAGGTCACGTGACTTCCGTTGGTCTCGGTCTTTATTATTTGCTTACTCCCTACGAAGGCCTGGATCATTTTAGAAGTTTGCAATAAAGCTTCTTGTGGTCTTGCAAGTATCTGGATACATATTCACGAAAAGTTCTCACAACATTCAATGTGGAAGCGTCCGCTCACTATAAATATACAGTTTCGCTTCAGTGTAAACAAACATACTCAATCCGACTTATGCGCCGTGTCACTATGTTCACGTTGCTTCAGCTTTCTCTGAGCCTCCCAACGTTGCCATCCGGCCTCAGTAAGGTCCTCACTCACCACCAAGTCCCGGATTCGCAGCGCTCGTGATAGAGTCAAGTCCAGTCCCCAATCGATCCACCCGGAAGATCGTAGGTAGCCTGTGAAAGAAAACCAAACGATGGAAAATATGATTCCTGCCGTGAATCCCACAAGAACCTGCTTCTTGGTATGGTAATTCAAGTATAGACGACTAATGGCCACGGCACTGGCGCCAACACAGGCTAGGACTGAGAGAGCAACTCGTTGGAGGAAGGTGATTGCGTTCGGTGTGATAGAGAAGTTTGGTTTGTGCCGGAGTAGAAGGAAAAGTATCGCGTAGCAGGAAAAATAAGCCACGAATTGAGCGTGGGACGAGGGCATGCCGTAACCTTTGCCCTGCATATCTGTAGACGATACAAAGATGAGCCTGTAGTCTTACTAGACTGTTTGTTGCCTTGAATGATGCGTACAATGAGGTCTCTCTTCGCGGATAAGCCTCTTAAGCCCGAAATTTAAAGCTTCACAGCCCATTTGACCCGCAAACATCAACAACAGTTCCACCTCCCTCGAAGCCCAGATGAGTGTCACGTAAATGACGCATAACGCTTGCGGTACGAGTGCTAGCCAGGCCGACGCATACGAAAGGAGGTCGTTAGGATTCTGTCGTATTCAGTCAGCGGGCCGTCAATAGTCAAAGGACGAGTCGAATGTTTATCTCACATAATGTACATGGGTCAACGAAAGGGAAGCCAAAGGCTGATCAGGAGGCGACATTGTGCCGAGCAAACAGGGGCAGGCTGGATTTGAAGTTGGTGACTTTGACAAGGACTATATCAAGAAGAGAACATGATGGCGACCAACACATAGACTGAGTCACTTGGTTGCTTTCTTTCTCTTGCTTCTTTGCTTTGTCCGATGTTCTTTCCTTCGTCATACCACCAATAAGCCACGAGCAAGGCCCGGCAGCCAATCAGACCTCCCACTGGTTACATGGTACCTTGCTTAAAGCTGGCTCGGGCATTACATAAGTTCACGTGACTCAACACTCGAGTCACGTGGACTGACGTGGGGGGATATGGTTTGAGGAAGGAGCGAAGGTGAGGGGCAAGGTCATTCCTGCCAAAAGGAACTTCTGATTCGATGTTTGCTGCGATAAAAAATAAATCAGATTTGATAATCTCATTCCAACAACAACTCACTATCGCCCAACACAACGGGCAGCCATATTTCTTCTTCTTCTTCTCCTCCTAATTTCAGGGGCCTTGATGTCCAAGTCAGCTGTTGAGATCCTCCATTGACGTCGCTGTACGTGTTTCCGTCTGTCCCCCAGCTTCACGGAGGAATCCGGTCTCCCGTCGCATTACAATCAAAACATGAAGACTTATCCCACACCACGCCTTTCCTCAACCTCACTGTTGCGCCTGACAGCTCCATCATCGTCGTCGTTACCGCACCCCACGCTACACGATCCTTCAGATCCGTATCCCGCTACTTCTGGTCATATTTGTAGAGCCGTAGGGGTGATACCTCGGTGATCTTGGGTTTACCATCTGGAAGTGGTCGACCAATCCCGTTTTGCCGAACTTTTTGCGGCACTCGTCATTGCCACATCGTTGTTCCTAGCTCTACACTCCCTGAAAATGCTCCAAGTTTTGGTAAACTGAACCTGTGCAGAACTTTGGAGAGCCTTTTGGAAGTTGATCATCTTTTTTGTCCTGCCATGTCTCTTTAACGAGCACACGAAGGTTCCAGAGGTCTATGTTTGGCAGAAGGGTTCAGAGGCTTTGATGTCTATATATTGCCTACTGAGCATCTGACTTTTATTTGTCGATATCTCATGATGGCAGTTCCAACTTTCATATTTGAGGAGGATGACCGCTCTATGGAGCTCTCTTCTATTGCCGCCATTTATCCCGAAATCAGAATCGACGAACGATTTCCATTCAGAGCGTCCCTAGATATACCTGTGGCGCCATCGGTTCCAATACGCGTACGATTCGAGCAGGGCTCTGAACCCTTACAAGTTCCCATGACACCGCCGACATCGTTGGACACAAATGGTACGGGTGGAAAGGATGATATGTTCAGTATCAACAACGCCAACGTCGCCGAGAATGTCCATGATGATGTTCATGCTATATCCCATTTACCACCCGTCACTCTCGATATCGAACTTCCTTCGGGTTACCCATCAGAAAAGCCGCCGATTTTTGACATCAGTACCAATCCGCAGTGGCTATCGCCCTTGCAGTTAGCAACGCTGAAAGAGGACGGTAAACGTCTATGGCTCGAATCGGGAAATGACCTGGTGGTCTACACATACATCGACCACATACAACGAATGACAGATGATGTTTTTGGTATTGCGAGTAACCATGGTGACGAGATCAAACTTCCACGGGGCTTAAAGATTGCACTTCTTGACTTTGACATGAAGGCTAAAAGAGAGAAATTTGAACAAGAGACATTTGAATGTGGCGTATGCTTAGAGCCCAAGAAGGGGTTGAACTGCCACCGCATGTTGCTCTGCTCTCACGTTTTCTGCATTCCTTGCTTACAAGACTTCTACAACACTTGTATAACGGAAGGAGATGTGGACAATGTCAGGTGTATGGCGCCAGATTGTGGGAAAGACTCTACCACGACACAGGACGCTTCTCAGGAGCCTCTTGAGGACACCGCCGCTCGCAAGAGGAAGAGAAGAAAACAGGACCGACACATCAGCCCAAGCGAACTCCTTCAAATTCCTTTGGAACAGGAAACGGTGCAGCGCTACGTCTACTTGAAGCGAAAGAAGAAACTGGAGTCGGATAAGACTACGGTCTATTGCCCTCGCCAATGGTGTCAAGGAGCCGCTCGATCGAAGAAACACCCCAAGCCCGATAATCCCATGGCGGATGATTTCGACGATTCTGCAGATGAGGATGATGCTATCGAATTTGATCCAATGGGCGAAGAGTCTCAACTCCCACCAATGGCGGATAGGGTGGCTATCTGCGAGGACTGTGGCTACGCATTTTGTTCCGTTTGCAAGAAAGGATGGCACGGCGAATTAGCAAGATGCTCGCCGAGACGGGAGGCGGAGCTCACAGCAGAAGAGAAAGCCACAGAGGAATACCTCAAGATGTACACCACGCAGTGCCCCACGTGTAAGACCCCTTGCCAGAAGAAAATGGGATGCAACCACATGATCTGTTTTCAGTGCGGCACGCATTTCTGCTATCTCTGCACAGCTTGGCTTGCGGAGGATAATCCTTACAAGCATTTCAATACCACTGATAGCAGCTGCTACAATCGTCTATGGGACTTGGAAGGCGGTGATGGTGTCGATCCAGATGGCGCCGAAGAGTTACATCTCCTGCCAGAGAATCTGGCGGATTTTGATTCTGATCCTGAATCTGAAGATGACAACCCGCAGGTGGACTTGGATGATGTTGACGATCAACCAGTTTGGGAATTCAGTTCCGATAATAGTGACAGCGACAGCGATGATGAAGATGGACTGGGCCGGCGGCGACCTCCACCCCCTGCTCCAGTGCCTCCCCGTGTGATTCCTATCGCTGGCAACCCTAATGGTGAACCGGGATTTAACCCACGTGGCCTGGATGCTGCAGGAAGGGCTGTGGCTGCAGAGCGCCAAGCGCAGGCCTTAGCAATGGCTCAGATTAGAGATCGTCCAGGAGCAAGGGAAGCTTTCCCACGACCTCCCGTACGGCCTGGAGCAGTGCTACAACCCCGCCGACATGCTCCTGACAATCAACCCGTCCGACAAGAAGGCCTCCAACGATTTCTGGAACTAGTCCAAAACGACCAAGAAGACGAATGGGATAGCGACGAGTTGGATGAGTAACATGTATTTCACCCCATACCCTGTACTTTTTCTTTTCTGGCTTTCATTTGAGGCATACAAAACATATCATTGACGACTTACGATACTTATGGGTTTTTATTTTCTTTAAAAGGGGGAAAATTGCTTACTTTTGCATTTGCTTTGCTGATGTCATTATCAACTGTTCTATTTTAGCATCCATTTTGAGCGTGTTTTTGTCTAATATCTTGTATCTCATCTGTCAATAGATTTCAACTTTCTCATATCGATTCTCATGATTTGACAGCCATCTGCTTTCGCGAGCCAATCTTGATCACTGTTTACAAAAACCTTAGGAAATGTGTTTGGAAATTATGTTATGTATCTATGAAATGTAAATAACCTATATCGCTAAAACCAATGCAAGTCAAATGCCAAATGCAAGGACAAAAAAAAAGTACAGAGAACCTGGATCGAATACCTATTCAGATCCGTATGCTAATAACAGAAATATGCAAACGAGAACAACAAAAAAAAACACCAGAGTTTCCAAAGAAAGGGTATCTTAACCAACGCCAGACTGTGTCTCTATGATGGAGAGATAAGGAAAAATGGTCGCAGAGAGTGTAGCGTGGGAAACCGTATGTCTCCGGAAAATGTAAAGGAAGGACAATGCTCGTTCCGATGTGGTCCAGAGGAATCCATAATCGAGAGGAAGAGGAAGGAATTAGGAAAGAGAGAAGGAAGGAATGAGAGAGAGAGAGAGAGGCGGAGTATGTTATGATCGATCATGTGTCCCGAGCCCCTTTAGTACAACACGCTTATTTCGACCAACAGACGGAATATCGCTGACACTGCGGATACTCATTCTCGACGAATTGTGCAGCTCACGCTCAGATCGATGATCGATATGTTTTTGAGCTGTTGGCTTAACATTTGTGGCCGACGTTCGCCGTGCTTGGCCGATAACATCTTCAACCCAAGCTTCGCTTTCCGGTGTCATTGAGACGTGTCTGGTTCGTGGTTTTGGGCCAGCTAGACCCAGAGGAGTGCTAGAATGAGAAAGAGGGGTTCTTGCGGAGCCTGGGTATGGAGAGTAAACGCTGGAACCATCTCCCAGGATTGATGATACGCTGACTGAATTGATGGACGAGATTGAGGTTCGTCGAGCTGTCGATGGGAATGAAGGGAGTGGAAGATTGTCAGATGGGTTTTCGATATCGTCAATTACGAGTCCGGGAAGTTCAAGTGGTTTGGAGGTTCGTCTATTTTTAGCAACTGAAAGAGAAGATCCTGGTTGATTGCTTAAAGTTGCTGTAGTTGCAGACCCTCCGGGACTAGTCTGGGCGATCACTGTAGCAGCTGCCGATGTGGTTGATCCTGGGGAAGTTGATGGTGCCGAAAGACCTTTGACTTCGACATTACTGCTTGATGGAGTCTGACGGCCGTGATGCAAGACGTACTCACGTAGATACTCGCCCAAATCGGCCCAGCCTCCACCGACACGGACCATGACTCGTTCACCGTCTTCACCTACAGTACGAACAAACAATTTGGTCGGCTCTGTTTTTCCGCGATGATGCAAATGATAGACCTTGACAGTCTTGTCTTCACTTTTGTGAGAAATCGTACGTCTTTGCCTGGATGACGGCGTGAAGCCTTCGGATGGTGTTGGCGTACTGGTTCGGCTAGGGGTGGAGAATGGAGACTGAGCCTTTAGTCGAGCTCTCTTTGATGAGGACATAGATGATACCACCGACTGCTGGTCAAAATCATGGGCAGGTTTATTACTGAGACGAATTCTGCCAGGAATGCTTGTGAGAATAGAGTGGATTTTCTCTTGTAGATCACTGTCTGCTTCATGGACTGGCCGTATTGCGAAAGATCCGCCATCTGTGGAAAATGAATATCGTCTGTGCATATCATTGGTACCGTTGCTAGAAACGTTAGAACCGATACTTTCCATACTTGGCTGATTTTGTAGATGAGGTCTAGGGGCACGCAATAGGTCACTAGTCGAAGATTTTCGACGCCATGCTGTCGTGTCAGAGTCGACGTCGTAAGGTGACCCAAGTCGAGAGCGTGAATGAAGTCTTTCAGAAACGTGTTCAAGACCATATGAATCGGATTCACTCCGGGTTGTTGTTCCAACGACTTTATTTAGTGATGATATCGTCCCTCTCATTAGACTCAAGCTTGGTCCGCGTATGGCTCGTCGAGGAACTGCATTGGGGGGAGGCGATACACTTCTGTCACGGAACCTTGGTGATTCTGTGTCTTCGCGCAGATAGTGTGATGTATCTTCACGGGAGGACGAACTGTCCGAATGCATTTCATGATTGACCGGATAGCTCACGTCGGATTTATCATTGATAAATCGTTGTAAAGGTAAGCTGGCAGTGTTGCTATGTTTAAATGCTTCCAGACCGTGCAAAGCAGAGCTACTTAATTGCGGAGATTCCCTGCCACGAATTGTGCGATCACTGGCACTGCTAAAGACAGCTGGCGAAAAAGTTACCGTAGAACGATAACTTTGACCTCCGGCTGATGTCTTTCTCGAATGGATAGAGGAAAATTCGTCATGGCTCCGGTAAGGGTGAGAAGTGGCGTCTTGTTCGATCGATTGGACCGGTATATCAGGATGTAGAGGAATATTTTGCTCAAGTAATGCACCAAAGTTCTGACTGTCAGTCGCCATGATTTTGATCGGTGACGACTCTACCAAAGAGCTCTGGGGTGTCTCTTTGATTGCAGCGTCTTCTAGTGCTAATGATGGTGTCATAACAGAATGTGGACTGTCAGAATCCAGACGACGTGGAGAGAACTGGCCTGCATCTGATGCTGGTATAGATATATCTGAGTTTGATTTTTCCATAGTAGCACCAATCTGATCCAGATTTTCACCTCCATATGGACTATGGTCATCGATAATACTCGTTACCGGCATTAGTGTAGACGTAGCATCTGTTTTCGAAGGATGGCCACCTGAGGTCTGATTGGCACTTGTTGCTGGGACATTCTCCTCAATTGGATCGGTAATTGGTATCTCCGGATGCTGCAAGTCATGCTCCTGGCACTGTTCAGAGAGCATGTCACTTCCAGAATTTGGCAGCTGTTGGTCGTCTTGATTGATAATAGTTGGCCTAGCAGGGGCTGGTTGAAATTCGGCGTCGTTTTCTGTAGTAGCACGACTGGCTTCGGCTTCGATTTCGGGACAAGAGTTTGAATCGCCACCGTCAGAAATTGGTAATGGCTGTGACTCCGATGGTTTCACATGAGTTTGATTAGACTCTGGTAAGCGATGAGGCTCAGGATCCTCAGGATCCTCGGAATCCTCGGAAAGTGACTCCTCAATCACTGCAAGGATAGGAGAAGATTTCTTCACTCGAAGGGGTAGTGTTGAAATTTCAGATCCATGATTCATTGTCGCGCCGACCTCGCTAACATTTTGTCCGTGGTTGTTAACAAGT
Organism: Talaromyces sp. PYS2103; assembly: GCA_023625975.1. NCBI lineage: Eukaryota > Fungi > Ascomycota > Eurotiomycetes > Eurotiales > Trichocomaceae > Talaromyces > Talaromyces sp. PYS2103. The sequence goes on along the minus strand of JAMAGB010000007.1, from coordinate 572,688 downwards.
TCCAATTCTGCGACACGAGGGCCTGAATGAGCTTCTGATTGTTCAAGGTTCGCCGTAGCCGATGCAGCATTCAGATCAGGGTTCCCTGCTAGAGTTTCGGCTGGCGAAAATCGCGGTTCTGTAATCGTGACTGGAGGTATAGGATCTTCATCGGTCGGCGAGTTTGGGACGTCCACGTTGTCATCCATCGGCACTGAAATTGTACTAGGGGTGGCAGCAGGAATGTCGTCGACTCCACGGATTGGAGGAGTGGCGGTATCTTCTGACGATAACGAGGGTGTCGTGCTCTGGGACTTAGTGCTGAGTTCAGGATGAGATTTGACAGTCTCGTTGACTGTTGGCGAAGATGAATCATCCAAACGATCGCGGACATTTTGTTCCGTCGCATCTTCTGCAGTTTGTTGATCTGTCTCGGTAACATCAGGTTGCAATTGGTCATCTTTAACAGTGGCTTGGCTAGCAATTTCTGATTCAGAAGACGCCCATGCTCTTTCGATTGCCACCTTCTCCGTTAATTGGACCCAGGTTGTGAAATCTGTTTCCAACGCATCCATTTCGTCAATCCACGTTTCAGGGATAGAGTCCTCTCGACCCTCCAAAGCATCGAGAACCTTATCCATACGGGAAGCCGCCGTTCCGATAAGCTGAACGAGTTCCTCCCGTTTTGAAGTGAGATCGACCGAGGAATGACTTTTATTCAGACGAGACTCCTGAGTGAAAAGTAATGCAGAATCCAGGGACGTACGTGCCGCGTCCAAAGAATTCAGTAGACCTGGGATCTGGCGCAACACAAGTAGTCTCACGGACCAAGTATCGAGCAGTATGTTTAATCGCGCCAACGTGGGTAAAGCTCTGAGAATAGTGGCCGTGATGACAGCGGTGAAATCGCTTAGTTGTACGTGTGTAAACGGAGGAGCGGAAATCGCACTGAGGGCACTATGTGCCGATGATGGCCGGGATCGACCTGGTACATGAACGTTCATGATATGTTCCTTTAGTTCGTCCACATTTAGACCGTCCATGCCGTCTCGGATTTGCTCAAGGCGAGCTTCGTATTCCACGATTAGCTGGGCTGGAAGACTACCCCAGAACTCTGTCAGGTAGTCTGTTGTATTCTTTGATGGCAGCATAAAGCCTTTTCCTTGTTGGATGTCGAGCCCTTTCGGCCATTGCCACGCTTGTAATTCCTTTAGCCATTCTCTCAGTCTTTTGGCCGCTAGTGCCGCCCGGGTTCCGAGTAATCGATCTTCGGCTGAAGCTTGTGATATACTTCTGGTCAGGAGGTCCTTTGCGTGCCCTTCCTCCCTGTTCACAGCGTTAATAGCGGCGAGGGAGTCGAGGATTGCTTCCGGGGAGAGCTTCCCTAGGAGAGGGTCTTCATCAACCGGAAGACGTTGCCTGCGTTTCGGGGATCGTAACGAACTATGGGGAGACGGCGGCGGAGGAATGCGGACTGTGGGGATCGAGAAGGAGTGACTGTCGGACATTGTAACCATCAAAGGGGTTTACATACAACTCAGTATGTAACTTATCGAATTGTTTACTCAATAGCGAGATGGGAAACGTTTGGCAACAGATGCCCTTTGAAAAAGAAATAAGTAGACTCGTGGTGCCCCCAGCAAAGCATGCTGAGCTGATGTGTTGTTTGTTTCCGCCGGGTAACGGCTTCTCGTTCGGCTCCTGGAGAGCAGTTTGGGGTAACAGCGACGGACAAAGTTGGTTGTATGATGGAGATATTCGTAAGAAGAGCCCAATGATACCAGATTCGATCAAGGCTCAGCCGGATCGCTTACGGAACGAGTGGGGTGGCTGGTTGTCAATGAATGAATGAATGCACAGTCATACAATGACCAGAGGAGAGCCCTGCAAGGCGCCAGTCGAGGTAACTGTGTGTGGGATAACGAACGATTCTTTGTCTGCGATTCGCAAGAAATCCGGGGAAACGAAGGAAAATGTTAGATTTTTAGATGCCGAGTACTCAGAAGGAAACAATCCGAAAGGGGCTTGATTAAGAGGCCATGCAATATTTTAGAAATTGAAGATAGGAAAAGAGGTTTGATATGGCGCTTGACTGTTTTGATCGCACTATTGAACAACGATGCCCCATTTGTCATCTACCGATTTAAGTAGTTAACAACTTCGGAAAGAGAACAAAATCCTCCGGGATCTGCAAAGCTGCAAGAGTCTAAGATATTTTTATTTTCAATTACTGTACAATGAAGTTGTTTTGTCTTTCTTCGCTTCCTACTTCGATACCGCGTCTCACGCGCCATAGCAACAACTCCTTCCAGCCAATCAGCGCACTCCCTTTCGCTGCCGTCTTGGTGTTATGCCTCAGGCACGAAACTGCTTTCAAGCCCTAACCCTAATAGAATACACACCCGTCTGCGTCTTTTATCCAATACGTTATATTCTCCAAATTGAGGACATCACCGGTGCATAACAGCCTGGAGGAAGCTTTCAGATGACTGTGCTTCAAATAAGTGCTCAGCAAACCATTGGCCCTTCTCAATTGCTTCAACTGCACGAGGAAACATCTCCTTCTCATACTCTACTACAGCAGACTCTAGGTTGTCAATCCCATGCTTGATGATCTGTCTTGCCAACTCAACGCTGTCTTGCAAGGCATTGTTAACGCCATCTCCGGCAGGTCCCCTAAAAGAGGTAGAAGGTTAGCAGCGCACGCTTCGTGGGTAAGTGGTATTCATCTTACGTCAAGTGTGCAGCATCCCCAAGCAATGTCACTCCAAGTGTATGTTTCCAAGGCACGGATGTCCTTGGTATAAAGTAAACTGGCCATGAGCGAAAACCATGGGTGCTGGACTTGATCAACTCAGTTAGCTCCGGAGCCCATTCCGCAAATTCATATTGCAGCAACGACTGCCATAAAATCGATGGATTGTGAAGCTTCGTGAGATCTAGAGTCCGGTTTTCAGGAAGTGTCATGCCCAGGGCGAGGTGATAGGATCCATCACCTAGGTAATGCAAGAAGAACTGTCGCCCTTTGCTGAGGGCTAGATAATTCCCATTCCCTACCATTGAGGTCAACCAGGAGTATTGTGGATTGTCCGGCTTGAGAAACGTAGTGAAGAAGTGAGTCCCGGAATACTGCGGCTCAGCAGACGTGACCTGTGCAATTTCGTCAGTCAGAAGGATATTTTAGATGTTCAATCAAATTTCAGCCTTACAAGTTTCCTGACTTTGGACCAAGCGCCATCTGCGCCCACGACGAGACGGAATCCAGATTCAATAATACCATTTGTACAATGAACTGAGTACGATCCGTCGCTATCTGCTTGCACATGTTGGATCTTGTAGCCCCAGCGAACTTTGCTTGCCGGAATAGAGCCAAGGAGAAGTCTTTGAAGATCTTTTCTATCGATTTCTGGCTTATCTTCATCGCTATCTCCGGAGACCGTGTGAAGAACAACACCTCCTTGTGAGTCAACAAATTTTACTGGCACGCCCCAGCGGGCAAGTGATCGGAAGTCTACCATCAAGCCAGCTTCTTTCAAGGCAGCCTGTCCCGAGCCTTTATGGATATCAAGGGTACCGCTGCTGGAATGCTCATCAGCCCATAAGGCAGACTCGGCTCGTTCAAATACAACGTAGTTGATACCGGCGAGCTCAAGAAGTCGTGCAAAAGTTAGACCAGCAGGGCCAGCGCCAATGATGGCAATGGGTGCTTGCGATGGAGTCATGATAGAGGAAGTAGACTGGACTATTCAAAGAAAGATGAATTTCGATATCATGTTTTAGAGCTATAAGGATTGATATGCTACTTTATATATGCGCGAATTCGATCCCGAATATTTGCTGCTGTACTTACCTGAGTAGGAATACGAGTGTAGTGGCTCGGAGGCGAATGGCCTCGCTCCCGAGTGCAACTTTCTCCAGAGTTCGACCTCCTGCAAGGTGAAACTTTTAAAGTTCTCGTAATTTGTGCCACATCAAGCATGGTGTTAAGTGATGAGAAAACTCTTTTGCTGATCAAGCAAGGTGTGATCAAGTTAAACGTCGTCGGATCTGTTTGGTGCGGTAAAGATGCGAGACACTTGAATTAGCGACTTGCCAACCTTGAAAGCAATTCCATGAGAGAAAATTAGTTGGCTTCAAAATCAGGCTTGATGCATTTCTGGCATTCCTTCAACTATCATGGATGCTGGTCAGGGACTAAGCGGGCAGCCAACTGGAGTCACTATGATGCAATAAAGTAAGTTATCCTCCGTGTTGACATATAAACAACCTTGAAAGTCTGAAGACATAACATCAAGCATCTTCAATGTATACTCGACCTAACTAACCATGTTGGAACGAATTCAGCATGCAGATTCCTCTGGTGCTTCGACTTCAGCGGCATCGTCTGTAGGGCCGCCCAAGGCACTGGGAGAGAGTAAGCCACATCCTCTTCAATAAGATAGAATGGTAGTTCATTTGCTAACCAAGCGCAGAAATTCTGGCAGATGTTCCGGAAGAGTTATTAACGGAGCTGAAACGGGTTGAGGGGATGTTCATCGTAGACAGGGAAAAACTGAGGCTCATCACTCAACATTTTGTAGGAGAACTAGAAAAAGGTCAGGTTTTCCGTATGCCATGAGTTCTGCTCTAGGCGAAAATAGGAGTAGGACTGACTAATCTCAGGCCTTACGGATGAGGGTGCCGACATTGTACGTGAGATTGCTTCGTTCTCGATTCACTGACGAGTTTATTGCTGACTGGTAACGCGCAGCCAATGAATGTGACATGGTCGTTTGGATATCCCACCGGACACGAAACCGGCAGCTACATTAACATAGACATGGGTGGGACCTATGTAAGAGTTTGCAATGTTGTCTTGACCGACGGCAAAGGGGAATTCGATCTTGTTCAAGAGAAGTTCGTTATGCCGGAGGGTCTCAAGAAGAGCAATGCAGAAACATTGTGGGACTTCCTTGCGGATTGCACAGTCAAATTCACCAACAAACATCATCCAGGCACCAAGGAAATCTTGCCGCTGTCTTTCACCTTTTCCTTTCCTGTGACCCAACCAAATAGACGCAGTGGAATCTTGCAGAGATGGACAAAAGATTTCAATGTGGATGGAGTAGAGGGAGAGGATGTCGTTCCTCAGCTTGAGAGAGCCTTCCGAAAGCGGGTATGTTCAAATCAAATCCGTCTCAATGCAGCTGTCTAATCATGTACAGAACGTACCCGTAGAAATAGTTGCTCTTGTCAATGACACCACGGGCACACTTATTGCTTCTGCATACAAAGATCCAGAGATGAGGATTGGAAGTATCTTCAGCACTGGTGTGAACGCGGCGTATATGGAGGTTTGTGGTGCAATCCCCAAGATAAAGCATTACGGATTGCCCCCTGATCTCGAAGTTGCTATTAACACAGAATATGGCGCCTTTGATAATTCCCAAAAAGTCCTACCACGAACCCCTTTTGATTGTTCTATTGACGAGAATTCTTCGCGACCAGGCCAACAACTCTATGAAAAAATGGTGGCTGGGCTGTATATCGGAGAATTGCTTCGTCTTGTCCTCCTCGACTTGCATGAACGTAACCACATGTTCAAAGGGCAAGATGTTTCTTTGCTTCGACAGAAGAACTCTATTGACGCGCTGTTCTTATCGACCGTTGAAGAGGATAAATCGGACGCGCTGCACGACATTTCGTTTATTTTCAACAGTGCTCTGAATATCAAACCAGTCGATTACGAATTGAAAGTGACTCGATACTTGACCGAACTGATTGCGACGCGTTCCGCTCGGTTATACTCGTGCGGCATTGCTGCCATCAGCAAGAAGAAGGGCCTGAATGCCTGCCATGTAGGCGTCGACGGATCTGTGTTCAACAAGTATGCTCATTTCAGAGACAGAGCCGCTCAGGCTCTCAAAGAGATACTCGAATGGCCAGAAGATGCGCCGGATCCTATTTCACTCTATTCTGCAGAGGATGGTTCAGAGGTCGGGGCAGCCCTGATAGCCGCCCTAGCATTGCAGAAATCTGAAGGATATGAGGCAATAAGACGCGACTGATGACATGCCTAAGAAGGAGAGATGATGGCGCGTAGTTATTCGAGAGAAGAATAGAAGAAATGAAGTTGTGAGGCTTTACGAAAAACAGTAACCACCGCTACCCAAAAAGGAAGGAGCTAGCTGAACGGCGCACGGGCCAAGTAATCGTTCTTTCCCTGAGACTGAAATCCACTTAACGCGGCTTCAATTTCACCCGCGACAACCACGCGTAGACATTGCACATCCTCTCAATGAAAACAGAGACTCGTTATTTTTGTTGCTACTATGAGCCTGTCCTGACTCCTGAGAGATTTTATTGTATTATTTTGTTTAGGGCCTTCTCGTAACCACAACAGGATGCGATTTCGAAGTCAGTTAACCAATGTTGGCGTCTTTGCAAGTAAGAAGCCATCAACACCAACAGAAGACTGACTACATCTGACCATAATCTGCCCAGAACTTGCCGCCTCTCTCAACTCCTTGGGGAAGATTTGCTGGGTGAGACTGGAACGGGATACAGTACATTTTACTATTATTCCCGACCAAGGAACACAAGTCTGGGCTGTCTTGCCAGCGGTCAGTTAGTCCATCGCCAGAGAAGGACTAAATGCTCACTGTAAAACTAGGAAGCAATCTTTGATGAAAGCTATGTACTCGAAGCTGCGGCTGGTGCAGTCAATCTCGAGGTTCCCATTGCGGCGCTCTCCCGTGCCCTCCGATCTGCCATTGGTGACAAGTCTGCTCAGTTACGGTTAACGCGGAAAGGCAACGTACCACTCCTTGCCCTAACCGTTGTCTCGTCCTCATTGGTTCCGGGAAATATTCCTGTTGGTTCCAGAGCTGACGAGTTTGATGGACCTGAGCATGATCAAAGCCAGTCAGCTGCTCGGGTTACCGCTCCTCGGGAGCGCGAAACTGTGATCACCCAGGAAATCCCTGTCAAGGTGCTTCATCAATCCGCAGTTGAGGGCTTACATGAACCCCGCTGTCGAGATCCAGATGTTCATATCATATTACCAAATTTAGCACAGTTAAAGGCAATCTCAGATCGCTTCACAAAACTTGCAGCGAGTAGTAGCAAATCAAGCGGAACAGCCTCGCTGGCAAGTGGCACGACTGGTCCAAAGCTACAATTGAGTGCCAACATGCATGGCTCACTCAAGATCGGAATTGCAACCGACTCATTGCGGATTTCAAGTGTCTGGACGGGATTGACGAACCCACCACTTGATCCAAGACAGATGCAAGGTACAGATATAGACCAACTCCCCAGTGAGCGCATGAGACAGCTTGGAAATTCCGCCGATGATGACGGGGAAGCGGGATGGGCCAAAGTAAGAATCGACGGGAAAGATTGGGGGAGGGTACTTAGTGTGGGCAGATTGAGCCCTAAAGTTGTGGCTTGTAGGTCGATCTTGTTCCCATGGTGAACTTACATCCTGACTACGTTTTTCCTTAGGTTTTATACACGAAACCGCTTTGATACTCTATGTCTATCTACGCGGTGGCCTTTCGGGTGAAGAATCATGTTTAACGGTGAGTACATCAAGCCTAGTTTTTATCTACTCCTTGCTCACTGATCAGTACTATATCAACTCCTATTCAGCCTGAATATCGACAGGTAGACCTGAAACTATGACATTTGCATGCCTCTTTGGCCTACAGGAGCCAACACACCCTGAGCCGATGCATTAAGACTAGGCTAAATGAAGGCCGTTCAACATGCAGCCTTGTGACATTCGATATTTCAATCTACTTTATGATACGTTTATTACATGTATCGTGAAAGTAGCCATCATTGGCCGCTCTGAACGCTAACGCTGCTCGATAGCCTCTATGATATGAACGGACCAGCTGCGAGTGCCGTTTCTATAGTACAGTTAATGATTCCTACACAATTACGTGACTTTACTTCATGATGAAGGGGCTTCTCGAAAAATTACCAATGCTTTGGGGGCGCTGAATATGAAGGATGCGGTTGACGAGGGGCGGCCGTTTATATCACATTCAATATCCGCCACTATAACAATTCAAGGTGTCACAACCACCCAGAAGACAAACCATCTCTCTCCTTGCGATGATTTATTATATCCCACTTTTTGGACCTTGATCGAAACTGGAAATCATACTATCATATTTAATCAAAGGCATAGTCACCTAGGTAACTGTTTCGTTGAGATGTTATTGATGCAAAAGCTTGACGGCAGGATATTGGCAAGGATGGGATTGCGTCGCCGCATATACAGTCCCTATTTCTCGCATTAGAGCGATCACACCATGGAATCATTGAAGATATCCCAGTGTGACCTGAGATATAGAACACAGGGGTACAACTGACCACTGTCGGATATCGGAAATCGGAACCAGGCGAATAATTGAACGCCTTATACAACCCCGAACAGCATTGGTGTGCCGGAGAAAGAAAATACACCTACTGGTATACGGACTCGGAGCAAAAGCAATAGGATAAGGATAAGGAAGTGCGAATGTGATGTGTTATCTACGCTAACAGCATAATCCGACAGCGCTGTTTCGATGTGGAGTACGCAGATGCAAGGGGTCGGAGCCATCAACTTTATTTGCGCAGGAGTCTATTCGCCATCATTCCACTCGATAGATAAGTTGCTAGATTTTTCGATGGAATACACTCCTGCATCTCATTCTCAGGGCACTGACGCATTAGATCCATGCATTTGGTTATTCTTGCTTGTCGCTTACGCATCGACGCTTCTTATCCGCTTGCTCCTGCAGCCAAGCTCGGATCTACGACTGATCTTTCACTCGAAGACGTGCTTTAACACTGTCTGTCATGGCTAATAGTGTTGAAGACCATGCGAGGGACGATGGATTGGAGGATTGCCAATCGTTTATTGCTTGAATTTTAGCAGCGCAGCCTTTCGATGGATAAAGGCGAATCTTCGTTGCACCGAAAATCTCAGTTTGTCCGTGATATGCGATGAAAGGGGGGGGGAGTCCGATGAACTTAATTGGGACTCTTTAAAAAGACATAGAATAGCCTGTGCTCATAGCTCTCTTCGGGTACCTCATTTTTCTAAAGTACTTATGCATCTACATTATTTGAGCATCATGCAATGTCAGCACTGCCCGAAGCGTTTCTTCGACAGGTGAGATGTCGCGTTTTCTCTGTAAATTGATTTGTTTGTATATTCTTTAGTTCGACTAACGAAAGTCATTGCAGGAACGAGTTCGATCTACATACTCAAACCCACAGTGACCGACAACGAGAAATTCATGACCCGAATACTGAAATAGGAACATTTCTGAAGGCGAATGCCCCGGAGGGACCTCGAAGAGCTGTTTTACGAGCATCAACCCTGATATCCCACTGGAATGGATCTGGAGCGAAGAGTATGAACTGCGTTCAGCACTTGATTTGGATGACACTGATTGGAGAATCAGATTACGATCAAGCGAGCAGAGATATTAGACACTTTCAAGATGTCCTACGAAAATTCCCTCCCAGGCCCAACAGGGACGTTTACACGATAGAGCTCAAGGATGTTTCTTGCGCTGACTGTGACGCTATATTTTCGTCAACGTAAATACTCAGGCCAGGCGCGTCGATATCAAGGTTCAATCTAAACGATAATAGGGTCGAATTGGACAATCATCGCTTTTCGAAATTTTGTCCTGGTGCAGCCATCGTTGTCCATGTCATGATGAGAGATAAGTGAGTAACCGAAGCTTTGAGAATGACCGAATCATGCTGATAGCGAGGAATCTCTTCGCAGTCTCATCAATAAAGGTTATCGAATTGAGAAAAGACTCGTTCCTCTGGAAGGACTTCCTCTCAGAGTACCTTGCAATAAGTGTAAAGACGTATTTACGAGCGACGAAGCGAAAGAGGCCCATGAGAATTTACGTATGTCTATAGCTTTCGCAAGGATATGGAACTGATTCCTGACATGTTATTAGATCAGACGGACGATCTCGATCTCATATGCGTCCAATGCGGCCAAAAATGCGATACTCCGTACGCTTCTTGAAGGTGGTTGAATTGATGATAAAGGCTGAATAGGTATAGATACGAACTACGGCTACACTATGACTATCATGACGATATGGAATTCCGACAAAGACGAAAGGATGTCCAGTCCAGCATGCCCCATCGAAGGGCTTCCAGCCATCCGCAAATAACTCATACGGGTCCGATGTCCATTCCATTGAGCCCCACCGAAAACGCCATGAAGAGGGTGCACAAGCGGAAGTCTCAAAGGCTGCTTGATGTCTGGTCTTTGAAAAGTACGTATTCGAATGTTGTTTGTATCGAATGGTGCTAATAAGACCAGAAGCCGAAAAAGGTGAAGAAGGAGAAATAGTGGCAATTGCTTTGTCGCTTCCTGAAGATATGGAGAGAGGTAATCAATAATTCTCCGATCAACTTGCACATACTTGATTGCATACATGCTAAGGTCAAGCCAGTCCATGCCGCAGAAGGTAAACTACAAGAGGTGGAGGCGAGTGCTGTTGTGGACTTTCCCATGACCCAGTTCACCACATGGCTAGATATGAGAGACAATGGTATGTTAGTTCGGATAGCGAGTGAATGCTACATATCTGGTGACAACCTCTTAGATGACAAATTCCTCGATTCTCCAATATGCAGCGAGAAAGAAGCCTTTACAGAAAAGGAAAGGTCATCTCTCGATGAAGATAAAGCTGTTATTGCTCCCCGCCGAATGTCTCTGCTCAAATCCGTGCTAGGGTTGCGACTACCGAAAAGTGGGTACCATTTATCATTCAGCTATTGCTTACTGACGTAGATCAGGACTGTCCAGATCAGATACATCAGCAAGCCAACCTCGTAAATTGATGAAAAAAGAGAATTGTGTACGATTCTCGTTTGTCTCGAAGCCTAAGAAAAGCGGAGAGACCGTGAGGAGTGACAGCCGCACGAGCAACCGGATCCTGGAACAATTAGAGAAGAGCACGGATCTAGTATCGCCGCGCCCAGATGAGACTGGCGACAGTGACGGCAATCCCTTTATCCATGTGAGAATATCGGCTGACGGAGCCATCGTCGAAGACAAGTCTGGTCGACGCCGCGTGCTTCAGATGGAGCAAGTAGCTCATGTTTACTCCGTGGTGACTGCAGATACGTCACTTGCATCAATTAAGTCTCGGATCATCTCATTACAATTTCGCGCCGAGACGGAGCAAGGCGAAAATCCGAGGGATGCTATTCTAGCATACAAGGAGATTCTGGACATTTTTCGTATGTATCCGGCGCTGGATACAAATCTTCGCCTCAGATCTGGCGTCTACCACCAATTGGGATCTCTCTATAGTTCTCTCGGAGCGGCTGGAGAGTCGGAGTTTTACTTCCTAAAGGCGTTGGCAATCTACAGAAGGATATACGGACGTGATCAGAGCGTCATATACTCTTTACTGAACGACATTGCTAAACTGTGCGAAAGAGATGGCTATGCGACAGAGGCATCGGCTCTCTATGAGAGAGTGCTGGCTGGCCGATTGAGGGTATTAGGACAAAATGATCCCGAAACACTGAATTCTATGCAGGAGCTAGCAAACATAAAAATGAGTCTTGGAGACCTAGAGTCCGCGCTACAGCTCCTTGAGGATGCTGTTCCAGCGTTTGAAACTGTCTTGGGTTTACAGAATGAAACCACACTGGTTTCTATGAGCCACCTATCCATTCTCTATCAGAAACTCGGTCTGAATGAACAGTCGCTCACCACGTCCCGACGGATGCTCCTACACTGTAAGAATGTGATGGGCTATGAAAGTTCTTTGACCCGGAATACGATCATCAAGTACCTTGAGCAGTCCGAAAACTTTGATTTTCCAGCCGATGTCAAACTGATCCTCGATCACTATCGACGAACGCGATCTGCTGAAAGCTTTCGTGTGCTTCAAACATTGGGAAGGGCTTATATGGATTCGGGTTTGAACCGAGATGCTTGTGAAGTGTTCTTGTCTCTCTTGGATGAGACCAGTGGTGCTAAGGGACTGGACTCGCTGGAGTTTTTTGACGCGCTAAGTGCATTGTGCGTGGCCCTGGAGCACCTGGGACATTTCGATGAAGCTATTAAGAATTATGGCCAACTCTTGCAATCGGCGCACAAAACGCCTTTAGATCATCCATCACGGTCTCGTATGGATTATGCCAGGAGTCGAGTGACGGATTTGATTCACCGACGTGAAATCTTGACTGCCGAGAGACGCGCATGGGAGATGTTTGAAGACGGAGCATGCACATTCTGTCAATCAAAGACGACGTCTTTGTGTAATAGTAAGTCTGCCTTTCAACACGACAACGTGTTCTTAAGTATACACAGCTGATTGAGTCAAGCTTGCCATATCGTCCGTTTTTGTAGCGCTGCTTGTCACGAGAAAGGCCGCCTAAAACACAAATTATCCTGCATACCGTCAGTGACTCTTCGTGAATCTAGATCGGTTGCAATAACCCCTCGGTGTCCCTCAGCTGTGCAAAACGACGCATTCAACATGATTCATCCTGCCGAGAGAGGCACTACACCCCCTAGCATCACAGCGAGCCATACCGTTTACCTTGATCCTCGGAACTTCACAACCTTTCGCATGAAATTGAGTTCCAATGTGAATACGCTCCTAATATTTTCTCCAGAAGCCGATATCAGATATACAATTATTGGCAATTTATCCGAGTCAGGCTCCGACCAAGTCTCCTTACCTGCGACGGCATCCGTCTCAATACCCGCAGGGAAAAAGCCCACGAGCATGGCACCTTCTACACTCACCGGCCACCAATGGCTGACTCCAGCGGTGCAAGACTCAGTATCAATCACACCTATGGAACAATCAGCAGCCATCTATTTGGTCGTAGCTCCAGGCGAGCAGATGATGAGGAATCTTGTGGGGAAAAGAGTGCGAGCTCGCAGTGGCGGTGGAGAGAAGGAATATTTTGAGGCTCTGGATATTCCGGACTCGAAACTGAGTGAGTACGCGCAGGGCCTGATGATGAATGGATATATGGGTGAGGCATTTTTGTATATTGTTGGGTGGACGTGATACTATTTCTCTCTGTTTCCTTTGCTTTAAAATATTGATTATTGCTTGATGTAATTTTTCTATAGATTGGTGGAAGATGTCTCTCGATCAGTTTTATTATTCGCCTTATCTTGCAATTTACCCATATTCAATGTATGTTTTTGGTGAATATATAGATACCTACTCGCTGATTCCACCTAGATACATATGTAACCGCCATTGTCTAAATTACAGCCGCAACTCCTCATTACTTCTACGTCCAAGAACCCATCGTATCTCCTGCACTATCACATCAGGCCGTAAAATGTTGACATTATGCCCACAGTCAACAATCTCTACCCATCGCGAATTCGACGAAAGTTGCAATTGTTCGTGCTGCAGCTCCTCAGAAAAGCCATCCCAATTATCCAACAACTTCCGAAACGCTTGACGCTGCTCTTGAGTGCCGTTTCCAGCCTCTAAGCCAGCCGCATACATCTTCTCATAGTCTCGGAATGACTGGCATTTAATCACACTCAGGGGTTTGTCTCCTAGCACTCGCTCCCTGAACTGATTCTTCTCTCCTAGTTGCTTGCACACCGTCTCATATCCAGCAATTTCTTCCTGTATTGCTGCAGCACTGTGACTCATTTCTATTGCTCTCGTTCTCCACTCATCAGACGACAACTGCGCGTTGGCTTTCAGCCCAGTGATAGCGGAAAACTTCAGATCGCCCATAACAGCCGTCATGTTGGGGTCCGGTAAACGAAAATACTGCGGTTGTCGCTCCGTAGAGGCCTCGGCAAGGACCATACCGGCTACTTGACTTGATCTCAGATGCAGAAATTCTCGCGCAACAATGGCGCCGTATGAATGGGCGACGAGCACATATGGTCCAGAGATACGGGTTGCATCAAGAAGTGAGCAAAGTTCCTCCGCTGCAATGATTGCCGGTCCTTTATCCTTCGCGTTGGCATAGTGAGTATAGTTTTCACTTTCCCCAAGACCGGTTCGATCGTATAGCAAGATACGTGCGAAGCGGGACACGCTTTCTTGTACGCGGGGCCAGGATGAGGATGATTCGCCTGCTCCGGGGAAGATGATTACCATCGGGTCATCCGTCCATGTTGTAGTGTCATACCCCGCAACAACATTGGTATCCGGAGTCTTGGGTTGTAGAAGTCGAGCATGGCGAAGCGGTCCGCTCACTGAGACGAAAAGTCGATGTGTTCTGATAGATACTAGTGATGAGAGGGAAGATGAGGCTTCCCATGTTGAAAGTTTGTCAGGCATTTGTCTTGGTTTTTGAGTTGTTTATGTAGAGAGCCGTTATTGCTGTTGGACTTGGAATGATTGAGATTGGATGTTTGTTCTAGTTAGATGCCCTACCGTAAGTAGGTAGGCTTCCGTACCCTACGGTAGCCCTAATATAAATAAAAGGGCCGCCTGTCGTCAACTATCCCAGGGCAACCTGAGGTCATATTTTCCTTGACAAACTAGTTAGTTAAATCGAAGTGGTCCGATATACGAAACCAGATATAGGAAATAGATCAGCGCCAGTATTACTCTGTAAATGTTACATGTCTCACCCTTGGCGTAATCCAAGTCCACTGTCTCCCGCAGTACAATGTTTTGTCTCATCAGAGTCTGTAAGGTTAACTATATGAGAAATGAAGTTAGTCATAGGTTCGTATTACACGTGTACCTATCTCCATCTTGTCCGGCGTTATGTGAAGCGTTGGTACACCATGTCACTATCTCCATAACTACTCGCCATCATGGCATAAACCTGGGGCCAATTCCCTAGAGGATCAGAGAAATACATTGTCATACATTGCTGCGGCTCTTCGAAACAAGGAACTCATAACGAGGTTGAAGGAAGGCTTCAAGTGACGTGCGAATCACAAAAATGAGCAAAATTGTTCTCCCTCAAGATCCACGACTTTCCAAAGATTTCATCCAACTCATTCAAGGACTACGACAGGAGCGTTTCATAGATATTACGGGCTACGCCTATTGTTGGGACTTCGCCTCTCTCAACGGCTCTATACCATTTTTCATATACAATATATTACCTTACAAGATCATCTTGTCTACGTGCAACTTCTGGTCTAGTTGGTTGGTCACAACATTAAACCGTGTAACTAAGTATCTCAATGAAAGTGTACAGAGTGCTCCAGCCAATTAGACATAGAAATATACCATTTTGCACGTAAGTAACAGACTCGCGGCATAGGCAGAGGTACCCAAAATCGGATATCTAAGTCTAAGGGTTATGGTATGATTTGATCATGAATCCCCTAAATAAATCGTAAAGACCTCTCACACTCCATATTCTTCGTTACCTAGGTAGACAAGTCTGTGTCAAGAGAAGCCCGGACTCTGGGCAAAACATAACGGCCATAGTCAATAGCATCATTCAGGTTATCATATCCACGAATAGAGATGAGATCAGCACCGAGCTTAATATAATCCAAAATCGACTCCGCAACAGTCAGCGGCGAACCAACCAACGCTGTTGACGCTCCGCGTGCATTAGTCGCAGTCACAGTCGGATACCACAGGGCTCGATCCTGAATCTCTCCACGAGCAGCAATCTCGAGCAAACGTTGAGAGCCGACGTTCTGCGGCGACGGTGCAACGGGGGGAACTTTCCCTTGCCCGTTTGCTCGATTGGTAGTGAGTGCATCGAGTGTCCGGTGCGCTTTTTCCCAGGCCAGCTCATCGGTATCAGCAATGATGGGCCGGAACGTGACCCAAATACGAGGACGATCAGTGCGACCGGCCTTTTCTGCTTCGGCATAGATGCGGTCAATCTGCTCCTTGGTCTCCTTTAGGGGCTCACCCCAGAGCCCAAAGATATCCGCAAGGGAGCCGCCAATACGATATGCCTCGTCGGATGAACCACCGACAGAAACCGGGATGGTTTTATTAGTTGGTCGTACTCTATTACTGAATTGCTTGAGTTTGAAGTACTGGCTATCCCAATCAAAGGGTTCGGCTGATTCCCATGCGCGACGTAAGATGCGGATATAATCCTCGAGGCGCCCATAGCGCTGATCTTTGGTCAGAAAATCGCCTTCCTTTGCCTGTTCCGCATCACTACCTCCAGCAATAAGATGGACAACCACACGGCCACCACTTAGTTGGTCGAGGGTTGCTAGTGCCTTTGCAGCAACGGTGGGAGGGACCGTATTCGGGCGAAGTGCTATTATAACCTTGATCTGTTTGGTCACAGAAAGAATGGTGGCTCCTATTGTGAACGGATCAAACGAAGATGAGTCGTAGGGTACTAGAGTATAGTTGAAGCCGTAGTCATCCAGAGTCCGAGCATATCGAACAAGATAGTCCGGATCGATGCCAGCATTTGGCACTGGATTGATCTCCGTTGATGCGTTGGGAAAGGTGACGCTAATGAACTCCGGCATTATGATTTTTTATTATCCGCTGGATATTTGGGAATAGGCAGGTACAATCGACTCATTCAGAGGGAAAATGCGAGTCTTTTTATATCTGCCTTGACGGTCGATCACGATGGGATAACAAGAATTGCGTCTTATCACGCCATCTGATCTAATCTAATCCATCGACATTAGCATCAAGTGCTATAGCCTTGTAAATATGCCTGACCAGTGGGAAGGACCAGCATATTTTAGCTAAGCTGGGCCCAGGAACGAGCAGTTCTCCCGCGATACTCAAGCTTTCCAAGATCTCGTTTTCCCCGCTATCTTACTATCCTCGTCGTTCACCTCACTTCTTCTCTTCTCGTTTTCTCTCTCTACTCCCTAAACTTAATCCTACAGGGAATTCAGGAGGTGGAAACAACGGACCAAGGAGAGCATAATGTGATAGCCTCATAGATATTCCTGTCCAGGAACGATCAGTTCTCCCGGGATATTCAAGATACGGTGGACGTAGGGTTATTAGGGTTACCGGCGGGTTAACCCTAAGAGCACCAGAAGGCGCATTATTCATGTCCACGTCGATCTCCGGGTTTGTCTTACTCGTTGTCCTCGTCTCTTTGTATGTGGTAACTCTTGTTGCACAAAGTGGAATCCCACGGTCACGGTAGACTCGTTAATGGAATTGACAATATGACTGGACAGACCGGTGAGACCGGGCAGCCAAAGCTACTTCAGTCTTTCGAGTAACTACACGGAGTGATAAGTATTCTGAACTACGGAGTACACACGTGTTAAACCATCCATAATAAACTACGTAGTCAAATATGCAGGGCTTTCCGAGTTTATATGATTGGCTAATGAACGACAGCATCTTTCAGCTTCCCTGCACGATACTCTCCAAGCCGGAATCTTAAAACAACCCCAATGGGGTACACCAAGGCAATGCGTTCATTATTTCAACAGACCGACAATAAGATTCTCGTCTGAATCACTGATTAGCACACGTCCGGTTGCTTAATTGTAGTGGGCCAATCCGAGGTCCATTTCGCCGTTTTAGGGAAGTGAAGACAGAGTTAAAGTGGTCCCACATCATCGCCGACGTGTGGTCGCCGACAACTTTTCTCAGCCTCAGCCTTATTTATAAAAGAGTCTT
This sequence comes from Talaromyces sp. PYS2103, assembly GCA_023625975.1. Lineage (NCBI taxonomy): Eukaryota > Fungi > Ascomycota > Eurotiomycetes > Eurotiales > Trichocomaceae > Talaromyces > Talaromyces sp. PYS2103. The sequence continues at coordinate 555,136 of JAMAGB010000007.1, read as the reverse complement.
AGACCTGAAAAACTTACTCATATTGGGCTGAATAATACGAGGACGAATCGTTGCAGCATATTGAATTTGACGCGGATTTCTCGACCGAGATTGAGTTCGGGGATCTGACTAGCATGGGCACAGGATTTGGAACAAAAGGCCGACCACTGCATGCGGCGTCTGCCAGGCAGTTTGGGCCGCAGTAATAGAACAGGGGTCCACTTTGAGAACGAAAGACTATATTTATGTGAGGCTTATCTCTGATCCCTGTAGATCCCAAGATTTTGGGTTGTAGCACAGAATACACCAGAACCCCTCCTGACAGTCACTCTTGTCGACACGTTGGACTTCTTGACATATCGACTGTCATCATGAGCTCCGGCAAAGATACCACCATGGACATCGAGGGAAACAAAACCGAGCAAGGGTTTCTTTTGAATGATACTGTGCACAGCTTCTCATGGAAGGAATTGATTTTCACGGTCAAGGACCGTCAAACGAAGCAGATGAAAGATCTCATCTGCGATGTGAGCGGAAATGTCGAGAAGGGTATGTACCCACCCTCCTCTGCAGTAGAACTGTACTTCTAAGGAGGAGACTAATTAAGAATAAACAGGAGAGCTCATGGCAATCATGGGCCCATCTGGTTGTGGCAAGACAACCTTATTAAACCTCCTCGCTCGCCGTAACCCTGCCTCAACTGCCAAAGTATCGGGGCATACCATGGTCAGCGGTTCCGATATCGACAACTCCTCATTTAGCCGCATTAGTTCCTATGTCGAGCAGGAAGATACTCTCATTGGAGCTCTGACAGTCGAGGAAACGCTCAAGTTCAGCGCAGAGCTCTCGCTTCCTAGGTACGTAAATTTCATCTAAGTAGTGTTAGGTTGGAGACACTCATGGAGTTCTGTTTAGTTCCACATCCAAATCCGAACGCAACGACAGAGTGCAACTTCTTCTCAAGGCCTTTGGCATTCAGGAACAGGCCAAAACCATAATCGGTACCCCGATTCGAAAGGGTATTAGTGGAGGACAGAAACGTCGAGTTAGTGTGGCAAGTCAACTGATCACTTCGCCCAAAATACTCTTCATGGATGAACCCACAAGCGGTTTGGACTCTACTGCAAGCTACGAAGTTATTTCCTACCTCAAGAAACTCGCCAGAAGGAATAATGTTAGTCTTTGACTCGGTCGTTTCTGTTCAACCATGCGTGCTGACACAAACCGAAACGAATAGCTCATCGTCATTGCCAGTATTCATCAACCCTCAACTTCCACATTTGAACTGTTCGACAAGCTGCTACTCCTCTCCAAAGGGAAAACATGCTACTTTGGCTCAACTGCCGGCGTCGGAGCCTACTTCGACAACATCGGCTATCCCATTCCACTGCACAACAATCCCGCAGAGTTCATTCTTGATATGGTCAGCACAGACTTTTCGCGCGAGGATGAAATTGGCGCATTTAGTGGAAAGACAAACTCCAGTCAGCCTATCAGAACCGCGACGGAACGACTCAAATATATCCAAAATCGCTGGCAGGAATCGGAACAGCGACGAATTAGGGAGACAGAGGCAGCACAACAGACACCAGACGGGCAGAACGCTGATAAGAGGATGAAACTGCTAGCTGCCGATGTTGTTAGCTCTCGAGCGGCGTGGCATCGGATTGTATTTGCATTGATTCATCGATCCTTCATCAAGAGTAACCGAGATGTTGTTGCTTACGGTATTCGGATTGCAATGTATCTCGGTTTGGCTATTATGATGGGAACAGTATGGCTACGCTTGCACACATCGCAGGAGTATATCCAACCATTCATTAACGCTATTGTACGTTCTACTCCTTTGCTGGGTGAGCTAAGTTACTGACATTTACATACTCTAGTTCTTCGGTTCGGCTTTCATGTCCTTCATGGCAGTTGCATATGTACCAGCCTATCTCGAAGACCGTTCGACATTCATCAAAGAACGCGCTAACGGATTATACGGAGCGACTCCTTTCATAATATCAAATTTCCTGATCGGCCTACCCTATCTATGTAAGCATTTATAAAAAGCCCACCCGAGCACCAACTAACTAACTTCAAACAAGTCATAATTTCTCTCCTCTTCTCAATCGTCGCCTACTGGCTATCAAACTTCCAACCCAGCGCCGTTGCATTCTTTACCTGGGTTATGTGGCTATTCCTCGACCTCGTCGCGGCAGAGTCACTCGTCGTACTCATGTCGTCCATTTTCCCAAATTTTGTCATTTCCTTGGCCCTTGTCGCTTTTGCGAATGGATTGTGGATGAGCGTAGGCGGATTTCTGGTTACGCCGACAATCCTGAATCCGTTTTGGAAATATGTTTTCCATTACATTGACTACCAGGTACTACCTACCATTCCCCTCACTCCGTTCCTTGATATACTAATAAGGGGGAAAAAAAGGCGTACGTCTTCCAAGGAATGATGGTAAACGAATTCTCCCGTCGCAACTATTCCTGCGACCCGTCCTGCCAATGCATGTTCCAGACCGACCTCGCGCCGCAATGCCAGATTCGTGGCTCCGGCGTCTTGCAGCAATACGGATACGCCGAAGGTCGCGAAGGGAAATGGGTTGGTATTCTGATTGCAATCATTGCTGTTTATCGCCTTTTTGGCTGGATTGCTCTAGCTTTGAAGCGGACTTAGCCTTGGAGTGTGCGTGTACGTGGATAGGGTTTGACTCGGATTTTTTCTCTTTCTCTAGTCTGTGCTGTGTTGTTCAACTAGTCGGATTTTTAATTAAATTTTTCGTTGGAAAGTATGTTGCAGGTAGGAAAAGTTAATGAAGACGCCTCTAGGTAAAGTTTGAAACTATTCGCGAGTAAGGGTTACACTGTAAGCTGGAACTCGTCTGGTCGCACAGCCCTAAACTATTTGGTGGAACATGAATCGAACAATGCGATTCAACTGATCTCAAGCTCCCTCCTATGACATGCGGCCTTACCTCTAGATGAACTGTCGGCATTAGAAGAAGCAAGTATATACTTTTCTTAAGGTACGGAGTACACATGCCTTAATCCCACCAGCATAGGATACGCATATCTATCTGTGCGTTCCGTTCACTGAGTTCGTAATGCAATCCAGCTCATAAACCGAACCTAAATATTTAAGTAAAGACCTAGCTACATTACCCCGAGTCACCTGTAAAGGGGCTGGCTGGAACGTCCGTATTGTGACCCAATGCGGAATGGGCTGTTCGGGGACCAGACGAACTGTGGGATTCGGGGACCATGTAATCGGACCGCCCATTAACTTAACTAAGCTTTCTGATTGACTACAGTGATCATTAAGATTTGATAGTCCTGTCGTTGACATAATCGGCTTCGAGATAATGTGGAGTTGATCAGTACTCTGTGGTTGGGGCTAGTCTTACTACTACGTAGTTAGGGTTAGGGCATTCAGGGAGTAGGTTCATCTAATATTCTCAAACAGATCTAAATACACAATATTTTGGTCATATTATAGGAACATTGCTAGACACATATATGTAGGTAAAATCTTCACGTATATTCATATCTCATGGAGCATTGCAAGACAACAAGAGGGCGGAGGTCATAAAAAGAAAGACGTTTACGCCCCATGCTCTATCTCATCATCCGACTTATCCAGATCATCATCATCATCACTGCCCCATCCCGCAGCCTCCAGAGCCGAGGATCGAATGCCAAAACTCAACACGAAGCCGACAAAAGCTACAGCCGCAAAAACACCGAACGTAAGTATTTCCCCTTTCGGTAATTTCTGTGCGAGCGAGAAAAGTCCTCCAGACAGGAATGGGCCAACTGCGCGTCCGGCTGCGGAGAGGGTCTGCGCAAGACCGTTGAGAGCGCCTAGGACAGAGTGGTTTGGAGCCGAGTTTGTCACCTGAGGGGTTTGTTGTGGTTAGCGAGTGGAAAGGCCGATTGATGGCAAGATATGATTGCTTACTAGTAAAAGTGCGCTCGTTAATCCTCCCACAGCGGCTACAGTCTTGATGAGCAGCACAAAGCAGAGCTCAACGGCTAGCAAGGCCGACTTTTTAGATAGACGACCATTTTCATCAGAGCCTTTGTAACCAATCAACGGCATGAGCAAAAATGCGATGACGAATCCCAAGAGACCTGCGCGATACGACCATTTGTTCCCCATCTTATCACGCAACTTCCCGAAGACGCAGATCTGAAAGACGATAGTCACAGTGCCAGAGAAACCTAATGACAGACCAATTTCCTGAGGGCTCAGATCTCGACCAGCAGGTTCCGAAGCCTGGGCGAAGATCGGGTAAAGGGAATTGAAAGACACGTTCACAAGTGCGAAAATGAGATATGTTAGCAACAAAAGAATGGTATCGCGATTGAAAATTTCTTCCCGGGTGAGTTCTGGAGGTTGATTACCATCGTCGGCCGTCTCTGAAGCTGAATCCGACTGCGTTTCGTCCTGGGTCAAATCACTAAAGGAGCGCCCACGTCTCGTGCCCGGAATATGATAGACCGGTCCAGACCGAACTCGTAGATAAGTCGGACGATGGGCTGTGGTGAATTGCCACACCCAGCTGAAGAGTTGTTTGAATTGATCGGTAATGGTTGGTAAATTTTCCGCGTCCTCCAAGCTCTCCTCTAAAAGACAAATGACAATGATAAAATCAATGACTAAGATGATCGCCGATATGATATTCGGAAGAGCGTATGGATAAGGGTTGGGTTGCCCTTTGTCTAGAGGGTTCGTCTTGAAGACTAGAGACCCACCCAAAAGAGGGCCGGTGATGCCTCCGATGCCATATAAAACAGGAAGATAGGTAAACGCTCGTGACTGATTACTGCGGTTCGTAATCTCGCCCAGACAAGTTGACACCAGACCGGCATTTCCGTTGAGAATTCCCATCAAGGCCTGAACCAAGACTGCCTGCCATAACGTTGTGCAAAACCCAAAAAGCGCGAAGCAAACGGCAGTACATGCAGTCCCAAGTAGAATCACTGGTTTCCTACCCACGCGATCTGATAACCACCCCCAATAATAATTTGTAATAAACTGTGCCAGCGCAAAAGCCGACGCAATCACGCCGACATAAACCCCAACATTTTCACCATGTACTTCAGGGAATCGCGACGTCATATCGGGGAGATACGGGCTGATTGAATTCAACGCTGTTTGTTCTGCGAGCGCTATCATCGCCAGCACCGCCATCTGTTTCTTGGGCAGCTTGTCCTGCCCCGTTGTGCTTTGCTCATCATCGCCATTGGACTGCGGACTGCCGAAACTGTGCGAGCGTTCGGAATCGTTGGAGGGAGGACGGCCGCGCGACTTTGGCGGTGGGGTGGAGAATGTCTGGTAGTGTTGCGTGGATTGTCTCCGGGCGATGGGCTGGGACTCCGAGGAGACCATTGTCGATGCTGAGCCGGCACTGAGAGATTATATCAAGGCATTGACCGTTGTATTTATCGTGCAACCACGGGAAGCGAGCTGCTGAAGAGGAGCTTCGCTTCCAGCCCCAGAGTAACCGAGTTCGCGTGCCACAGGAGGTCAAGTCAGTGGCGATGATAATGTACAGGATTGTTGACTAAGTATTGGTGAAGAGAGAGAATTGTGAGGTTGGTTATCGAAGTTGCAAATAGAGAGTAAACGCGCACCTATTGGAGGGGAAGCCGAAACTGAAGAGGATTTCTCCTGCTGTCAGCCAATCAGACTACGGTATCTATGGCATTATGTCATCGTATACTGATCAGGATTAGCGTTACAAGGTGTTACGCGGAATACTTGGCGAACTATTTTGTTTTGCTGGGTGATGTATTGTAATATTGTCACAAGCTAAACACGGCTACAATGAAATTGGATCTAGACCGCAAAAGTACTCCTTCTCTATCTTTGAAATGATTATCCAATATAGACGACAAAATCTGTTCTTGTAACATGTCTTAAGCTTAGGTCTTCACTGAGATCAAACAGCTTGGAGCATTTTTAGCACTTTAATTCTTCCCTTTTCGCGAGCATGGGTTATAGGTGTTTTGCCGTCATTAGCTTCGATGTGTGAATCGGCTCTACAAGCGAGGAGTACTTTTACTGCCTCAACGTATCCATGGCGAGCAGAATCATGGAGGGCTGTATTTCCGTCTTTGTCCTTCCTGTTGACATCGAACCAATTGTTAGATTCAAGGGGAAACCGTACTACATCGCGAGTCAGCTTTGTTGAGGTCATACTAGGTAGTTTGTCCGTATGAAAGATTGGATAGCGATTAAAAGAGCGTTGATAACATCCAGGGGCTACAGCTGTCAGCCTTGGCCTACTGGGAAATTAGCGGCATCATCGCAAGGCTGACTGAGCAACGCTGTGCTGGTTTTGACCAAGTCCGTCCAGCTTAGTTTGTCGATCTGCGTATGTATGAATGTCCTCGCTCTGCAGTTAGTACGTTGCATTTTGCAATAAGCCCGATAAGCATGCCCTATGTTGGCGTGCTACCTTAAGCAGCTCGTCCGACTCTGTGTTGCCCTAAAGTTCCGAAAGAGGAAATTCTGTAATCCTGCAAAGGCGCAGTGATCAGAAGAACAACCCTGGGTATCGCGCTGTGTTCCGTGCTTGATCATTAGCAACTTTACCACTGCTGGGACTGCAACTCCAGTACGCATTTCCTTTCTGACAGGGCAATCGAGAATAAATTCAATACTCCATAGCTATGGCATGCTATCACCCTAGGGTTAGGGCTGGTGTTACAGGACATGACGCCGAATACTTGGCCAATTCCCATATTTTGCGGATAATGTATTGTAATACGGTAACAGCTAAACCCGTGTATCGTGCTTAGTCATCCTTCATCTTTTTTCCGCGTTCGAAAGCCTCAAAAACCAATTTAACTGACAAACACTTTTTGGGAAATGTACAGCTGCATTCCGACTCATCTATAGTACATATATATGATACATTTTGCGAACCGTCAAGATCCAATCAACATTGCCCGGGTCAACCGGACGCCATCAACAAAATCATTTCCTCTTTTTTTTTGTTTTTTTTTTTTTTTTTGTCTCACTTCTACTACCGATTACTACTCTCCTCGGGGAACACCGGCTGGGTATCCCAGTGTCTCAACATGATATCAACGGCTCTTGTCCATTCTTCGACACACTTGGTCTCGAGCCTCGTTACCATCTCGTCATGGGGCAGAACTCCTCCCCACATGTCAGGATTTGTGGCTAATGCCCTTGCATGCGTTTCGATCATTTTCCTGCGTAATAGTGATGATACAACCATTAACAACTTCAAAGTTATCATTATTTATCACTGACCTTAGGATTTTGCTTACTCTTCCTGAATCTTGACCAACACCAACCAGGCAAAATTCCAACTGTTGCTGCGTTCGGGGTCGGCCATGACCAACGACTTGGCCTCATCCAGCATCACGGAACTAAGGGGGTAATCGCGTGTTAGATTCCGCAACTCGCACAACAGGCTGTGGGATTGAACGTAATTTAGCCATGCAGCGGCGAGTACGGCCACAAACGAACTTTCGCGCAGGTCAGTGACATGAGGTTGAATTGCGGCAAGGAGGATGCGCTCCAGGCGTCGAAGCTCTGTCAGGGTGTTGATGCGGCGAGAGCTCAGGGCATCAACGATGGATTGGACGTTCGTTTCCATGTGTTGTAGCTGCTGGCGGACGGCTATCTGTCTTGTTGCTCCTTGTAGGAATATGTAGCTCGAGTGGACGATTCTTCGATTCTCGTATTCAAAGATGAAGGTGATGTTTGACAGCATGCCCTCCATCTCCAGGCCTTTGCCGACTAATCGACAGGCCTTTATATCAGCGTCGTCACTGATATATTATGGCCCTTGGCAACGGATATGCATATAACTGAACGGGTTTGTCATCATCAGTTTCACTTTCGAATGTATTCCTGCAAGTTCAAGTGCGAGTGATCGACGATCGGTTTCCAAGGATTAATAAGGTTCTATCGATCATGGAAGACAGAGCGCCTAACTCCGTACTTCCGTGGGCTAAGTTTTGCCAACCTTTCACCCAGTCAGGGCTGGCGTACTCCCGCCGTTCTGGAACAGGTGCTTGTGATGTACGTATATTTCCGAGTTCCGTAGCGTGTGGATCTACGGACCGACGCAGGGCCATGTGGCTGAGTGTTGATGTCACTATTCGGGAACAGCCCAGACGCTTCAATCTCGAAAATTCTTCTGTTCGTGACGCATCGGTGCTCGGCCGACCGGTCTCGCGAAGATGCGATCAGGTCCGAACTACGTAAGCCACGGACGTAGCCATCATGTCCAGGCCTCACTACGAAGGTTGGCATCATATGGTCGATGAGAGGTGCTGGATTGATGATGGGATTTATTTTGGATTTCAACACAGTATTTTCATCGATACTTGAACTCTGCACAGGGCAGAGGATCAGTGGATACAGCGACAGCAGAGCCTAAAATCATTAGTTTGTGGGGGATCGCAATCCCTGTAGCGCCCGTTAAGCGGCTGCTTAGGTGAGACGGATCCCTGGGAGACCATGGACTTGATGCAGTTAAGTCTTTTATGAAGTTGCTGCTAAACTAGTAAAAAGATTTAGTCCCTGGATCGGATTAGAGTGCGCCATTTCCTTATTGATACCTGTTAAGTGACCCAACTCTCTCTCAAGGTGGCTTGAACTGGTGGCTTATCCATGATGCTACGACAGTAACTAGGTACCTAAAAATGACTGATGGCAGGCTTCTCGCGCTCAAATCACAATCGAGACTGGCCAGCTGCTGCAACATGAGTCCATTCCTTGACCTTTTGAAAGTCTCGCACATCCCCATCTCCTCCGAATCTGTTCTGGGTATCGCGCAAATCCCTTCCCACCGCTGTCTCTGGCCTCCATCTGAATCCATGCTTCAGTTTCAGCTCAAGAATACCCTCTAACTCATCCGCAACCGCGACGCCAACAGCAGGCATCATCATAAACCCATTTCCGGACCCGCCGACGGCGACCACAAGTGATTCGAACTTTGGATGATGGTCAATGAGGAATTGCCGGTCAGGTGTGTCGGCATCCCAGCAGATACGCGCGAAGGAGAAGGCCCGGTCAGCGATTTGGGGTACGGTCTCGCGAAGAAATTCTCGTGCCTTCAGTTCTGACTCTCTAGGGATCTGGTGTTTGGCAAAAGGGATCGATCTCTCTTCGTCGGTCTTTGGATCCTTCACAAAGTTGCAGTATCCAGGGTGCTCGTCGACGAATTTCAGTTCACCGTTTTGGGCATCGGGTTCCTGGTCAAGTACTGTTAGTCAGGGAAACAACGGTTTCGATGTCATGAGAGTAGTGTTACCATGAAAAATCCCGAGTTCACGTTGAACAAGATTGGGAGGTCTTTCCATAATTTCCGTTCCTCCTCGGTCATTTGTATATGAGCGAGCGTCCAAGCGGTCGGACGAAGCTGGTGCTCAAAATCAAAGAGCTGGTCACTGTTCGCACCGGCACAGAGAATCGTTCGATCAGCTCGGTGCTCAATCCCATCAACTGTTTGGGCGCCTATCACGTCCCCAGAAGCGTAAAGCAGACGCGCGACCTTTCCCTTGCTGTCTCCCGTCACAAACCGGACACCCAGTCTCGTAGCCTCGTGGTAGGCAGCTTCAAGAGCTCCTCGGGCAAACACCCAACCGGCTTTCTCTTGAAAGATGCCCTTCCACCCTGGGAACGAACCAGTTAAAATGCCCTCTGGCATGGTACTGCGAAATTCCTCGGGAGTTGACAGCAGTCGGATCTTGTCTTTGCATGACTTAATGTATGAATCAACTAAGCGACGAGCAGACTCTTGAGAAGCGGCCATTACAAATCCTGTAGGATGGTAGAAAGGTCGATATACCGAGTCTTTCTTCCATTTGTTGGTGGCCAGTTGATGCATCCGGTTCCACACATAGGCTTCGTCCGAGTCTGTAGAAGACGGAACTCCTAGATAAAAACATTTTAGCCGGGGATTCTCGTGTCTCGGCTGAGTGAAACTATGTGGCACCGCACCTTCTTCCATCATTTTATTTAAATCATTCCCGGCTGAAATCACAGAGGGGAATGAGTGTGAATCCAGCACCGTGATATTCTTATAACCCCGCCGAGCCAGTTCCAGAGAGGTGCTGCAACCCCATGTTCCTCCGCCTACGATGAGAATGGTTGAGTCGTGTGTGAGCTGTGACATTGTCGTAAGTGTATACCCAGTAGTTATTGATATTGATTGATGTATCCTGAGAGACTGCCCGCGAGTGTCAAACCAGGTATTTAAGCATTCATCGACAGTGAGTGGTTCTACCGCTTCTCCGCACGACTTTCGGGTTGAGCTGCCGGCGATGTATTCCAGACTTACTGTATCTGGAAATAATGACAGCTTTCCAAGGCTATTGTGGGGTACATAGTTAGGGCTATGCATCTATCATTCTATCTCTACATTGTACAAGCCAATGGAAAGTTTACGATTAATCGTGAAAAAGTAATGGTTGTAGCATTAGGAAGTTGGAGTAGACACCGTGGAGATGGTAGTAGTCAAAACGAGGCTAAGATTATGGTCATGAACACTCAAGTCAGAGAAATCTTCACTGAAGATAGCAAACACCAATTTCGGATTCGGATGTGCCTAAGAAGATTCTGTCAATGAGATATCGAATAGATTTCCAAAATGTAAAGAATTGCACACCTTTCTCCGGAAGAGACTTTGCACAGTAACAATCCAAATCCTCTATCTTACCACCGTCAATCCAAGCCGATAGATATTGCCCATCTGGGTCGTTGTTACACACAGTGCTTATCAATTGCCCTCATGATCCCTCACTAATTCGCTTGCCCAGTTCTTTTCAGAAATCCATAAACTCTAGCTCGGCCGTTCTGACGTCCTGGCCCATTTGCTATCAATAGGCACCCCACCGCCCACAGTCGCGTTGAATGACCTGTAACAGTCATCTTGATACTGTGCTTCAAGCTGGTCGTGGTTTCTCGGCAGTAGATAATTCGCCTTTTGAGCAATGTCGAAGATTTCGTGGTGAGAAGGGGTTTCAAGATTTAATAACCATAGGCTGGTAATTTCCGTAGCGTTCTTCGGAAGTTTCTTTCGCTCTCAAATGCATTAATGTGTTGACTTATATTCTGCAGTTATGTCACCGAAAGTATACATTGATTAAAATATAGCTTTGAAACAAGCATCATAAAAGAATGTGTCTGAGAGACAAGGCTTGCTGGCGCCAAAAGGTAACGCTATAGCCGAAACTGAATCCTATGACAAAAGACAGGAATTAAAACAAAGGTACTAGAGCCCCGGGCCTATTTCCGAAGGCTACTTCTGTCAAGTATATATAAGAAGAATCGAATAGAAGAGCAAACGGATGAGTAGGTAGATAATCACCACTTAGATATGTCTGTCTTACATGTTCAAGCCCATCGCCAGCCCACTGTTCCTCTATGCCTCGAGACATCAACAAGACACTCATCGCGGCCGGATGCCATACTGCAAGCAGGGTTGTAAAAAAGTTTGAACCTGGCACGCTTCCGCCGCTCTCTAACAAGCAATTGAATAGCAGCATTGATGTCCAGCATGTCCCCGGTATCCGTTATCTTCAAAGCCCATGTTGCGTCACGCTCACTGAAGCCGAGTTCGTGCACCATACGATGGATTGCTCTGTCGACGGGGTCAATGAAATTCGAATCTGTAACGGAGTATCGTGGCGGGGGACTCAATAATGGTGTTGTGAAGGTGCTATCATGATTGACAGATGTGTAAGGGGGAGAACGGTAACTTGAAGGGTCATCCCCATCAGTCCAAAGCGAATGACCGGGTTGACTGTTGCTCGTTGTGTTGTGACTCAAGTCACGAGTTCCGTCACTTCCAGCAGCAACAGAGTGAACAGACCCTTCATTATGAGATACCGGGAAGTTCGAGAGCTTCTGCTGTATGGTCACTCTGCTGTCATATGCACGAGAAATCGCTTCACGAAGGAAGGATGACCGGGTACCACCATCTTCCGGAGCTTCCCATTTCGTGAGACCCATTTGATTGGCCTTTGCGAAGACCTCTTCGGCCGAGTAACTAGCAGTAACAGAACTGAGACTGACTAAAGCGGATGGACCTAAAGTCAAAAGGTAATGTGTCCATTCTTCCAACATGGCTTCTTCTTTTGTGATGTCGCCTACGGGAATGTCTAACCCGTCGAATATGCCAGCCACTCTAGCTTCCTTGCACTCCCGATGAAATCCCTGGACTAGAGTCCCGAGACAATTCCAGATTTCTAGCATGTCATACAATTGGTTGCACGTCAGTCCATCCCCATTCCCGTCTCCAAAGCCGGCGGGCGGGTCAAACAGAACGTTGTTCATGCTAAAAAATGGCTCAGCTGTTATCACCGTCGCACCAGACTTGCTTCTTTTCGCTAAATACCCGCCATTCAGCCAATCTATTTGTCCGTGGATGTCTCCTTCTCTGTTCTTGCCGCATCCGAATATACGGCAAAAGGTCCAGACTCGCCAAAAGGCTTCGTCGATCTCTGAAGCACGAACATCGTCTTCCCCAGTCAAGCCGCCAATGGTGTCCGAACGCACAATTGTACTGCATGTTGCGTATATCAAGGCTTTCAACCTGACTATGGCAAACACATCGCGGGCATAATGCTGTAAATATGAAGAAGCATTGTACCCTGGGACCGGTGCATCGGGATCTTTCAATCCGTTTGATATGTCACTCCATGGCGGGCTCATTTCTCGTAGTTCCCATGCGGGTGGATTCATTTTGAACAATGCGTTCTTAATCAGCGGGAGCTCATTGTCTTTGAATACTCGATAAAACTGGCGATTCACTTGAGCATATTTGAATAGTCCATCGAGATTGTCGACGTTCCACATCAGGGCTAGCACTACATCGTCTGGCATTTGATGTAGCATTTTGAGGGGGTTAGGAGATAGGAGTTGAGTCGTGCCATCTAGCTCACACAGAGATTGATTACGAGGGGGGTATGTCGCTGCCAATGGCTGTGGCGCGGTTCGTATACCCATCATGAGAGGAACTTTATCTGTCTTCAGAGGCGTATCCTCAGGAACAGTTTCCATCCGGCCCAAGCAGATAAAAACCTTGTCACTGCCTAGCTTTTCGTCGGTGCTTATAAGTTGTTTCTCTTCCGTGGGCGACTGGAAAAATGCCGAGTCCGCGATGAATGATCGTACCCGCATGCTTATATCATCTGGAGCTGACAAAGGGGATAGTATCTGAATGGATTTGGTGTCAATTTTTGGTGACTGCTGCTGTAGTAAACTCCTCTCAGTTTCTGAGGATGACAAACGGGGGATGTGGCTGTTCGTCAATAGTGGGATTCCCAGTTTCTTGACAGCCTTGAGAGGGTACATTGTTGACCACTCGCCTTCAATATCTTTGCTATCTATTGAGACGTCGTCTTCTTCTTCTTCGTCGTACTCCACATTCAAGGCCTTGGCGATTTCTGCATCGATGTAGCGATCTGTACTTTTGGCTAAAGCCGCTTGTTCATCCCGGAGGCTTTCGATGGGGCTTTTCGTCGACAAAGTGGGCGGTTTATTTTGCTGATGCCGCGTTGGATGCGCAGTCTGATTGTTGAGCCGAGTTCTTCGCAGGCCCGGCAATTGTACAGAGGACTTTATTTTATGGGAGACGCTCCTTGAGGATTGCGAGGTTTGAATATGTTGTTTGATGCCACCTGCGGATGACTCAGTAATAGATTGATTCTGTTGAACGATGTTGTTTTTCTTCGTTGGATTCGACTTTCCAGGTGGAGGGAAAACTCTGTAGGTTTGGTGTTGCTTCCTTGTTGCGACGCTCTCCTTTTGATGCGTTCTCAAGGCCTTCGTGACTGATCCTTCACGTTTTGGGGAAACATTTAATGAGTCCACTGCATTCTCAACCGTTGTGTGCTCAGAGATAGATTGTTCGGATCTCCTCGCTGGATGTACATCCGCTGTCTTTTCCAGCTCTCGTTCCAGGTCATTAGCTGCTTGCGATAAGGTCTTGTCTGTTTCTTTTAACACAAGAAACCTGTCTATGGGGGATTCGGAGCGACTTGGCGAATATCTCGAGGCAAGTGCAGCAATGTGCTTGGCGTTCTGGTTGGTAACTATAGACAAGGTCATGGGTATTGCTGGTAATGGCTTCTGCTTGAGATACTGCTCTTTTCTTCTTCTAGTCTCCTGCGAAAATGTCACTGGCTTTGTCTTTGGTTCTGGTGATGTCCTTTCTGGCGGCCTATCTGCTTTCCTCCTCTCTGGGCCAGAAGGTGTAGTTAGAGGTTTCGTCTCTGACGATGAGATCTCCTTGTCAAAGCCAGATCGTAAAGTCGAATTCGAGGACGCAGAGCTGCAGGATCGTGGTGCCTCTTCCCACATTTCAGGCGACGAGGAAGTTGAGACTGAAGTTTCTGATAGATTACCCATTTCTACTTCCGTTTCCGCTTCGCGAAGAATGTCTTCAATATCAAAGTTCGGGTCCAGGAATGGGATTTCTAGCGAAGGAGACACAGCGGAAACGGCGTTGTTTAGTGTCGCATTATTTTCAGTTGCCGGTAGCAATTCTGACACAATATCAAGCTGCTTGAATTGTCGGTCGTTTGCATGTTTATTAAGGCTGTCGGTTTCCAATTTTGAGTGACCAATCCTACGACTGGAGAACATTTCCTTGCTGGTACCTCTCTGGAGCGCCATTCGATGTAAAGAAGTCTCTGATCGTGAGAGTCTCATTGTGGTAATCTCTCGACCCTGTGTCGATGTAGGTACGTCCCTGAGTCGTCCTGTTGACTGCGATTTGAGGAGAGATTGCCGCGTTTCCTCGTTGGCCGGAGGAATATGAGCGTCGTAAATAGTTCTCACCACCATCACCTTCCGACTTTCATGAGTCTCAACTGTCAATTTATTCCTTTTTGTTATCTTCGGTAAATCTAGGGCCGAAGTCCAAAGAGAGATCACGGTATCTGTAATGTTGTTCCTCATGTTAGTCGTCTAGATCTTAACCACCTGGGTGACTTCAACTTTGAGGGATCAAGCAGAGGTATTTGCAAGTAGAAGATACTTCTCGATTGACTTGAATAGTCAGACTTACTCGGATTTGAGGACGGTGTTAAGTCCTTGCCAATTTCTCGATTGCCGCAATCGTCTCGGGTCTTTGGCAGGGATCAGATAAAGAAGGCAAGAAATGTTCCTTTGAAGTCTCAGAATATGAAATTAGGGTATGGTCAAATTCGGTAACTGCATAGAAAAAGCCCGGACCGAAATCGTTTTTCTTTTCTGCTTTCTTTCTGTTTCCCCGCAATGGACGATCTCATCAACAAAGGACGATTTAAGCAAATGAGGCCTGAGAAATGAGAAATTCCGGGAAACTTGGCTCGGAACCAAGACGTGAAAGACAGAATCAGATGAAGAAAGAGGAATAAAATAAAAGAATTCTAGTTTCACATACAGGCAGGTGAAACAGGGTAGACTACAGGTTCGGAAAGAGCTGTATTATCAACGAAGAACAGTTTCCTGCCGATGATGCGATCCTCGATACATGTATTGCTCTTATTTCCGGCCCCTCGAAATTTCATGTACGTTCGACGACTGCTATACATGACCAGGTTCTGCCTACAGTCGGTCGGAAACAAAATCAACAGCAAGCGTCGTGCTTCGCAGAACGGCACTGCGCTTGCATGCTTAGCGATGGTGTAGGGGTTTGTCTAGAAAAGGAAATGACGACACTAGGACAGTGAAATTAATTTAAACACATGAAACAGCAATTATATTGACCCTGCAATAGTGATACCCTATGGAGAAAATCGAGTTTTACTACGCAGAGATCGGGGTGTCACTAGAGATGACAGATGAACGACTCAGGGTTTGGGGGCTGTAGGGCCATTTGCATGCCAATGCAGGATGTGACCTTACGAGCATGCGTAGTGCCAACTGCTTAAAGATCCTTCTTGCGCTAGGACCAATTACAAATACATGACAGTGCAACAGTTGGAGCCTATCATGCTGTCAACTAGCCGATCAGAATGTCATCGACTAGGTAGCGAGCTATCCCGACATGCTCTTCGGCCTCCAATCGCTCTGGAAACCATTCCATGCCGTGATGGAAGGCAAATCCGTATAATGGCTCAATTATTTTTTTTTCACCTCATCCATGCCCATATTTCTCTATATAATGCTGCGGAGAACGTATGCACCTTCTGGGCGTCCGGGCATTCATCGAATCATCTAATTTCACCGACCACCATGGACGTGTTGCCTAAAGTGGTGGCAAACTTCGAGAAGGCAGTCGAATAAATTGAACTAGCCAATGGATCGAAGACGTACATGGATGTAGAGTAACAATGTTTTGTCATGGCCAGCCTATATGGTCCCGTGGTTCACCAACATATTGGAAGCCAGGCTACGCCGGCTACAGTACGTAATGTTGCACCATAAGGGTGGGTAAAGATTTGCAGCGAACAGCCGTTCATATGGATTTATGATTTATCTACTACGTTGACATGTCATGCATGCGCATCGGTGCTGATCCCCCGGTCTCGGCCCCCAAGTTTGCCAGCCTTGGTATCAGCCGATTCATGACAGTTCTATGCCTTCATAGTGAAGAAACTGATGCAAGAAGAAGAAGAATAATACGTACTATCAAGAAAAGTTTGGAGGACTCACGAGATCAATATCGTAATGAGCATGAGTGTAGACACAGAACGAGACACCATCAAGATACTTTTGGTGTCACCCATGTCTATAATACCGGTTGGCTTCGGTGTAGGTATGTACTCACACCACTCGTGCATGACACATACGGCGTAGGACTCCAAGACCGCAGAAGTCTCTGGTACATGGATTAGGCATCCATGAAAGCGCCGAAAATTACGGCCAAATATGCGGCTTCTGCAGAGTACTCCCATTTAGAGTAGAACCTTGAGATAACAACATAAGCACCATACTAATCCGCCAGTCTGATATTTCGAAGAATGACAAATTCAAATCAGGAGATATTTACGTATATTTCATAGTCAAGACCAGAGCTGATTGAGTACGTAGCTACACCGTACATTCAGCTGAACATTTGAGCACTACCGCGGGCAGATACTGTGCAGTAGTTTGAGGCATATATGTACAGTACCCTACATACCTAGATACTTTCTGAACTATCACGGTCTATGGTTAAGTAGCTAAGCATTCATGGTTCAAATGTTTCATGCAGGGTTTATTTTATTCTTAGACCGGTGTCAAGTTTCATATAGGATGCAGGTACGCGTTCAAAGAACAAAGGTCCGTGAATTTGGTTCTAGATTTTTGCAGACATCCGAGAGGGGAAGGTATCAGGATGGCGCGTGAGCATGAGATCTCCACGCAGTCTAGTACCTAGACCCTGATGGGTAGTTCGAGCTAATCAACTACATGAAACAATATACTCTCCGTGTATGCAAGCAAAGAAGTCAGCCATTAATCTAAGAAGGACGTCCGGGGTTACCCCTTGGCCCGAGTGTCGAATCGACAGGCTCAGATAACATCCTGGAAACTGATTGGTATATCTAGAAAAAGTACTACTTCTATACCATGTGGTGACCTAGTATTTGACGCATGCTACCTAGGTAGTTAGGTAGTTGTCAAAATATGAATGATCTACTTCGGCTCATAGTCTTATTTATAGGATCAACGAAACTTGTATAGATGAGACTTGGGACCTGAAATGTGAAGAATGTAGATCTTATGCTATTTCTTTGTCCTGCAACGACCCGAATCTAGTGATGTGTCAAGAGGGTCTGAGATCTTATTCCTGACTCGACATCTTCTGGATGGCGCCACAAACCTGCTTCCAAGTTCCAGGGGTTCGATGTGCGATGTAACACGTCTTACGCAATGATATAGTTCTCTTATCTATCAAAATGTGGCACAGTAATTACCTTGAACCACACGATCAAGCAGACAGACTCAACAGGTCATCGGCCGGTTTCATCTACTAGGAAACCCTAGAACAAATGCAATGCCCATCGCTGTTTGCTGTTTATAGAACCGAAACCTTTTCCAATTGGCTAATTCTAATTGACTCAATATTTGATTGGTTTTTTTTTTCTATCCCCTCTTTTTTTTCCCTTTCTCGATTGGATTTGTCGGCTTTCTTTGTCCTATTCGATGTCAAAAGCACATACTACCACCATCACCTGCTGATATTTAGTCAAAGGAGTAGAAGAAGAATTCAGAGGACGCGGCGAGGATCTGATCGAAGAAGGAGGAGAAGAAAGAGAGGACTAAAATAAATGTATCAAATGTATCGAAGAACAGCCCAATATCTAGAATGACACATAGCAACTCGACTGGCAAACTTCCAAGGTTGTGACTCAATCAATACTTAGTTATATCCTCCGAGTTTTCCTTTTTCCCTCCTCGTACTCGAGAACTCGAAAATGAGAAGATAAGCATGACCTTGAGTCTTGGAGAACGAGTTCAGACTCCAGAGACGACATCTCGCCTCGATGGGTTTTTCATAAAAGAGACTAGAGATGGTGGCCTGAGGCAGCAGGACATGTGCCACGACTAGCCCTAACTCTCTCTATTCTAACGTGATAGAGATGAGCTGACAATGCTCTACCTACATTTGAAAATAAATACCGTATCAGTGTGAAACATTGTTAATCGTATGCTATCCAGGCACCGTGAGAAAGTAGTCGCTTGATCCCAAGCGACCACAAAGCCAAAACCTTGGAAGATATTCAGCCATGATCGATGACCTGGTAGTGCCTGTACTTGATGCTATTGACGATGCTAAACCAAATCCGTTAGATCGTGGGGTGATGACTGATACAAACTATCCACCAGATTTAACTACCTAGTAAAAATCGCAACAACCGCCAAATCTTAAACTTGTCATCGATCGTCTTCAGCAACAAACTCATACCACAAAAAAGTCATGTCTTCCCGAAACACTAGCAAGGAAAATAATCAACCCACCATCCTCGAAATAGCAATCTTCAACTCAACGTCAGCCCAAATAGCATACACTTCATCCGCCGACCGTCTGGAGCTTTGCGGCGAAGGATCGAGTGCAAATGGCGGCACCACTCCGTCTCTCTCAACCTTACAGACGGTTATTTCTTCACTTCAACAAGTGCAGTCCACAGCAGCAGCAAAAATGAGAAAATCAATACCCGTATACGCCATGATCCGCCCCCGGGGCGGTGATTTTGTCTATTCCGACGAGGAATTTGGGCTTATGAAGGAACAATTACTAGCCCTGAAATCAGCTTCTTATTCTCCGGCCACTGGAGAGAATGAGCCCGACAAGCAGGGCGCTAGCAGTAACCATGATAAGACCCAACAACCATTCTTCGAAAAAGTGAGTGGTTTCGTATTCGGTATATTAACCAAAGAAAACAAATTCGATCGCGTACGAAATGAGGAGTTGGTGAAACTTGCAGCTCCTTTGCCGTGCACATTTCATCGTGCGTTTGATGAAGTCATTACTTCCTGCCAAGAAACGAGCGACGTTCTTCTGTCTGAAGAGGTGGTCAATGAGCTCGAAGCCGTGATCAAAGCCGGATTTGCCTCTATTCTGACTTCCGGTGGAACTGGACAGAGTGCGGTGGATGGAGCGAGACAGATAGCTGCATTGACTGAGGCTGCTAAAGGGAGGATTGAGATTATTGCGGGTGGTGGTGTGCGATCGACGAATGTGAGGGAGTTGAGAATACGGAGTCCTCTTACTCGCTTCTTTCATTCGAGTGCTATAGTAGATAATAGGGATGTTGCTGATGGGGGCGAAGTGTTAGCATTGAAAAGTGAGTTGAGTAGCAATTAAGAGACCAGATTGGTGTTCATTCTGATACGTATACATAATAATCATTAAATATCCAGTATTAGTCAGATAACATTAAAAAATTAACAGAATAATCCGCTTTCATTTCTCTCCAACGCCGATGGTAAGCTTTTTTTCATGTTCGTTTAAAAGGCAAGCGTATCAGCCAACCCATCAAGCTCACGTTGATAGTTCCGGTGCTCTCCAACTTGGAAAAAGAACTTGCCCAAGAAATCCGTCGCACTCTTAACCATCTTCCATCCTTCCTTGAAGCTCTCCGGTTTCTGCGGACCAGCTGCGGTAACCACGCCATACGACTCCACGACATCAGTGCTACTTTGAGTCGCAAACTTAAGAGCCTCCACGTCCACCAAGACCTGCTTAACAAGATCGACTGCCTCACCCGTCGCGCCCAGCGCTTTGAGGTGGCCGAATGTCTCTGCTATCCAGTGGCGAATCCGTCCAATCTTGGCAAGAGACTTGATGTGTGGTCCACCAGGGATGAAAGTAGCGTCGAACATTGTCGAGCGCACACCATCGTACTGGTGTTCAGGCGTCACTCCCCTTCCGGTCTGAGGATCAACGCCATCCGCGAAGATTGGCTGTCTCTTTGTGCCGATGACGAAAGGCAAAGCACCAGCAGCTCTGACTGCGGTATACACTCCGTTAAAGGCTACAGAGTCAAAGCCGTCTCCGATGAGAATGGCAATACGCCTGCTGGCAACAGTGGGCACGCGAGGTTTGAAGTCAATTTGTGAGAGACCGCGAGACTTTTTGCCGTGGTTTTGCTTTCCGGCCTTCTCGGGTGTTGGCGCACCGACCACTACTGCAACTTTCTGGGCGAGAGCGAGGTCAATCTCTGCAATATTCATGACCATGCGCTGGTAGACCACGGGGTCGTCGCAGTGATCCAGCTCGAAGCTGAACGCTTTGGCAACGTGGTTCTTCTCGTACTCGGAGAGCGAGTTATAGAATAGCTGCGCCTGATTGTGGTGTTCCTGGAACTTGGGTCCCTGGCTACGCTGCTTGATTCCCTGGATCTTCTCGGGGTAAGACACAAAGCCACCGTCCTCGGGTTTAGTGGGTGGTACTGCATCAAACCGGTTTGGCCAGTAGTTGACCGTTCCCTTTGTGATTCTGTGTCGCATAGCACCGTCACGGTTGTGGTTCATGACGGGACACACTGGACGATTGATCGGCAACTCTTCCCAGTTAATTCCGAGACGAGAAATTTGTGTATCAAAGTAGGAAAAGTTGCGTCCCTGCAAGAGAGGGTCATCTGAGAAATCAATACCGGGCACGATATGGCTGGTACAGAAAGCGACTTGCTCGGTTTGAGGGAAGAATTCGTCAATGTTGCGATTGAGTTCTAGCTCGCCAATAACGTGCAGAGGGACAAGTTCCTCGGGCCAGACCTTGGTCGCGTCGAGAGGGTCGAATTCAAAGTCATCCTGTTTCTCCTCTGGAATGACCTGAATAGCAAGGTCCCACTTCGGGTAAGCTTTATTATCAATGGCTTCCATAAGGTCCTTCCGGTGAAAGTCGGGATCTTGACCACCCAGCTTCAATGCTTCATCCCAGACCAATGAATGGACACCTAGATGGGGGATCCAATGGAATTTGACGAAGTGACGCTTGCCTTCTTTGTTGACAAGGGTGAATGTGTTGACTCCGAAGCCTTGCATCATACGGAAAGAGCGAGGAATAGCTCGATCGGACATGATCCACACCTTCATGTGGGTTGACTCGGGATGAAGGAACATAAAGTCCCAGAAGTTGTTGTGGGCAGTTTGGGCTTGTGGAACCTCGTTGTGTGGCTCAGGCTTGACAGCGTGAACTGTAACAATTAGCAGGTGTTTAGCTCTTGTGATATGTATCTGACTAACCGACATCTGGAAACTTGACAGCATCTTGAATGAAAAAAACAGGAATGTTGTTTCCAACCAAATCCCAATTGCCCTCCTCTGTATAGAATTTTACTGCGAATCCACGGACATCCCGGACTGTATCGGCGCTTCCTCGGCTACCTTGAACGGTTGAGAATCGTACAAAGACGGGAGTCTTTCTAGAGGTATCATTGAGGATACCAGCGTAGCTCAACTCGGGAATAGCCTTTTTCAAGGTGAAATTTCCAAACGCTCCGGTACCACGGGCATGGACGACTCGCTCTGGGATACGCTCGTGGTCGAAGCGATGGATCTGTATATCAAAACTTAGTAGGCCCTCACCAAAGACGGAGCGTATGAACTGACCTTCTCACGAGCTATCTGGTCCTCTAGCAGACTAGGACCAGAAGTCCTGCCGTTGACTACCTTCAGCCAGTGATCGGTCTCGGAAACAGGAACTCCATGGTCAGTGGTGAATTTGGTCTTCCTGTGGACATCGGCGGTATCGCGCGAGAGGTCAACCAACTTCTTGTCTTGACCGGCCGCAGACTGAATAGCCTCCTGGACCTTGCGGACGCCGCCAGCAACAGTGCTCGTCATGGTGAATTTGAATACAAATGATTAGTACATGAAACGGCGGAGATGTTGCAAAAGGAAGAAAAGTGGGATATCGAAGCTTTTAGATAGAAGAATATAAAGGTACGACGATATGACGTTTTGCTCAGTGGATTGCAATTGGACGTCATGTTGACGTGCGGAAATAATATCGGGAAATTGACCAATAATTATAATGTGCAGAGAGAGTCTGGATCTGATCTACTTCTCCATACAATCTGCACCATTAATGAATAGGTAGCCTTGAGGTATCTCAACATTCTGACACGATGAAATCACGAATAGAATGGATTCATAGAGCTGATATACTGATTGTTCAGCAGAGGCTGTGATTGGGTCACTCGGCCAAAAGTTGCCTAATTAGGGAAGTTGCTCCAGAATTGCCCAATTCGGCAATTCTAGGGCTAAGAGAGTAACAAGTAGGCAATTTCTGCTTGATTCTTGTCTGATATTGTCGCAGTTTTACTGCCTGCAGCAATTTTACTCAACAGCAAATCGTTTCCACACTTCCATCGTATACTGTCTATGCTCAGGCTGAGCTCCTATCTAGGATACACTAGTGATTCCAATTCGTATCCATACGGCTCAATCGCAGAGGCACTGCCCTGGTTTTGGTGAGATTTGAAAAACTTGAATCAATAAACATGAAATCTCGACAAAATAGTAGCTTGACAATTAGCACCGAGCCCGATTTTGTCAGAGCAGGAGGAGTAAGAACAAGAAAAGACATAAGACATCCAAATATAGAACAAACAGGTTTGCACTATATAAGGAAGCTTTACCATAGAAGTGAGTCCAGTCGACGGAACCCGAGGGTCTTTAGTGATCTCCTTTTCGATTTTTGCTGTAGCTTCTGATATGAACAGATTCAATGTGCCTTAGTTTACTTGAACAATCCCATGTGTTGCTTGGTGCTCCGTTGTGGTGTATACAGTAGGCAAAGGGTCGAAAGATATATGTAGGGCCGACAGTGTGGTAGCCCACCGTTGCTCGGTATCTTGAGAAACGATCCAATAAGTAGTTATCCTAGAAACAATATCAATTCTTAAATAGTTTCTCGTTTTCTATGGTAGTTGTCAATTTCTATGATGTTGTTTCTATTCTTGGTTTCTTACAGCTGAACGTCGGAAAAAATACACGCGCCAGGACATGACATCGGGAGAACCCTGCGATTTGTTTCAATACCTAGCTAGGTAAATAGTTTACTGCAAAAAGTCTACTCTTGCCAAACAAAAATTGAGATTCCTAAGCGGTATTCCCAGACCTATCAAGGCCTTGCTCAATGCATTAATCAATCAAAAATAAACCCTAGAATCAGAGGTTGTGATACATGCCACCCCCAACGTACGCCTAGAAATGCTAGAATCCATCTCACTTCATCAAGAGACCAACGGCCCAAGGAACACTCAAACCGCGTAAATCTCCATAATGCTGTCCAACGCCCAAAAACACAATTGGGATGCTTGTCGCATGCACCATGCTTACAAGGGTTCCCACCATGTCACCGACAGTATCACACTTGCTAATAATGAAGCCATCGAGATTGCGTCCTGGACCGAAGGCTTGATTGAAATTGCGCGCTTGCATCACGCTATCTGTACCAACAAGAGCCTCGCCAACCATGAAGATCTTGTCTGGGTTGGCGAATTTCGCAAATTTTTCCAAAGAGGACATTAGTCGCTGATCATTGTGTCGACGGCCGGCGGTGTCGATCAGAACCACGTCAAACTTGTTTGCAGCCCCATAAGCAACGGCGTCTTTGGCAACGTTAGCTGCGTCCTTGCCATATCCTTTTTCGTAAAGTTCAACCTCGCCTATGTTCTCTCGAGCACTGAGTTCGGTCAAGTTCCTCACGTGTACACGCAACTGCTCAACGGCACCGGATCGGAAGGTATCACAAGCAGCAACTAATACACGGTAATTGTTCTGCAACAAGAAGAAGCAGATCTTGCTCAGATTTGTGGACTTGCCAACTCCGTTCACGCCGACAATAGAGATAACATAGGGACGGGGCGCTTGTCCTTTCACAGTAGGTGCTGTTACGGCTTGGATTTCATGCAGTAGATCCAAAGATGATGTAGGAGTGAGAATCTTCCGCAGAGAAGCCTCCATGGCGGATCGTAAAGCGGCGTCGACGCTCTGAAAATTTGCCGTCTTCTTTCCGACAAGTTCCTGCTTCACACCTTCGCACAATCGTAGAGCAGCTTCGCGAGCAACGTTCTTCTTCATGAGATGATCTTCCATGGCCTTCAAGGGTTTCTCGAGATCTTCTTCCGTCAAAGTCTTTCCACCCACGATGTTGCGGAAGAGTCCTCCAATGGCACCAAAGCTGGACCCGACAATACCGCTACTACCTCCAGATTTCGCTTTTTCAGAGTCCGCCTTTTCCAGGATCGAGTGGACCTCGTCACCAAGATCCTTCAACACGAATTGCCCCTTGGCCGTCTTTCGACCCCAGGTATCCTGAGCCACCGCTTCCACTGCAGGTGCTGAAGTTGTTTCGTCAGTTGCAGCAACCGAGTAGTCCAGGTTAACACCGTCATCCTCATCCGCGAAGCCTTCTGCGGTCCATTTTCGAGCCTTCTTTTCCTTTGAAGATTTTCCCTTTCTCACACTTTCATCTCCCGAAGAAACGTTCGCACCAGCATTTGCGGCTTTGCGTGCTCGTCGCGATACTCGACCAGCCGGACTGGATTTCGCCGTCAGAAGGTGGTTTGTGGAGGGAGTCGCGGGTCTAGAGGATTGCGGTGTAGCGACTGGCGAGCTTCCGTTCGAAGTCACCGTCGCGGGGTGCGCAGCTTCTTGCTGCGCTTTTGTGTGTCAGTAAGAATTATTAGAAGATAAAAAAGAACTATGCGACGAACCTGTGAGAAGTGAAGGATTTGATGGAGGGGGTGGACCGCCATTATCCGAAGCAACTAGCGGATTCTTCTTGCCATCATCGTATGAGCCAGTGTACTCGTCAATAGATGGGCCTGTGGTATCCTCCAATTCTCGGACTTGTTGATCGAAATATTTATCGAAGGGATACTCGGATATCCTCGCCCGCGTGCTGTTGAGTTGATCTTTGTAGACATCCACGAATATGATAGCGATATTGTCCAATAACTTGTCCACCCAACTAAGATGGAGGAGCGACTGGTATACGGCCTGAAACGAATTCGAGATCAGTCTTCTGTTTAGACAGCATTATCGACGTAGGATTGAAGGTGCCATACCACAAATATCAAGCCCAAATCCTTTGCTCTTCTCCATTTCAATGTGTACTTCTCCTTCTTGAATGCTGTCGAAGCGCCATCCGTAGGGGCGACCTTTTCCTCAATGAAAACTTCGCTGATAAGACTGTTGATAATATGCGAGCCCACCGGGGCATACGACCGGGACCAGAGAACCACGCCGGAAGTGGTGATGATTTCGAAAGCGTCCAGCATTTTCTGAATTTATTCTGCGCTCGACTCCTTTATGGCGTGTAGAAATGATAATGTGTGGCCCCGAAAAGTCAATGTGGTTATCCGTCGCGACTTTTAATCTTTGGACGGTGGCGGGGAGCTTCTAGGCCTGAGGCAGGCGCAAATTCACGGGGCCACGTTAGCTTATTTCGCTCTCGACCGCTGCACATCAACATTTCATACTTCGAATCATCCACCTTGTTGACACATATCTCTTTACAACCACCATCCGCCACGGATCTTTTATGAGCGTAGGATTCTCTCCTCTTCCATTCATTTCACACTGTCAATCGCTGGTCAAAATGCAAAGGTCGCCCTTCGCTCCGCTCCCAGCACAGTCTCCTCCACTCCACCACCCTGTGCCGCAACATGTCTCGACAGTGCCCATGATGCGCTCACCACCACCCCCAGTTTCTCAATCACACCAGGCGGGATATGACAACCCTTACCAACCGGCCCCAGCTCAAGGGGGCAGTGGCACCTTTGCGCCAAACTTTGGAGGGTTCATGACCGACCCAACGGCTCAGATGGGATTCCAAGTTGGCAAGACGGCGATGATGGCAGGCCAAGAATATATGGAACAAAATGTGCAGTGTATCCACGAGTCTTGCAGGTAGCCGTGTATGCTGACTAGACTTAGATAAACCGTTACGTCTCGATTCCCGCGCTAAAACATTACTTTAATGTTTCGAACTCATACGTCTTGAGCAAGCTCTCGCTCGTGCTATTCCCCTGGTACCACAAGCCCTGGTCACGACAACAAACTCGAATGGCCGCTACTGCAGGTCCCGATGGTCAATTACAGCCGCAACATTATGCCTCTGTGTTTCTTCCACCGCGCGATGACCTCAATTCGCCTGATATGTACATCCCTACAATGGCGTTTGTGACGTATATTCTGCTTTGTACTGTCATGGCTGGTCTACGCGGAAGCTTTCACCCGGAATTACTGGGCTCTATTACCACGACTGCTTTGGCTGTCGTTATATTCGAGATTCTTTGCTTGAAAATAGCCATGTATATTCTCGCCATCAGCAACGAGTCTCAATTGCTTGACTTGGTGGCCTACTCCGGTTATAAATTTGTTGGCATTATCGTCACCTTGCTGGCAGCTGGTATTATCACTCCGGGAGGAGGAACTGGTGGCTGGGTCGGCTGGGTCGTATTCATTTATACCTTCCTTGCTAATGCCTTTTTTCTAGTATGTGTCAATTCACCAATGGGTTTCTCTTCGGTGTTTGCTAACGATCCTATAGCTCCGATCTCTCAAATACGTTCTCCTTCCTGACTCAACCGGCGATGCACCAATGCGTTCGGGTACTATGCATACTGTGGCGCGCGGCCAGCGTAACCGTCGAACACAATTTCTCTTCATCTACTCTTATGTCGTCCAGTTCATCTTCATGTGGGTTCTATCACGGGAAGGGCCCACTGCCGCGAAAGCGACTGCATCTTGAATCTGATGCGACAATCTGAATTCCTTTAGAATGGATCGCTAGTATGTCGCGTCATTTCTCTTGGGAGCGAGCGGTTGGATGTTTATATAAGAATGTATGACATATGCAGCGGTGTTATTAACTTAGTATGTAGAACTTAAGCCATTTAACGTGATCATGACGAATTCATTCGATCTATCTAAATTATCCTATAAAACACTACAACTTCGTTGAAGGGTTCCCCACTCCAAAGCTAACACTTGTATACAGTCCCTCAAAACCTACAACGAACAATCGTTAGCGTAATTCCATTGAAAGGAACGTAAATGAAGCGTAAGTGAGAGGTCCTCAGAGATCTTGGTGATTAAGGAAATTTCAGCCGCCAAAGGCGTCAATTACTATCTAGGCATGATATGGTGTAATCATAGGCAGGGGAATGACTGAGATGAAAATAAACGTACCGATTCAAAAAGCTCTTACGGAACTTGTTGGAGGACGACAAATGGAACCTATGTCTAATGAGATGTGTTAGTCAAATGCAAACACATGTGGTTTGGTGAACAGTATGTTTGGAAAATGAAAGCAAATCAGAATATGTAAGAAATGGAATATCACACGCCAGTTCTGTATCGAAACTCCGGCGAGAGTTTCACAGAGACTGGGTCAATCGCAAATTACCGCATCATGTAGCTGGAGGGAACTCGAGGAGTATATCTTAAGACTTACCATGTGAGTAAGGGCTCAATGAGCCTGAACATCAATCAGGTGCATTGAGCGAGGTGTCGTAGTCTTGTAGGGAAGCTCTTAAGAAACACGAAGAGCCATTTTATGGACCGAAAAGAAAAGTTCACGTTAGCTCCATCGGCACGGAAGAACTCCTTCTCCGTCAACAGACTCAAGCTGTTTTTTGCACTAGCCCCGAACTGGCAAGCCGGCAACCCTAATCAGGATGGCCACACCAAAAAATCCGCACACAACGACTGGCAGCCGCTGATTGGCCCATTCCTAAGCGAGAACTTCATTGTGGGCTCCCTCTCGCCCTTCCACCCATCAGCCGAAATTCGCGATCAAGCGCCTGCACAGTAAGTACGACTTCGACTGTCAAAACGTTCTTCTCGACAACAATCATCCACCGCCGCACAAACGGAGTTGTCGACCGTGAGTCTTTCGCTATCCTACGCATTCTCTACACACACACACACACCTGTACATATACGACCTTTGATTTTTCCAACTTTCAATACCGCCAACACATTAGAAAAAAGACGACCTCGCTAACGTGACATATTTTGTGACCTACAGACAGTCTTCGCCATGGCCGCCAATATCGATATTAAGACCACGTCATGGAAACTCGTGGAGGTCGGCCGTGTGGTCCTCATCCGTTCAGGACCATACACTGGCAAGCTGGCCACCATTGTTGAGATTATCGACCACAAGCGGGTATGTCGAATTCGTGTATTGAGTCGGATTGGGAAAAGACGAACATGGGAAGGATTTGAGGGAACTGCTCGACTAACGACGATGAAAATTACAGGTGCTCGTCGACGGTCCTTCCACTCAAGAAGAGAAGATTGTCCCTCGTCACGCCCTCGCTTTGTCTCACGCTACTCTCACTCCCTTCGTCATTCCTAAGCTTCCTCGCTCCGCCGGTACTGGCCCCGTCCGCAAGCTCTGGGAGAAGGAGGAAATCGACAGCAAGTTCGCCTCCTCCAGCTGGGCTAAGAAGAACGCTCAGACTGAGCGACGAAAGAACTTGACTGACTTTGAGCGCTTCAAGGTTATGCGATTGAAAAAACAGGTATGAAATTGACGGACTGATAATGTGCTACAGTTATATGGAAAGACCGGTGTGCTGACTTGATTTTCTCTAGTCCCGCTACGAAGTTCTCAAGGCTGCCGCCAAGATCAGAGCCTCTGCTTAAATTATTAGGAAGAGGTTCCGGGGAGATGATTCTTTTCTTCTGAGTTGGGTGGTTTTCCAAAAATGGCTGGAGTTCATGTGATCATGCGCTGTTGTTGCATTATAAATTCTTTTTGAACAGCGACACATCCATCTTATTTGAGAAAAAAGGAAAAAAGGGTTTCTGATATCCAGGACAGTTTTAGTCGACAGTCCGAACCTGAGTCATGAGATATTTTTTTTTTCTTTCTTCGTTGTACTACAGATCGATCCTGGAGGACACGGCAAAGAGGACATGCCGATTTCATTCTGAGAATTACGGGATAATGAAATGAAAAGTAATATCAGGACGAAGAAATGTCCTTACTTGTTTAATTTCCTGTCAATCGATGTAGATCTAAGGTATCGTGACTATGATGCGCGTATAAATGATTGACTTCTCCGTACGTAGATACTACAGAACTGCTGCCTGAGGCAAAGTTCGGCTAGCCCACTAACTCCTTTCGGCAAGAGGCGCATCGGCCCTCAATTGAATGTGGGAATTCACACAGCTTGCACAGCGGGCTTCGACACCACCACCCAAGAACAACCAAAATTATACACGCAGCCAGCAAACCTCCAGTGACGCTCAGGTATGTTGTATATCAGTTTTGCATCCTCAATTGTGTCCTTTGGAACATTTTCGCCTCTTGTTCTTCCTACTGCCCGCTCAAACAGCATCACTACACTTCCTCGCATCCAGAATAATCGACATCAACCACATCGACCCCATCGCTAAGAGCGCAACGAGTGCTAACATTGGCTTTTTTGATAGGTGTCTTTTTCCCATTTCACATAAATCAACATGGCCAACCCAAGAGTCGAAGAACTTCCTGACGATGAGGTCCCCAAGGCCGGTGTCGAGGATGCTGGCAGCAGCTCCGAGTCCGAGGCTGGCGATGAGCCCACTATCCCCGGCGGTGCTGCCGTTACCATTCACTCGCGCAACGAAAAGAAGGCTCGCAAGGCTATTGGAAAGCTTGGATTGAAGCACGTTCCTGGTATCACTCGTGTTACTCTCCGCCGACCTAAGAACGTAAGTGGTTTACGATCTGAGATCTTGTGGGCGTGACTGGCAATGTGAAGAATCGTGATTACGAATATGAGAGGGCAAATTTCAAGATTGAGCAGGGTTGGCTAACGAACGACAACAGATCCTCTTCGTCATCAACCAGCCTGACGTTTACCGCTCTCCTTCCTCCAACACCTGGATGTACGTATATGACAAATTTCAGGACCAAAAGGTGAAAAAGGATGAAACTTACAATACATAGCATCTTCGGTGAAGCCAAGATCGAAGACTTGAACGCCCAGTCTCAGGTCAACGCTGCCCAACAGCTTGCTGCCGCCGAGGCCGCTGCCAACTCCGACGCACACGCCGGCCACGACCACTCCCACGAGGGTAAGGGCAAGGCACCAGAGACTGAGGGAAAGAAGGAAGAGGAGGAAGATGACGGCGAGGAGGTGGATGACTCTGGTCTCGAGGCCAAGGACATTGAACTTGTCATGGCTCAAGCCAGTGTGTCCCGAAAGAAGGCCGTCAAGGCTTTGAAAGAGAACGACAATGATATCGTCAACTCGATTATGGCGCTTAGCATATAGGCTGATTAGCGTACGATCTTGTTTTCTGTTGTCTCAAAATTTCAAAACTCAAATAAGCCCCTATAGCTAGTTGGGGCTTATGATTTTTTTTCGATTGTGGAGCTGGATGAGGGTATTGATACTCTATGATGTTATCATGTAAATCAGCAATCATATAAGATTCCACAACTTATATATCTGACTGTAATATTGATATGTAGCTTCATAAATAACTGAGACTCTGGAGAGAATGTTTGTCGAGTTTGTTTTCTCCCGGCTTTCGGCGGCTGAGATCACGTGACAAATTCGGCAAAGAACAACAACCTCCTCAACATCCCGAGAGCATCAAGTTTGCACGTCAGGCTCATTTCTCCGCTCATAACCACAACGATATCACAATGGCTGCCCCAGTAAGTCAATCTCTTACAACTCACAGCTCTCGCAGTCATGGATTTTTTTTTAGTAGACCCAACTGATTGATACTAACGCTCTGACTCCAGCGTAGCGCCGCTCTCAAAATCGACTGGGTCAAAGTCACCAGCTCGCTCGGCCTTCGCGGCCAAACCGCCGCATCCCTCCAGTCCTTCAAGAAGCGCAACGACGATGCGCGCCGCAAAGTCACTGTTCTCTCTGAGCAGCCCCAAACCGTCGATTTCGCGTACTACCGCAAGACCTTGAAGAACCAGGCTGTCATTGACGAGATCGAAAACCACTTCAAGACCTTCAAGCCTGCCACCTACGACGTCAGCCGCCAGCTCAAGGCTATTGATGCCTTTGAGGCTCAGGCCATCAAGAGCGCGGAAGAGACCAAGGGTCGTGTTGAGGCGGAGTTGGTGAATTTGCAGAAGACTTTGGAGAATATTCAGACTGCTAGGCCGTTTGATGAGCTCACTGTTGTACGTTCTTCTTTTGGCTCGTGATTAAAATTCTGCAGCAGAGTGCTAATAACATCTACAGGACGAGGTTGCTACTGCCCAGCCCGAGATTGACGAAAAGACCGCCTCGCTCGTGTCAAAGGGCAAATGGATGCCAGCTGGATACAAGGAGAAATTCGGAGATCTTTCCATCCTGTAAACAGGTTTATAACTTTGTCTGTTTACTCAAGCGACTCAATTCTATCGTCTCGTCTCTCTGTGCATGTTTCAAAGCAGGTGCAACGGGAGCGGAGATTGGTGTATTCAGTCGTTCCTGTATAGAAATTAACAAACTGTTCAATTAGATGCGTCTTCTTCAAAGGGGTTGAAAGACCCAGTTTACAATTGTATTTCATTTGTGTACTAATCTACTCCCGATTTTATTCGCATCACTGAGAAAATGCCGCTGCTGAAGTAGTACAGCAGTGACATAAGGCAGAAATATTGGCAGATATCCGGGATGCTCGTGTCACTTCAGCCGAGTTGACTTCCCCCTGGCTACTCCAAAAATTCGCGCTGTCGTTTCCTGCTAGTGAGTTATAAGTTCAGGCAACCACTCAACATTGCTGTGGTCTCTTTCCTCGATCAGCGGCTATCTTCTAAGCACCTCGAACAAATGAAATCGACCGTTACGTGACTTTACAGTGCTCATACACCACCCACGATCGTGAACTGGAGTGTTATCCAATTCTATCAGCATACATTCTCTTGCATTTGAATCCTATCTCTACTAAGGCGCCGACATTGCGCGAGTATGGGCTTGCGGTTGTTAAGACTGGGTTGGCAGTCGTTTTCAAGGTATGTGTTGAGTCAAGAATGCATTTCCGACCCTGAAGATGGATCGCAGCTGGCTGAAAAGTCTGCAGAGAGACGGGATAAGATTTTGAGCACGTTCGCCGCCATTCGAGATGCGCTCGCCCGAACTGATCCCGCTAGGATGAGCTTTCGTCACAATAATGATGTCTCCGTCTCGGCGGACAGTCTGACTCAGTCCATCGTTGACTCAATCGAGGATATGGTCGTGTTGACGTCAAAGGAGAAGTCACCGTGGCGAGAAAAATGGACGCCTACCTGGAAACTCAAACATCGACAACAACCAGTCAACCTCGACATAATACTAGAGAAGCTGGATGCTTCTCGAAAGAATTTTGAGAGCGTGGTCTATCTCGCATGAGACAAGGTTATTGAGAGGACAGGGTTTATGGTCCAAAAATTGACGTTGAGACTACCAGTTATGGATCGCGATATCCAAGCGTCGAACGCAAAATTGAAAGCCATCGACAAAAAGCAAAATGAAAAAAATGACGATAACCACGAGAGATACTTCTACAACTTCATTACTGAATTCATCGAGTGGGGAAAGAGCATAGAGGAAATCCAACGAGAGACCAGAAATGCGCTGCACCAGATCCTATGCGAGTTTGCGAGTATGGCTAGCAGTTTCCTGTGCTTATCTAGGAAATAGAGGTCCACTAACACAGGGATACACAGGACAACAAGAACACCAAGCCATGACTTACCCCCTCCAGCTCCAAGCCGCCAGTAGACGCGGTGGAAAACTTAGGGTCGATCAACTCTTCCAAATCCTGACTGGGCAACCGGACTCTGAAGATCCCGAAATGTCAGATGTTCGCCGCATGCTGCAGAAACCGTACGAAGAACTGGAAAGAACTCTCTCGTATCAGGGCAAATTGGATTAAAGGACCCAAGAGGGAGTTCAAGCATCAATGGTGAGGAATAGCAGAGTCGTTGAGTGGCTGCACAGCCCCGGCTCCGATATCATTTTAGTTGACGCCAACATTCCTGTCGGTCAGTCAAGAATATCCGCCATCTCAGTTTTCAGTGCGACGTTGGTCGTCAGCATGATGGGAGCTCGACCCAACGATGTGGTCGCCCACCACTTCTGCGGACTGCATCTCTTACCCAGGGAAGAGTGGTATGGGCCGCAGGGAATTGTTCGATCTATCACAATGCAGCTTTTAATGCACCTTACCAAGATGAAACGTCCCGACCTCAGTTTCATTAACAACGAGGATTATGTGGAAGCCCTAGAGCAAGATGACTTGTCCAGTTTCTTCCATTTGCTATCTCGTCTCATCGAGCAGTTCCCAGAAGGGATGAAGATCTTCTTGATTATCGATTCCGTCTCCCGCTTTGAAAACAATCCGGGTCTAGGAAATTTGATGGACTACTTTTACAACATAGTCAATGACCAATCATTAGGTCCAATTTGCAAGATCTTACTCACCAATCCAACGCACAGCAGGATCAAAATGAGACAAATGGGCGTCTTCCAAGAGGACCCAACTCGCCTGGTTAATTTGAGACATAACGCTTTGGCTCCAGCAGGGCGAGTATCTGGACGAGTGATTGGCAGACGGCTTTTTGTGGATAGATCTGCTCCAAGGTACAGACCGCCAAAGGAATATGAACCCATCTATGAACCCGTCTATGAACCCCTCCATGACGAAGACCAACATGTAGACGGGGGGATGCATTGACCAGATGCTGGGCCTTGGAATGTCAAAAGCACGGATTTCATTTACTATACGCTCAGATGTTACCGCTGCTATGATGACGGCTACGGCAGCGCCTTAGGGCTCTGTTGCCGGAACCCTATGTCAACGTATGGATGCGGCATAGGGATACAGCTTTTTCAATACTTGGGCCTTGGGATCTTCCAAGGTTTTCCACATGTGTTTTTCTATGACATGAAGATATCCGATGCGTTGAATACCTGTATGGGGTCTCGTGTGGGAGCTCATATGAAGCGAGGTTTTTTAACCCTCAGATTGATTCCTGCTCTTATTCTATCTTCATGCTTGCCTGTTCTTACTTGATCTTTATATTTGTTTTTATTTGATCTTATTAATTGCTTGTTCTTGTTTGATCTTCATGCTTAGTTTTCGCTGGATACAATTGCCTATTAATTTAGAAATTAGTTCATTATCGTATGTGTGGGTCCTACAGCCAGCCTACGGGATCTATACCATATTGGCTTAGTGTATATATTCTGCCACCGCCTGACTCACTCCTATATAGACTCACTACACCATCGATCGCCTTCCTTACTGTGATGTACATCTAAATAAATTACAACTATGATAATAATTAGCAGAAGAATTACGAGCTGTATATGGAATGATTTACTGATTACTATTCGAGTTCTATTCATATTTTATATGCCCTAATCTAAGACATTCGAAGCTAGTGTGATCAGAGTCCCATTCCGTCTAATCGTAGATTCAGGGTCTAGAAACTCTAGATACTACCTTGTACCTACTACATCTCCACCCTTATTTTCCCGTCTTCTTCTTCTTCTTCTTCTTCTTCTTCTTCTTCTTCTTCTTCTTCTTCTTCTTCTTTTCTCTTTTCCTTCCCCTCTTTCCTAATTACTTTCTATATTTCTGATTGGACTCATCCGATCGCCCGGGTAGTCTAAGGGTCGGAAGCTCCTAAATTTCCAAGCCTTAGGTATCACTATCCGCTGTCTCGGGTCAACACATACATTCATTTTGTTGGGCAAGCAGAAAATATATGAGGATAAAAGTGGAAGGAAGTCCAAAGTCTGTCTCTACCTACTGAAAATTTGGCTTTATTTATAACCTGCTTATAATTTGCTACATATAAAATCTACACAAATCAGGTAACGACACACACACTTGCCGGCCAGAGTTTTAAGTTAGGTAGTGCTAACATATTCTGCAAGTGACGCCGATTCAGGGCTTGTTACGTTTCTATATAATCAGAAAGGACCAATGATTGTTTCTCCCTCAGTCTAGGTCAAGCTGGGCAAAAAAGGAACAGGAAAGTAAAAAAAGAAAAGAGAAGAGAATGAATTTTGAACTTGTGCAAGCGAGCATGGTTTTTGTCACTTTGCCATCTTTATATTCGGACCGGCTTTGATATACCTCAAATACGGCATGTTCTGCATGTCAATAAAAAACGGACCTTGAACTCGACAGGACTACATAGCATTTACGTGACAATTTTTTACACAAGACATCAACAGACGAGAAGTGCCGTAGAGAGGGCAAAAAGAGTGAATGGATCGAGCCTCCCCGAAACCACCAGCACCAGCACCACCGCGATGCGACACCCCCCAACCATCATCAACACTTTGCAAGCTCGAATCCCTGCCTCCTGAACTCCTGGAGAGAATCTTCTTCCATTCACTATCTATCAACCTCCCTCGCTCATCCCTACACATCGCCCACGTGCTCTCAAAACCCATAATCTACAAATGGTTAATCCGATTAGCGTTCAGCAGCACCAACCCGGGATCCAGACACGACTTCTTCACAGAAGAATTTTTACCTTCACCGCTAGATTTCTGGGCCTTGTCCAATGCTGAGCGTGCGAGACTGCAGGAAGATATACTGGGTTGTCGCTGGAGTACGTTGGGACTATTTCGGGAATGTCAAAGGGATTACGTGCGGCATGTCCTACGGCAAAAGGGGAAG
Organism: Talaromyces sp. PYS2103; assembly: GCA_023625975.1. Lineage (NCBI taxonomy): Eukaryota > Fungi > Ascomycota > Eurotiomycetes > Eurotiales > Trichocomaceae > Talaromyces > Talaromyces sp. PYS2103. The sequence continues at coordinate 519,109 of JAMAGB010000007.1, read as the reverse complement.
GACCTTGTGTTTGTTTCGGAGAAGGATCAGGCCAGTTTTGATTCAATTGATGAGAAACTTTCGCGGCCAATGGATTTTGATAAGGCCGAGCGAGGTCGAAGGGGCAGTGGAGATTTGATTCTCAAAGCCAAACGGGTTGTCGATTCATCCGCATCCGCAGAGAATGGAACAGCAGCAGCAGCAGGAGGAGGGATCGATATAAGACTATCATTTTGGTTCCATTTCGGCGGCGTACAAATCCGAGAACCGAGTCCCGTCTCGCATGAAATCGACATGTTCCGTCTCCCCTGTCCGCCGTCACCGAACGAACGACCACGCATGCCGGATAAATTGTTACATGCGCCATGGACAGCGGAGAAACTGGAATTTCTGACCCTGCTGTCTCAAGAGACGTATATCGATGAACATAACCATAGCAGTGAACGGTCGCACCAAGTGCTGCGACAACTCATTCGGGAGCGGGATTATGCTACGTTTGAGAAGTTACTAGACCTGAACGTGACGACCAAGGATTACAGCTATCCGCAGAAATGGCCCGTGAAGACGCGCCATTTTAAAGAGGCACTGAGACACTGCGAAGGAACACGTGATCCGTTTGTGGGGTTATTGTTTGACAAGAGATGGGATTGCTTAAGGGATAAGACAGTTCGAGAGATGGTTTTGAAAAGTATGGAGTCAGGGGGTTGATCCTGGGTATATCAATCATCATCATCTGTAGGCCAATCATATGAGACATCAAATGAATACTTGTACGGGAGACCTTCCCGTTCTTCCTTCATCGTCTTACCCCAATCAGCAATACTCGAACCATATGTTTCATTAATAATGCGTCTCGCCATTTTAACCTGTCTATTGAGCCGACCAAAATTGAATAACTCTTCCTCTGGTGGAATCCGCCGTCCTTCATCATCGTACCCTGGCAGGTCAATCATAAAGTCCAATAAAAACTTGCCTAATCCTACTGCCCTGTCATTTTCGTCATCGGTCATCTTGCCTTTGTTGCCGTAATTGCCAAATGACAAATCCATTGCCCACTGCGTCAATTCGGAGGAATTAGGAGGTATGCTCTCTGCATTGCAGCGCAAGAGCTTCATGAAGAAATGCATGGCATCCGGCATCGGTAGTCGGATGGCCTGTAGAAAATATTCTTCTGGAAGGGCGTAAGGTCGATCAGGACTCTGATTGGCACATCCTGGAGGAGGGTCTGTCTCCCATCGCCGCCGAAAGAAATATTCGTGAACCTTGAGGAGCGAAGTGAGAGCACGGAGATTCCGAGTAGCAATCGCTGTGCGCATTCCAGACTGAAGAGCATCTGTTGAAAATTGAACGTCATGGCCCGTACTCTGAACAGTACTCTCATCATCGAAACCGTATTCCTGACGGAATATTTCCAGTAGGTCGATATCTTCCTCAGTGAAATAACACTGATTACTATCGTCCGTACGACGTCCACGTAGCAAATAGTCGGGTATGACTCGTATACTCATCACACGATGACTGACTTCACTGACTTGAACATGTCGTAAATAGAAATCAACCCATACCAGTGGCTTGATATACATACGACGCATTTTCCCATCCGGTGCAGTACCTGTGAATCTATATATCTTATCCACAAGAGAAGCACCTTGAATAATTTCACGTCCTTGACCGTGTAAAAGCCCATCAAGGGATGCTTGGGCCTCAGGGTGCGTAAGAACGATACCAGCGCCAATAATATGCTTTTGAATATTCATTCCCATCAGCGCTGGAAGCTGGGCCAGGATGAGCTGTTTGGTGCACCAATTAAACTTCAGAATGGTAGATTGTAAATTGGCGCGATCAACTTCGTCGAAACGCAGAGTCTTGTAATCGGCCGGTTTCAAAGCCTCTGCTATCCGTTCGCGCGCGTCGGGGAGTACTGTCGATGGCTCATCATCTTTGAAAAACGCAAGTCGAATCAAGGTCCGATAAATCCGCTCCCTCGACACGGCGGAAGCCAGAAACGGCGACGCACGACAGAAATTGGGATCTAAGGTGTACAGAAATATCCGCTCCAAAAGCTCGACGGGTAGCCGCTCAAGCGCTGATGATCCATTAGGACGCTTTGCTTGAGCTTGTCCAGCTACCGCAGATGACGAGGCTGTTTGATAAAATCTCCATTTGCGTTTTGATCGACGAGCAGCTTTACGTGCTGCTTTGCGGGCTGCGAGTTGGGCGAAGGAGAGGAGTGGGCGTCCTGGGCGACGACGTCTCTTGGTCACGGTCAAGGCATTGTGGAATTTTTTGGGATTTTCTGGATCCTGTTGCTGAGGTGTTCTGCTGAGTGTATTGTCTGGAGTGGACAACCGAGACGAGGTCATGTCAATGACAGTGTCAACATATTTCCAAGTTGGATCGATGGAGAAGTCTGTTTCCATGCAAGGGGAAGGAACGACGGAAGCAATGACAAAGGAAGGAGCGAGGCACGCTGATTGGCCGGGGAGAAAAGAGGTGCACGTGCGTCATGATGTCACTGACTTTAGGGTTGGTCTCCCCCAAGCCCTAAGCCCTTGTTTCTGTGACGTCAAATGCGACATCATCTTCGTTTCTTGTTCCTTGATGCTCCTTCCCAGTGACATCAGCTGCTAGAATCTTGTAGAAAATGTAAAACCTCGCTCAATAGCATCTCCATCTCAAACAATACGTTCATACTTATATCATCATCGCTCCTGCAAACATATATTAAGCCTTCATCCCCAACCGTCACTCTCAACAGACTTCCATCATCATGCTTCCTACCTCTATCCAAACAACTGCTTCTTCATCGACATCGACTGTCTACACGACTTCCGTGAAGAGTATCAACGACTACATTGACGAAGACGACGAGTAATCTCTCCCTCTGCTGTCCATCAATCCATCAATCATCAAAGTCTTTCACCATGGGTGCTGTCGTCTCTTGCGTACGTCTCCCCCTTGCCTACATTCCATATATCTGGCTTGAGATGTATACTAATACCCTCCACAGATTCAAGCCATCTTCGGCGCAATCGGCCGCTGCCTCATGGCCATCGTAAACGGCATCGGCGCAATCCTTCAAGCCATCATCTCCGGCATCGTCACCGTGTTTGACGTGATCATCTCATGCGTTACCTGCGGTGCGGGTGGAGGAAGAAGAAGAAGAAGACACCACGGCACGACGACGAGGGCGACTATATAGTCCCTCTTTCTTTTCCTGTGCCGCCTCTTTCCTCGAAATATGAGTGAATGCGCGACCTTTTAAAGAGTTTCTCGACCGATCAACTCACGATTACGATTTGAGTTATGATGCTATGGTTCTCTTTTCATTGAATGTGTTATTGCTTCTCGCGATTACCCCATATGCCATGTTTTGAGTGTGCATCGCTGTTTTGATATCATACCCTTCTTGCAGTGTTTAAATCAACAATTGAACATCATATCTTCAAGCTTCATATTGAATATATTTAATAGTAGGTACCTTCTATGAGTTTGTCAATATTCTAAGTATTCCCCTCACCCTCCCAACAATATTCAACGCGTACCCTGTCTCCACGACACCCTTACACATCTCCCACGCCCCCGTCCCATTCCTCTTCGTACCTTCTCCCTTATATATCGGATAATCAACCCTAGGCGGAATCTGCGTGCCAACAATCTTCGGGAATCGATCAACACACACAGCTTTCAGATTGCTCACCCCCCTCAATCCTTCTTCACCCGCAAATCGTCCATAGCCCGATCCCTTAACGCCGCCGAATGGTAATTGGACCGCGTAAAAGGCGCCAAAGTCATTGACGGCAACCATCCCGGCTTTGATGTTGCGAATGCATGTTTCAACATCTCTCGAGTTATGGCCAAAGACACTGGCACCTAAGGCGTAAGGCGTAGAGTTGGCGATTTCGATTGCATTGGCCACGGAGGAGGCGCGCATGATTACCATGACAGGTGCAAAGAGCTCGTCTTGTGAGATGCGCATGGACGGGGTAACATCGACTAGTAATGTAGGTGTGAAGTAGTGTCCGTGAGAATGTTTGGGGTGTTTGTACTGTTTTCCGCCATGAATAAGTCGAGCGCCTTGATCCACAGCCTCTGCAATCAGAGCCTCAAGTCTAGCGAAATTAGCAGGCGAAATCATTGCTCCGACATCTGGCGTGACTGGACTAGAGTCTCTGGTGTCTAGCAGAATAGAACCCAGAGTCAACGACTTGACGCGGGGGGTGACAATATCAATGAGTCTATCATAAGTGCCCGGCAGAGCAATCACGCGTTCAACGCCAATGCAATTCTGACCCGCGGACTGAAACACGCCACGCATCAGGATAGATGCAATTGACTCCAACCCGCGGGCTGTGGTCGCGTCATCAAGCACAACAAATGGATCTTTCCCTCCAAGTTCCACCGTAACTGGAATCAACGACTTAGCGGCCGACTCGCACACTTTATGCGCCACAGGCCTGGACCCGATAAACGTCAACTGCGAAATATCCACATGCGAAGTCAATGAATCCGCAACTTGCGGCAGACACACTACCAACTGCACGAGATCCGGCGAGTGACCGCAGCTAATCAACGCTCCGCGGATAACATCAACGAAAAAAGAAGAACACCACGCCGTTTGCTCTGATGGTTTCACGACAATCGCATTTCCTGCGAACAGCGCGCTAATCACGGGCGAAATCAGGTTGTGGAATGGATAGTTCCATGAGACACACGCCGAAACCACGCCAAGTGGTTCATAACGAACACTATTCTTTTTATACATCATGAGGAAGTTGGTTGGTCGACTTTCTGGGGTAAGAGCCTTTTCACCATGATCAATTGTCCATTTTAGTTTCTCAGCTGTCACCAGGATCTCGCCAAAAGACGCGTCGACTTTTGTCTTGCCGGAATCAAGGCAGCAGGCTGTGACGATATCGTCTTGGTGGTCGAGGACGTATCTAATCACAAATATTAGCACAGTTCTGGAAAAATAAGGGGTGCGATATGCGATATCTCACTTCAGTAGAGTTTTGAGTAGTCTCCTTCGCTGCGCAAATGTCGTCTGCGCCCATTCGACCTGTGCACGCTTCGCATCTTGGACGGCTTTGTCGACGGCTTCGCGTGTTGCAAGAGGTATGTTCGTAGATAGTATACGTCCGTCGGCCGGGCAATAGCTCACGATGCGCTCCGTGTTCCATTTCTAGCAAACTTGTATATCAGACCTCCGCATCAACCCCGTAGATAAGGGAATACAACTCACGCCCTGAACTTGATCCTCGAGTGTCTTTTTATCTTCTCCTTTCAAATCTTCCCATTTCGGCCCGTTCCAGTCGGCTCGAAGCTGTTCCGGCAGCGGTACGTTGAATGTGAGTGGTGCTTCGGCAAGGCTGACGATGTAGAGATATCCCACATATAGCGCTAGAATGGACACAAATGCAGCGATGGAACCGGTTTTAAGCGTTTCTGTATCGATGTTGAGGTCCGCCCAGAGATGCTGAAAGCGGGGAAAGTATGATTCCAGCAAGTCCTCCATTGTCTCGCCGTCAATTGTGTGGCATCGACTCGAGCTGCGAAGGACTAAGGAGGTTGATGCGGGAACTCCTGTTTTTTTATCCGGTTGATCATCCGATGTAATACATATTGCCGGATTTATTAGCTTGGTGCCTGAGTTACGGGATATACGTAATTTGAGTGGCTATTGTAATAGGCGGTCAAGCAGGCGGTACATCAATCATATCTATGTACTTCGGACTCTTGCTTCAATTTTCACCTCGACAACTCCCGAGGTCGTGGACATCCACGCGATATTGATTGGTACGCAATTATGATAAGCTCAAACTAGCACTACTTTTGCGCAAGTACTGCAGTTGGAACCCAGTGCCTGATGGGAAAGTATACCCAACACCGAGGTGATTGTTGCACCTTCCAACTTGAATTATCGGGAGGAAAAGGACAGGCCCAAAGGTAGTGGTTTTGGTCATGGATATACCCCCAAAACTTAAATGCTTTGTTTTCAGGATTTGACTCAAACTTCTGTATTGAAGCCAGGGTGTCATCCCATGTTTCGTCAGCAGACACCCACGTACGATTTGTCCCGGAGGTCTGGAATATCCACATGTCCTGTAATGCCAAAACCGGTGTGAATGGAGGGCCAGGGAAGAATCTGACCTGACCAATACTATCATGTGGGTTCGCATCTGGAAGTTTGGTCTCCCACTGGACAACAGCCACTGATCGGTTTGGATCTGAGTAGAATAATGGATGCTCCGAGTCACGTCGTTGGGACCAGTAGGACGAGGGGTGGTAAGTTCCGGAAAACCACTTGCTCGCATTAGTTGCCTCTAAAGTCTGTTTGTCTGGGTACTCAATGACTGCGCCTTCTTCCAGTGAAAGTGGAAATGAAGTATTTTGCTCAGCTGAAACCGTCGTTAATCCTTCAACGATCAAAAGGCGGCGTTGGATTAGCTGTAAAGGTGCTTCAAAGAAAATAGAAGATATATGTGTCTCAGTAGCTGCATGATTATGTATTATGGGACCCGTATATGCCGTCTTATTCTTGTCCTTGTCAGTTACAAACTGTCTTGTTGTATAGCGTGTTGTTAGAATTTGAGTTCGGCCGCTCTTACTGGACACGTTTTGTAGTACTAGGTCGATCTTGAAATCATTCCTGGAGGTCCAACCAGTACAGGCCAATTGCACACTGTCACCCGGGTACAGCAACTTGCTCGCCTCAGTCGATGTTTTATATTCCATTTCAATATACGGCTTGATAGCTAGAGGCAATCCGGCAATGGCGATGCCCATTCCGAGTGTACTAGGAAATGCAGGCAGTCCAGCTGCCAGGCCTACTACTGCCAGAAACAGGCCAGCTCGGGTCAAGAATTCGTCCAAATCCGTATCTGTCTCTTTTGTGATGGTACACATCACGGCGTGTTCTTCACGCTTTGTCCCAGATACTTCTGCTGTATTCGTAACCGTCATCGTGTAGTCTGGAATGACACCTGCTAAAATATTTTGCAGAGTTGTCCGAGGTTTCTCGAGTAGCGGAATTGCAACCACAGCCCAGCTGCTTAGGGCGTCATTCATATAACGGCCACGTAAGGAAATCTCTAACGTATCTCCTCTTTGGCTCAAGGTCGCCTTGAAATCGTGACCTTCGTTGCACATAATAAAGTGTGGAGACAGATCCTTATCATTGCTCCCATCTGGCGGCTCTGCCGGATTTGAAACATTTTCACCCGTTGCTGTTTTGGAGTTCCAAGCCATGCAAATGCGAACCGGCGTTGATGCACCGCTGCTTCCTTTCTTAGAGAGCACCAAGGCGACAAGGTTGCCTTGGAACTGGCCATCGATTTCGACGGGCCCGAAGAATAGGGCAAGCTCACGATGTAATGGTTCTACATTTATGAGGGAATGTTCCATAATGCAAGTCATAGACGATGTAATAGCTGGAATTGGAGCTTCGTACTGGATCTCAACACGCATGGCTTTCATGTCTCTTGGAAGTTGCAGTGTCACATTCCCAGATGTAAACGTTGCAGTCTTCTCGTCCTCCGCAATGGTAGCTGCCTCGATTTCCGCTCCAAAATAATCTTCAGCACCCTCGGTTGGATTTGATTCATCTTTGTTGGTGGTACGATAGCGAAGAATAATAAACGACGCTCCAATCTTGACAACTGTAGGGAGAATTGCAAAGACAAACTCTAACCCGCCACGCGGGTTAGTTTGATCGACAATCCCATGATATACAAACATGGTTTTGTGGGTGAGTTGAAGAAGTAGATTGTCTTTTTCCCTCTTGAGAAGTTTTCTACATCTAGTGAGTTGGCCACGGTAAATACTATATAAGGGGCTTGTTGCGGGGTTGAATTATGGCTTACGAACACGCCGAGTCAAGCTAGAATATTATCAAATATCATTATTCAAGCAATAGATAAATATTCTCTATATTGTGAGTATGAGTGCATATGTATTGCGTTGAAAAGAGGTCAGCGGAAACGTGGCCAGGTATGACAGGCCTATGAAATGCAAGTATCCATGCTTAATATTCTATTTTAATTTACAAAAATCGATAAGAATATCACATGTCTACTTCAGCCAGCCACTCCTCGGAAAAAATTGTCGAAAAGTGCAGGCGGAAACTGGACCTACCAACTAGTCTCTCAAAGTTAGGGCTAGCACCAACCAGGCTGGTATAAATCAGCAACAATGTCAACTGAATATATAAACCAAGCATCTCAGAAAGATCTACTATACTGAGCCACAAAACCTCAAAAAAAGAACTCAGCGTATTTACAGTCATGACTGGGCATGACAACTCCAATATACAGACATTCAAGGGCCATACCGACATCGTTCAGTCTGTCGCTTGGTCCCAGCTTGGCAGACGGCTTGCTTCGGGATCTGGTGATACTACAATAAAGATATGGAATGCGACATCGGGCGATTGCATCGAAACGTTGAAGGGCCACACAGAAATGGTTCAAGCAGTAGATTGGTCGCCAGACGGTGTATTTCTTGCATCAGGCTCACAAGATGAAACCATTAAAATTTGGAATGCCAACACGGGAGACCTTATCGCCACGTTGGAGGGCCATACGGACACTGTTACATCTGTAGCCTGGTCTTTCAATGCTCAGCAGATTGCTTCAGGATCCTTTAGCAGAGATGTTCGAATTTGGGACGTTTCTACTCTGAAATGTACATCAATTCTCAGTGGCCATGTTGAAGAGGTCCGCTGCGTGGCATGGCGACCTAATACGACCCAGACCATAGCCTCCTCCTCATCAGACCATAGTATAATAATATGGGACACAGCGACGAGTACGCCTCTACGCACACTCAACGGCCACCAATTCGCGGTTTATTCGGTTGCTTGGTCATCTGACGGGAGCCGGCTTGCGTCAGGCTCTATGGATACTACTGTGAAGACTTGGGACTCCGAAACGGGCGACTGCATCGCGACCCTGCGCGGCCATGACGATTCTGTCATGTCTGTGACTTGGATATCTTCTGACAATACCATGATAGCGTCTGGATCGGCAGATAAAACTCTTAAGACTTGGGATTTAGAGCATAAACAGTGCATCTCAACGATGCAAGGCCATACTGGCTGGGTCAGCTCGGTGGCTTGGTCTTCCCAGAAGAAACAGCTTGCGTCGGCATCTTTTGACATGACATTGAAAACGTGGGATCCAAAGCTTGGAGCAGATGTAGTAACATTAGAAGGCCACACCAGTGATGTACAGGCAGTATGCTGGTCGCCAGATGGAGCGTTGGTTGCCACAGGGTCAGAGGATAGCACCGTCAGAGTTTGGGAGCCCTCAACAGGAGTGTGCATATTGACAATGCAAGACAAAGGTCAAGTTAGCGCGGTTGCCTGGTCACCTGACGGAAAGCAGATTGCGTCTATATCAGACGAATCAACTAAGATCTGGGATGCAGAGAACGGCAGTATCATTCAATCGTTCCCAAACCCGGTAAATACGTCCCCGGGGACAGTGGATTGGTCGCCTGATAGCACTCGAGTCGTGTCGGGTTTCTATGACCACGGGACTGTCAAGATTTGGGATGTTATGACAGGACAATGCCTACACGAACTCCAGGCCGGGTACGTAGTAGGCATGGCAGCGTGGTCACCAGATTCCAGAAGGCTCCTGGCGTGGGGAGAGGACGTAAAGGACGTAAAGGTCTGGGAGCCAAATACTGGCACTCTCTTGGGGTCAGCTCAACCGCCTGTTGGAAGCTCAATAGCATGGGCGCCTGATTCCGTGCGATTTGCTACGGGTTCTTACGACGCTGAAGTCATCATTTGGGATGTAACCAGCATGGCGCAGATCGCATCGTTTAATGTATATCCCGCCACGGGCATTTCGATCCGTTCGTTAGCCTGGTATCCTGATGCATCGCGAATTGCCGTTACATCAGACGATAAAACCGCCACAATATGGGATGTCAAAACGGGAAAATGCTTACAGATATGTAACGGCCATACTGAGACGGTCCTCTGTGTAGCGTGGCGGCCGAATTCGACGCACATTGTGACTGGGTCCGTGGATAAAACCGCAAAAGCGTGGAAAGTGTCGACACAATAGTATATAATAAATAATGTATACCTGGAAGAAGCAATAGATATCAGTCACCAGTCGAAACAGGGTTTGCCCGATCAGGCTGCACCATTTCAAAGAAACGGAAGCCTAATATAAAGATTATCAAGTTAATACTAACTATATAGATTTAGATATACCCGATTGCACCCAAAAAGGTGAGTAGATGCTCACTCTCCACGTAGGCTGATACAGAGGGGCCCAGATTCAGAACAACGAAAGGGCCCTAATCATGACACTTGAATATCAATACCTAACGTGAGTCGTGACTACGGAGTACAAAGGACTTTTATCAAGCCCTGCAATAGATTACCTAGTTTCCAACAACAACAAATGCCGATCGTAAGGCAAGCACTTAGGGCTACGATGATAGGGCTAGGGCTATAACGATCCACCACATCCAAGTGGCCATTATCTGCGCATTTCAATGATGAAAATAGTGTGCTTTGATTATTCTTCACGATAAGATTGGAGTTAGAGCTGACTTCGGTATTAGTTAAACATTTTCCGCATTAGTATAAATTGAACATCTCGCTCCAGGCAAACAACATCTATGACTACGTAAATGATGAGCTTCAGGGGCGCCTGGAGTCCCAATAGCGGAAATACATGGATAGCAGTAAGGGCTCCATGAGGGCAGGATGACAGCACAATAATTTCCAGGGAAGTCGAAATGCTCTATTCAAGTATATTGGAGCACAAGCCTAAAGTATTTGCATTGATTGTATATAATCACTAGAGCTTGCTCATGTCCGTGTTAATGGGATGAATATGTCCTGGAACGAAGCCACATTCAAGCATCTGTCTTTGAGCCACAGATCATATCCATCAGCCTATCTTTTTGTTGCAACCAGCCTCGTCGTTGTGCAACTCTGTCGCTTTAAAAATGTTTGGCGTTCAACTGTTTCTTGCAACTCAATGATCTTCGTCTGTAATTTACTCTACCCCCTTATAAGTTCCTCCAACCTTCACGATCTCAGAATAAATGGATTTGGCCTTGTCGTAAGTTGCATGTGACGTCCAACCATCTCTACCCATGATTCCAGATAAAGAATCCCAGAAGTCTTGGACTTCATTCCAACCCTCCCCATCTTCATAATGTTTTCGAATTTCTTCCGGAGAAAAGTTGATTGGACACTCAACCGAATACTCCAAGGAATCCCACTTTCTTCAAGTGTCTATCAGTATGATTTGGAAGATCCAGGGTAAGAGCCTCGCCACTTACTTTTGTAACCTGATCAAAGACTCTCGCAGCGGTAGGATGTCGCCCTCCCATGTATTTCCTACAAACCGAATTGGATCCGTCATCGTCCTACCATTTGGATACTGGAACACTCTGCTTAAGATCGGGCTCCTTTCTGCTGTGTATTTCTCATACAGATACAATAATATCGACTTGGTGACTTGGTCCCTGACAGCAGTTTGGGTATTGTTATCAAGCTGCTTGAAATTTTGGGGCAGTTCCAGAATCATGTCACCGTTATAATCGAGAAAATGGGGATGACGCCCTTCTAGGAACAAGGGGCCAGCCCAAATGCTTTGCCAGTCGATAATACTAGTAATATTCCCATTGTCATTGACAAAAATGTTAGGAGTGCGAAGGTCTGCATGACACAAGAATGACCCCAGAAGGCCTTCCTCTCGTGGTAGCAGATAGGGAGCAACGGACAAATATTTCTCAAGAAGGGAAATATGTTCAGCTGGCGTGTTCTGGCTATGCGAAACGAAGAACGGATCATCGAGGGAACGTGGTGTTGCATATTTCTGGATCCAAGCAATCTCTCGAAGTGCAAGAGCCCGTATGTAGTCCACCGCGGATACCCCTGTATAATCATCAGCTTGGCATGTGAGAGGTTAACGGCTGATACGTACAGGGTCCACGATCAATTTCCATATTGCCTCGTGTCTTGCTCCAAAACGCTGTATCTACCACAGGGCCAATAGAAAACCGGTCGGCAATATTTTTCTTGAGTTCTCGCGACAATTTGTCTCCTTCAACTGTTGCAGGACGAGAGCCCGGTGGTGCATCTGTAGTAAAAAAAAGACAACCATATCTTCTTGGATTAGAACTAGGAAAAATTTCCTGAGCGTTTGTATATGTCCACTTACGCAGAAAATCTCACCGACAACAATTTTTGTTGTATGTTCACGACGTCTTCCATTGTTTGAACCTTCTGCTCAAGGTCCATATCGGACCAGATATCCGAAAGATTTTTTCCCGGCGCATGCTCCATGATGATGTACTCGGAACCTACGCGGTTCGTAGAGTTCACTGAAGAATTCCAAGCAAGAACTTTAGGGACGGGAAGATGAAGTGTGTTTCTTAACTAACACTTGTGTCAAATTGCGAACATGCCAGGATAATAAAGCCAGATTTGCATGCTCGACTATAAAGCTACTTACGAAGTCCATTGTTGCAACCTCAGAAGCTGTCGTCAGGCAAGCTGGTCCAGCGTTCGGGTTCGGAATCCGAGCGACAACAACCTTCCCGTTGGCCATGACGAGCCTGAAAGATTTATTGTATGATCCTTCTCCCAACTTTTCCATACGGACGCAGGACCCGGCACATGCCGACTCTATAGCCACTTTTTGTAGCTCAAGGATATCAAACTCGCGATACCTCTCTTGAAGCTGTTCCTCTTCGTCCCAGACCCATCGTCCACTCGTATAACTGAAGAAATCGTGCGGATTTCCCACGATACTATCCATCCGAGGCTCAGGATGTTGATGGAAATAGCTTTGAGTTGAAAAGCGTAACCTAGCGTCTAGAGTCAATGTCGGCGAAGTACTCCGGATTTTAGTTAAAATGCGCGAGAATACAAGCATGGCTATTGCAATCTTTCGAGGAGAGAGTTGAGTATCAGGAAAGGTTGGACGGTGATCGCGCTTTCATTATCCACGATCCTGACGCGCTAAACCATTTACCCCAGCGCTTAAAGGGCTTACTTCATTGGTGGGACTACCGGTACCTAACTACTTGGAATCCTGGCGGCAACCCTGACCTAAACTATCCTTTTGCCCTTGATGATGACCACTTTATTCGCTGTCAACCCTCGCGCGATACAAGTGACGATGCATGTGCTCTCCTTCATATGCAAGTACCTAACTGTGATAGGCAGGACACAGTCCGCCTGCAGTTGAAATGCCATAAGGGTTTGGATTGACCATAAATAAGCCGATAAGCCACCATTCGAGAGACAACTCTATGGTATATTTTGATTTTCCTAAATTCTCTTTAGTTTCTCTACTGCATTCGTTGATTACTCTACGGTAATTACTATATAGAAACAACAGGTAAGCATGCTCAATCTATTAGAAACGGAGTTCTGATAAGTCAACAGTATCCACACAATGGGAATCGGCAGCAAGACTGTGAAGACCTTTATCGGAAAGGTCCCTTGGGCGAAAATAATTGAAAAGGCCGGCGGCGCAAAGGATAGAGGGGATCGCCTTTGGCCCTCCCAAAATTCTAAGAATGACAAATCCTTAAACTTTCGCCTCGACAAAGGTTCTACCGATTCGAAGACCGGCAAAGTGGAACTCATACTACAAGCAAATAAAGGCGCTGAGGATCCAGAGGTCAAGAAAGCCGCACAGAAGGATAGCGATGCGATCTTAGGGAAAGTTCTTGTCGATCCCAAGAAGCCTGATGCTGAGGATGCGAAAGAAGAACTTCTCAGGTCGTTCAAGGAACGGAACTAGATTGCTCTCGATACGTCCCCGAATGACAATGCGAGTATTCTTCTCTAGTCACGCAACATTATAAAACGGTCGGTCACATGGTTTTGGTGTGCCGGTACGGAGCAGTGCGCTTTTTGGATATAGTGCTTGTCGATTTCTCCTAGCAGATATTCTTGTAGGGCAATGAAGAACGAGCATACTTCTAGGGGTGCTTCGGATCCCAACAGACTTACATATGCCTGAATTGTAGTTAATAACATACTAGAAAGCGTATCGCCAGGTCTGGAATACGGCGAGACCTGGCTAAATTCAATGTATTTGAACAGCTATACAATAGCTAACTTTTGGCTAGAGCAAGGTAAGTAACCTAGCCAACTAGATTATCTACTTATTTTACTTTAAGTGAAGACGCTAATGTTTGTTTTCATCTGGAAGTAAGTTAAGAAGCAAGTTTGCCGCCTACATCAATCATATCTATGTATGTCGAACTCCAGCTTCAATTTTCACTTCGACAACTATAGGTTGTCTGCTCCCGAATTATGATGTTAGATTACTGGACATTAATGGTCATGAGGTCACGGCTGATGATACACCTGGCGAACTATATATTCGTCGCCCGGGAGTATTAATAGAGTACAAAGGTATATAGAATGCCAAAGATGAAGATGGTTGGTTCTGAATGGGGGATATAGTCTCTATTTGTAGTGAGCAGTACTATGTGGTTGGATGAGCGAAAGAAATTATCAAAGTCAGAGAATAGGCCATTATAGTATTCCCCGTGTTCTTGATAAACAACATCCTTGCTAATGAATCATTGCAATGACTAGGTGGCAAGTCGCTCCAGCGGAAATCGACTGTCCTCTATAGGCAGATCATTCAATGCCCTCAGGATAGCAACGACTTTTCCTCACGTATGCTGTTTTCTCCGATTCCTAATAACTATTCCATCTCCCAGATGTCCGTGGCGAATTCTACCAAGTCCTGAGTTGTAAGAACCACCATTTCCTCTTCGTCTGTATGTGCGGGCCGGAGGACCAAATCTTCGAATGGTATGTCGAGGCTGCCTCCAACATTGACGACTTCTGCGACATCGTCTCTCCGGATCTCAATGCTTTGTGTCCTGACAACTTGGCGATTATTCCCGTCGGCTGTTGCCCTATCCAGGGTCCAGCTACTCAAAACAATTTCTTTTCTTCTTTGGTGTACTTTAATGGTGATTACTCTTTTCACCTCACCATTAGAAGATTTGAGCCACCATTCGGCATCCCTTTTGAGCTTTCTTTCGGATTCACTGAACCCGATTTCAACCACCAATGATGGCCAAAATGGCCATTTTGGGCTTCGGCCATTCGGTAGCTTTTTCGGCATGAACGTGATATCGGCCTCTTTGCAGCGGTCGGGACCTTTGAAGTCGGCTTGTCCTAGATCATTTAGGCGTACCGGTGGGTCGTATTCCTTTAGCTTCTCGACGATGATGTCGTGGAAAAGCCTGGCGGTCAATTCGTGTTGAGTGCTCTTCATTTTGATGACCATGCATTTAGTTTCGGGGTAAAAAGATTCGACTGCCGTCTCTGGAAAATCACGAAGATATGTCTCCAAGTCGATGTCGTAAAAGACAAGGTAAAGAGGAGTCTTTTCGCGTCGTTGGGCATGGTAGATTTCCCAGAATGACTCCTTCCCTTCATAGCGATATTGTTCTGTTCGAGCAGGCAGGCACAGTTCTGCCACGTTAAGTTGTTCTTTCCTTGCAGCCATTTTGGGCATGGCAGCAAGGACGAGTTCGAGAAGAATAATAGACTGTGAAGCGCGAGACTTTTGAGGTCGTTGACACTTTTATTGGTACCGTGGTTGCGGTTTAACCATGACGTGAAAGTGATCAATATGCAGTGCATAGGAATGAACTGCAGGAGTAACATGAAGCATGTAAAAACAGGAAAGTGTTGATGAAGTCTTAGACACAGAGAAATGAGCTATCACTCATTTTGACAGCGCGGCTCCGATACTACGTACTACTTTGATTGGGTTGATTGAATCGGTAGCAGTGTATATAAATTGATGTGACGTGATTGTGTTCAAGTAGAGCAAATTGTTGTATTTGCATTGATAGCATCCAGTCTCATAGGCAGGCTCTCTTATAGGTATTGCTTCTAGGCCGTTCATGCTTCACACGAGCTTATCCTGCCAATTGTAGGAGAATCACTGGAGACCCTGCCACGCAGTCATTTTGAGTCCTCTGGTGTCCAAACTGGGGAATTCATCTCGTGGGGTTGATGTTGGACTCTGTCAATGGGAATTCTTAATAATCTACGAGCGACGAGCGGGAGTGGTAGGGATGGTACCTAAAGCCAGTTGGCCGTGCGAATAGTTGCAGGCCGCTGTAGAACCCGCAGAACGGCGTCAAACTGTAGCCTTTTTGAAACTCTAGTGGTGCGTGTTGAGTATTGTATTTGACAGGATTATTTCCCACATATGGTGCGGAAAGCGCATCGTTACGATTCTTACGAAACCAACTTGCATGACACTAGCAGGAACTAGTATTATCCAGGAACGGTGTCATAGCAGAATAGCCAGTCATTTTCACGATGAGTACGCAGAGGGTTTCACCCCCCGGTAAGAGCGTGAAAATGTCATTGGTTCCTTCAGCAGCCTCGCGTTTTTAAAATGCGGCGCAGCAACGTTACATCCCTTTAAAAGCGCCCTGATTCCGCCTCAGTAGGTACGTATTTTGAATCTTCTCCGAGACCTTAAAGATGGGGTTCAACCAGAAGGAGCATTCCCGCATTCTAATTAAGAAATATAATATTTGTTTTGCCGGTCCTATATCTCAAGATGAATGGCCTTCCAGTCATCGAAGAACATTTGATAGTATTCGAAAACTCGGCCGAATGGAACTCTCCCAATATCGCGAGAGTATCAGCGCCGACGCGGACTTATATCCTTGGAGAGATCAAACTGTGCGCCGAGCGGAGCGGATCGCAGCCCTGTCGGCAACGTGTCGTGCAGGTCGAAAAAATGAAGCGGGATGGAGGCTCTCATTAGAGTCTGAAATCCTAGTTCGATTCACTATTGAAGTTGCATGGTAAGAAGACTTGTCGAAATGAATCGGGAAAATCCTTCTGACTTTGCAGTCGTAAATGCCGGGCAAGGCTCTGGAGGTCGGAGTTAGAAGCTGCCCTAAGTGCAGGAAACCAGTTTGCAGAAAGCTTAGAGAAACGACGGAAGGGGAGGGAACCATGCTCTTGTAAGCCAATGCGTTGGAACGAAGACCCGTGAGTGTGATCTGGTCCTGAGGTATCGGCCCGGACACTGACACGAAGTACCAGTCATGAACTGGGTATATGCCCTTTATTCGACGATCGAGCAGAAGAGAATGTCCTTCACGATGAACAATTTATGAAGGACTTACCGAAAAGAGAACTGCCTGATCGCATATATGGGCTTCGAATGACCAAGAGACTGGAGCGGCTGCTACTATGGTCCGAAGATAAACGCCCGACTTCTGGTGGTAAAACCATTGGAGAGAGTATCAGGACTAGCCCCTTCCGCGCTGATGGAGAGCCTGTTGTCTTCCCCTTTCTTGTAATTGAGGCCAAGTCCGAGAAAGGGCGAGACAGCTTTAGCGATATCGAAGTTCAGACAGCCTTTACGATTCGTACCTTACTTAAGATCCAGCAAGATCTGCGTGATGCTGCTGGTGAAGAAAGCGAATCCGAGGCGAGTCCGCTGGTTTGGTTCTTTTCTTATAAAGGAGACCAGTGGCGGGTATCCGCAGCGTATGTTAAATGTGAAAAGGGAGTTCAATCTTATGTTCGTATTATATCTGCCGTGGTGCTTAAGATATTTAGCTAACTGGTCAAGCGGATTGTGGATCTTTGGGATGGGCGGATTGAGTCGAAAGAAGGAGCCCTTCAACTCTTGTTGATCATTGATTACATCTTCGATTGGGCTCGCGACATATATCGCGAGACCATTGTTTCAGAGCTTCGATCGCTTTCAGCAAGTGATACACGAAGCCTGACGAATGATAGCGACATATACTCTAAACTCGATCGCATTAGCTTCTTTGAAATGGACGACAAAGGCAAGCAACCCGAAAACGAAGCTTCAACTGGCACCGAGAATTCTACAGAAGACATTTTGTGCCGTCTTGACTCTCCTTCCGTTGCCGTTCGCGATGCGAGATACATTCAATCCCGTTTCATGTCGCTTTACATTACTGAAGATAACTTGTCCGAACTTACCCAGTCTATGAGAACAGCGCAAAAGGCACAATCGGCTGCCCGAACTATCTTGCAGTGTCTCAAAGATAGTTGGCGTGTCGATGCAGAAGCCCTCGATCAACTAGAACTGATGTGGACAGGAAAAGATCGAGAAAACTCGAACTTGTATAGTCCTACAAAAGTCTTCCTAGTAGTCGTTACATCAGCAGCCTATCTGTCAAAGTCATGGAGACAGACAAGGGAGATAAGCTGTTTGGCCGTATCAGCAGACGTTATCGAAGATCTTGCACAGCAAGCAAACCTGAAAGTTGAAGACAACTGGGATTTTTCTCGACTCCCTTTCGTCGGCACCCACGCCTTTGTGGGCTTTATGGAAACTTTTCGGAGTATTTCTGTTCAGGACAATCTGCTGGCGACAGTTTCACGTGCATGCGTTTCTACTAAGTTATTCTCCCAAGAATCCAAAAAGAAGAAAAACCGCGAATACCCACCAGAGTCGGTATTTTGGCTACCCTCGGTAGAGGAAGTGAATGCCGGGCTTCGCTACCGGTTTGACACGGCAGTTGTGCCTGACAATCGTGCTCATGCTCGCGAATTTGTTTCCTCAGTTTATAACTTACACAAGATAGGCAGAAGCGAACCTTCATCATCTATCTTTCGATTATCAACTCGCCTTGACAAGCAGAATCCTAATCAACAGACACTGCTAGCAATGTGGCCGACCACTGACTTTGGGGATGTGCGTCAACAGGAATCTTTTGCCATCACATCAAAAAATCCAAGCAACATATCAGAGTATCCCGAATTCTGCCTTTTCATAACGGATCCATCTACTATGAATAGCGACAAATTACATCCTACGCTAACTGAACGGTCGTTGCAAACCCGCCGAGTTGATTCGGAGCCTGGATGGGGTAAAGGCTGGAACAACACAGATGTGAGAGCTCAAGATATAAATACTGATCGGCGCATGACTGAATTACGCGATGATATCGAAGACATCATGAAGTCCTTCACTGTACGTGACACTCAACCAGCGAATGGCCGTAAGGCCCAGGGAACATGGGGCCCTAAACCTGCGCATAGTAGCTGGGAAATGTATCCCAAAGTACCTGTCAATTATCAGAAATTACTTGAATTCGTGGATATGCTTGCATCGAGAGGTAGAAGAGTGGATACTGTTACAGTCCGGGGTAAGAGAGCCGTGAACGATATCTCTGACGCACTGCAGCTGCAACCCGATGTATACGGGACATGTGTTTCTGTGAAGGATGATCTGATGATGAGCGGTGGGCCGGGACCGTCTCGCACGCCGCGGGGTACTGACGTATCCGAAGTACTTTCTGGCGATGATGGCTTGCAGCTTAATGATCAACAGGACCATGTCAACGTTCGGTCGAAGCGAGCCAGAAAATTTGCTTTCGTTGAAGATGACAGCGATGAAAGGGGGGAGGCTTCCTCGTCATTCCCCTCCAGCAAGCGACGACGAACTGATCATGAAATTCCATTAATGAGTCACTGGTTTGATGACAACAAGAAGCGAATATTCATTGCACAATGGGGTACTTCAATTAGTGAGAAATGCGTATCCGTTGTTAATAGAGACAGTGTCTGTTCCACCGCTGACTCCCACTGACGGAGGGATTGAAACTGGGAAATGGTGGCGACGCGAGACGAGGGTGCAATTGATACGGTATGGGAGCGGCATCTGGATGTCGTATAGAGCTGAAGGAACAGAATGGAAGCGGAAATGTAGAATTGAAAAGCCGGAGTGTTGAGACAGCGGGGGATGGGCTCTTTGTATTTGACCCGAGTTCTCACATACAACTATAAAGATTCTTTTTATGAGTATTTATTTGGAGACAGTGTTGTGGCTATAGTAGCTCCTACTATTAAGACATTCAATAGCTCCATTCTGATGTTGAATTTGGCCAACTCTAAGAATATATTCCAGTCAATAGTGAGCAGATTATGTCATATTTCTCCTATTCATTGGTTTTCATATCTAATCCTACCATAACTACATAGCTGGTAGCAAGCAAGTCACCTGTTCTTGCCTGACATTATATAATTATCCTCAACAAGAGCTTTCCTCTTCCATTGAGAGCGGCATGCAGAGCCTTGCTAGCTACGAGTTTTGGACGGAACAGCCACCGCAAAACTTGGTTTCAGTCGATTCTGTTAAGAATTTCCGATGCCTGAAACTTATTTAGATTTGGCATGTCTGAATCCAGCACGAGTAAAATACCCTATCCCGATTCCGAAACCTGTGGCGGTTGCAAGGGTCGAGACGTAGAGCGTTGAGGGGTTCTGGTGTGATCTTCAAGAAACGGAGTTGGAAGTTCTTCTCCATTTGCTTCATGCCAGTGATCAATTCTGAGTGCTAAGGGTTCATCGTCTCGTTGAGATCTCCAGAATCTCCAAGAGGCATTGCTTGAAGAAAAGCGGAGTATATAGACTGCTATGGTGGCAGTGTCATAGTGGGCGGTAGCACGGTCATAGCGACGATTGTTGAGATCGATTACGAACTGAGTACGTTCTGACCAAACTTCTATACCGATAAACAGTAGAGGCGCCTTTTCTTTCCATGCAGCCATGAATCCTGCAATGATAGAAGAGACTGACCCCAGATAATCGTGTGGATCTAAGTGGTCGGTTGCAAGATCACCCAGAATCCTAATTGAAGAATGGTATCGGAGAGCACTGAAGACCTGCTCATTGATGGTATGCATGTCGAAATAATCAGCAGCGATGAGATGGACGAGGTCTTGCTTTTCTGTTTTTTGTTTTTGGGTAAGTAGGCATTATGTTGACTGGTGTGTGACGGCGTGGCTATTCAAGCTTTGTCGACTTTGTTCTCGATGTTTGCCATTGATGGGACTGTCCGTCATATTGAGTTCTCCATGCTGAGTATACATTACAGGAATGCTCAGCTCCTCGCGACAACGAAGAAGAATATGCCTGCCTGATCCGGCGAAAGACCGAGTATATGTGCCATTTTGATTGTGGAGATACCCTAAAAATCTAGGAACCTTCCATCTATACCTAGGTAGAATGCTTCCTTAGAAGAATAGGATTGTAACTCTGGGAGGATTCTAGCTATTTATGCTTGGGATCCTCCTGCTAGTACATGCAAATGTAGCAAACTAGCATAAAGCTCTTTATTAGATGTCTCACAAATATTCTTTCACACATATGAAACAGGGAGGGCGGAAAGCTGTAAGATTTACATGTCGACATCATTAACAACGAAGGCCGATTGTAAGGCCAGCATTTAGGGCTACGATGATAGGGTTAGGGCTCGTATCGCCATAAACGGCCTAGTGCTCATCCGTGATTGATCTGGTCCCATCCTTCCTGTTCGCAGCTGTTGCTCTTCTCTTTCACAATGGCCTCTCGGAAATTGCTCAGTCGAGCTTTCACTTGTTCCAGCCATGGCATTGGGTGAGTCATTAACTCATCCTTCATTCGAGGACTCCACCACGACCTTTTTTCCTTGTTCTTCCGCAAGGGACTCGGCAAAGACAATGACAGGGCGTGGATGCGCTGTGCAGCGGCATGGGTTATTAATAGTAAGATAACAATTTGAGATAACTGGTTAGTGATACTTGATTGGTAAGTCATAATCAATTTATGATTGTGTTGGTTGTATTCTTTGTTCTCAACATGCCGATCCACCACGTCTGGAGCGAAATCCGAGTTTTGTGGCTTTTCGCTCGATTTATACAGTATCTAATAGGCTTAGCACTCCCCGAAGTACTTAATCTGATAAGATTATCTTGGGTCATAATTGGCAAAAAGCTTGATCAGACCCCTGTACTCCGTAGTCTGCACTCTGGAGGAGATATCACCAGGGTCAACCAGTAGTAGGTACCTAGTAAAGGCACAGAAAACCAAATTTGCCGATATATCCGGTATTATCAGTTGGGTAGCAGTGCTTTACCTGGTCCTTTTTGTCTCCAGGGTTCACTGATTTCGAGTTCTTCTACCAGCGCATTTCCCTCCCACTGAGTTCATCGTGTGTTTCAGTTTGCTATCGATTTCGCACTCTTTAGTTCAAAATGGCTCAAGGGTTAGTTAATGTCAATAATATCGATTTGATTTCATTGAATAGAAGAACAACCCAGCAACAAGATAGAGAAAATGATTTTCCCGAACCCCAAGCTCCAGGCCCCGAAGTCCCCTTGCTCCCTGCCGATAGAGGAAAAGAGGCATGGCTTTTCTTAGCGGCTTGTTGGGCTGTTCAGTTTTTGATCTATGGTGCGTGCTTGCTTGCTTTTAACCTTCTACCTCTTTCTAGGCTTACTAAGGAGTAAAACCAGGTTTTGGTTTTTCATTCGGTGTCTGGAGGGACTACTACGGTTCCCATGAGCCCTTTGCAGAGTCAGGAAACATAGCAGTCATCGGAACTACTATGATGGTGAGGAAAGCACAAAAGATTACCTTACGCTCTGTGCTTGTCAAATTAACTAACTTGGAAGGCTTCAGGCAACTATTTACATAGGAACACCTTTTGTTCTTGGAATATGCCGGCTTTACCCTCGGTGGGCTCGATATTTCACCCTTATCGGACTGCTCATCGCATCTTTATCCATGGTGATGAGCTCCTTCTGCGACAGTGTATCTCAACTTATTGTAACACAGGGGGTCGTCTTCGGTGCTGGTGGTTGTATCTCCAACGGCCCTTGTGTTCTGTATATCAATGAGTGGTTCGTGCGACGTAAAGGTATGGCCTATGGTATTGTGTGGAGTGCCTGTGGATTTGGAGGCGTCGTTCTCCCTTTGGTCCTAGATGCTCTCCTCAGTCGGTTTGGATTTCGAACTACACTGAGAATCTACGCCGGTATCATCTTTACATTCTCAGTCCCTTTGGCCTTCTTTGTCAAGCCCAGACTGCCATATTCAACTCATAATCGCATCAGGCTATTCAACATGCGATATATTATGTTCCGGCTGCTGGTTCTACATCAAATGGCCAATGCTATTCAGGCAACTGGCTTCTTCCTCCCAAGTGTATACCTACCAACCTACGCTCGTACGATCTTCAACGCTTCGACTTCTTTATCATCATTAACGATCATACTATTAAACATATTCACTATGATCGGTAGTATGGTAATGGGCTCATTAACTGACAAACTCAATGTTATGACGTGCATAATTATCTCAGCTACGGGCACTGCTACCTCCGTTCTACTGGTCTGGGGACTTTCAGCAAATCTGTCCATCTTATATGTCTTCTGCGTGCTTTACGGGCTGTTCGCGGGATGCTGGACATCGATCTGGCCCGGTGTCATGAGAGAAATCTCCCTCAGAAGCGAGAGCGAAGATTACGGCTTTATTGACCCGATGATGGTTTACGGCCACCTATGCATTGGCAGGGGAATAGGCAATATCATATCAGGACCGCTGAGTCATGTGCTTACAAGTAGTCGACCGTGGCAGGGACAGACATTTGCGGGTTATGGAAGTGGATACGGCGTGATGATCATATATGTTGGTCTGACAAGCCTCTTGAGTGGAATGAACTTCCTATGGAGGCGCCTGAATTTGCTATAACTCAGCACATTGTTGCTCAAGCCTCACTCTTGCTTTGTGTGTTCTACGGTACCTGCTATGCTGATTCGGAAGCTCTACCATGTGCCAGATGAAGTTCATGAGGAGCTCATCGTTGGCATATAGTTTCCTAGAAATCAGCAGTCCTCTTGTTCTATTCTAGGTTTCTAGTCACTTTCTCGCATGACCTCGGGGTAGCTTATACCTGGATTCCTTATCGTCTGTTATTAATATACTGAGCTACCTAGGTAGAGTTAATCTGACACATTTTTATTGTCCAGCAGAGCTTATTGTACCCAGAAGCTAAGCTCCCATGCAATCAATGTTCTACTCGAAATAAGAACGAAAAGAGTTCACTGATTCATTAATTATAGACGACAGCCTGAAGACCAGGAATAATCTCTAGATCCTTAGGCTTAACGGTATACTTCCCATCATTCGATATCGTCACATCTCGATTACGTCGCTGCTGTTGCGTCTGTCGGACCTTTACCCACTGCTCGGTGGTGAGATGTTGACCGAGTTCCGTGAATGCATTCTTGGTAAAACCGAGACGGTTGAGGACAGGGCTGTTCTGGATTGGATCCAGGATGATGTGGTTGTTTGGTCTGTAGAGAGTCATTCAGCTGTTGCGCACATGTTGAGAGGGTAAAAAGGGTGCGAAACGTACCGAGCAAAGTACAACACTCCCAGACGGTCAACGTGGGCCTGATCCTGTGGCGGAGCATGGACACGGTGAATACTGGACTTGACAAATCCGCCCGTGAGTGCAGTGAGAGCATCACAGGTGTTGATTGTGATGGTTCCATCCTGTGGGCGAACCCATTTCCACTGACCCTCCGAGTTGAGGATTTGAAGCGCAGCAACAGGCTGGCGGAAGAGTAGGGTTACTGTTCCGAGATCAGTGTGTCCAGCGCTGTACAACTCGCCGACCTTTTTGTTGTCTTCTGCACTGCGGGCAGCGTAGTGCATGTATCGGAGATGGTCTTCCCCTTTGATGTCGTATCGGTGGTCCCGCACGAGTTGATCTTCGTCTGGAAGCTCAAGGAGAATGGCGAAGAGACGGAGTAGTTTTTCGACTACTTCTGTGTGGCATTTCTGAAAAATGGCCTGTCAGTAAAGAGAATTATGGCTATCTTGGGCGGTGTCCGTACCCTACTGAAAGCTTCAATCTCTGCAGCGTGTTTCCGGAGGATATCAGGTTGCGCTCTTTGGTGATAGCCATCGAATTTAGGAATGTTGTAAACCTGAACATTGTCCCGGATGCCGTTCCCAAGGCTATTACAATCAGTCATATACTCGATGTTCCAAGATTTTCTTTTAGGATATCTTACATGCGATGTCCGGCAGGTCTGTATCCATTGTACTCTCCTCTTGCCAGATCGTCTGCATTATGGTATTTGAGCTTCTCCTCTAGGGGCAATGCATAGAACTCTCGGCCTAGAGCGAATTGAAAGTCGACTTCTTCCTGGCTGATGTTGAAGTTTTTGACATAAAAGAAGCCTGTGATACACTGCTCGTTAGCGCTTTCTTTCGTTTGAGGGGTCTCACTTGGGATACAGACCGACGTGTTGTACAGCGTGTTCGAGTTGCTTGACAAGCTTCTCTTTACCTCCGGATTGATCATACAGGCCTAAATCAAGAGTGACGAGCTCGGCCCAGTCAACTATTATATTCCAGGGACTGGTTAGTTCATAAACAAGGGTTCTCTATAGGCAGATATCCAACTCACGATCCTCCTTGGTGACCGGGACATGGTCATACTTCTCAAGTGACGTGTCAGGCATATTTGTCAATTGATATATCTCTTTTGAAACAAATTCCTATGAGTGCCTAGGTACCAAGGTATTCCCGGCTTTACTTTTCTCTATCAGATAGGTACAGCCAAGAAGTAGGAAGCATTTATTTATAGATTTTATCTGATCATTCTCTCCCTGGGGAATAATTAACCCCTCATTCTCCTCATATAGTACAAAGATAGCGATCCAAGGCTGATAGGCCGTGAAGCACGCAATACGCAAGTCATCTGAGGATAGCAGCTTTAGGGCTTGCTCCCAGGCCCTAACAGAAAGTCGGATTTACGTACTTCAATTTTTAGTTGCTAGTTTGATAAATACGGTAGGAAAAAATGTCGGCTTCATTGCCGACACAATTTACTGTTTTTGGAGAAATCTATGGCTATCTGATTTTATGTAGGTAGGTAGCGTCTAAAGCCGGGTTCTCTTGCAAAGCACGCTATATCAACAAATGAGCACATCATCAACTATGTAGTGGAGGAAATCCATGCGTTCGGTCTTGTTTTGAAGAAAATAGCCAGCATATCAGTAAACAATATGTATATTACGCCCGGCGTCTTTCCGGGCTGACAATTGTATATCTCTATCAGATCTTATATATCTACATCGGTAGTGGTAAGTACTCCACCATAGGAATGACGCGATTTGCGATGATAACACGCAAATGTCTGTTCACAGTAAGGACGTGTATATGTATAACGTAAAATATCGAGTTTTCATCTCATACATAGCATATCAAACAATCACCAGTAAATCAGACGAGATATTTGACCATGTCAAATATCAAACCCAAAGGGTCAAGATCGACCCTGTTCGGAGTGATAAAGGAAATTTTCAATTGGTATCCTGCAGAATATCCTTCTCAGGAGAGAAAGTGAGTTCTCCTTTATCCCCAGGTACCCGTAATGGCAAGGGATGGAGGGCTGAACTGTTCCCTTTCTAGGTTATTGTTCAAGTTGGACGTGTCCATTCTGGTATTTGCCTGTCTTTGCTGTGAGTCTTTCTGCGTTCCGTAAGGAATTTGAAACAAGAGGCTGACTGGAGTAGTCTTTGTGAAGTATCTAGGTATGATTACTATTCACTATAGTGGAAAGAAGTAAACTAAAACCCAAATAGACCAGACCAATATCAGCAATGCCTACGTCAGCGGTCTCAAGGAAGATTTTAGCCTCAATGGCAATCAGCTGAATTATTTCAATGTGTGCTATTACACTGCCTACGTCGTGTTCCAAGTACCAGGGTTACTTTTACTGTCACGCCCAAAGCTGTAAGTTTTTTCCTTTGGTAGCTGGGGCAACTCCACCACCTCGCTGACTCTCTGCAGTGCTCGCTGGCTACTTCCAACTCTGGAGATACTCTGGGGTATTTGCACCTTTTCACAGAGTCGGGTAACGAATGTCCAACAACTTTATGCCCTTCGCTTCCTGGTTGGGATGCTCGAAGCTCCCGTATTTGCCGGGACTCATTTCATCCTCGGTAAGTTCCCTTTTCCCACGGCTGTCGCCGTACTGGTATATAATTAAATAATCAATAGGATCATGGTACTCCGGCCCCGAACTCTTCAAACGTGCCGGCACGTGGTTCATCTGCAACCCTCTAGGCAGCATGGTAAGCGGCTATCTCCAAGCAGCAGCGTACAGGAACCTATCCGGCGTCGGTGGCATGCCCGGTTGGCGCTGGCTGTTCATAATTGACGGCATATTCACTATTCCGGTCGCAATTATTGGTTTTTTTGTGTTTCCCGGTATCCCTGATTCGCCGAAACCGTTTTATCTGAGTGATGGTGATATCGCATTGGCCAAGGAGAGGTCGCGCAGGTCTCGGATTGAACGCCCTGGGAAACTAGATCTGGATGTCTTTAAGAGGACATTGAAGAGGTGGCATATTTGGATTTTTGTGTTTTGCTACATGTAAGTCCCTCCTCCCCAAAACTCGTTCATAGATGAAATGCTGAAAAACACGTATAGTTGCATGATTATAGCCACCTACCCTTTCTCTTATATGAACCTCTGGCTGAAGTCTCAAGGCAAATACACTGTAACTCAAATCAATGATCTTCCAACAGTGGGTTATGCCATTCAAATCGTGGCTTCGTGGCTAGGAACAACTCTTGCAGCTGTGTATCCCTCGTGGCTTATATACATTATTGCGAGCTTTTGCTGTTTATTCTCGACGTTGTGCATGATTATTTGGAATATTCCTACCGGCTTGAAGTATGTCATCCCAACAAGCTTTTCACATGGCTAATGATTTGTGAAAGGTTCGTCGCTTGGTATCTCTTCGGTTTATCTGGCTGTCTAAGCCCGATCCTATATTCAACCGTAAACACAGTGGTCAAAAATGACTCTGAGGAACGAGCCCTAATCTTGGTATGACTTGCTGTTCCAGAGATAATCTTGGAAACAAACACCAGCTAACTTCGAACAGGGAACAATGATGACAGTCGGCTACTCATTTAACATCTGGGTTCCGCTCCTCTTGTTCCCTACTGCTGGCCCTTATGGTGCTCCAAGATGGAAGAAGGGGTGGCCTGTGACGTTCACGTTTCTGTCTCTGCTGTTGATAGGATTTTTGACTTCGCTTGTTTTGCATCGAAGGTGAGTCGTAGTTTGCGAATGATTGACGGCTTCGGACTAACGTGTGATTTTGTGGTACAGGGAAAGTAAGAAGATGTCAAGCGAAGTGTCTTCAGATGAAGGTAGTAATAATGAAGAGGATACTGGGGATATAATCGTCAGTGGACAGTATGACAAGCGATTAGATTCGTGATGGTCTAGTCTAGTACATTGATAATTTCATACATGCCAACTCTGCCGTTATGAAGAGGGAAATGATAGATCGACACCCCCCGAGAATGATCTACTCACGCAGGAAAAATTAAAAACCACCCTTTCTCTTTCCAGTTCTCTTCACAAGATGATCAATCACACACCCATTTTCCCACCCTTCACTCTTCTCCCCCGTAATCGCCCTGCACCGAGGACAACTCTTCCCGTGCCGAATCAACAACTGATGCAACGAATACTTCAGATGATCCGGAATCCGAACTTCCAAATGACTGAAAGCCATAATCTCAGTAACTCTTTTGGTCTCTGCCGAAGGCAACCAACCCAGCCATTTACATATCCGGAAAATATGTGTATCGACCGCAAAGCAGGGACGTTGAAGACAAAACAACACCACACAAGCGGCGGTTTTGGGTCCAATCCCGGGGTATTTGATAAGTTCCAGCATTGCCTCTTCTTTATCCAGGGCGTGGATCCAGTCGAGAGATAACACATGTTCGTCCGTCAGTGCTATCTCGACTTCTGTCTGGGCTTTGGATTCATGCTCAGCACCTGCTGGACCGGGTTCGCCAGGTTCCTCTTCCGATTTAATGTGGGCTTCTTTGCGAGCCAGGTTTTCTTCGTACACCATGTTTAAAATCTCCTTGATATATTTGCTTTTGGTGGTCGCCAGACCACCGCTTTTCATCGCTTCGAAAACTTCATTGATTGGTGCTACACGCACTGCGTTCCAGTCCACGCTCCCCTTTCCGATGCCAGTTTCAAGTATTCCGAATTTGTCGACTAGACCTTTAAATGCTCTAGCCGAGTTGGCACCTGTAGTAGCACCGCTGAGAACAGTACGGATCAACGCGTCTAGCACGGATGGTACTTCACCACAGCCGGTTACCGTAAGTGAAGGTTGAGGCACCTTTGTCGGTGCTTTGACTTCTCCATGCACAGTTGACAAGAGAAGATTAACTTCCTCGCATTCCTGGGCGGTAGGATGCGAAAATTCGGGGAATGGACTGACTCCAGGTGTGAGGCCATACTTTGCGGCGCCTTTTTTGCTTTTGATTCTGGCTACCTCCACATCGTCGGCTTTGGTTTCTGGTTGTATGCTTTCTAGCTTGACTCGTTTTGCTGAAGGAGGAGATGTTGTCTCATTCTTATCGAGTGCATCTCGAACAATTTGCGGAGCAGTTTTGCCAAGATTGTGTGGAAGTTCATTGATATCGATTTCGTGGATAGCAGCCTTTCTTTTTCTAGTTGCTGGGTTACTTGACTTTGACACTGTAAAGGAAGCCTTGAGTGTCGACGACTTCGATTTCTGGGTTTTATTGTTTGATGATGTGGATGTCGTTGACCTCTTGGTCGATGCCTGTGGAATTGTGGCCGCAGACTTGGAAGGCGCCTTCAACGATGTCATGGACCGAGTAACCCGCATGTTGGACGTGTTGAGATGCATCCAAGGATGATGCTCTTAACCTTTGATTGATGATGATTTGTTTCTCGACGAAGTGAATGTACGCCTATGCCTATTTGGGAAGGCACGCAGCGTAAAATACGCCGTCTTTTCGTAATATTACGCACTCCATACGCGGTATTTGTGGCCTTACGAATCTGGCATCAAATTTGAAGTGGGCCCTTGAATACGGCAACTCGCAGATCCTTTCTCTTCAAACATCCCATCTTGAATATGGCTAGACGGAACTCCAAGAAGGATCTGTCAGCTAGTATCAATAAAGTGATACAGAGGAGACTGCGAGGGCCAATCACGACTTGCCGATGTTTTGACTGCGTGTGTCCGGTTGACTGGGCCAGATGTGACAGCAGTGCTCCTGGATGAAAGAGGCAATAACGTACCAGCATATCAGGTTATGTTGAAGACAGCGGCTCAGAATGAAGAGCGCGACTCACGAATGCCGAGATTACAGCTTCAAATATCGGAAGGCTTGCTGCTGGTCCACGACAGTCGGTCAGCTGATTTTGAGAGCATGATCACATGCAATTCAATAGGAGGAGAGAAGAATATCCATTTCCTTTTATTTACTTTCGTTGCGAATTAATAGCTGGGTCTTTTTTTCCGTTTGAAATATATTGGCATTCCTCTTGTCGTTGGACCCTCTCCAACCCTCTCATGAAGCCGTGGACACAACGACGAAATATGAACTTATTTCTTGAGCAAAACAAACCGCACTTTTTCAATCTATGCGTCTGAATGAATACGGAAATTCTCCGACGGGCGTTGCTCCTGGAATTCAGGATTATGCCGAATATCAAAAAGTCGATGTAGTGTCAAAAAATGCGGATAATAATGTCTCTGCCTGTGATATATTAACAATTCAGCAAGAATATCCATCGGTTAATTTCTACGAAACGAGTGCTCGGCTAGATCCAATGGACATCATTAATATGAACCTCCCCTTAATATGGTTTTCATAAAACGTGGAGTTTTGAAACGTGCATGGCCGATACTCCGATAGTCTGAAGAACGGCACTTGACGAGAACTTCCCCGCAATTACGGATTGGCATAGATTTTTTCCACCTATCTGGGTAGATGTTGATGAAGATTACCGTATGATCATAGGGTCTATAGGGGGAAAATAAAGTAATTGTTTAGCCTAAAGTAATCTCATATGACATGTGTTCTTCATGTCGTATTTGTCTCGAAAAGTTTTACCGGAAGAGGTGGGTAACCTGTTTCAAGGGGGCAACCTTGGAATTTATCATAATTATTATAAATAGGGACGGTCAGACTGATTAAACGTCTATGATCTTGGGATGAGAACACCAGACTTCTTCTAAACTATCAGAACTTCACCATGGTTTCTTTTGCTTCCGCCCTTCTTCTATTGTTGCCGCTTGTATCTGGCCGTGCCTTGCCCACGGATGATGTTCCAGACAACTCATCAGAGGCGAGAGCTTCTTGCCCACTTCCATCAAAGTACAGCTGGACATCAACTGGCGCGCTGGCCAACCCTCAGTCCGGACTTATCGCTCTGAAAGATTTCACACACGTTCCATACAATGGCGGGCATCTCGTATATGGGTCGGACGTCAACAGTGCAGGAAAATACGGCTCCATGAACTTTGCCCCCTTCTCAGACTGGTCTGCAATGGGTTCAGCGGCCCAACACACCATGAACACGGCAACCGTTGCGCCTCAACTCTTCCACTTCGCTCCCAAGAACACATGGGTGCTCGCCTATCAATGGTGCCCACATCCATTCTGTTACATGACGTCGAGTGACCCCACGAACCCCAATGGATGGTCATCGCCGCAGGCGCTCTTCACCGGAAGCATTTCCGGCTCAGGCACGGGGCCTATCGACCCCTCGGTCATCGGTGATTCAACGACCATGTATCTATTCTTTGCGGGTGATGACGGCAAGATCTACCGCTCCAGCATGCCCATCGGCAACTTCCCAGGCAACTTCGGCACAGCGTCAACAGTGGTCTTGAGCGACTCGCAGTTCAACCTGTTTGAGGCCGTTCAGGTGTATTCCGTCCAGGGCCAGAACCAGTATCTCATGATCGTCGAGGCGATCGGGGCAGCTGGAGACAGGTACTTCCGCTCATACACAGCCAGCAGTCTAGGCGGATCCTGGACACCTCAGGCTACAAGCGAGTCAGCACCGTTCGCGGGCAAGGCGAACAGCGGAGCCAGCTGGACCAACGATATCAGCAGCGGCGATCTGATTCGAAGCAGTGCTGACCATACAATGCCCATTGATCCATGCAATTTGCAGATGCTGTATCAGGGCAGAGCCAAAGGCTCCAGCGGCGATTATAACAACTTGCCTTACCGACCGGGCGTGTTGACGCACAAATAAGTACGCAGGATTTACTCCTAAGGTACTTACCAAGCACAATCAGGCGAGGCAGCGATAAAAGCCGAGATGCCAAGTGGCCAATTTCTGTGTGTTAATCGTGTTTTCAAATTGACTTTCGTTATTACTCTGGAAAATTTCCATCTGCTCCGAAGACGTACGGCCATTAGATAGTAGACTCATACATCGTGGTAGTCTAAAGATCATCATCTGAAGGTAGTTGCATCTTGTAAATCGACGACGGACGTCGATAAACGCGCTAGTTCACGAACGGCAAGGCGTCAACACTGCCCGGATAAATTATTTCTCCGCCACGAATTTTTGTCTTTTTCCTCCAACCTTTCAAGATCAAATCCAACTTCACGCTCGACAAGTATGCCACAACAATGCATGTTATGCCACTGAATGCCGTCAATTTTCCAGTTAAAAGGTAATTATCACCCCATCAGCCTCTCCCTCCTTTCCCTTCATGATGAACACCAATTTTTTTTAGATGTTAGACTTCCGAACAACATTGCGGAAAATCATTGGACTGACCCTATTCATTCACCTGGTCTTCATTTCGATGCATTGATACTTTGAGACTTCGTTCTAATTCTTCATGCATAGGTTCAGATAGACGATCAAATTCGATTTGTGTATAACTGTACAACAAATGCAGTTTCCGATACTTCAATTTGTCAAACTACATCTATGAACATTCCAATGTGCCAATATATATACAAGTAGCGTCTAAATTCTCTTCTATACGGGGGAGTGGAATCCTTCCAAGGTTGTAATCCGTGGTATCTGATCTGTATCGGAGGCTAGGCGGGTGGCTGCTCGAAAGGTCTCAAAGAGACCTTCTCGCAGTCTGAATTGGACTTCGGTATATTGTGGAAAGAGGAGACGAAGGCAGTATCAAGGTAGGATACCTGCCGTAGTATCAAGGTCAGTCATCGGATGCCTCCAGCATTGCATATATGCAAGACTGCCCAGGTGGTCGATAATGCAATTGATACACATCAGACCTATGGATACCTGAAGTCTATGCTGTATAGAGCAAGCAGGGGGGTCTGGGACGTTTTGAATCGTCCTGTTCCATTGTGTTCGTATCAATCGAATCCGTCTTCTGATACTTGGTAGGTATGCCGTCCGGGTTAAGGCTACCTTCCAGATTTTTGTTGAAAAGAGAAAGTCGCTCGCCATAAATGCAATGGAGGCTAGCATGAGACCTGTGAAGCATGAACGTATATGCTGTCTAGATAAGTAGGTACTGGTGCTCAACCCTGCCTATGCGGAGCCTTAGAAAGATAGGCCCAATCCCAGCGAGAACCATTGGTACCTTAGAAATCGTTGCCTTATAACACTAGGCATCCAAGGTTGTACGGCATGATTTTGGTTCGTTCCCTTCAACAGTTTTAGGGTTTAGATACCTAGGTACTGCATCATGTGACTAGGTACATATATCTAGGCGATCCTTCATTGATGAATAAGTCTTCTTCCCACTTTCAATTATCTCATCTCACTTCATGTCTACAAGATCGTTAGGATTCAACAGCACTCTCAAGTCTTGCTGTTGCCCTAAAGCGTCCATAATTCGCTCACTTGCTACTGGAGGGCTGGACAAATTGTTCCATTACATCAGTTGACGCATCACGATGTCGGAAAACATCAAAACGAGTTTCCTGATTATGTCAGACACACATGGACATCAACCACTTTCAGGTGCTTTGACCGAACATATCGACGTGGCTATCCATTGTGGGGATCTCACGCAGGAATCAAAGATTGAGGAGTTCCAGAAGACGCTACAGTACCTTCAAGATATTAAGGCAGATCTCAAGCTCATGATTGCCGGCAACCACGACTTTACAATGGATACTCCGGCTTTTGAAAAAATGGTTACAAATGCTAAGCCGCCCTTAGAGCCGAAGTTGGTGCGGAAGACATACGGTGACTATGATGAAATCAGAAAGTTCATAGCTGCAAATTCGGAGGCAGCCAATATTATTCTTTTGGATGAGGGCTCGTATGAATTTAGACTCCGGAG
This sequence comes from Talaromyces sp. PYS2103, assembly GCA_023625975.1. Lineage (NCBI taxonomy): Eukaryota > Fungi > Ascomycota > Eurotiomycetes > Eurotiales > Trichocomaceae > Talaromyces > Talaromyces sp. PYS2103. Next base: position 485,158 of record JAMAGB010000007.1, on the reverse strand, counting down.
CGGTGCCTTGTTGCGTGTATACGCTAGCCCTTTCACGCCATCATTAACGGGCGACTGGGGATTTCAATATCATCCAAGCGAAGGACATAATTTCGACATCCCAGAGACCGTGGACATAGTGGTCACCCATGGCCCTCCAAAAGGGATTCTTGATTATACAGACTCGGGTCGAAGAGCTGGCTGTCCTGATCTATTTCAAGCTGTTGCTCATGCACAACCTCGCCTACACTGCTTCGGGCACATTCATGAGGGCTGGGGAGGAAAGTCGGTAACTTGGAGAAGGAACATGCCAGCGACTTCCGTGCCTTCTCATTTCACTCATATCGATCATTCGAAATCCAGGGTCTTAAGCAATATTTCGCAGCTCGAAGCTGCACGTCAAAACAGCGACTTGGTCTACTTATCAGCCGACTGTAACGTCACTGGCCCGGATGCACAGACGTTGTTTGTCAATGCTTCACTTCAGGGGGTGTCGGGTATTTCTCAGATACCATGGATCGTTAATATTCCACTCCCTCGTGCAAAGGCACCGAAAGACGGGTCTTGAATACGTCTTATCGTGTGGAGGGGCTCCGGGTAATCACTTGGGGGGAGAAATGAAGGAGCATATATTAGAAACGAGGCGGCAGGGATGGGCAAGATAATTGCCTTCTATGCCAACTCCAGCATTGCTGCAAACAGCGTGAAATTTCTGATGGCAACTCATTCCAGGTTCACCAGGGCAGTTGCAGTTTTTGATAGTTTATCGCCAAGAAACTTGAGAAGCGATCATGTCCATGTATCATCAGCCAAAAATTTGCGAGCTTGCCAATGCCTGATAAAAACGCGAGTCGTTTCCCGTTACTTAGGAAAGCATTTCACCTTCGTGGAATTGCTTCTTGATTCAAGTACCAGTCCCGAAGACCCCGGTCAACAACTTGCTATGCTGACCAACTGTCGTCTAGGTTTATGAAAGTGCAGAGATCCAGGTAGCTGCCCGAAAATGTAGGAGCCTTCAGATATGCATTTTGGTTGCCTGAGATTCTGGTCGACGCATGGACAACGTTAAGCATCCAAGCAGCCTAGGAGCATACATGTTGCCTTAGGATTTCCTTTAAGGCAGAAATAATCAAGTAGCTGCCTGAACTATACGGCACTGTATGAGGGACCTGTCTCGATATCCTCCACGTCTAAGATTCATCTTCCTATCCACCTTTCATCCAAAGTCCAGGAAATCAAGATCATAACGATGGCAAGCACAAATCAAGAAAGCCTAGCTTCAATTTCTCCCCGGAGATGTCTGATCGTTGAGAGCATTTCACGATTCTGACCTAGCTATATCCCTGACAAACTTGCCAACCCCCGCGTTTTCCTCCGATGCAGCGAGCGCCCTAGCAGACAATACCTCTTGGATTTGTAACGCGTGGCTGGAGGCTGCCCTGCTTCTACTCCTGGGATATCAAACGCCTGCAAACGAATAGGGAAATATTCTCACGGTCTATGCTTTCTCTCACCCCTGAAGACAAGTCATCCCGTCTCATCATCGACGCTTGGATAGCTTCATCACTTCTAGATTTCTTGATTTGACTCATTTGATCATCACTTTGACCGCCAACACTTTGAATTTCACCTTGGAGATGCTCCAGGTTGGCTCTGCCTCACTTTGGTCTTGAACTCCTGTCAGTCACCTAGGGATGGATTCGAAATAGCCTTCGTTTTTCTATATCTTCATCAGTGAGTCTTTGTCATTACCCCCTTCGTCTCATTATTGGCATGGGAATAACCTCATCTCGTTTACATTTCAGGAACCTAATCATTGATACGCCTTTCATTCTATGAATATTCTTTGTTCACCTTGAAATACTTTGGATTGTGAGTACAATTATGCTTATCTCTTTCAACTGGCTTTGTCCCATCTCAGTCAAAGCTGAGCCTGCAATTTCTTGCTTGTGACTGATTTTCTTTACAGCTGAACACTCTTGCTGGCATATGGCTATTTTACCTATTCTAACTCAGCCTCACACATATCCCAACATCTACTGTTGAGCTGAATATCATCTATCTCATCGACATGCTTCATATGTACTTCAGTTGAACATTGTCACTTCACACCGTCCTGTTCCTAGTCAACCTTCAGGTGTACTTTCTGTTCATAGTGAGATATTCACTTATCCCTTACTCTCAGATCTATCTACTAATTCTGACTATAGGTCAATTAAGCCAACATGGCAAAAGGCCCTTCTTCAGCACCCGTCATCAACATCTCAGCAACCCTGAATCAGAATATTGTTGTTCAGCAGGAAATAATTCAACCAGCTTCAACTCGGATCAATGGTCGACCTGTTAAGAACAATATTGAGCATATTGATCTGACCGTTGATGACGAAGATGCGTACATATCCTCAGACACTGAGAGAGGTTCGATCGACGATCGATCAGAACCTAGACAATTTGATGAGGACGATTACCTCGACGACGATCAGTTAGAGAATCTTCTACAAAGCTGGAATAATGACGCGAACAACAGATCAAAGCCAGCTGTCCAGCATCCCGCGACGGTTGTCCTGCTGGAGTATAATGGACTCGTTCCTGGCACGGCGGTTATGTTATCTGGGGGTCATATCATGAAAATTAAGCAAATATTACGCTTGATCAATGGAGAAATTTACCTGCAAGGGTTATACTTCAGAGAGGTGACGGAGTTGGACAGTCCTTTTCCGCAAAGACCAAGGGAATTGTGCTGGTTGATAGAGCAGGATGAAGACGGGACCGTTCATCTTGAACGAGAAGTTCCCATATCCACTGTTGCAGGGGTCTGCAACGTTGTACTGACAAATTATCCTTGGCGAAAAGATATCTCAGCGGTCCGTGACTCATATATATGTCGCCTTGTTTGGCAGAAAACATGTGAAAAAGGAGAATGGATTATTCGGTACCTCTCTTATGAAGAAGCGGATCATCAGACCAGGGCCCTCGCAAATGCCATACGCCAGGAATGGAGAGGAGACACTATTCCATACGGTACTGAAAGAGTATCTATGCCTAATCTTTCATCTGCCGAGCGAAGAGAAGCAAGACGGTCGTTGAAAAAGCAGAGACAATACTCTTTTGGGGATGCTTTTTGTGGAGCGGGGGGAGTGTCTGTTGGCGCCTGGAAAGCAGGTCTGCGAGTGAAGTATGGCATCGATATCGACAAGGCTGCCTGTGAGACCTGGGGAACCAACTTCGTGCATTCATATTGCTTCCATGCCGACTTCTACAGTTGGATTGCACTCCAAGATGACGAAATAAAGGTTGACATAAGTCATAGCTCACCTCCTTGTCAACCATTCAGCCCCGCGCACACACGCTCGTACAACCAGCAAAGAGATGAAGAAAATTCGTCTCTCATTTTTAGCGCGTTCAATATGATCCAAAAGGTGAAGCCGCGGATTCATACCATCGAAGAGACGTTCGGCGTGCCATCAAGGCACAAAGAGACGTTTCTTCGAATTATCCAAGATTTCTTGGAACTTGGGTATTCCATACATAGCAAAACCATAGCCTGTGCTAAATATGGAGTCCCTCAATTACGACGACGCCTTTTTATTATTGCGGCTGGGTGAGTCAAGTGCCAGACACAGTCATAAATTATACTAATATACTCAGCCCTGGCGAGAAACTTCCTGCTTTTCCTGCGCCGACTCACGGTCCGGGATTGCAACCATATGTTACGATAAAAGATGCAATCAGCAACATACCCCGTCGAGCCAACAACCACAACCCCGAAACCACTATCTTCCAGGATGGCAGAACTCGAGCACCTTACGACGAGAACACTCTCGCCAAAACAATAACCTGCGGCGGAGGAGAAGGGAACTACCATCCCAGCGGTCTCAGACCTTTTACCATTCGTGAATTGGCTTGCCTACAGACTTTTCCTGTCCAATATAGATTTCCAACAGCTTATGCTAAGAAGCAAGTTGGAAACTCCGTGCCCCCTCGTCTCGCGGAGGTTATTTTTCGAGCTGCTATCAAGTCTCTTCAAGAGACGGATGACAATGAGGCAATAGTGCGGTACCCTATCCACTTGTAGCCATAGATCGTATTTCGCCAAATTCACAGCGTTATTGTTTTTGTTAACTATGGTTCTCCTTTCCATGTGGTGTTTGATTCCTCGCAATTACCCCGTCTTTCGGCTCGGTTGTCCGAGACCGCAATCAATCAGATACATTGTCTGACGAGGAAGAAATCGATCGGAAGTAGTTTCTTTACTTGATCGAGGCTCATTTTGAGTGATGGGGATTCCTCCGAAGACCGGACGATCTACGCGAGCTTTTAGTTTATCTCGGGGAAGGTTTAGGTATCAAAAGGAAAAATACGTTATCAGTTCTTGCTATCCCCCACATGAATTTGTTGTATTGAACTCGAGGCTTATTGTTATTGTTGTTACATTAGAAAACCCTCAATCGAATGATTGGGCAGTCTCTAGGCCTCAGAATCGGTTGATCTTAATTACCAGCTATCCTTGATGTAACTACACTCTCCTTTAAGTAGGGACAGCTATGTGCCCCTGCATGTATTGTATCATTGTATGGTATGTTTCGGTTGGCAGCGGCTTACAGAATCCCGGGGGTGGGACCATAGTGACGAGATCGATGACACGGTAACTTACATGCGTAATACCGTTACAGCGTTTATCCCGGCCCAAATCGTCAAACTGACGAGAGACGGAGAGCTTTCCGTTCTCCCAGCCTCGGTCAACAACGTTCCCTCTTGATCTTTCTCTCTTCTTTTCTCAGGGGACCCGTCTTGAGCTTCCAATTGTTCCGATTTCAGGTCTATATCTATCCCTTGAATTGTCCATACGACAATTTAATTTGTCGTTTAGTTTCTTGTCCTCCCACAAAAACCCAGAACAAAACAAATCATGTCGGCGGGTGCAGCAGCAGCTCTACGACGGACCTCGTCTGCCATCGGCCATCGGGCTCCCCGCACTTTGGGACTTTCCTCCCGCACCAGCCAGACCCCCGCCCAGTTGTCGTTGTCGCGTTCTTTGATTACTTCTACCTTGCGTTCCAGTTCACTTTCGAAATCGTCTGCATTGAATCGTCAGGTGTCTAGATTTTCGACAATGTCGCCTTTGCAAGCTGCCCCCGTGTTGGAGCGGGAATATGATCCCGAGATTAAGGATATGGCCGACTATATCCACAATTATAAAATTGAGTCGGAACTTGCAGTATGTTCACGCTTTCTGAACCGGTTTGAATTGATTAAGCTGACACGACTAGTTTGACACTGCCCGTCTCGTCTTTTTGGATACCCTTGGATGCGGTCTAGAGGCTCTCCGATTCCACGAGTGCACCAAACTGCTCGGTCCCGTTGTCGAAGGCACCGTGGTCCCCAATGGTACCAAGGTGCCAGGAACCCCATACCAACTCGACCCCGTCAATGGTGCTTTCAACATCGGTGCCATGATCCGATGGCTCGATTACAACGATTGCTGGCTCGCGGCTGAATGGGGCCATCCTTCCGACAACTTGGGCGGTATCCTTGCTGTGGCAGACTGGATTTCTCGCACGAACCGGGCTGGTGGAAACATTGGACAGGGCAAGATTCTTAAGGTGCGCGATGTCCTAGAGGCTATGATCAAGGCCCATGAAATTCAGGGTGTTTTGGCTTTGGAAAATTCGTTCAACAAGGTTGGCTTGGACCATGTTGTTCTGGTCAAGGTTGCTACGACCGCCGTTACTGCGAAAATGTTGGGTCTCGACGAGAAGAAGACTGCCGACGCTATTACCCAGGCATGGGTTGACGGCCAGAGCTTGCGCACATACCGCCATTCACCCAACACCATGTCCCGAAAGTCGTGGGCTGCTGGTGATGCCTGCCAGCGTGCTGTGAACCTTGTGCTCAAGGTTCTTAAGGGTGAGGGTGGTGTTCCCACTGTTCTGAGCGCTCCTGTCTGGGGTTTCTACGACAATCTTTTCAAGGGCAAGAAGTTTGAGTTCCAGCGTCCATATGGCAGCTATGTCATGGAGAACGTTCTCTTCAAGGTTTCATATCCTGGTGCGTCCCCTCTTTCTGCTTTTATTTCAAAATTCGCTTACGTTATTGCAGCTGAGTTCCACTCCCAGACTGCCATCGAGGCTGCTCAAATCATCAACAAGAAGCTTGCTGAGCTAGGCAAGACCGCCAAAGACATCAAGGAGATCACCAACCGCACTCATGAGGCTTGCATTCGCATTATTGACAAACAATTCAAGGCCATGGACAACTTTGCCGATCGTGACCACTGTGTTCAGGTACGTGTTTGATAATCTGTAGTGTGGTCTCTGCTAACGTGCATAGTACATGGTTGCAACCATGCTAGTATTCAATCGTCTGACTGCCCAAGACTATGCCGACGGCTCCGAAGCCGCCACATCTGAACTCCTCGAAGATCTCCGCAAGAGCATCAAGTGCGTTGAAGACCCCCAGTTCACCAAGGACTACCACGACCCATCCAAGCGTACCATCCCCAACGCACTCACTGTCACCTTGAACGACGGCACCGTCCTCGACGAGGTTGTTGTTGAGGCTCCTCTGGGCCACAAATTCCGTCGCGAAGAAGCCAAACCCGAGATTTTCGCCAAATACAAGCGTCACATCGAGTCTCACTTTGATTCTGCCCGTGTCAAGCAACTGCTTGAACTTGGCTGGAATCAGAAGGAGCTTGAAAACACTGATGTCGACAGTTATGTTGATCTTTACGTGACGGATAAGGTTATTGCGCCGTATTAAATGCTGTATGCTATGTGTGTGTTTTTTATAGAAGGCCGGCTTTGGAGCGAATGACAGATCATTAAAATAGTAAGTAGATAAAAATCAATTCGTTAGGTACTTAGGTATCGAGTATTATGTACTAAATATATCAACACGAGCCAACCTACCCATCATCTATTCCTTGACAGCATTGTTATTGACTTCATTCTCCACCACCCCCCTATCACTAGTATCAACAGCAGTAGCAGCATCACCATTCCCATCGCCATAAACCCGATTCCCTCCCTCAGGATACTGCGTCTCCTTCCAAGTCTCCCAAATCTTCGCACCGCGCTGCAAACTCGAGACATTCTCCCAAATAACACAAAACGCGATCAGGGCCATAATCACAGATAACGTCTCTGTCAAATTGAGCGATTTCGCGAGCGGTAGCAATACAATAATCAACCCGACGACGGGCCGCATTATGATTCGGAGATATTTGGGGAGGATTAATTTGCAATCTTCGTTGTCGTCTTCGCCGTCGTCTGGGGCGGAGTAGAGTAAGGACAGGGCGTAGAGACAGAATAGGCCGAGGCCGAGACTGGCGCAGAGGAGCCAGTGTTGACCGTCGTCGAAGTGCGGGGTTTCTTCACTGCTGCTGCTGCTATTTCCGTGTTCACTACTACTTTCTTGTTCACTGATTACGTGGGCAGTGCGAGCAGTGCTGGAAGTAGAATCATAAGACGATCTTGCGCTTGCGGCTGCAACGTGTCCGCCAGCTAGCAGACTTGCGATCAGGGGAAGATGGAGGGTAACCCAAGCAAAAGCCCTGCCAACACTGTGCCGAATCGGATGCGTATAATTCGTCGCGCAGTCGTTATGAACATACATCCAATTCAGACAAAAGGCAATAACCAGCGTCCATACAGAGCGAAGCAGGGAAAGATTAAACCCGACCGCGGCGGGGGAGCCGACGACGATAGTGTAGAGAAACTCGCCGAGGGCGATGATATAAAACGCGGCGAAACGGTCGATTTCATGCGCAATGTCGACTGCGGTCGTGTACCGAGCGCGAAGCATGCGTTTCGCGATCGGGGAGTAACAGAACATCCAGGCTGCTTCCTCTATCACCTCTGCGACTGCGGCGACGGCAATCTTGTTCCGTAGAGAGACACTTTCAAAATACAGCGGAATATATAAACACAATGCTATGGTCGACACGATGAACCATAGCCGTTGCTGTGCGCGGTGATGATAACAGCTAAATGAGTAGAAAAGATGGGCAAGATTGGCGCTCATGCGTGCCGCCATGTATGCGCCGACGGTTGAGCGCATAGCGGAGATTTCCTCGTCGACCAAGGGCGCATTGTTGCCGTAGACGATGAGGATGGCCATGATCCAGAGAATGAGGATGCGTTGGAGGAGATCATCGTTGTAGAAGCTGTTCATTAGTTCGCGTAGGTCAGACCAGACGTGCCATGATGGGGCAAGGATTAACTTTTATGACTGTCAGCTCCGATTATGCGCAGCATAGGTAGGTAGTTATAGTTGACAGGCTTACGATGTATTTAACGAGCTTGACACCGGTGACATCCTCAGCAAGACTTTCGGCAAAGTTTGCCAGAATCGCGACATAAAGCAAATCCAAGAAGAGTTCGAAGCGACCTGTCACAGCTAGTCAATATTTCTCGTTCGGTTATTCTCAGCACAGAAGAAAAGGAAATCTCACCGGCCTGTCGCTCCTCGTCGCATCGCTTAACAAGCTTCCCGTTATCGAACCATTGGAGAGCCAATGGTTGGCGGATAAGATAGCGAGTCTGGGATTGGGATTCGACTTCTTTCTCTTCTGCCATTGTTCTTTTTTGTATATATTGTTACTTCATAAGATTAGATAGGAAGTTTGAAAAGAACAGGAAGAAAAAGATCTGAAGAACTTCGAGGGACTAAATGACTGCTTTGGGTTTAGCGCGGATCTTGATCCACTTTGGCTTGAGATCGATCGAGATTGAGAGTTTTGATTGGCTGTCAGTGCAGATCATATAAATTGCTCTTTTATACGATGATTCATGGAGTGTACAGCTTCAAGTTTACATACTGAATAGTCTACAGAAGCACATCGAAAGAGAGAGCATTAAAAGGCATTTTACAGCCTGGAGAAGGCTTTTGAGGAGTATATCAAAATAGAGACCTGATAACACGCTGATATATTAGCTGCCTTACTCGTGGTGAATTTAGTAGAATGCCATGTTAATTAAACTGCTATGGTACTTGATCATTGGGATTCCAATAAAACAGAAAACAGAGCGGAATATACCAGAAAGAAGTTCAAGATAGACGGATGTTTACGAGGTTGTATGTCCCTTTGGACCATCCTTTGTTGCCCCTCACTATCGTCTGAGACTTCTTGACCACTCTCGTCACGTCACGTCGAGAGTCATTTTTACCGCCAGAATCTCTGACTTGCCTTGGTAGTACACTGCTAACCATCACAATGACAATGACAACCACACAACCACACGACCACGATAATCAAGACGAAAGTCTTGCCGACAACTTGAACGGCCTCGACGACACAGACTTGAGCGAGAATGACCTGATCAAGCTCCTTGCACAGATCGTACGTGAACAAAACAACGAGATCAACAAAATCTTGATGAAACAAAGCGACCAAGCGAAAAAGCAGGCAGAAGAACAACGTCGTTTGAGTACGGCCGTCGAGAAGCTAGATATCAGACTTAGCTCGTTTCTCGAACGTCAACAACAGTCTTCTCGTGATGTTTTGGTTCAAGCTAAAAACTCTGATTTAGAGCTGATACCATCACTGGTAGCCAAAGTTGACGCTCTCGACTCTGCTGTACGCGACCAGGAACGACTTGACTATGAGGCCTTGCAAACGCGGGTTACCATACTGGAAGCTAGAGTCAATGAGTTTCAAGAGAAGAAGCTCAAGGATTCGTCAGGTTCTAGTGAAAAATCTCCAAATGGTTTAAACAACGACGATCTTCAATCTCTGACCGAAGCACTTGCGACGCGACAACTATCCATGCAGTTCCGCATAGACGAGCTGGCAGATACTATGAACAGACAGATTAGCATAGCGAATGATCAAAAACCTGTCATGCAACGTCAAGGACAGAACATGCGACTCTCCCATCGAAGCACCCACTCAACAACAACAATACCGACTACCTTCGAACGCTCGCGCTTAGGCGCCGACAGCGTATACAATTCCCCTCATCGTCACACCCCCAGCAACAGCCACGACACCACCAGTCGTATCACCAGCTCTCGCTCCAACGACTCGGAATTCTCCGTCGAAAGTTTCCATCAACAGGCGACTTCGCTCATCAACAAGGCAACACAACAAGACGCCAGCCTCTCTTCCCACAAGAAGGACTTACTCAACCTCAAACGACGCCTCGCGCACGCCGAAAAGCTCATCGGAGCCACCTACCGCATCGGCTCGTTTAGTATACATGGCCTATCGTTCTATCAAGACGCAGCAGCCCTACGCTACATATCAGGCGATCCCGCTGCCCGCGACGCCTTCAGAATGTTTTATGGCAATCGCATCGCTGCAATTGACTACGCTGATATTGCACCTTCCGCAATCCTGGCGAGTTTTGACATTATTTCGCGAGTGCGCTGTCGTCATGAGATGTGGACGGATGATAAACTGGATGTGAAACAGCTCATTCGGTGCGCCGCAGAGCAGATTGTGGATGATTGGATCAAGTCGTTACCCTTGAGAGACGGCGGAGAGCATGTGCATATTTCGGCAAGGGAGTTGCAGCGACAGTTTAACCAGATGAAAGTTCTGTGTTATCGGGGGAATGTCGAGTTTGATTTTGCCTGGCCGGAGGTTTAAACGTTAGCTGCTTCCCCAACCCTAACAAGCCCCTCGATGTTTTACCTCGGCATGTTTTTTTCCCTCAACAATTTCTTTCCTCAACAATATCCAGTTTATCCAGTTAATGGACACTAGGATCACACTAGATGCATTTAATTTATCTTGAAGCTCTAAATACGATTACGAATTTTAGATCTCGTTTCCGACGAGCTCAACTTGGACGAGCGAACTGAATCGAATCCGGAAATTTCCGTATTAGGCAATTCTGTTAGCCACGTCATCGCTGGCTGTTAGGTCACATTCGGCGCTCATTATTAAGAGATTTAACATTAAGACAGGCTATTAGGCTATTCTTTGTTAATTTAATGATAGTATATGGGTGTCAATATAAGGGAGTTTTAGCTTTCCGTCCTTGAGCTGACGTGCATATTGCTCAAGACGAAGCCTATTTGTGCAGGCTCCAATGTGATTGTTGCCGGCTCGTAGGCAGACACATGGACCACGAAGCACAGGAACACATAGCAAGGCCAGAACACGAAGCAGGCCTATCGGGGGTTGAGCCTTTTACAACTAACAGGGGTCTTTCGTTATCGAGTCATTTTTATTATTCTTTGAAGAATCGAATCTCTAGTCTTACTTCCATAAACACAGAACGAACGTAGTTACTTAGATTTACTAGTAGATGTGGTGGTTCCAAGGTTCGGTGAGGGCACCAGTTGTAAACACTTAGTGGTTTCTTGATGCCTAATTTGGTAATGGGGTGGCTATCCGTTCCTTATAACAAACAGTCATCCCTCCATCAACCACCTTCATTCTAATTATCTACGATCATCTGTCATGGAACAGTCTCTTACATTCAGCACCTATGGACAGTTGGCGGAGCTCTTGAACGATCGCGCTTCAGACCTGTATGCTGATAAGACGCGTGACCAATTCGTTGTGCTCACTAAAGTTCCAGAAAGTGTGGTTTCCAAGCTCTGTGACCCTGCTTACCCGGAGTACAAAGTTGCTCGACTATGCTATAATACGGCCACACACATCTTAGTTGTTAGGATCATAGCTAGTCCTGCTCATGAATTAGCATCTCGAGAATTTGGGCATTGCATCTATGATGAACTTCGTGCATTGAACGTTAGAGATGAAGTCGATTGGCTGGGCGCAGCTGTTATAATTGGGGAGAATTGGAGGAAAAGAGCAGATGAGTGCTGGGCTCCAGCATCTCGTGCTGCACAGCTCCAAGCTGTGTTCGAGATCGGGTTAACGGAATCAGCCAATCACTTAGCCATGGATGCTAAAGGCTGGCTAGAAACAAAAGATTCAACCGTTCAACTGGCTGTCACAATGTGTGTTGATCGAGACCAGCCTCATATCACTATTCACCGCTGGGAACTCCGCCCTAATCAGGCCACTATCGCAACTCGAAATCGACCCAAACTTGCTCAACGAGTTCAAGAAATCACGATAACTCGTCAAAATAATACAACAATTGTTTCAGGGGACCTTACTTTGCCCTTTCAGCAATTTGTTGGTCGCCCTATTAACCCAGACTCAACAGAAAGAGATTTGTTGATTTCTCAGCAACAACTCAAAAGGCTTGCAAAGCAGGTATGGAGGATACAGGGTATGTGACTGGCCGAGGCGAATTTTTACAACGATACGAATCTTAGAACTCTTGTCCAACGAGCTCAACGAAGACGAAAATAATACATCCACAACCCCCCCCGGTTGCCTAATTCGGAAGCGCATTTATAGTACCAAGTGCTTCATAACCATTCACCCACAAAATTCACAACGCTTTGTAGGCGTAATAACTAAGTGATAATATAAGTTATAGATCAGCTAGTAAGATCGTGTAGTAACGTATGGATAGATTAATTAGACAGCTCGTCGCTAAGATTTACGAATGCCTGAGGCCACCCGGTAGATAACGGGTGCTTTATATACCTAAGATTTATACCGGTACCTAGATCTTTCCGCCAATTTTGAAAATATTCGTAAACTTCATTTATAACTAGGCTTTACATCCTCTGAAACCCTTTTAAAAACCACTAGAAACTAGATTCTATATGAACCTATCCACCAGTGTTTTCGGGTGTTTATATAGATTCTGTATGGTGTCAACTGGTATGAACTTGTTGAAGAAATTTGGGGGTGTCGATGCATCATTTCCCATGAATAAAATGAATTGAATCTAGAAATTTCCGCATTAGGCAATTCTGTGAGCCACGTCATCACTAGCCATTATTGGTCATCAATAGCTATTAACTAGTTCGCGTTCGTCGAAGCATTTCACAATATGAGACAGGCAATTAGTTCATTCCTTGTTGATTCGCTGATGATACATGGGTGTAGATATGAGTTCTTTGTTCTGAACTGACCTTCATGCATATTGCTCGAGACAAAGCCTATTTGCGTTGACAGGTCCAATCAATCGCTCAGACCTAGCTAGACTCGATTCATTAATTCTAAGTTTCTAACTACAGTATAAGCAAATTCATAAGCTTTGGCCATATCGCTAGCTAATATATTTCGAACCTAGGCTCTCAGCCTTGAATCCACCTTGGAACATTAAGACCTCGGCACTCTCGGGTTGCGGGGATGCTTCTCCGCTCCATTATGCGCCATGGGAACCACCTATAGCTGTACATACACTACACTTTGACCCTGGTACATGTACGTACGTAGTAGCATGTTTTGAGGGAATTATTTGGCGCTGGCTGATTTCTTCAGTCTTTTGTTTCATTCCCCCGCTTGGTTTCGTCTGTTCCTACTCTCCGTCTTATAATGTCGAGTGGAAAGTGACATGAGCCTCCCTGTATGATCCTCCCGAGGTCTACTATAATACTCATCCTGATCATACATTTGATTCCACTATCTATTCGTCGAGTTGGACCAAACAGTGTGACCTGAAATGGACCAGGGTATGCTAAGTTCAGACCGAACACCAACCCGGTCAAATAAATCTACGTCGAAAAACTGCACTGACAAACCTGCCTCGAAATAGTCACAGCACCATTAATAGCTGCAGCTGTCGCAGGTACAGCAACTGCAGCAGCCTATATCAACGCTAAATGGCATATAACCAACGACATCGGAAACATCTGGTTCGCGAAATCTGGCGAATGGGCCGTAAAACGAGCGGGTATGGATCCCTCCTCTTTGTGCTCAGCAGAGAAAAAAGAAGAAATTGCTAATCGCGATTGCAGTCGCCAATGGTCGGCTAAGCAATTTCTTCCTCTTTGAAAACGCTGCCACCACCTACCCGGACAAAGTAGCTATATGGTCCCGCGAACGATCCTACACTTACCGCGAGACACTCGAGATTTCATCCCAACTAGCGCATTATTTCCTCTCCCTCGGAATTCGACCGCAGCAGCTGGTAGCCGTTTATCTGATGAACAGCCCCGAATTCGTATTCATCTGGTTAGCACTCATGAGCATCGGATGCGCACCCGCCGGGATAAACTACAACCTGAACGGCGACGGATTAATCCACTGTCTGAAAGTGCCTAATTCCAAATTCGTAATCGTCGATGACGATACTGCATGCCACAAACGAATTGAAGCTGTGCGACCTATCCTTGAAAATGATCTGGGTATCACCACCCTGAGTCTTAGCGAGGTTATGCAAAAATCCGCGGAGTTTCCCAGAACAACACCACCGGACGAAAAGTATCGACTAAATGTCAAGCCATCTTTCCCGTTGATGTTGATCTATACATCCGGTACAACGGGTCTTCCCAAGGGATGCGCATTCACGACCAGTCGCTTCTACGCTGGTGCCAGCAGACTCCGCCCAAGCGAAGATCGATGGTACTGCTGCATGCCACTCTATCACGGCACAGGCGCAATCTATTCTTTAGTTCGGCTCGTGAGCGGTACCTCCATCGCCATCGGCCGCAAGTTCAGTGCAAGTGGATTCTGGAATGATGTGCGCGACTCGGAGTCTACCTGGTTCATATACGTTGGCGAAACGGTGCGATACCTACTCAACACTCCGCCGTCGCCGCGCGACAAGGATCACAAGATATACGGTATGCTGGGCAACGGGCTGAGATCAGACGTCTGGGAGCGCTTCCAGCAAAGATTCGGTGTCCAGGAAGTCAACGAATTCTTCAATAGTACCGAGGGCTTGCTCGGACTGATGAACGTCAATCGTGGCCCGTTTAGTACCGGCGCAGTCGGACATCATGGTCTATTACTTCGATTAATTTACAAAAATCAATACATCCCCGTCGCCATCGACCACGAGACAGGCGATATATGGCGAGACCCCAAGACGGGATTTGCAAAACGCCAACCGTATGAAGAAGGTGGTGAGATCCTCGTTTCGATCCCGAACAAGGATGCCTTTCAGGGATACTGGAAGAATGACACCGCGACGTCCAAAAAGTTCGCGCAGGACGTATTTAAAAGCGGGGATCTGTATTACCGATCCGGTGATACCCTGAGACGCAAATCCGATGGAAGATGGTATTTCATTGATCGATTGGGAGACACGTTCCGCTGGAAAAGTGAGAATGTCTCTACTGCCGAAGTCGCCGAAACCATAGGCCGATATCCCGGTGTCACGGAGGCAAATGTGTACGGAGTCCTGGTGCCGAATCACGAGGGCAGAGCCGGATGTGCTGCACTTGATTTATCTGTGACGGACAGGGATTTTGATTGGAAGGCGTTCGCGCGATTTGTTTCGGGGAAGTTGCCGCGATATGCGGTCCCTGTTTTTTTGAGGGTCACGAAGAAGGGGGCCAGCCATACGCATAACAATAAACAGAATAAGGTACCCCTGAGAGACGAAGGGGTTGATCCAGCTCTTAAAGGAACGAAGGATGCGGAAGGGGTGGATGATCGGTTGTTGTGGTTGAGTCCGGGGGCAGATGAGTATGTTGATTTTGGGCAAAGGGAGTGGGATTTGCTTGTTTCAAAACAGGCGAGGTTGTAATCACCTTTTCTGTGTACTTTGTTTATGATATATATATTACTATAAGGCGAGGACAGAGTTTATTTGAAATTCAATTCTCTATGAAAATAGCTGGCTCCTGGGAAATGGAAAACGGAACAAGGGGGAAATCATCAAGTCTTTCGTACACATGCTCAAGCTCGCTATTGACAGAAGTCACATTGTCAACTCATTTCGCAGCAATTCAAAAGTCCATATGTCTCGGACATAAAAAAACTTTCTACCACGAATCGCTTATTTTCCAACAAGACCTAACAAGTTGATGGACTTGGGACGCTCAATAGGCAATCCCAGTGCCCGGCTCCAGATGAGTTGAGCCAAAGGACCCAACGCACGGCTCACACCGAATGTTACGGTGTAGTAGAGGGGTTGCTGGAAACCGTAGTGGTGGAAGAGAACACCAGAAGCAGCGTCGACGTTGGGGTGAGGGTTCTTGGTCTATTTCTTCGTTAGTAATGATGTATCAAATGCTGGAACTAGATAGGAGGTATATACCTTGCCGTGTTGGGTCAACACGCCTGGTGCAATCTCTGAGTTCTTCTTGACGAGCTGGAACACCGGATTTGCAAGAACATCAGGACGAGTAGCGGCGAAGTCCATAAGAGCTTCAAAACGAGGATCGGGTTTACGCAAAACACCGTGTCCATAGCCAGGAACGACACGACCAGACTTGAGCGTTGACCAGAGGTAATCCTCTACATCCTTGTCGGTAAATTTGGTGCCGATAGAATCCTGCATGGCCAAGATCCAGCGGAGCACCTCTTGAGCGGCAAGACCGTGAAGAGGACCAGCGAGTCCTAGCAAGCCCGCACTGTAGCTGAGGAAGGGATCGCTGAGGGCGCTGCCGACGAGATGAGTAGCGTGGGCAGAAACGTTGCCACCCTCGTGATCACCGTGAAGAGCGAGGTACAAACGGAGAAGATCGTGGAAGTCTTCATTCTCTTTACCACCTTTTCCGAGGAGTTCGGCAAAGTTGTAGGACCAGTCCTGGTTGACGTCAAGTTTTTGGTTGGCTACTAGCTCAATTTCATTTGGACGGAAGACAAGAGCTGCCACTCGAGGAATTTTAGCCAGCAACGAAATGCTGTCATCGAAAGTGGGCTCCCAGTAATCAGCCTTGGGCAGACCCTTCTCATAAGCCTTGGCGAATTTGGACTCGGTATTGAGAGCCCCAACTGCAACAGAGAGTTGGGTCATTGGGTGCATGTCCTTAGGAAAAGACTTGAATAGATCCAAAATATGCTGAGGAAGGTACGACTTCTCAGCCAGTTCTCGGGAAAAGGCACGAATTTGTGTGGTTGTAGGAACTTTTCCGGTCAGCAGGAGCCAGAACATAGCTTCAGGAAGCATTTCTGTGCCTGATGTTCCCTTGGGGAGCTCCTTCTGGCAGTCCTTGATCGTACGACCGTGGAAACGAATTCCCTCGTTGGCGTCGAGGACAGAGCCTTCCCAGATCATGGCCTTGAGACCACGCATGCCTCCAATGACGTTGGAAATCTTAACATCCCCGATAACTTCGTCTCCACGAGCCTTGACTTTTTTCAAAAGCTCCCTCTTTTCAGGGATGGCTTCTCTGAGGGTGGACTTGAGATCTGGCTCGGCTGTCGCATAGCCGCGAGTGAATACGGTCAATGGGCGAGAGGAGGCCTGTAGTGTTTTGCTTGTATTAATTACTGAACATGGAATTGGGCGTTCTCTCAATAAATTCATAGGTTACAAGCGTACCTGAGCCAACCTCAGGCCATGGCGAGCTGTTCTGGTTGCTGACAACATGGCTGCTTTGTGAGGTGCCAGCTTATCTGGGGAAGGCGGGGTATAGTCTAGGAATCTGGGGTAAAGGGAGACAACAATGAATGTTAGGAAAATCACGACCACAGTCACAGTCACAGGTGAGAGATAGAATAGAGTGAGTTGGGATAAAAGGGTAAGTCGTGCTAGATGTAGGAGAATGAAAATAAACTGCAGGAGCAGGCATAATAGCAAACAAGCTGGTCACATCGTGGCCTGCATGCCTGAGGTACAGGGTATTGTTACATACAGCCAATGCCATACAACAAATAAATTACATGCATACAGATGGCGTAACGACCACCCGTTCCCCCTCGGTTGGCCGCGGGGGAAAGCAGAGTATGGGCCATACAACCCGAGGTCCCTTGTTTCCGCTTATGACGGCATCTGCGGAACTGTGGCCCGCAGCACCGAATATCGCTCTATCAACACTCTCAGTCACCCAGGAACCACCGGTAATACTGCTATTCCTACCATAGGTACACCTTATTTTGACTGTGTCACTGTCAAGATTGTGGCGCTCTTCTTAGCATTCATACTGATCTCCGACCGGCAGCTGCTGCGTGCTTTCGAGTCCGACTTTCGCAGCAAACAGTCCGCCACCACTCAAGCCAGATAAGTCTCTACAACAACATCACGCTTCTTGCTCCAGAAATATTGCGATTTCGAACAGACAACAAAGCAAGGTTTAATTGAGTTCGGCCATGATTCGCAACATTGCACGTCGACTGCCTCGACGCCCTTTCCGACCAGCAATTGTCAGTGTCACCTCCAAAGTCCCAACGTATAGCTATCTCCGAATGTCCTCGTCGCTACCTCCAGTCGTCCCCCCCGTATCGACATCCCTTCCTTCAGATTCCTTCCAACTATTGTCCACAGCAGAGAAAGCAGGGGACGCTGAAAATGCGCTGTTTGAAGAACAAGTGAAAGAGGTAGAGGCGTGGTGGAAGACTCCTCGTTACGAGGGTATCAAACGTCCATACAGCGCGGCCGATATCGTCAGCAAGCGCGGGTCGCTGCAACAAACATATCCAAGCTCAATAATGGCCAGAAAGCTGTTCAATTTGCTGAACGAACGTGCTACAGAGGGCAAACCTGTCCATACAAGTAAGTCGAGACTTATTACTCATTTCCCCAGCATCACATGTGGGGACTAACTATTTGTTTTCTCTTGGTAGTGGGCGCTATTGACCCGGTGCAAATGACACAACAAGCTCCAAACCAGGAAATATTGTACATCTCTGGCTGGGCATGTTCCTCTCTTTTGACGACTACAAACGAAGTGTCCCCCGATTTCGGCGACTACCCTTATAATACGGTTCCCAACCAAGTGGAAAGACTTTTCAAGGCGCAACAGTTACATGACCGAAAACATTGGGACGCCCGGCGGAAATTAAGCCCTGAACAGCGCAAAGAGACGCCATATGTCGACTACTTGCGCCCCATCGTTGCCGATGGCGATATGGGCCACGGAGGCCTTTCCGCCGTGATCAAGCTTGCAAAGCTCTTTGCAGAAAAGGGTGCCGCTGCCGTACACTTTGAAGATCAGCTACACGGTGGAAAGAAATGTGGACATTTAGCCGGCAAGGTCCTTGTGCCAGTAGGCGAGCATATCAACCGTTTGGTCGCTGCGCGCTTCCAGTGGGACTTGATGAGTACGGAAACACTCGTTATCGCTCGATCAGACGCAGAAAGTGGGAAACTTATCAGCAGTGCGGTCGATGTCCGCGATCACGAATTTATCCTTGGCGTGGCCGAAGATGTTGAACCGCTATCTGAGGTCCTTCAAGCGATGGAAGCCAATGGTGTTTCTGGCGCAGAGATTGATGCTTTTGAAAGCAAATGGGTCAAGAATCATAAGCTTGTTACGCTTGACGAAGGTAAGCCCACCACTCCGCTCTCCTCGCATTTTTTTATACCACAGGTCTAATAGATTCCAGCCGTCGATGCCCACCTAAAAGCTCAAGGCGCCTCGCAAGATGCAATCAACACGTACTGGAGTCAGGTCAAGGCCAATCCCGACCTATCCTTGACAAAACGCCGCGATCTTGCCAACACCCTCACCGACAAGCCTGTTGTCTGGTCGTGCGATGTTCCTCGCACACGCGAAGGATACTATCATTACAAGGCTGGCTTCCCCGCAGCGACTAAGCGAGCCAAAGAGTTTGCTCCTTATGCCGATCTTCTCTGGGTTGAGACTGGAGATGCCAACGTTGAGAAAGCTGCTAAACTTGCCGCCGAGGTGCATGAATTCTTCCCCGGCAAAAAATTTGTCTATAACCTAAGTCCATCATTTAACTGGATGGCTCAAGGATTCACTGAGGCTACCTTGAAATCATTCATCTGGGATATTGCCAAGCATGGGTATGACTGACGGGTGATGTGTTTTGTCGGCTGTTGCTAACTCCTTGTGTGTTTAGCTTCGTTCTCCAGTTGATTTCTCTGGCGGGTTTGCATACAAACGCCACGATCACTACCGAACTTTCGCGCGCCTTCAAAGATGAGGGCATGCTTGCCTATGTGCGACTCGTGCAGTCGCGCGAAAAAGAGCTTGGCGTAGATGTCCTTACACATCAGAAATGGAGCGGCGCGCCATATCTCGATGGTATTCTTGGATCAATCCAAAGTGGCAGCAGTAGCAGCAAGAGTATGGGTGAAGGAAATACGGAAGCAGGTATGTTAGGCGTCCACGACACATCGACCACGCTCCATCTGGCTGACAGTATAACAGGCTTTTAGGCATGTTTGGTGTGCTATGTATACACCGTAGAAAATGATCTGTTACATATATATGCATTGAAGCAAGGCGTTTGTATAGGGATCAATTCACAGCATATTTATTTTATTTGAAGGAGAAGTATACAATGCCTGGCCAATCACAAGACGCTGTGGCTAGACCCCACTATTAAAGCAATCTCAGCCAATGGATTGATAACCCTGGCAAAGCACAGACTCTGATTGGGCCGACACCGCCACAGCTCTCACATGGCCCGCTCAGATAAAAGATTTCTGATCGTCCCAAAGCAAGAGAGAAAAAAAAAAGTGCCCGTGTAGCCCCGCGTTTCCTCTCTTCATTATTTTTTTTTCCCTCTTGTCTGTATTCATCCCTCCTGCTTCTCTATTTCTCCGTTATAACGGACCGAAGCTCGGGTTGAAAAGCTTCTACGAGGCTTATTGTTCTCGCAAATTTATTGTTTCTTTTTCTATCTCGTTTCCGAGTATTCTCGATCTTGTACATATATTCGCCGTGTACAGACAGGCAGTTGCCTAAGGGGCTCCGGCTGGGCATCATCGACACAAAACTCTTCTCGCTCGATCAACGGACGATTTCATAACATCTTCACTTATACCCGCATTTGGTTTCTTTTTGCTTTTATAGAATGCCTCATCTGTCATCCACCGAGATGTCATCCACGCCGATTGCAGTATCTAAAACGCCCTCCTCTGTCCCTCCAACCGAGGACGAGGTTGCCTCCCTTGTCCACAGCATTTTCTCTGCTAAAACTTCGCAAGAGTCGCTGGACGCTTCTTATGCCCTTACGAACCTTCTAATTAACTCCGTCGGATATCGCGGAATCTTGGCCTACAACATCCTCCCACAAATCAAGAAAGCCGCCACTGATAAGAAAGATGGGGCGAAAAGAGAGAGCGCAATGCTCATCCTTGGTGCTTTATTCGAACAGTTTCCTCGAAAAGACCCCCGGAGTGAAGTGCTGTTCCTTAACCAGGATGGAGGTGTTTTGAACATTGCTCTGGATGCTCTAGCCGACAAAGGAGCTGTTGTTCGCGAAGCCGCCCAATACGCCGTCGATGCACTTTTCGCCGGGTTGAAGCCCGAATCGCTTGTCAACGCTCTACTTCCCGCCGTACTGCGATATCTAGGCAAAAGCTCCGGCAAGTGGCAAGGTGCAGTGGGCGCTTATGCCTTGTTGGAAAAAATGGCCAACAAAGCCAAGATCGGCACTGGAAGTAAAGAAGAAGAGAGACAGAAGGATCTGCTTCGTGAGGCCATGGGTAACACTTTGAAAGATGTCATTCCGATCGTGGAATCTGGCATGCACGATTTGAAAAACGAAGTTGCCAAACAAGCAGTCAAGACAATGACGGCTGTCACCACTCTTATCACCAATGAAGACGTTATTCCTCGTATCCCACTTCTCATTACCGCCATGGAGAAGCCTTCGTCGGAAAGCCTCCAAAAGACGATCCACGCTCTCTCTCAGACCACCTTCGTTGCCATTGTCACTTCGCCGGTTCTCGCCCTGTTGACACCTCTCCTGGAACGATCGCTTAACACTCCCACAACTTCTCAAGAAGTTCTCCGCCAAACCGTTGTGGTTGTGGAGAACTTGACCAAACTGGTGCACGACCCCACTGAGGCCAGAACTTTTCTTCCTAAGCTTAAGCCTGGTGTTCAGGCCGTGGAGCATCGTGCTTCGCTTCCCGAAGTGCGCGAACTGGCTAACAGAGCCTTGAACGTTATCAAGAAAGCAATGGGCGATGATAATGGAAGTGTTGCCGACGGTGCTGTTGTCAAGACTACATCCGAGGATGTGTTGAAGGTTCTAGATGCTAAGATCGTCGCTCACGGGGGACCAGCCCAGCCGGGAGAGGCAACCTTTTTCGACCTGGTTAAATCTTACATTGCGGATATGGTCCGCGAGGACATCAGTGTCAGAATGATCGATCGCATTCCAGAATGTGTTGGACCTTATCTCGCGACTCTTATTCAGGACGGACAAAATGACGCTATAGCTACTGAAATCCATGATCATTTTCTTGAGGAAGATCAGCGCAAGTTTGGCGCTCCTGTCCAAGAAGATGATGGTGAGGTTGAAATTGTTAACGCAGACTTCTCTCTTGCTTACGGTGGTATGCTCCTCTTGTCTCACACGAATCTCCGCTTGTTGAAAGGACATCGCTATGGTCTCTGTGGTCGCAATGGTGCTGGTAAATCCACCTTGATGCGCAGTATTGCTAGTGGAAAACTCGAGGGTTTCCCACCCAAGGAAGTCCTGCGGACTTGCTTCGTTGAACACAATCAAGGCGAAAGTGCTGAGCTTAGCATTCTCGAATATTGTGCCCACGATCCTGAGCTCCAGAATGTCAGCAAAGAAGAGATTTCCAAAGTCTTGAGCGAGTTTGGTTTCACCGCTGGTCCTGAAGGTCGTCAGTCACAGAAAGTCGGATCGCTATCTGGTGGTTGGAAGATGAAGCTCGCTCTCGCTCGTGCCATGCTCATGAAAGCCGACGTTCTCCTGCTCGACGAACCGACTAATCATCTTGACGTTGCTAACGTCAGATGGCTGCAAGAATATCTCAAGGCTCACACCGACATCACCAGTCTGATTGTCAGTCACGATTCTGGATTCTTGGATGAAGTCTGCACAGATATCTACCATTACGAGAGCAAGAAGCTAGTATGCTACAAAGGTAACCTTGCAGACTTTGTTAAGGTCAAGCCAGAGGGCAAGAGTTACTATACGCTTTCAGCATCCAACGTGCAATTCAAGTTCCCGCCTCCCGGAATCCTTACCGGCATCAAGTCGCAGACTAAAGCCATCCTCCGTATGACTAATTGTACTTACACATATCCTGGAGCCAGCAAACCTTCTATTTCGGATGCATCTATTACATTGTCTTTGTCTTCTCGCACTGCTATAATTGGGGGTAACGGTGCCGGAAAGTCAACATTCATCAAGCTTTTGACCGGAGAGACTGTACCGCAGACCGGTCGCGTTGAGAAGCATCCTAACCTTCGAATTGGATATATCAAGCAACACGCACTTGAGCACGTCGAAATGCATCTAGAAAAGACGCCGAACCAGTATTTGCAATGGCGATATGCAAACGGTGACGACCGTGAGGTGTACCTCAAGCAGACTCGTATTCTAACCGATGAAGAACGTGAGCAGATGGAGAAGCCTGTCGATCTTGGAGACGGTAGAGGCCCACGACGCATCGAAGCTCTCATGGGTCGACAGAAATGGAAGAAGTCCTTCCAGTATGAGGTCAAATGGGTTGGATTGCTTCCCAAATTCAACACGATGATCTCCCGTGAGACGTTGACCGAATTGGGCTTCTCCAAACTTGTTCAAGAA
Source organism: Talaromyces sp. PYS2103 (assembly GCA_023625975.1). NCBI lineage: Eukaryota > Fungi > Ascomycota > Eurotiomycetes > Eurotiales > Trichocomaceae > Talaromyces > Talaromyces sp. PYS2103. Next base: position 461,754 of record JAMAGB010000007.1, on the reverse strand, counting down.
TTCGATGATCACGAAGCGTCTCGTGAAGGTCTTGGTTACCGTATTCTTGAGCCCAAGGTGATCGCCAAGCACTTTGAAGATGTCGGTTTGGATCCGGAGATTGCCAACCACAACCAGATTTCCGGATTGTCTGGTGGTCAGAAAGTCAAGGTTGTTTTGGCTGGTGCCATGTGGAACAACCCCCACTTGTTGGTGCTCGACGAGCCTACTAACTTCTTGGACCGTGACTCCCTGGGAGGTTTGGCTGTGGCCATTCGCGATTACAAGGGTGGTGTGGTCATGATCTCCCACAACGAAGAATTTGTCGGGGCCTTGTGTCCTGAACAAATCCACATTGCCGATGGTCGTGTCACCCAACGGACCAGCACCGCCGTGGCATCTGACCGATTCGAAGATAGCCAGCCCGGTTCACCTGCTCCTAACAGCACTGTGCCTAGCACCGTAGCCAGCTCTGTGGTATCCAGTGCCGCGCCGTCGGCCGTCAATTCTGGCGCCGAAGATAGTGGTGAATTAAAATTCAAAGCCAGAAAGAAGAAGAAGCTCACTCGCGCCCAACAGAAGGAGCGCGAAGCCCGCCGACGACTTCGTCATATTGAGTGGCTCAATTCGCCAAAGGGCACTCCCAAGCCTGTTGATACGGATGACGAGGAATAAGCCATTCTACTGATGACGGCAAATAAAATCTGAGGACTTGTCACTTCGATTGTATCTATGTTGTCGCGCTTTTGTTTTCCCTTTTGTGATGATCCTTGATGAAAGATACATTGTTTCATGATAGATGGTATCGATGCATGGTTCTTTTGATTCTATAGACTGGAATGGCGTTCTTCTTTTCTCTTTACTTTTTTCTTTCATGAACGATAGTGGACATTGCTGGTTTCCATTCTAATAATTCATGCTTTTTGTATTTGCTGCATTTGTGAATGATTGCTGTTGATACATTGTCAAGTTAGACGTATATAAGATTTTCTATTGAAATACAACTTCTCCGAAGCTAGATTATGAGTATCTATGCATAGCTCTTTCGACGGGAGTTGTGTATAAAATTCCAGGGGCAAAGATAGCCGATTGGATTAGGTAGCTGTGCTCGATAAGATAAGATACCTAAGCTTGGGCTGGGCGCATTTTAAACATCAACGACAAGCCAACTCATCCAACAACGTTGACACCCATCGTATGTTCGATCATTATTATTAGAGACAGAAAATAACTCAACATATCTTGGACATATAGATCACGACCAGGGAGGTGCGCAGTGTATCTACATGGACGCGGGTTCCTTCCATCAGTGATCGCTCGAGTCGGCGCCTTCCTTTTGTCAAATCGAGTGACGTGACCTGCTATAACTCAGCGAATCCAAAATGGCAGACTCAAAATACCAACCAGTGCCACACCATGACACTGTCGAAGAACCATCCAGTCTTTCACTGCATCCTTCCCCTCCTCCTCATCAGAACTGGCATCAATTAGATCATATCGATGTATCCGACTTATCATCCCAAGAAGACGACGAAGATGAAATCATAATGGACGACGACGACGGGGCAGACGAGACAATGATGGTCACCCCATTGAATGGGAAGAAGGAAAAGAAGCAGCAAATCTTCAAAGGACGCAAACTTCCCAGGTGGCTGGTTATTCTCAACAAGTTTCTTGTTCGAAATCGTCTATGTCTGGTCGCGGCGGCTGGTCTTATTTTTATCTTTTTGCCTTTGATTGCTTATCAGCGCAGTATTAGAACTTTCTTTTGGGCGGATCAGGTTTATGTGAGTTTTTTCTTCTTGCTGCTACAAAGAATTAAACGGACGCTTATGCGGTCGATGTTTAGGAATCTCCGCCCTGGTATCCGTCACCGAGGGGCGGTACTTCGGAGACGTGGGCTCATAGTTATCAGAAAGCAAAGTCGATGGTGCAGAATATGACGCTGCTTGAGAAAGTCAATGTTACGACTGGAGTGGGTTGGTCGATGGGATTGTGCGTTGGAAACACAGGTCTGTCTTGCTAGCATGCAGTCTCAGATATCACATTAACAGACTACGGCAGGACCTGCAATTGATTCTGGATTCCCCTCTCTCTGTCTGCAAGATGGTCCTTTGGGCATTCGCTTCGCCGATCGCATCACTGCCTTCCCGGCTGGTTTGACAACGGCGGCAACGTGGAATCGATCGCTGATAGAAGAACGTGGTTATCTGCTGGGCGCAGAGGCTCGGGGAAAGGGTGTGAATGTGCTTTTGGGCCCGTCTATGGGCCCCCTGGGAATTGCGCCTGCTGGTGGTAGAAACTGGGAAGGCTTCTCGCCTGATCCTGTCCTTAGTGCTATTGCAGCTGCAGGTACGATTCGAGGCATCCAGCGGACTGGTGTGATGGCGACAGCAAAACATTTCATTATGAATGAACAAGAACATTTCCGCCAGGGTCGTGAGTGGATCATAGCGGATGCGCTTTCCTCTAACGTCGATGACCGGACTCTACATGAGGTTTTCATCTGGCCTTTCGCAGAGAGTATTCGTGCCAATGTAGCCAGTGTGATGTGCTCGTACCAGATGGTCAATAATTCATATGCATGTGGGAATAGCAAGCTTCTGAATGGTATACTGAAGGACGAGTTAGGTTTTCAAGGCTTCGTGCAATCGGACTGGCTTGCGCAGCGGTCAGGAGTGATAAGCGCTCTTGGAGGTCTGGATATGTCTATGCCCGGTGATGGTGCTACATGGGCGGATGGCAATTCGTTCTGGGGCAAGCAGTTGACAATCGCAGTGCTCAACGGAACCTTGCCCATGGAGCGTCTCAATGATATGGTAACGCGCATTGTAGCAGCATGGTATCAGTTGGGACAAAACGAGCCTGGAGATAATCCGACTTCTCCTAACTTCTCCTCGTGGACCAATGAAGAGTATGGCCATTTGTTTGAAGGTTCAGGTGACCCAGCCACCGGGAGAGTGAATGAATTCATTGATGTGCAAGGAAGTGGCAACGATGCTCATAGCATTACAGCTCGACGGGTCGCCGCTGAGGGAACTGTGCTTGTGAAGAACGACGGCGGTATTCTTCCTCTGAGCCTTAACAAACCGTACCGCGTTGGTTTGTTTGGCGAAGACGCAGGTGCAGGCAAGGGCCCTAATTTCTGTGTTGATCGAAGCTGTAACCAAGGTACTTTAGCGTCTGGTTGGGGCAGCGGTGCCGTGGAGTTTCCTTATCTGGTTACACCATACGATGCGCTGAACAAATCCTTCGAAGGGACGGAAGTTAAATTCCAAGGATATCCAACAGATAAATACGAGGATAAAGATCTTGAGAACCACGACTTGTGCATCGTGTTTGCCAATTCGGATTCTGGAGAAGGATACCTGAAATGGGAAGACGTCAATGCAGACCGGAACAATCTATTTCTTCAGAAACAGGGTGATGCTTATATTCAACGAGTCGCAAACAACTGCGGTGGTGATAACGGAGACACTATTGTCGTAGTCCATGCCGTTGGCCCAGTGGTGGTAGAGGCTTGGATCGACCACCCACGCATCAAGGCTGTTGTTCTTGCCCATCTTCCAGGGGAAGAAAGTGGAAACGCGCTGGCGGATGTCTTGTTTGGTAGGGTTGATGCCAGTGGGCGACTACCTTATACCATTGGCAAGAGCCTCGAAGACTACGGCCCAAGTGCGCAGATTCTCTACTTCCCAAACGCATTGGTGCCGCAGGTGAACTACACAGAGGGATTGTTCATTGACTATCGGTACTTTGACAAGCATAACATTACTCCAAGGTTCGAGTTTGGGTATGGTTTATCGTATACAACTTTTGAATATTCAGATCTTGTCATATCTCCCGTGAGAGAGAAGTCGCCCTTACCGTCACCTCGACCGAAAGCCCCTGTCTCTCCGCCGGAATACAGTCAACAAACGCCGGATGCTATGTCTGCATTGTTCCCCCCGGGGTTCCGGGCATTACACAAATATATTTACCCGTACCTCTCTGATCTATCTGAAATCAAGCAAAGACACTTCGACTTCCCCAAAGGCTACAATACAAACCAGACATTGTCTCCCGCTGGCGGAGGCGAGGGCGGGAATCCGTCTTTATACGAGACATTTGTCGTCGTCACAGCCAATGTCACCAATACGGGTACCCGTACGGGACAAGAAGTGGTGCAGCTGTATGTTTCGTTTCCAGATGACGTCAAAGACGAGGAAGATACGTTCAGCGATTATATTGAGTTCCCCGTCCGTGTGCTACGCGGGTTTGACAAGGTGGAGTTGTCCCCTGGAGAGACGACAAAGGTGGAATTAGCATTAACGCGTAAAGACCTGAGTTATTGGAGCACACGTCGGCAGAATTGGGTTATGCCGGTGACGGGTCAGTTTACGATTGCACTTGGGAACAGTTCCCGGACGATGATTCTGCAGGGGAGGTATTAGTAGGTATTAATATCATTAAGTAGGTATATATACGGAGAGTCTGGCGCTGTAATAGCTAAAACCAGTTGTTGTAATGTGAAATAGAGGCTTTTTCTTTCGTTCGATCGTTCGTCTCATAGGGTTGAATAAATAATCCTGTCATGATCGAAGTCACAAAGTTCGGGGAGTTTGCGTCTCTCGAGAGTCGAGACGACCGAGGACTCCGGGCTAAGTCCGATTCGGCCCTAGTCTTCGGCCGCTTGTCTGTTCCGGCAGAGTTGGACACCTTAGGCTCGCTGTCATTGGTGCAGCTCACGTGGCGTCGATGAAAATCTTGGAATGAGCAATTCTAGACTCCGACTTCCGCCATCCAGACTCTTCTTGTCTGTCAAGGTGTCAGTCAACTAGAAAAGCAAAGGAAAAATGGAAACTTTTGCATTTACCCTATCTGACAGGACCCGTTTATCATTCCTCCGTCTTCGCCTCCCTTGTCTGTCTATATAAGACTGACGCGCGGAGAGGAGCCGAAACTGGGAAGACTAACTTCACCACTCGTACCACGTACGTTGCATTACTTGCATGATTACAGTTCGCCCGTTTTTGTGAGATTCACACAGCTGCTTATTAGCCATGTTATTCTTGGCGTGACATTCATTACGGAAAGAAGCAGCAAGCTGAACTCCCTCCGTTCGTTCGGTTTTTATCTGGTCCCTCGTTCGATTGTCGCTTTCGCGTAGCCTACCAAATAAAGGACGGTTATTTAGAAAGAAGAGAGAGAAAAAAAAGGAATGCATCCCTAACCAAGTGGCACTGGTTTATTTTCGACTTTCGCATGAGGATCCCAATTGCACTGCAGCTGGCGCTGCTAGTGCTGATCACCTCGTTAGTGGGATTGGCTGTTATTTCTATTGCGACAGTAAGTACTTGCAATAAGGTTGACACGAACAAAGTTCTAATTGTTGAACAAGTGGGAAAATAACTACAAGTTCGTGACTGGGGTCAAGTACGTCAATCCTAATCTCTTTTCTCTTTGGACATCGCATTGACTACAGCAGATCACAAGGCCTCGTCCTCGCAGCCTCCCTCAAAGCCGGCCAAGTCGCCTCGAACATCGCGCTCATCGAAGCCAGCTGCCAGACTGTCACAACACGTATCCTGATCCAAGCCGCCCTGCGAAGATTTTATCAAGGAAATACCACCGACGATAATTGGGTTACGGCTACCACCGATGTGCAGTCCGCCCTAGGGACTGGCGGCTATGTCTCGCTGTATCAGGCCAAGATATACTCTCGCAATTTAGCGGGCGACCGAGGTGGTTTACTAAATGTGACCAGCAATATGTTGCCGGAGGATATTCGGCTGCCGTATAGTTATGATAATGGCTCCGTGAGTATCTGCTGCCGAAAGAAAACTGATCGAACCGCTGGCTAACCGATGCAGGCTGTTACCCTTGGTGACACTGGTCTCGGGTATCCTCCCTCGCTGTATCCGAATCTGACGTACATCGTCGAAGACGGCGTGGATCCTGCCAATGCAACCAGTGAACAGGCTACGGCGTACGCTTTCCCTGATTCTCCGATGAAGACGACGTCGGCGTTACTGCTCGGACCGTTATATGTCAATTCCAGTTTCTCGTTGATTTCGATTACCCTGCCGATAATAAATAATACCTCTTATTCGGATATTTTGGGGTACATGACGTGAGTTTTGTAGTAGAAAGTTTTCCGTTTTTGTATCATGCTGACGGTAAATTAGGATCATTGCGAGTGCTACAAGTATACAATCTGCCCTTGTCGACAACAATGGACTTGATTCGTCCGCATCGGTACTCCTAGTTGGCCCTTCCACGGCTGATAATCTATTCAATGGAGATGCGGTGACTGCGACACGTACTGTCCCAGATGTCAACAAAACCGCTCTCCAGGATGCCGAAGCTCGTTATGTTTTCATGCCGGAACTCAGGTCCGGCTCCGATGACCGACACAATGATTATCGCTCTACACAGGAGCCATTCCCCCTCGCCAGTTATCCAGCCGTTCTTGATGCTCTCGAAACGCCGAGATCAACATATGCCAATTCCACGAGTAATCTTGACACAACCAACGAGCAGGGATACCATGTAGCCGTGGGCGTTGCCAGACCGCAGTCGACGCTGGTAGACTGGGTGCTGGTCATCGAAGAAACTCACGCCCAAGCCTTCGGTCCAGTGTCGCACTTGCGCGAAATCATTATTGCATGTGTATTCGGTACGGCTGGATTTCTTGCGGTGGCTGTAATTCCCTTGGCACATTATAGTGTGACTCCAATTAGGAAACTTAAAGCGGCGACGGAGAAATCGATCCATCCACCGCATTATCATTATGGCGACGATCATCACGGGCCTAATGGAAATGCAGTACTGGAAACACTGAATGCAGAATCTGAAAAACAAGGCGGTATATTTGCAGCGTTCGAAAACATTGTGCATGGTCGATGGGGAAGATCACAGGGTACCGTGAGCGAAGATGGCCGTTCAAAGACATTCAAAGTTCCCGGGAAAGTCAAGGAATCCAAGCATATTGTCACAGACGAGTTGACTGAGTTGACCAGCACATTCAACGAAATGGCAGACGAGTTGATGATTCAGTATACCAGACTCGAAGAACGTGTGGCGGAGAGAACCCGCGAGCTTGAAATCAGCAAGAAGGCCGCGGAGACGGCCAACGAGAGCAAAACGCTGTTTATTGCGAATATCTCGCATGAGCTGAAAACGCCACTTAATGGAATTTTGGGAATGTGTGCCGTGTGCATGGGCGAGGACGATTTGCCTAGAATCAAGAAGTCGCTAAAAGTTGTCTACAAATCTGGTGACCTGCTTTTGCACCTGTTGAACGATCTGTTGACATTCAGCAAAAATGAAATCGACTCGGCCATTCGTCTAGACGAAAAAGAATTCAATCTGGCGGATATCAAGTCACAGATATTGACCATCTTCGAGAAGCAAGTTAGGGAGAAGCATGTCCATTTCACTGTCAAGTTCATTGGTACACCAGCTGCGGCAGACACTATGATCACGGGCAATGAGGAGAAGCATGCACTTACCATGGCTCCTGATGCCCATGGTCCGCCAGGCACGGCTCGGATGAAGGATATGATTCTCTGGGGTGATCAGCATCGTATATTACAGGTTCTTATCAACTTGGTCAGCAACAGTCTCAAATTCACACCAGAAGGTGGTCGAGTGGAAGTTCGAGTCAAGTGTCTGGGCGATTACGAAAAGCCGGAGGGTAGCACAAAGATATCGTTTGACTCGAGGTCCAATTCAGTAATGAGGTCAAGGACTCCATCGTTTCAATCTAAAGACGCGCAAATCGGGGGTCTCGTCGCCGGCGGCACTTTTGACCATTACTCACGCGAAAGAGAACAGCCCGTTAACTACCGAACGTTGGCGTTTAGTTTCGAGGTTGAAGACACAGGGCCCGGTATCCCAGCGCATTTGCAACAAAGAGTCTTTGAGCCCTTTATGCAAGGTGATCTAGGCCTTAATCGAAAGTACGGCGGTACAGGTTTGGGGCTGAGTATTTGCTCTCAATTAGCTCGTCTGATGAACGGCACTATTCACCTCGACAGTACCGTGGGAAAGGGATCGACGTTTAGGGTTGATGTTCCTCTGAAGTATCTAAAAGAAATGGCACCTAGTACACGCAGCTCCAGCACAGCTGGGTCAAGGCCACCGAGTGTGACCATCTCTCTTGATGATAATGCAAATAACAACCGGACATCGGGTGCCAACAGTCCCGTCGTCAAGCCGGTTGAGACGAAAGATCTGCAGCCTCGTTTGGTTGGTCTGAGTCAGCCATTCTTTGCAGCTGCACCGCCGTCACGGTCAGCTATAAACAGCACCTCCTCCACCGCCAGCAGTGTAACCAGTACATCCGACACAAAGCGCCACGTCCCACCACCCGCATCATCAACATCATTCAAATCCGCCTTATCCGACAATGACAGCTCAACAACCGCCAAAATCCGCGTTTTAGTCGCCGAAGACAACGCCGTCAACCAAGAAGTGGTACTCCGCATGCTCAAACTCGAAGACATCTACGACGTCACCGTCGTCAAAGATGGACAAGAAGCCTACGAAACCGTCAAAGCGGCCATGTCGGAAGGTAACAAATTCGACCTGATCTTTATGGACATTCAAATGCCAAACCTTGACGGGCTCGAAAGTACGCGGCTGATCAGACAAATGGGGTACTCGGCCCCGATTGTGGCACTGAGTGCGTTTGCGGAAGAGAGTAATATCAAGGATTGTATAGAGAGTGGCATGGATATGTTTCTGAGTAAACCGATTCGTCGGCCTGCGTTGAAGCAGGTATTGAAAAAGTTCGCGACGATTGTGGAAGAGGATGGTGAGGCTTCTTGATCTACGCTCCTTTTTCTGTTTCCTTTTCGTGATTGAAAATCACCGCATTGCATTGCATTACATTGTTTCTTTTTCTTGTTCCGGGGGGTTTTTTTCTGGCGTGGGTTTATTTGATGGTACATGCATACGAAGGATGGATGGGATGGCGTTTCACATGGGATTCCACTACTGACTGGACTGCTATCTATTTCTTTGCATTTGGTGTATTTTATTTTTCATTCTCTGTACACGACTACTCTGTTATCATTTTCGCATACGTAGCATCAATCGTTTCAAGATTCCAAAGTTATTTGGGATTTTCCACCTTGGATAGTTGCCTAGGTGCTTGTAAGAAGCAGTACCCACTTCATAATTGCATGATGCCATTTCAGACAACAGTCAGGGTTCCAGAGCACTCGAGGTATCGATATATTCAACAGTTGAGACGTTGATAACACGCAAAGAATAAAGTAAGAACGTGAAACTCCTCCAATATAAGATTCTAAAATATAAGTACAGACAGTTTCAACTAGCCCATATCAGTAGACCTCCATCTCATGGCGCCACATCCATCAATTCATTTAGCCCCCAGCTAATCAGCTGATTGCCTGCCTATACGGTATTTGAAGGGGTGGACTCGTCTCGGTGAAAGGATTTCCTTCTCTTATGTATGCTTCGACAAGCTTCACGCGAAACTTAACAGAGAACGTAGAAATGTTTATAGGCCCTGCTTCACGAGCGTCGTAATCTTTTCCTCGATTTCTTTATCCGTCAAGCCTGTTCAATTTAGAAAACTCCAATCAGCACAGCACCTCTGTTGTCTCGATCCCGGTCAGGGAGGGTCTTACCAGATAGTAATTCCTGTTTCTCCTTTCCGAATTCTGTCATTCCAAATATTTTCTATATTAGCTGCTCTCCTTCCTAATAGTTTCCGAGGGACAGGTAGAGAGGTCGCACCATATCTAGCAAAAACCCTCGGCTCAGTACCGGACGCTTCACGAATCAGGATCGGCACGTAAGGATTGTTCTTCTTCATGGTCGGATATGCGCGGTTCAAGAATGATCTATCCGGTTTCGAAGAATCAGTGAGTGAGTTGGCCGTTGGAGAAACCAATTGGGAGATGAATGTATACCGCGTGGCATCGCTGTGGGATGAAGTCTGACAGAATAGGAACCGGAGTTCTTTGAGGGATTTGGTGAATGCGTATTTTGCGGACATTGTGTTTCTGTTCCCTTTTCTCCTCAAAGAAGTCAATTGGTTGGCGATTCGCAATCTAACGAGAGCTTTGTTGTCGATGTCAATCAACTTTTGGAGGTTTCGGAAGGTCTTTGCCCCCACGCCATGCAGCCAATCAGAGCAGATCTGATTACATTAGCGGATTTAACCCCGTGGTCCCCGGATGCACGACCAATCAGCGGCGTTCCTCCGCAGGGCCGATGCCGGTGAGCTGGAGAAGAAGGACTTTGACTCAGTGCCTTGCCTTCTTTTCGTCTTTCTTTCCCTCACGTCACTCGGGAATGAGGATATTGCATTAAATAGTGTCGTCTAGACACACAGACTACTCTCCTCTCACTAGATCAATCTCCACTCCATTTTCTATCTAATTAATTCAGACAGCATCGCATCTCGCCTCCGTTCCCCAAACCTCAACAATCACTTCCAACCTTTTCAAAGAATCAATCAATCAAAATGTCATCCTCCCGTGTCGGTCTACGATTCCTCGCCAACTCGCGCGCAGCCTTCCGCAACTTCCGTCAAAATGTCAGCAACAACAGCAAAGGATTCCGATTCCAGAGCACCGATGCTAGTGCCGCGGCTGCAGAGCAACAGAGTACCTTCCAGAGGATGTGGAATAGTCCTGTTGGTGTGAAGACGGTTCATTTCTGGTATGTCCTTTCTGTTTTGATTGAATGGACTAGAAGGTGAGGCTAATGAGTGTTTGATGGTGTAGGGCTCCCGTTATGAAGGTATGAACGAACTGTCTACAACAGCGTTGATATCAAACCTCAATTCCTGACAAAATATAAATCCAGTGGTCTCTCGTTATCGCAGGTATCTCCGACCTAGCCCGTCCCGCCGAAAAACTCTCCCTGACCCAAAACCTCGCTCTAATGGCAACCGGCGCAATCTGGACTCGATGGTGTTTCATCATTAAGCCCAAGAACATGCTGTACGCGTTCCCCTCCCATTCACTTCCTTTTGGGGCTGATAGAAACTGATTGCGTGACTAGATTGGCCGCTGTAAACTTCTTCCTTGCTTGCACGGGTTTCGCACAAGTAACTAGAATATTCATCTGGCGACGAAGCCAGGACGGATCTGCCGCTGAAGCCGCGAAGGATATGACTGAAGAAGCTGTTGGAGGCGCAAAGGCTGTTACGGATAGTGCCAAGGGAGCCATCAAGGCTGCTGAGGAGAAGGTCAAGTCTTCTTAATCATTTTGTTGTTTTTTGTTTTTTTGTTTTATGGCAGGAATAAAACAGGAAGAAGGGTTGGGGTTATCTTTCTGTAATATAAAGTTGATCAACGGGTTAATATAATAGATTGACATATTATTTTTTTTGATAATTACAACGTGGCCATTTATCTGTCAGGATTTTGGCTCTCGCTCTTTGATCTCAGGTTTCTGGATCTGACTTCTCTTGCAGGAATTGCTTAGTGACATAGTGAACTTTGAGGTGACGCAGTCCGAATCAGCGTTGGAATTGCTAACACACGCGCTGTTAGCCTGTGTAATCATGAATTTTACTACCAGAGGATTTCTTGCGGTGAACAAGGGAGGTCAGCTTCCATGACAGGGATGCCCAGACAGGATCGGTTTAATACAGATGATCTCTGCGCAATGATGAATGTCTCGAAAGCCACAATGAGTCAGGGGTATATATTTGCAACTTTTCCTATATACTACCTAGGTAGTTGTCAAACTAATCGTCATCCGAACTCCCTCGGAAGATCTCCTCATCTTCATCAGATCCATTCACAGAACCGTTCGCATCGACTCTATCATTGAAAAATGGCGAAGACCCATGAAGCACTTCAAACCCATCGCAAACTCTCCCAAATCGATCCGGTAACACGTCCTTGATCATATGAACAACAATCTTATCGAGTAAGATATTCGACTGATAGGGGCTAACAATAGTCGAGCCTGTACAAATACTAGCAGCAGTAACCGAACTACTACTGCTGCCTTCATCCTCGTCGTGGTCTCTATCTTCGTCTGCAATAGCAGCAGCAGTAGTAGCAGTAGTAGTACCAGCAAACTCCAGCTCAGCAGCCCGAAGTATCATCGCCTGCTTCGTATAGACATGCATCCAATACGTCTCTCGCTCAATCTGCTCTGCGAACGCTACATGCCCTTTCAACGCCCGCCACAGCTCGCGAATATCATCCCCGCGATCCGCAAGCGTCTCTTCATGCACATTCACTCTGCCCAGGGATTCGGTATACCACCTCCCCAACCGAAACATATCCCGCTGCAGGATATCAATAATTTCCTGCTGTGCTCTGATTTTCCGTGCTTGTGCGCTGATTGTGCGCGCCTGCGCTGACACCACGTGTTTCGTGTTGTTTATGATTGCGGCTTGGTTGGTAAGAGTGCGTACGGTGGTTTGGAGTTCGGCGCAGATATGGTTTGTGCGAGTGACTAGGCGGTCTGTCTTTTCGAGGAGTCGGTCGTGGTGTCTTAGGATCTTCCGGTCGAGGTCTAGGAGTCGTTCTGAGAGGGTTTGGTCGTGAACAGGGGAGAGGTTGGGGGAGAGGTTGGGGAGGTCTTTGGTGAGCATTGCAAGTGTAATAATGTAATGCTTTTGGCTAGGTTCTGCATCAAGTCAGATTGCTTTTACCCCGTAAGACAGTGTCGTGTCCATCCTGAGGCGCACGTACATGGTTTCAAGGTTGGTAATGGGTATGGTTATATTCATGCCAAATAATTGAGCTATAATCAGGGGATACAATTGGAGTCAAGATGTTCTGGTGAGTTGGGAATGTTTGATGTCGAAGTCGAGGAAAGAGCACCGCCATCGATGCCTTCTTTTTGTGGCAGGAATACGGTACTGTCTACCTGAAAAGACATAATGAGCCTAATTAGAGAATAGAGATTATTCAAACTACCACAATGCATAGCAAAATAACATCCTCAAAATGCATACAATTCACTCCCGCCATTGTCCATGCATGATCAATCACACGCCAATTCTGTTGACATTAAGCACAAATCTAAATATACTGCCACGCAGGAATCGGTCCCGTATACGCGGTGGCAGCAGCATCGAATCCCAAACAATCCTTAACGTTGCCAGTGGGCACCGTCGCATTCTGAATGGCGGCAAACACCTGCCACCTAGTGGGAGCAGCAGCATCATCGGGACAAGCCATGAAGCCCGTAGCACCAAAAGCGGTGGTCGAGTATGTGCCGAAAGGTGTGCCGGATGTGACAGTGAAAGGACCCAGCGCAGAGCCCTCGGGAATGAGGGCGGAATGCGCCTGGGTGAATGAGAGTGCGCCAGAGGGGTCAACGAAGACCACTTGGCCGCCTGGGACTTCGACGTCCTGTCGTTGAATTGTTAGAATAGTGTGATTGATTGGATAGCCAGATAAAACTTACCAAAGCATTTGGATTGGCGAAAACAGTCTGCGTGCCTGGAGGGCAAGGGTCTACGTTCGGAGGGCAGAAAGATGCTGTCGACCCTCCAACAAAGAACTTCTGGCCGGCAGCATTGACCGGTAGTAGATGAATAGGGGATCCAGAGCGTACAGACATCACAGAAAAGGGTCCGGAGCCATCTTGACGTTTGGCTTCCTGGGAGGTTGGAAGCGCCACTGCACATGCAGCAAGGACAGCAGGGGTGACGAGCGAGGTGAGCTTCATATTGATGTTGTTGTTGTTGATGATGATTTTAAATAGTAGAGTTGTCCAAGAGGAGGTGTCTGAGGTTTAATAGACGAGATAATTGTTGGTGTTGATGCGACAATGACGAGCAGACTTGAGGGAATTAGGGCCTTTTATAGGTACCTCTCTAAACAAACAACCCTGCAACCATCATGCAGCCATCATTCTTGCCCAAGACATGAGTGATACCTTCACTTCCTTAGTAACTCAGCTTCGAAATCGCAAACTGAGACATTATCGCTATACCAGTGACGCAATTCGATAAACTAAACAAATTTCTCCGCAACATCTGCTCGATCAGCAGACTGCCAAGAGACGAAATGTTGAGTTGTGAAATTAAAGTATTCTGCAGTTGCACTACGTAATAAATCAGCAGTCTGAGAAATATGGAGAGGATGAATAAACAAGATGGAGCATCCAATGAGTACAAGGGAAAAGAAACATGGGAGTGTCGATCACTCCGCTATTTTCTAAGACATTTTGACTGTTTTTTGCCCAGTTGCCGCATTCCGATTGAACAATTCCACGAACGAGGCGTATGCCGAGGATATGCATAAATCCATACGGAGTACTCCGTATGATGTTAACGTGTCCTGGAAAATATCGTTGACAAAGTACAGCGGATTGTGGGAATTTCCTAATTGGGACAGAGCCCCATGAAACAGTCATCTTCAATGACACGCTGTGTGGATATACGCAGTACCTCAACATCACAGTGGAGTCCATGATGTTTGAATATCTATTTCTGTAGTCTGTGGAACATTGGAAAGACCGTAGTTGCATGACAACAGAAGAGCTACCGTTTGCCACTGAACTTCAAGATTGCAATCTGATAGAAATCAGTGACATTTCTACAGTCTATTCGTTATTCAGTACTTACGTAGTGCTATGTACGTACAATGGGCGGAAGGATGAGCGATACTGCAAGGATCCCTGGATACCTATGTCAACGGGTGTAACGAGCTGAACCGATGTGGATTAACTGTGCTCATTATTTTGAAACAGTGTTCGATATTAAGGGTCTCTCGGTAGGTGTACGTAGTTGATTCGGCCGCTACATGCTGATGGAGGTATTCGGAGAGGGCTCGATCTCGCATCTAGGTATGTAATCAGGTTGTTGAGCTGTGAGTCAAGATTATGAGATTCGTAAGCGTATTATACATTTTGATATAGAAATACACAGATTGAGTATTGCTGATCCTCTCTCAGATGTGAATCCAAAAGCCGAATATTGCGAGAATTCGCATCACTTCTCCCCTTGAAGCTCTCTTCGCATCTCCTCCCTCTGTATTCGTTCTTCCTCTTGGGATCGACTCGACGTAGGCGACGTCTTAGATTTCAATCGAGCTGCTTCTTCCTCTTTGACGGCGAACCAAACTAGAAACGACAACTCAGCCTTCATTCCTCTATGATGGCCGGCAACAAACAGACGACGTACTTGACTTGTCAGACTTGGACCACTCTTTTAACTTATTGACGTATTCATTGTATTCCTTCTCCTGTCGATCACGGTTCTCGAGCGCGGCTTTTTTCAGATCGGGACTGTATCTCTGTTGTTGTTGTGCTTCAGTGTCGCGGCTCATTGTGCCCATTGAAGCTCAGAAAGGCTTACATTGAATAATTCCTCATCCGTCGGTCGAATTGATTGAACGAATAATGGTCCTCCCACGGCAACGACAGCACCGCTGTAGAATCATCCAAGATTAGCCCAATGCGTCTTTTTCTACTTTCGTCGCGGAACTTACACCGCGAGCATCTTGAGCCACTTTCCAGCGGACATTGTGCCAGACTAAATTGTCGGATTGCTCCGTGTTCGTATGGTTATAGCTGTACAATTGTCGATACCTGGCTGATTCCGAGACAGTCCCGCTGTTCTGTTGATTTGTTGAGGTCTATCCGCAGTTCGTCACTCACAGCGCGGAGACGTCAATCAATCAGCCACATCTCCGGGAATTTCGAAAGTGTGGCGCAGCAGTATCGTGGCTGAGCAGTGACCCTCATCATGTGCACGAGGTATTCTTCGCATAGTCAGATGGCTGCTCCGAGTTCTCCCATTCATAGGGTCATATTGATCAGTCACTATCAGAATTCTTTCCAGTTTAATGGAACAACATCGCAAACAAACAGACCTCAATAAGGTCGTTCCAGCATAGAGGAGTAATTCAGCTTTCGGTACTATGGTAAATACGTGTATCCATCAAGGATAAATTACAGTGGATTGTGGGGCTCTGATGAAACTGGGCGAATGAGAAGGCTTCCTATTTCATTATGTCCAGTAAAACGCGAATGCTCTCTCCGTACTTTACCAGGAACCGATCTTGATACATTAAATCTAGTCAACGCCCAGAAGAACCTCTCTTCTCGTCGAGTTTTATCAGTCCATAAGAAGTCCCCGGGTTCGTCTCCACAGGTTTCAACACTGGCATTTCTGTTGTGCGAGCGACAGCTTGCTGATCCAACGACACTGTTCTATCCATAACGTCGTCACTCGTATTCGGAAACGTTCAGGCGCTGAAGTGCCCGACGTTGGAGAACCTCTGTACCCCTCTGCATCCACGTACAGAATTGTCCAAGCTCATTCCGGCATTGCACGGCAGTCATTCGTTTTTTGAATATTGTTTTCCTGGAAGGTCCGTCTCCTCCATATTCATGTCACCTCGTGCGAGGCCACTTGCGGTTCGTGTGACACGCCGCGGTCTCACACCACCCCTGGCTCTACATTTCAGTAGCATTGATATCGTAGACCCCAGTTTCATCTCTCGTCAGCCCAGACTTTACTAACATTGCGCTTTGTGAGAATGGCTAGATACCTCTATATTTCTACATTTAACGGCCTTTAGATTTGCACCACCGAGATTTGAGACATTCGTTTGTTCTACAATTCAGCGAATGCACCATATTCCTATCCAACCGCATACGTTACTCGATGAATTACCAGAAACGAACAAAGGACGACAGAATTACGAAAACGAAGTGAATTAATTGCTTCCGCAACTAGCGACATGGCATACCCCCAGCAACGAATGCCTCCTCCACGAGGACCACCCCCCGCACCAGGCTCCCGATCGCAGGCACCTGGAGGTTATGGTCAAGGAGGACCTGGCTATGATTACAATGGATTTAGTGGAGGTGGTCCTGATTATGGCAGCGACGGATTACACTCAGGACAACCACGGTCACGTCCGCCACCTTCTCGTGGAGCTTATGGCGGACCTGGTGGCCCACCACCACCACCTGGATCCTCTTCGGCTGGATCACGAGGAGGATATGGAAGGGCACCGCCTCCAGGCCCAGGAAGAGGACCGCCTCCTGGTAGTCGTGGACCACCACCTCGAGGGGCTCCTATGGGCCGACCTCCACCTCAGCGCAGGCCACCGCCAGGCGATCCATACGGATACCCCGCAAATGGACCTCCGTCGCAACGTAGAGGTTCGGATGAGCAGGGGTTGTCAAGGCAGATGGGGGATATGAGCATTACCTCACCTCCGACTCGGCCACACACGTCCAATTCTTCTCGCGCGCCTAGAGGACCACCCAACGGCGACCCATATTATTCAAACCCGAGTCCGGCAGACGGCGATTATGGGTTCGCCCCTCCTCAACGATCATATACAATGGGAAACGCCCCTCCACCAATCAAAGTGCCTCAAAGGAGTATGACGACACCGCATACGAGCTCAGCATTAACACCTCCTTTACGGTCGCCAAAATATCCCGGTCAGAGCACTTATGTGGACCCTTCGGCGGAATATGCAGAGCCAGAAGCCGGAGCAGGGACTCTTTTAGCGCCGGATTCGTCACGGGATGAGACGAAATACAAGACCTTCAGCACCTATGTACATCACAATGTTTTTGCGGATTATTTTGCAGAGCAAGATGAGGAAGAGGGGGGAGGGAAAGGGGTAGAAGCGGTTAAAGAAGAGGAGGACGACGAACTCGATATGCCGAACTTTGATGCCATGCCAGTATCTGAGCCCGTACACCGCCGCAATGAAAGCTTTGAGCACTCCTTGTCCATGGAGAAAAAGCCCACTGCATATGCACCCTACAAATCTACAACACCAACTGACCACACGAATCAGTTTGCAAATGCCGGTTTTCAATTTGATTTACCAAGCGATTCCTCGACGAATGGTATGAATAATGGGTATAACGGAAATTTCCAGGGCTTGGAAAGAACTCCGTCTATGGGATCATACGGCCCACCTCCTGTCGGTAGCCCAGATCTTCAAAACCCGGACGCTCTTCCTACTCATCCTCTGCCCTATCGTGCCGGTCTAGATCAAGCACCAGCAGAACGGCCGGCACCAGTTCGACAGTATGGCGGCGCCCCTCCACAGAATAATGCGCCACAACCAGCACCATCTAACGCACCGCCCCCAGCGGGCCCTGCCGGCCGACCAGCATCACCTCCTGTCACGCAGCCGGAACTTGAGAGACTACAGCAAATGGTTCGACGCAACCCCAACGACCAAAAGACTGCGCTGAAACTTGCCAAGAAGTACGTTGAAGCCTCGACGCGGCTGATCGGTGATGAAGGCCGAGTCGATCCGAAAACTCGTGCTAGAAATAAAGATAGATTCATTCATGACGCGTATAAGATTGTGAAGAGATTAGCCAATGACTCCTTTCCGGATGCCATGTTCTATCTGGCAGATAGTTATGGACATGGAGGGCTAGGTTTGCAAGCTGATCCAAGAGAGGCATTTCAACTGTATCAATCAGCTGCCAAAATCGGACATGCCGAATCAGCTTATCGGACAGCTGTTTGCTGTGAACTCGGTCAAGAAGAAGGCGGTGGCACGAAAAGAGACGCCTTGAAAGCGGTACAATGGTACCGACGCGCAGCAGCACTTGGAAACACTCCCGCAATGTACAAAATGGGAATCATTCTCTTGAAGGGATTACTGGGCCAACAGAAAAACCCTCGAGAAGCTATAACATGGCTAAAACGCGCCGCCGATGGCGCCGATACAGAGAACCCTCACGCTTTGCACGAATTAGGTCTCATGTACGAGAGTACGGCTCCGTCGGATTTCATCATTCGAGATGAAGCATATGCTTGCGAACTGTTCGCACAAGCCGCTGAACTAGGCTACAAATTCTCACAATACCGCCTGGGCGCAGCATACGAGCAGGGATTAATGGGTCTGCCCATCGATGCACGCATGAGCATTATCTGGTACACGCGCGCCGCAGCGCAGGGCGAACATCAAGCCGAACTCGCGTTGAGCGGATGGTACCTGACCGGTGCTGAGGGTATCCTCCAACAGAGTGACACGGAAGCCTACCTGTGGGCGCGCAAAGCCGCCGCTGCAGGATTAGCGAAAGCAGAGTATGCAATGGGATATTTCACAGAAGTTGGAATTGGCGTTCCGTCGAATTTGGAGGATGCGCAGCGATGGTATTGGCGAGCTGCTTGTAAGTTTTTCCTGCTATTTGCATACTTTACTTGAGCTAAGAGTTATCAACTAACGAATGTCCAGCCCAAAACTTCAATAAAGCCCGCGAACGCCTCGAAGAACTCAAGAAGGGTAGTGGTCGTATACAAAAGACGCGCCTGTCCCGATCAGCTGTTGCTCAACAGCAGCAGCAAGGAGGTGATTGTATTGTCATGTAGATTATCGTTATTATCAACGTGGGATGATGTCTTTTGGATGCCTTTCTTCGTCGTCGGCTTTGGTTTTTAGTTTTATTCCCAATCTCCAGTTCTTAATCTTCCTGTTTATACTTATTGGGTTTTATTTTTCGACTTTGGTTGATAGTGAGGCGGTGGTGTTGTTGGTTATGCCTGCGCCGAAAGACATTGCAGCATTGAAGCAAGCGTTTCCCCTGGTATTTATGTTATTCGGGAGGAAAGGAATGAATGGCATTGGCGTTTTCACTCATGTACGAGATTCTATCGTAACGCAATCTGTTCTGCGACAGGAGAAAGTATGAATTTTTCCTATGGACTGATCGATTCAAATACGTACTGATTCAGTGAAATCCATCCACACTGTCGAACCTCCCCGCTAGATTACCGAAAATTGGCTTCTGCGAACTAGTTCACACGCTAAACCAGCAGTGTTAAGTAGTTTGACTGGATGTACGTACGTACTTTCCTTTTCACCTCATGATCTCATGTTCGCTTTGAGATTTCATACTCAGTCCCGGAACAGGCGGCATCCCATTCTTCCGACCTTTTGGGCCATACTCATAGGGGGCACGAAAAAGGTACTGTACTGTACGTCAAATCTCTGCTCTAGTCAAAGCTAAGCATTTGACTACACGATTCAGGGTCCCCAATCTGCGGCATTTGACCAATCGACTTACGTAGGCTACATAAACCGGAGGTCCGAGGACCCAGAAGCCTAAATTAGATCCGACTCATAGTATCATTAGTATGACCCTGTTGGCCAATTATCTATCAAGATACAGTATCGCAACCCACCCATGCTACCTGTTGGGCGCCTAGTTCGAGGGCCAGGGAACGTAGTTGTATTGCGCCGCATGAAAATATTATTTATAAAAGGGGGTTGCCTTTGTTCGAACTTCGCACACTTTCCGCCCTGACTTATACCATCTTCCTGCGTTTTCCACCGACTGAATCCAGACACCATCATCAACAATGCGTACTCCCGTATTCCTCGCCGCCGCACTGGCTACTGCCCTTAGTGCCAGAGCCGACTCGGCCAGCAGTAGCACAATCATCGGCTTCTTTGTGCCATACTGGGACGTGACCGAACCCTCGGACGGCGTCGGAACAACCAGCACCGCAGCCAGTCTGGTCAACATCAACGCTGCCGCAGCTACATACCACGTCGGCTGTGTCTCGGGCGCGCCCAAATCAGTCTGCAATTACGCCTCATCATGGACCATCGTCCAGGGCCCCGCGACAGTGAGCGTTTCGAACGTATACATCGCGTCATCTTCGGGCGCATCCAGCAGCTACGACATCACTGTCACCGAGTCATATGAATGTAGCCTGAAATCGTCAACTCAGTCTGCTAGTTGTACCATGAGTGTCGGCATGACTGGTTCCGTGGATGGTGCCAAATTTACTTCTTCGACTTCCACTAAGGCGACTTATACGACTGCCCCGATAGATAAATCGTACAATCAGTTGACGGTCACGGCCGGGTTGAGTTCGTTGACCGCGCCGGATGCGACCAAGACACCCGGTGCGGCGGCTAGTGGTGTCGCGCGCTCGATGATTACTGCTGCTCCTGTTGTTGCTGCTGCTGCGGTAGCGGCTTTGTTGTGATGGGGGTTTTCTGAGATTCAGTTGGAGGAGTAAGTATGGAGGGAGTGTACCAGGACGCAGGTTGGTTTAGTTAGAAACATGAATGGATTGTATGTACTACCTATATGAATAGGTACCTGAAGTATGTACTAGTATGCAACCTGGAATCACTCAGTATATAAACAACGAACCCTGGACCTTGCATTGCTACCCACGACAAACAAACGCTCGAGCTCTATCCCCCCAATATCTCTAGTCCAGGGATCTATAACTTTGCTCGATGCGTTCTCTCTGCGGTTCGTTCCGCAGCTAGCGATTCTTCGATCACTTTTGCAACCGCGATACATTTCTCCTCCTGTAATTTTGGAGTTATGACTTGAACCCCAACGGGCGCTCCGTGGACAAGATTGATGTCGTCTATCATCATGGTCAGGACATCTTCCTTGGCATTGACTTGGAACAAATATGGATGACTTACATTGCTTATAATTGAATTCATCGCTCTTATTTCTAGGCTGATGCACCATCCATTCTTCATCTATCGGGTAGTCCTTGGTCCGATCTGCCTTTGTAACCGGAATAGCCAAAGCAGGGTAGTCTAACAAGTTCCATATTGAGGTATATCCCACATATTGATGGCTCTTCACCCATGTGTGGGGTTTATATCCCACCCAGGGCGTGATGGGCATAATGAGAGCATCGAGGCTGGCAGCAGTCCATTGACGAAGGTATTGTGTTTCGTACGCATATTTATCGGCGATTAACTGTTTTCATTAGGTCTTCCTTCGTCTCTTGTGGGAGAGGGCATTGGAAAACATACTTGGTGTGTTTCTGATGTACTCAGAATATTATGAGGTTTTCCAACAAGCATACCCTCAATCAATGGCTCGCCGCTCAGTTCGCACAGTCTACGACACGCTTCGCCGCCGTCGGAGAGGACAGCTTTTTCCCAAAGATCGTACGCGTGAGCATGACTTGAAGCGTCCCATTCAAACACTGCACATAGATTAGGATTGATTCATGTAACTCTTATGAGGAAAACAAACCTTCATGACCGGCCTCTCTCAAGGCCTGTACCACCTCGTCTACCGCTCTCGCAATAGGCGGCTGCACTTTCACTACACCATCATCAATAACATACCCGATTCGCAGCCGTTCTGTTGTTGTACAGAGTTCCGTTCGCCATGGAATCGGTGTGACGTGGTGATCAACCTCCCACGGTTTTGCAGCCGGTAGAGCTTCCATGTACTTTTCTATTGTAGACAAACTTGTTGCCATAGGGCCTGCCACTGAACGAACAATATCTTGCCGATGCCTACACATTTGACCCATCTCATGAGCAAAATTACTGGTACGTAAATCCAAGGAAATATCAACTTACCCGTTCCGTTCATATGGGTGTCTCCCTGTACTCGGCGAAAGACCATACATCCCACAAAGATCGGCCGGTATACGGATCGATCCGCCGATATCTGTACCTATACCTAGGATACTACCTCGGGCGCTCACAAGAGATCCTTCACCCCCGGAACTGCCACCCGAGATGAGATTTCGGTTGAGCGCAGACACGCATTGGCCAAAAACGTGGTTATAAGAGTCGGACATCTACCCAAACAAATCAGCATTGTGGCATCTTTCGTACGTAGGTAGTTAATTAGAAAGCTACCGCACCATCATTGATTGGGGTACATTGGTTTTAACATATAATACCGCGCCAAGTCGGCGAAGTGTTGCTGCGGCATTTCCATCCTGTGTCGCCGGCTTGTTGGTAAGCCCTACCCAGCCTATACCAGGTTGTCAGTATAATTGGAAATTCGTCCCCGCTGCATGGATTGGCGAACCTATGCATGAATCTACTCCTTTTACGTGGAAGAGATCTTTAATCGAGACCGGGAGACCATGTAAAGGCCCGACTAATTCACCGGTCTGTTCCAGATAGTCATCCAATTGCCTGGCTTGCGCAAATGCGTCTTCCAAAAAGATCTCTGTGCAACAATTCGTCAACTGGTGGGCCAGCACAGCTCGTTTCGCAAAGGCTTTGGTGACCTCGAGAGAAGACAATTGCCGACTCGCCAACTTGCGCAGTAAAACATTGACGTCGGAAGTCTCCGTGATACTCAGTTCCCGCGCTGATAAAAGATTGCTTTTTCGAATGAATTCCAACGCATCAGCCGCTTCGCTAACTGGCGGGATGGAAGCCAGGCGCCATTCAGTCGGAATCAAGGAATCTTGTATTGATCGTTTGAGACGAGCGCGCTCTCGATATGTGATGGGGGTTATTGTCGCTGTCATGGTAGCAGAGTCGTGCGCCGATCGAATCTGGAGAAGAAGGAGAAAGCCCTAGGCGGGCTGTTGAAGGGCGCTGGGCATGCCATTAAATAAACCTTTCGAGGCGTGTGAAGCGACGAACAAGCACATGGTGGGTCAAGAGATACGCAAGAAGATTAATAATAAATAACAGCGACGATAGTATCACGCCCCCAACAGAACACCATCTTTGTTCATCATGAAGTTTAATCAAATAGTCCGCCAAGTTTAGCAGAAGGAGAGGCATCGCGACATGTCGGCACTGATAGAGCGAGAGCCAATCAGGAGCGCGCATTCCGCAGTTGGAAGCGAGGAAGGAGCGACTGTAGATTGCCTTCCCGAGTTGGCAAGACGCAGCGCGAGGAAGGAGGCACCTGCCGGATTGCCGTCCAGTCACTCCAGTGCGCACCTTCCGTTTTTAAGGCACAGTAGCCCAGCTTAGATAAAAGTTTCGCTCCCCAATAAGATGATCATGGCGGAGATCATCCACCACTTCTACCACTTCAGAAAAACCACTTATGCACTGTCTTCCCTACAGAGTCTAGTTACGTGATAGCAAGCACTGCTGGCACTTCCAGCGCACATGCGAAAATCCACCGTGTATATTATACGTGCCTGCTAACTATCGGATGTTGCTGGAATTCGAGAGGTATGTACGTGTCCCAATATATGCATAACCACCAATTACTAACTTATTATTTAGTTCATATGCTCATTCATAACGTTCGTTTATGCCAGGCCCTCTGCTTGCCATTTCGCTTCACACTTGGCCTGCCCGTCTGGGTATCGTGGAAAGTCTGAAGCACGGCAATTGCGCCAGTATGTTCGCACAATCTCGCATTGTCGAGGATGCGTGGCGTGTATGCCAGCCAGATACGCGGTGGCTGCCAGGTGAATATAGATCCCCGACGTCGGCGGCATGATTGCAATCACCCTGCATGCCTGATCGACTGCAGTCGACAGCGCTTTCCGCCGTGATAATGACCCCGCGTCGCCAATCCGACTAATGATGGCAATGGCAGCTGTGCAGCGCCATGCGTTTTCGACAAGTGCCGAATCACTGGACCCGGGCTCAGCTCGCAGCAGGAGTTGATCGAGAGCTTCAAAGCTGAGATCCAGTGTGTTGATGTGATTTCCCGCCTTGGCTAGGGTTACAAACAAATGGAAAGTGTCAACGGGACACCCGACATTAGCAAAGAAGTCTTCGCTCAAGGTTTCGCGATGCCAGTCATCGAATATCAGCCCTTTGCTACCCCGAATGATGGCACCCATGGTGTCGAACCACACCAGATGCGCAACAATTTCGTTTAATCCAGTAAGTTCATGCGACAGCCGATCAAGATCTGCCTTAGTATGACAGTGAAAATCGAGCAGTGACCGCGCCCCATTCAAATGGCATTGCCATTCTCCGAATGAGCCGTCACAAACCTCGAAAAAGGCAAATGTCGCTATACCGAATAGCGCAATGGGATGTGCCTTATCAATGGCTTCCGTCAACCTCATTAGTGCATCGACATGAAACTGTACAGCATCCACCGACTGCCTCTCTGTTGTTGAACCGTTCGACGCGACTTGTCCTTTCATTCTAACCCTAATAAAATCCCATATTCGCGATACCAATTCAATAGCTTCTGGTGCTAGATAACCTCCACTCGAGTGATCATTGACGTCTTTGATCTGCTCGTAAAATGCGGCAAGGCGCTTGATAAAGCTGTATTGATTTACAGTCGTGTATCGGTCATGCATCTGCAAAGTCGCCGCGACTGGTGTGGGCGGTTTACTGCCGTTCAAATTCGGTTTAAAGCTATCTGAAGGTGATTGTGATCCTTGCGACAACGCTGGCGTTGCGACCTTCTCGCGAGGCCGCCTCTGCCCGAAATTAGTGTCCGTAGCCCAGACTACCCTCTGAGGGTAACCGCCACACGGTAACCCAGCCTGTACACATGGTTGACACCGTGGTCTATTCAAATCGCATTTGATGTTTCGACTCTTGCAGCTCTGGCAGTCCCTGTCCCTACGGATACCGCGAGGTTTTCCCTTTTTGCTGCCGGTGATTTTGGCCCCCATCGTCTGGCGAACGACGGTGCAGCGAAGATCGGGTTCATCAACAGGCGACTTTCCTCAGAGGCGCAAGACGCATCCCTATACGTTCTCTAAGATCAGACGACTGAGAAATAGCACTGTGTGGGAAATCATTTCATGCCTCGGAGGTGCGCTATTTTCTGACTCAAAACAACGAGGTACGCGAGAAGAGAAAAGGTCGTGCAAAGAAAATGACGGCCCGCTGGGTGCTCAACAACTGACTAATTGTCACTAACGCATTCAGAAAAAAGCATGGGGGGAACAAAGGAGGGATTCGGCGTGACATGCAGACAAAGCGAGGGCTCAGACAGCAAAAGGAACCACGAAAGATAAGGACGAACACCTTTTAGCCTTGGGCAAGGCGGGGCAGCCAGGTAGACGGCCCGGCGCAATACGTGGCCGCCAATCAGTGCCCGTCTAGCTGCAATCCCCCCTGGTCTTTTTTTGGAGTCTTTTGCCCGCGGCCCCGCGTCCCACATGCCTCCTCAAAGGCTAAGCTTAACTTTTCCAACCTTCTTGTGATTCGACCTGCAAGGTAATCTTTGGGCAGTCAGATGACCATTCATCGTTGACTTGCTTGAATGATGCAACCTGGTTTGTAACCAATCAGTAGCTATCAACTAGTTGCTTATACCGAGCATTACTGACCGGGGTAACACCTAGGTAGCATTGCGCAGTCATCTAGGTATGAGGCGAGGGAAACGAAAACGAAACAAAAAAGAGAACAATTGTCTGACAAGACGGATTTCCTCCGTGGATGGCTCGTTGCACAAAAGAGCGGGGAATTTTCTAGGAATATTTTTGCAATTCAAGACGAAAGAAAGGGATAAATAACTATTTCGTTTCGTGCACACCACATCATGGAGTGTAATCCGAGTGAAATTCCCAACGTTTCCAACGCAATGCTTCCTCCAGGCACCGTGCATCTAGTGGCTGAACAAACAGACCGAATCATTCTGGTTCCCAAACCCTCAGCAGATCCCGATGACCCATTGAACTGGTCCAAGAGACGAAAATGGTTGAATGTCACTTTGCTCTTGTTCTATGTGTTCAGCACAGGTATCGGAGGTACCTCAGTGTACTCGGTTTTTACACCCATTTCCAAGGAAACGGGCATCAGCATAGGCCAGCTTAACAACGGTACTGGGTACCTCTTTCTTATGGCGGGATGGACAAATATCATATGGCAACCTCTGGCTCTGACATTTGGCCGACGACCTATTATCCTCTTGAGCTTGCTGTTTTGCGTCGCCATATCCGAGTGGACGGCGTGGATTGACCATTATCCATCGTGGGCTGCGGCACGATGTCTATATGGCTTTGCCTGTGCTCCGGTCGAAGTACTGCCCCAAATTTGTATTCCCGATGTGTTTTTTGCCCATGAACGGGGTGCTTTCATCGGTTGGTACATGTTTGTGCTTTGTGCTAGCAATTTTATTGCTCCTCTTATTGCGGGATTCATGAATGATGCATACGGGTGGCATTGGGTGCAGCACTGGGCTGCCCTGATTCTAGCGCTGAATTTTGTGCTTGCCTTTTTTCTGTACGAGGAATCGATGTATATGCGGACAACCGTGGAGGCTGAGAAGACGGACGAGCTTCCCGACCTGAATGACATAACTTCCCAACAGCCCGCCGATGTGAAAGCGGACTACCCAGCTAAAACGTTTCTACGGAGACTAAAATTGTGGTCCTATAATGGGCACTCGGTCTCTCAGATACTTCGCATCGCGTATCGACCCATTCTGATATTCTTTTTATTCCCCAATATCATGTGGGCTGGCTTTATGTACGGCTTTGCCTTGGCCTGGTATGTATCCCCCTCCGAAAATATCTTGACAACAGCCGTCTTATCAAGCTGAGTAGGTACAACGTGTATAATGCAACCACTTCATCTCTTCTCTCAGCGGCTCCCTATGATTTCTCTGCAGCTATTGTAGGTCTCGCATACGTCGCGCCGTTGATCGGAGCTACCCTAGCAGGTGTTATTTCTGGACCTGTTGCCGACTGGTTGACACTGAGACTGGCCTCACGGAACGGAGGACTTCGTGAGCCTGAACAACGTCTTTGGGGCTTAGTTGTCTACTGTGTTCTGATGCCCGCAGGCCTCTTGATCTGGGGTCTGGGTGCATACCACCAACTCCACTGGGCTGTTCTTCTTCTCGGCGGTCTTCTATGCGGTTATTGCAATGTTAGCGGCGGTGCTTATGCACTTGCTTATGCTGTTGATTGCTTCAAGGAACTGTCTGGAGAAACTATTGTTTCGGTCATTCTCTGCCGGAATTCACTTAGTTTTGCTTTCAATTATGCCATTACACCCTGGATTGATGCCCAAGGCCTACAAAATACGTTCATTGCCGTTTCGGTATTGTCCTGGGCGTTCGGCATGAGCTTCTTGCTTATGGAATGGAAAGGAAAGGCGTTAAGAGCCATGTGCGCGGAAAGGTACTGGAGATATGTTGACACTCAGGTGGTGAAACTTACTTGACCCACAATTATAGATGGTCGATCAACAATTGGGTTTATACTTTCGGGAAGATAGAGTTTCTACTTAATTTAGTACTAGCTTTAGGGAATAAGAGCACTAATCACAATATCATCATGATCGACGCCGACGTATCCCCTTAAAAGCCATACCAGCCGACCTAATCGACCATGCAATCTTCGTCCCCTGACCCTTCAATCGCTCTGTCAAATGACCAACCCTCTTTCTCCAAGCTTTTTTCTGCTCCTTAAAAAATCCTCGTCCACGACCATCACCTGACTCACTCGAACTCCAATCAAACCGACTAACGGGAACCTCACTCTGCCTATTCTGATGTCTGTTTGCGTTCTCTCTTCTGTTATCTCTAGGAATATATCTCTCGTGAAAACTATCCCTGAAATGATACATGTTCAAAATATCTGCTATGGCGCCGTAGGATTCTCGCAGTCCGGTTGGCGGTGGATCTCCTCCGACTGCTGATGGCGCCGGTGGTTCTCTTGGGCCTGTTGGACGTGGTACCGTTCTTCGGTGTCTGTCTTCTTTAGCTTTTTCTTCTTTCGTTTGGGGTTCTGCTTGGGGTCCAAGTTCAGGCTTAGCTTCTTCGATGCGGGATTCTTCGGACACTGTGTTGGCTGCGCCGTGAACACTATCGGGCTGAAGGTTTTCAGAGCTCTGGGGGACCCTTCTTATCCTACCATGCTCTTTTGGTAGATTTGGCTGGTAGAACATTTTGAATTGGGGTCCTGGGCTACGTATGATGGGTTCTGGCTTGCAACGATTTCTGTATGTTTATAGACGTGATGATATTGATATTCTGACCTATAGTCTCTTATGAGACTGAATTCTTTTTCTTCAGCAGTAGTTTAGATCTTTTGCAAGATTATGAATGGTGTAGATGAAAGAGATCATCGACTCTATCATTTACTGTTATGAAATATGCCTAAAATGAATCCTCTAATTTGCGATTCCTTCAGATATCTATGCAATGAATGTGAACTGAGCATTTCATTGTACCTAGATAGTTTCTAAAACATGATTAAAAGCCGTAGTTATTATAGCGCCACTAATTACCTAGCAATCAGACAATGAATATTCACAAGATAAATGCTCTTAGGGCATGCCTGGTCAGCTGATATCAAAATCTACCAGGGTATCAACCGCACTACTTAGACAAACATCCGTGGATACCTACATAGCTTTGTTGTACCAGTGCTCTAAAACAATACAGATCTAAGTCACAGCTGAAAAACCTAAATATCTGCATGAATATACTCCTTCCACCTGCCAAATCCCACTTTCCCGTACCAATCCACCTTGTTTGTAGAATCAATAAAAACAGCCTCAACACCCCTCCTCTTCATATCCTCAATAGCATGACACAACATCGCAAGACCTACACCCCTACTTCTCTGCGATTTGTCTACTCCCACACAGCCTATGATTCCTGTTTTGAGGAACTGTTGGTCTTTACCACTTGCCAAGGGAGGAAAAGCCCAATTTTTAGCCACAAATTCGTCGTCCGGGGATAGCATTAGTGTCCATGCGATTTGGCTGCCGGTGCCTTTATCAAAGGCTACCATGATGCTTGAGGGGTGTTTTGAGGGATGAAGGGCAATATATGTTTCGACCCAGCCCTGTATCAGTTCAGTCAGAAAAAGAGCCCCTATCAATAACGAGGAGTAATACAAATGAACTTACTGTGTAATTAGAAAAATTCCGTTTCTGCCCTACGAGACAATCTTCAAACTCGTCAGGGGTACTTAGAGCCCTATAAGTTACGCCAGCTTCCGCAGCTCTGTCAAGATATTTCTGCGGCGACACAAAGTTCCTAATATCCTGATAAAGATCTGCATCACCCGAACGCGTAAATCGAAACCCACGATGGACGAAAAACTGTTCATTTTCCGGCGACAGATCGGCCGGTAAACCAGGCCAGAAGCGAGGGAAATAACTTCTCAACGACGCATTTCTGATGCCATGATGTTCGTAAAGATATTCTCGCGTTGCGAGGAGAAGTTCAGTGCCTATGCCTTTGCCCTGCTTTGCGGGATCGACGGCAATAACGGCGATTTCGGCAGATGTCTGTCCTTGATTCAGGGATGTGTATGATAGGCAAAATCCAATGATTGTTTCAGTCTGTGCATCATGTGCGACGAAGTGGTGTCCATGGGGTTGATCGATTACTTTGCGAAGGTTCTCTGCTGGTAATGGGTAGTTGGGA
The DNA here is from genome assembly GCA_023625975.1 of Talaromyces sp. PYS2103. Classification (NCBI taxonomy): domain Eukaryota; kingdom Fungi; phylum Ascomycota; class Eurotiomycetes; order Eurotiales; family Trichocomaceae; genus Talaromyces; species Talaromyces sp. PYS2103. Next base: position 431,772 of record JAMAGB010000007.1, on the reverse strand, counting down.
AGCGCCATGCTCCAAACCTTGAGTATGCCATGAATCATTGCCTCTTTTTGAGATTCATCCAACGCAGAGATTTTGTAACTTTTATCAGTCTTGCTCCTGGGGTTGGAGGCAACTGGTAGAACTCCCGTTGCAGATGCTCGGCCAAAAATCACGTCGATGGCGGATGCGAATGCCTCCACTGTAGGCTCATAGATAGCAATATATGTCTTGATTGCGTCTTCATCATCCAGGAAGTCGTACGGATTGCAGGTTGCAATCACAATTAAATCCTTGCGGCGTTTGGCCACTTCCAGTGCAAATTCTCTCTGTTCTTTTGCTTCTTTGGCATTTCTAGTAGTCAGAATAACAATATCTGCGTCAGTTTGGATCAACTTCCACTGTTCCTCTGAGAGTTCTCGTGCATCCCTGTAAACAAGTTGTGTCATAGAAGATGCCGTGTTTTCGACAAGGTTTCGAAGCACATCCACGTATGTTCGCTGCTTCAGGCCACTGTCGTCTACTGCTCCTCCAGCCGGGATTATTCCACCGGGAGTAAGTAGGAGCACCTTTGATATGGATTTTGAGATCGGTAAGACTCCCAGGCCGTTTCTGACCACAGTTGTCGATTGCGAATAGACATTCTTTGCAATCTGCTCGTGTCTTTGGTTCATAACCGACAGATTACCTACTGAATGATTATCTGCATAGCGCAACGCATTCTGCCAACTGAGAAATCTTTGTTTGAGGTTTTCGATCCGGCGCAGAGATTCATCAATTCGTGACTCGGATAGCTCACCAGATTGCACCGCCTGAATCACTCGTTCAATAGATTTGACTTGCGCATCATAAGTATGGCAAATCATTACGCTGTCGCTACCTGCTTTCAGGGACATTAAAGATCCCTCGATGGTCCCGTAAGTAGCACGAATCCCATCCATCTCGAGACAATCAGTTACAATGACACCATCATATTTCATGTCATTTCGTAGAATGCCCAATGCCTCCGGAGAGAGAGTTGCCGGTAGACCTTCTGACTCTGGACCGCTGGTAATCTTAGGCAGAGCAATATGAGCCGTCATCACAGCCTCAATACCCTCCGCTACAGCCCTTCTGAAAGGAATCAGCTCACATCTCTCAAGTTCACTCCGAGATTTCGAAATGACCGGAAGACCATGATGAGAATCAACAGTCGTCTCCCCATGGCCCGGAAAATGCTTCGCTGTAGGCACAACGCCACTTTCCCGAAGACCCCTTGCAGTTGCACTTGAGATTCTGGCAACAAGATTAGGGTTATCTCCAGCACTTCGGACGCCAATCACGGGGTTTAAAGGCTCAGAGTTAATATCGCAGTCTGGCGCATAGTTCATGTTGATGCCAAAAAAGCTGAGCATTTCCCCTGTGCATTTCCCGACTTGGTATGCATTTTGGGTGGATTGCGTGGCCCCGATTGTCATCTGCCCAGGTTGTTGAGCCGCAATTGGTGGTGTGATTCTTGTTATCAGGCCATTTTCCTGGTCGATTCCGATAAAGAGGGGATACTTATGACCCGCTTCTTTGGCTTCTTGTTGCAGGGCAAATGTCAGGGCCTAATTCAAACTCTGTCTTCAGTGATCACTTTAAAGTTTGGGATGCTATTCGTCGAAGCCGATTTGGGAAATAAAGGATAGAATTACCTGAAGCTGGACGGCATCCTTGATATTTCTTCTGAACAAGATAATAGCTCCTACCCCATAATCCCTGATGAGAGTTTTGATCTCGGGGCTTGGAGTAAGACCATGGAAGCCGACTGTGAAAAGCTATAATCACGTCAGTATGGATTGCATGACTCTTTTCTCCTTCAACAAGCTAATGAACGTACCTCTCCAACCTTTTTACGCAACACCTCGGTAGACGACATCTTCGAAACAGAATAATGTCTTTATTTGAGTTACTGACGCTCTTGAAAGTAATCAGGAGCGAGTGGGTCTGGAGTCGTGAAGTAGATGAGGGGGGGATAATGCGGGACATTCCGCCAGCAGACTGATGCCTGGATGCCTGATATATACAGAGGGCTATAACCCTAAACCCTAACATCTACAACCGGGACAACTGTGCTTCAAATTGGGGTACAGGGCATCAGTCCATGAGCTGCACTTACGAAAAGCCTCCATTATTACAAAGGATAAGAGGCAGAGTTGGAGCTTAGTTCTAATATCAAGTAGGGGAGCAGCAGATTGTCAGAAAGCAGACATTGTCAACGAATGAATCCGCCTGCCGCTGCTAGAGCGCTGTCAAGCTTTGATAGAACCGCAATGCGAGGATTGGAGACAAGGATCGGATCGGATCTTGGGTATGAGCTGGACATACGCGGGATATGACGGGGAACAAGTATTTGAGCAACAGTTATGATCATGTAAATACCTACGTAGCTAGTCTATCACTCAAGAAATCCAATTCGCAGATGCCTGTATATTTCTTTACACATTGGCCGCGAGAAACGGGTCAATCAACTGCAGTATTCGTAAGTAAATGAGCTGGGTTTTAGTTTACTACTACACGTGCTAAGTGTGTTTTAATAATATATCCACTTATTGCCACTTCTTCTCATCAAAACCCAATGGCTTCGGCATAACGTCCCATCCCACCTGCACGCCCTTGATTGCAGCTGAATGTCGTACGGCAGTCATTTCTCCAAAGCCCGTTTCCCTGGTCTCCAAATACTCAGATGGCACATCTTCGGTGCGCGTATAATCATTAGTCTCAAATCCACTATGTCCTTCATATTGTCCCAAGGAGCGTAGATACTTCATAGCACCAGCAAGTGAGACATTTACTTCCCAAGAACCACCTTCAGTCGCCTGTTTGTACAGTGCTGCTATGATACCGGCAGCAAGGAAATACCCGCCCGCATGATCTAATGACTGACAACACGTCGCTCGTGCAGCTTCGCCGGCACCATAATGTTCTGCCTCGGATACGTTCATGCCCGAACATGTTTGGACGATAGAGTCAAATCCACGTTTGTTTCTCCAGGGTCCATCAGGACCATATGCAGACATATTAGCACAGATGATATTCCGACCTTTGAACCGAGCGGCAATTTCTTCCGAAGATAATCCCTTTCCTGCTAGACTTCCGGGTCGAAATCCTTGTGTGAAGACGTGAGCATTCTCCAGAAGCCGGTTGAACTCATCTGTATCTTTTTCATCGTTTAGATCCAGTTGAATTGTTCTCTTCCCCCTTGCAAATTCACGATCTATGGCCGGCAGATCTGGCAGATTTGGGCTCGTCACCCAAAGTACATCTGCGCCATGAGCAGCCAAGGTTTTCCCCGATAATGGAGCAGCAATGACTCTAGATAGCTCCAAGACACGCAGACCACGAAGACATTTATCAGGATCCACATTCAACATCTCCTGAGGTAAACCTACAGGCCCATCGCTCAATTTACGAAGGAGAATAGGGAAATCAGCAATCGCTCTGGCTTGTGGGAGCACATCCCATTCTGAGTAGCTTCGAAGTGCCGAGATAACAACATTGGAGTCAAATCCCGCCGATTCAAGATCGATAGATCGCCATGGCGCAACTGCTGCAGCAACTTCTTCCCGGCTAGCGTCCGGAGAGCAGCCTAACAGTTCCCTAGCACCGTCTCGATGATTGGGGAAGGAATCATGGATTCTGACATATCCGTCGGCGGTCTTGTGTAATCCCCCAATGGGGCCCCATGGGGAAGGTGTGGGTTTGTTTGCAAGTCTATACAGTCGCTCGGATTTGAATTCAATGCAAGCGTGCTGCAAAGGAATAGTAACTATGGGCGTCGGTAGTTGCTTTCTATGCCCATAGATTAATGCAGCTAGTAAAGCAGTCAAACCGATTGATGCCTGGGCGATATGTCCGATTTTGAAAGACGAAGGCAAACCAAGTCCATCTCCAGTTAATTGCAAGGCTTTGAGAGAATCCTCAGGCAGGCCAAGCCCTTTCCAGATGTAGTCCACACTATCTTTGGTTGAGAAGTGCGATCGGTTCTGGAAGTACTGGGAATTAGTCTTCAGTTTGAGTGAGACTGTAGTTCTGTTCTCAGACTTTGGCACCTTGATGGCAAGCAATGGTGCGTGTTGCTGTGTGCCCAATGTATCTCGCTCGCCCACAGACCCTTGTTCCCAAGGTCGACGAATGGTACATTTCCACGCAAGAGCTGGTTCAAAGAACATGTTGGTAATGATATCCTCAGGCTTCAAATGATACAGAGTCTGTATACGCTCATTCGTAAGGATATTAGCGTTCATGACTCGTTCATAGGCGACCTTATTGTCAAACATGATATCAAGGGTCAACTCAAAAGGCCCCGAGTTCTTTGACCTGATAATTTTCGCAATATCCAACATTTGACATTCTCCTTCCGGGATTTCCTTGAACACCAAAGGCTCTAGTGTCTCAGAAGCTAATTGCTCTCGTTGTGCTGTACTAAGTCCAGGGACAGGCTGAGTCTTCAGTGGTGGTTGGTTTTCAATCGTGACGAGTTCGATAGGAAACAGTGTTTCCTCTTCACCCTTCTCCAGATCTACAAGATGGTATACATTGAATCGGAAGACGGGGCCAGCAGCGGTTTCATGAGGTGATAATGGCGAAGCGAAATTTCCAGTTGTGGCGACTTGGTTCTTGTAGGGCATATGCAGGATCGATGCGCGAACATTATTGGCAATAGTGTATGACATCTCCTGTGAAGGTGCAACAACCTCACCCATGATACCCAGCTCATGTGTAGGAAGAGGGACTGGCTCGAGCGGTCCCATTACACCGTTGCGGCCGTAGACGTGAAATATTAGTCGGCATTGGGGAGATTGATCCAATTGTGGAAATAGGTTTTGAGTGTATGCCCTGGCGTCCGCCAGAAACTCGTCAATCTGGCTTATAAGAACGGGGTCTCGGATACCACCAACAAAGATAGTGCGATATCCTAATTTTTCGACACCCTCCAGCTTGATTTGATATACGGGAGTAGGTTCGAATCTGGCTCCACGGGCACGTATGGTTTTGTCGGTAATTTGTTCATAAGAAGCATCATCTAGTACCAAAACGCCTCCTGGACCAGGCAAACGATCGGGTCTAGTCTTCTCGTAAAGCGTATGTGCAGCTACAGATGTCGGCGTACAGCGCTCCTTTGGCGATAGGGGTGTCAAGTCAAAAGAGTCTCTTCGCATTGTGGCGATCATTGATCTTCCCTTGGGAACCGCACAGATACCTCCGCATTCCATGACCTTCCCCATGTGCCAGGCCACCCCAGGTTCAACTCCGTGAAACATGGAAAATGCAGCAAAAGGAGCCGGATCGTATGATCGTCCTCCTAGAATGATATCTGGGTCCATTTCGAGTGCTTTGAGATATCTGAGAACTGTGAGAGACGCATAACCCGATGCAAAGAAATTCAGACACTCACGGCTCTGCTCCCATTTGCCCAACAATATCAATTGCTCTCTCTACATCATCCACAGTCAATTCCTCAACCGGACCGCATGGACTGACCTTGGAGTTGACTATCCGATCTTTAACAAGACTCTTATCAAACCCAGCGGAGATGGTAGCAACCTTGAACGAAAACCCATGCTTTTGAGAGATTTCTTGCACAATTTCCAGCATCTCCTGAACATGCTTGTTGCTTCCATCCCCGCCTACAGAGCCAATCAGAACTTTGATTTTCTTATAATAGCAGGCTTGTAGCATAGGTGTGAGATCTCGAATGTATGAGTCACGGCCACATGTCATCTTGTTCAGTCCCAACTTGTACGGACCTCCGTCTGTCGAGCCACTGTCGACAATGATGGCCTTTGGCGAATATGTCTCAATCCCGTGCCAGAAATGCTCCAACTTATAACCATAGCCCAGCATGGGATTGGGGGTTAAGATGCTAAAGTCGGACATTTTGTGTAAAGCTGCTTGTAGAACGGTCGGCTTTCCAAGCCGCATATCCATAAAAGAAGCCTGTCGCTATTGCTAAATTCATAGAACAACGCTGTGTAAAGAGGAGAGAGGATTACCTATCGAGGGGTCTGTCTTAGTCACGCTTATTCTCGGAAACCCGGCACAATGGGTACTGCTCGGTATGATGCCGGAGAGCTGCCTAAGAACCCCGCCAATCTTCAGTAAAAAGTTCAAACTGCAGAACATATCACTTTATTGGCCGATTGGCCGATTTAACTGCTGATGAACCATTTCGTCAGATCCATATGGCATACTTTTCTATATGGACTTCTCCCCGATATCGTCTTTCGGAAGGGTAGGTAGGCAGTTACGGGAATAACGCGAAGCCGAATTTGATTGTCATGTAAAACAGATAGCTATCTTGGTCCGATATTCGCTTGCCTAGGCATTCGGCACTTGCAGTATATATATGGTGATAATGATCGAATCATTGTGGGAATCTAAAGTCTTATCTCTAAAGCTGTCATGTCCTTGCTTCAACTCCTTACCTCGTCCATCGAACGGTTGTCTGAACAATAGTGTTCCGATTTCCAAGCCAGATATCAAGGGCTGCTCGCCGACTGAGACCAATATGAGCAAATCCCGGCCTATATTCGACGAACTGCCCTTAAGGAAAGGAGACCCTAAATGCTCTGCATGGGGGTTATGGGGAAAAGATGATGAATTGGGAACATTGAACCTCATCAGTGAGGATGTGGTGAAAGCTGCAGCATCAGAAGTCAAATTGGGCAAGGTGATCAATCTAAAGTACTAACAAATGTCTCTCGGACAGGCGTTCCAACACTAACTTTCCTTTATAGCCTCCCATTGAATGTTCCCCTGAAACCAATGAACCCAAGGAGAAAACCTTGTACTCACACTTTGATCCCAAAAGGACATGCCAATGATGATGAAGTCAGTTGTGCGTCAGCTGTCAAGTAGCTTGGCTAATGGACATTATTGCAGCTTGATTTTAATACACAAAGCTCAAGTCATTGGGATGGACTGCGGCACTACCCTTATTCCGAGACAAAGCAGTATTATAATGGTGTGACTCAAGATGAGATATCCGGTATAAACAAGTCTGATAAGATCGGGGTTCAAAGTACGTTGACTACCTAGGTATGTAGAGATATATCCATATCTGACTGACTGCTTCAGACATTGCGACTCATCCAATCGTCACGCGAGGCGTCTTACTTGATTGGTACTCTTATGCTGTAAAGAATAATCTCCCACACAACCCTTTCACGGATCAACACATTCCTCTCGAGCAGCTTCTGGAAGTTGTCCGAGAAGACAACATAACTTTCCGAAAGGGCGACGTTCTATTAATCAGAACTGGCTGGACACAAGCATACTACAAATTATCTGAAGAAGAGAAAGAGACGCTTGGTGGTCGACATGACCGGGCATCTATCGGAGTCGAGGCTACCGAGGAATCCATTCGCTGGCATTGGGATCTAGGATTTGCTGCTGTGGCGAGCGATACAGTAGCTTATGAGGCATGGCCATCTCCTAAGTCTTGGGGAGTCTGTATGCATGAGGTATGTTTCCTCTTCACAGGCTTAGGATCACAGACTGAGAACAAACTAACTTGGATTAAGGTCTTTCTCAGCGGTTGGGGAATGCCAATTGGAGAGTGCTGGGATTTGGAAGAGCTCAGTGCAACATGTGCGAAGCTCGGCCGGTGGACGTTCATGTTGACCAGTCAACCTTTGTATCTACCTGGTGGCGTCGCTAGTCCTCCTAACGCTACTGCTATATTTTAGGTGATCAATCGAACTGAATATCTACAATGTAGCGGAGTATCTGCTATAACATAAGACGAGATCGTCTGACTTCAATGTTGAGTCCTGGGGACACTAAAGGTTGTGTTGATCACAACTCGCGTATAAACAAGAGCGCCAGTACCTAGGGTACCTAGGTAAGCACTGTGACTGCATCAGAGAGCTAACGTAATCTGCAATGCGACTAGCACATAAAGGAAATCCATGAAATATCATGACTTCTTCGCACCATCCTCTTATTTCTGCTCTTACAACCTTCTATAATCTCCTTGTTGACCTCCGTTACATCCCTGCTTCTAACCTCGTCCACCCCCCTCAGAGCCGACGGTATCCCATTACCTCCATCAACCGCAATGCTGCTAGGGACAATGGTTTCAGCGATGCAGCAATTGAGTTGGCATACCAAATACCATATATAACGGATGAAGATTATAAGATCCATTACGAAACCCATCCGCTATGCTATCTTACGCACGTCCCTGACGCACTTGAGTATGGGGAGGAGCTAAAGGATGAACCAGAAGAATCTTTGACCAGCCAGGGCGAATTTGCATGGGAGTTCGCGCGCGACCCACCCTGGCAAGAACGCGATGATCTATGGATAGGAAGAGACGTCTTGGTATTAACTCAAGGCGCACTATACGGAACAGAATTAATCTATGACCTTAGCAACCGTAAGTCGCCGTATTTTCTATCCGTTGCTTGCAATCTTGCAATAACTAAATCCTGTATAGAAAGTATTACGGAATGGCAGCACTTTGAACATCAGGGTGAATGGTGGGACCTTCCTGCCTACCCAATGTCATCGCCACAAAATCCAATTTATAACTGGATCCGGGCATCTCTGGCGTTGCAGAATATTCCATTTGATGGTGATATTATTCTTCCACATGAGCCGCAGCGCTATGGATATCCATGGCATAATCCTACAGAAGAGGAATTGCAGCAGTGGCAACAGCGGGTTGAAAGTGGCAGAAGAGAAAGAACGATAAGAGACGTCTATATTCAATGTGGTTGGAATGTTAATACAGCGGAGAACTTGGATGAAGAGATCCCAATATGGGAGGCTATTGAGCAGGCGCGTCAAAGAGCCGGGAAAGACTTTCGAGGGGACGAATTTGAGCAACGCAGGGAGGAGTGGAAGGATAGGGTATGGGGATCACCTAGGTAGCTCGCAAGATAATGATAGAAGTCTAATCATTAAAAAATCAATAATAATTGGCAGAGAAATGCGTATAATGCGGTTGACAGTAGTATCCTGCGTGAAGTACCAGCATAATTCCAAGAAATAAGAAGAAAATAACGGATCTGTCTCAGAACCAATCACGGCCATGTCCGGAATAAGTAATGAAACTAAATTGATGACTGCATACAGTTTCAGTGGCGGACTGATCGCTCAATGTCCTGTGCATACTACAGGGATTCGTGATAGGGGTCGGTGTTACTCAACAAGTCATCAAGCTACCTTGTCACACCTGTATATAATATATAACTAACGCAATATTATTGTGGCTATTATTTCCGGGGTAATGTTTCTAAAGATTTCCGCCCGCGGCACTCGCTGAAGTGTTTTGCTGCTGCCCGACCAACTGAATAAACAAATACACAATGGAGCCGCAGTCTGATATCGGTCTTGAGAAAGGCACTCCGGTCAATAAAAACAATGAAATAAAGCAGTCGGGCACAGCTGCCGCAGACGATCTGCTGGCTGAGTACTCCGAAGCCGAGAAAAGGGCCGCCCTGCGCAAGCTGGACTGTTATTTGATTACACTGTAAGACTCTTTTCTTTTCTTTTCTTTTGCAAAATTCTCGCTATCCAGAGACGATATTCTAACCGCGCCTGTCAGTCTTGGTGTCTTGTATATGCTCTCTTATATAGATCGAGGAAATATCGGAAATGCCTACACGGCTGGTATGGGCGCCGATTGGGGTATTACCTCGAATCAATACTCGTGGGTCATCACTGCATATTACCTAACATATATCGTTTTTCAATGGTTTATTCTGTTGTGGAAAGTCGTCTCGCTACCCGTAAGTCGATTTCAAAAGTGCCTACACAGACATTCTTATATACTGAGCTTATCTGTGACAGACGTGGGTAGCAGTGATGGCTCTTGGCTGGGGAGCAATGAGCATGATTCAAGCCGCGACCAGCAGCTTTGCTGGTCTGATGGTCGTTCGTTGCCTTCTCGGTGTCTTTGAGGCTGGTTTTGCGCCTGGTGTCGCATTGTTTCTCTCGTTCTTTTATCATCGCTCCGAGATGGCCTTTCGATACGGACTTTTTATCTCCTTCTCCGCGATTGCGAATTGTTTTGCATCTGCCATGGCGTACGGCATTGTTCACGCAAAGACGTCGATTGCGTCGTGGAAGCTGTTATTTGTCATCGGTTAGTGATATCCTCCCCCTAGGATGTGTTTTGTTCAGCAGCATCTGACATTGATGTCAGAGGGCATCCCGACAATAGTGATTGTCCCCGTCGCATATTTTCTCTTACCAAAAGGTCCCGGCGAGTGCCGTTTTCTCAACCAGAAAGAAAACGAGATCGTTCGTCTTCGCGCCGTGCTGGGACGTGGTATCGAAGAGAAGGGAAGGCTGAACGTCAAGCATGTTTTCGCTGCGTGTTACGACTATAAGAACTACTTTCAAGCAGTGATTGTATTTTGCTTAAATGTAAGGTTGTATTATCATATGCAAAGACCTTGTGCTGATTTCAACGAACTTTTAGACAGCCTTTGCCGCATTACCAGCATTCCTTCCGACCATCATCAAAGATATCGGATACTCATCGATTCAATCACAAGGGTTGTCTGCACCACCCTACTTCATCGCGTTCTTAATATGCCTCGGCGTCAGCTTCCTATCCGATCACTATGGCAATCGCTCCATATTCCTTACGGCTCTTTCCATCGTGGGAGCAGTCGGGTACCTGATCGAAGCCCTTGTCAAAACCGAAGGCGTGCGATACTTTGCGACATACCTGATCTGCGGCGGCGTCTTCCCCGCCGTTGCGCTGGCTTTTACGTGGGTCACTGACAATCAGGGATCAGCATCGAAACGAGGTGCTGGACTGGTGATTTTCGGTATGATCGGCCAGACGGGCTCTATTGCTGGATCCCGATTCTTCCCGTCAAAGGAAGGGCCGTATTATGTCAAGGGTATGGGGATTAGTGCTGGATTGTTGTTTTTTGCGGCCATTCTCTCCCAGATTTTGAGATTCTTGATGGCGCGTGAGAACAAGCGACGCGATGCTCTGTATGGGCGTGTCGATATGAAGAATATACCCGACGAAGTGGTCGATGCCGGAGACGATCATCCTAGTTTTCGGTTTGTTTTGTAGATATCCTCATTTTACGGAGTACAAGAAGAGAAGTGAAATGAAATTGCCCGAAGACTTCTCCGCAAAAGAAAAAATGATTGGCGCTATTCTAATACTACTATATACTAGGACAGGTTAGTGGCTGCAGCTGTCTCCTAAACCAGCAAGTGCTTTGCTGACGAGTTGCAGCTAAGTTACACTAAGCATCTTAGTTAACTGTCAGTGCTACGTATGTAATCGTCTTCTTTCTTATTCCCGCACAATGTCAGACAGTATGACCACATTATCCGTCCGAAGGAGTGGACATTTCCTCTATGACCGTCCGATCGGTGCAGAAAGTCATCCCTAATAATCCGAGATAACAAAAATGGGCACCGACACGCCCAGCTCGGCCACAACCCGCGCCAAAGGGCGCAGATACGGCTTTGCATGTCTTTCCTGTAGACGGAAAAAGATCAAATGCGACGGCAATAAGCCGACGTGTATCAACTGCAACAAATCGAAAGAATCCTGCGTATACAGAGACAACCCCGCTTTCGTCGGCTATCTTGCCGAGGAACTACGCAAGACCAAAATTCGTGTTCAGGAGCTGGAAAGTGTGATTAAGGAGTTGTCGATTCTAGACTCCGAATCGCGGCATCTCCGGATTGCAGCCTTGGTGGCTGAATTGGAACAGCGGTCGTCGTCGCCGTCGCCTGGTTCTTCGGCGTTCTTGGAGTCAGATGAGCTTCATGTGGGATTGTCGGTGTTGTATGGAGGGAGTGTAGAATACAATATCGACGAGAACGGACGGGTAAGCATTGGGATATCATCTAATATTTCGATCGAATGACTAACTACAACAAAAAAAAGCAACAATATTTTGGTGCCACTTCAAGGTTTCATACTCTGTCCGAGGACAATGAGCACGCAGCAAATGTATCGGATACGACAACTGAACGAGAGTATTCCGAGATTGAGGACTATCACCGGAAATGGCATCTATCTAATTCCCGCTGGCAAGCGTCTTGGGAGAAGCAAGCACACGATAATATACCAAAATACACTGATGTGGATGCATCGCTGTGCTCCAGACTGCTAGACGTGTACTGGACTTGGCAAGGTCCATTACACAACTATGTATATCGACGCTGTGCGTGGGTTATTTGGCATAGTTGGGGATCATGATATCTCAGAGCTGACCGTTTTGACTAGGCTTCTTCCGTGATATGGCCATCGGTGGTCCTTATTTCTCCTTGTTCTTGTTGAACGTCATGTTCGCTCATGCCATGCGCCACATGCCCGAGGAAGACCCAAGATTCAAACCATTTGAAAGAGGCGAGTTCTTCATGAAGAGGGCAATGTTATTCTTACTGGATGAGATTAAAGAGAGTAAACCGAAAATCCCGACCATACAAGGATTACTGATCCTAGGCGGCCGGCAGTGTGCCGTTGGGAAGAGCAGTGAGGGTTGGTTGTACACCGGAATGGTAAGCCATGTCGTTCGATTGATCGCAAGGTCGAGAAGCTCACGTCGTGCAGGCAATCAGGATGATTACAGACCTTGGCCTTCACTTGCGGAAAGGGAGAAACGCAATGTTGAAAGAATACGAGCCTGATGATCTCGAAATCCGGAAGCGGCTATACTTATCTTGCTATGCCTGGGACAAGTATGTGGCCGTGCCGATATTATCAGGATGATGCCAACTGAGAGTCTATAGATCTATAAGCCTTTGCTTGGGTCGGCCTCCGTCGCTTCCAGAATTGCCCTATCTTTCTTCTTCTTTATGTATGTGCTCTACAACATCCCCATATAGAAAACGGCTGCTTACGATGATCAAGTCGACACTTGCGACGACGAAGATCAGTGGCAACCACCTCAGATTCTTCATACTGACAGGCCTTTTCCACCTACAAAATGTCATAGTACATTGACATTCCAACATTTTTGTAAGTTGGGAGTGGTTAGTATCATCCCGAATCCCATTAGTCTGTGTACAAAAAAGAGAAGATTGACATTACGGTACTAGATAATCAACGAATGCTACGATACAGTGTATAAGGGACACTCCGGAACACCAGTCAACATCAAACCCGAGGCAATATTTGACCTCGAAAGAAAACTACACAATTTCCACCGAACACTTCCAGACTGTCTTCGAATAGAAGACGCATCCGATCTCCGGACGACTTGTATTCCTCCTCATATCATGTCTCTCAAGTATGTATGCTTCAACATCTGCTTGCAGTCCTACTAATAATCCGTTGCGAAGCATCTTATATCACACCATGCTCATCCTAATCTTCCGCCCGTTCTTCATCTGGCGCTGGAACACGCATCTACGAGACCACCCGCTCGCGCTCCGAGCCCAAGTCGTCTGCACCGAACAAGCAGCCGACGTAAACGAAATATTCCGCGCATACGGCCGGCTATTCAACTTCCAATACCAAACCTATCTTGTCTCTTATTGCGTGTATACCGCAGCCACCATAGACGTACGCCTGATGCGTCACGACGACAGGGGCCTGGCAGAAAAGGCTGCTGATAGACTGGTCGTTACGCTGCGTATGCTGGAGACGGAACTCAAACAGACGCCAGGCATCAAAAGGAGTATCGAGATTATCAGGAGTCATCTGGGAAAGCAACGCTTACCTATTCTGAACGAATATGTGATGGATGATGCACGGCGTGAACAGTCAGAGTCGAACCATCATGAGCAGAGCAGCAATGATAATAACCGGGGAGAGAAATGGCAGCGCCATGAAATCTCTTCATCTCCGTCGTCGTCGTCATCATGTCTTCCTCATCCCCATCCCCATCCTCCTCTTCGCTTTGTGATGCAGCTGCAGAAATTACCTACAGTCTCTGCAATACCATCTCATCCTCATCATTCCCATCATCCATCCCAACTCCAGCCAAGCACAGAAATATACAACCAATCTCAACACCACCAACACAATAACAACAACAACAACAACAACAATAACCAAAACATACACCCCGACCCCCCAGATATGATACCACCAATACCTCCCCTACCCAGAACCGGAACCGCAGCCACGAACACAAACACAAACAGCCCAAATCAAAACCAACCACCCACATATATAGACGCCCAACAAATCCATCATATCGACATGCCATGGTTCGACTGGAACGTCGACGATTCCGGAGGCGGATTTGTGCCTGATATGGCTTATTGGGGGGCTATGCAGTCTGGTTGATTTATTCCCATGTTGTCTCACTGGCGCCGAAGGTACCTAGGTATGTACCTCCAGCGACGCTAATTATATGGAAAGAATAATCGCCATGCTATAGTAAGGTCACCTTTGTCTACCTGTTATTTACAGATATGGATGGCAGTACTATTAGCAAGTGAATTTATTTGCGATTTCACCTCCTTATCTCTGTGTCCCTGTCTACAATAGCATAATGTAGCCACAACACCCTCCCCATGATAACTATGGTTCATGCTCATGTTAATGATAAGAAAGCCATAAAATAAGAGCAATGATACAAATAAGAGGGAGAAAGAAATAATAACCGGAACACAAATCAAACCCTAAGTGGACTTGCCAGTTGGGAGAGAATAAGGAGGTATCGTGCGAGCAACCTGTAATAGATAAAGCCTAGCACTGAGGCTCGTTCGGGACAGAAGCATGCAGAAAGGAGTAAAAAGAAAGGCTCAAAACAAAAAGGAATAGCGAGTGGTTTATCGTAAGCGAATAGTGAAGATGGAGGAAAGACTGATAATGCGGGTTAGAGTTCCTCGTCTTCATCTTGTGGAGCTTGTTGCTGAGTATTATTATTTTGTGCGGGCGTTGTTGCGGTGGTGTTGATGTTGTTTAGATTACTACCGAAATGACTCCCGGTTGCCCCAAATGCAGTACTGGCGGCAGTCTCTGACTTCTCGCCGCTGAGTACTTCACTAATATTGTTGGCTAGATTCGATCCAAGTCTCTTTCGTAATCCGTCTTCATCGGCGGTAGAGACACTGGCGCGTGCCTTCTTCATCGGACTGCCTACATATTCGCCGCCGTTCAGCTCGTCGGGAAGACTGTTGGGGAGTTCGTTGCTATTGACGGCAGCGGGAGCTGGTCCCGACGCAGATGCAGATGCATGTGGTGGTGTAGATGATTCATTGTTTGTAGGTGCTGGAGGTGTGGCTACTGATGCAGGGGTGTCGGCATTAGAGGTGCTGTCTCCCATGGGATCCATTGAATGTTGACGTTTCAACTATGATATCAATCAGAATCTAAATCTGTGCCGTCTGTTAGTTAAAGTGGACATACCTTGATCTTCCGAACTCCCTCGGCCAAATCTCCCTGTCTACGCAGGTCATCCGGAGACAGATGAGTAGTATCAATATTCTCATCTTCATCAGCTTTCTCCGTAACGGGATCTTTATCGTCCTCCTCGTCATCGCTGTCCATGTCACTCTCGCTGCTCTTCTTCGACTTCTTTCGTGTTTTTGAAGCACTAGCATTGTCGCCTTCGCGATAATTCATGAATCCTACGGCACCACCAGGTTTGAGCGGACCAAGCTTAGAGAAGTCAGTTGATTTCCTTTTTGTCGCAGTTTCTTCGACTGCTTTTGACTTTAGAATGCCCATTTTCTGTAGTTGACCTGTGAAAGTTAGTTTCAATCCTGTACAGAAAAACAATCTTGTAAGATACTCACGTTCACCACGATACATAAACGTAAACACAGCATATGGCTTGTCAGTAGGATCAATACCAGTAACGGTTTGTGTACTGATAGTCGTCGGATCAAGCGTCTTCGGCTTCGCAAAGCTGGTTGTATGATCAACATCAGCATTCCCATCAGCCCCTTGTCCGGCCGCTTCTTCGTCATCATCATGCGCATCAAACTGTGGTGAGTACTCTCCCCTTCTAATTTCACCAGATGCCAACACGCGGAATAGCGCAACTTTGATCTGACCAGCGGATTCCGGGATTGGATCATCGTCAGAATCGGACGAGAATTCTTCATCCGACAGATTCTCAAGAGGAGCTTTGGCATCAGCACCATATCGCATAATCCCCTTATCTCGTTTCAAAGAAGATTCAGCGTCCATATCCATGTCGCCCCTCTCTTGTGCCTCTCGCAGCAATCTGCGCTTCTCCATTTTCTGTCTGCGTCGTTCAATCTTAGCCGCGGCATCTTTGCCTTCCAAATCCAACCCATTCAGCCATCTTTCAAGACCGACCTCCCGGAACAAGAACTCTCGCTCAGCAAGTCCACCACCTTCCGACTCGGGTACGCTGACCCAGCGGGAATTGACCCATGTCTCTTCACCCCGGCGTAATAATGTAGCAACCTCCTCCTTCTGCCGTCCGTCGAAATAGATGTAAGCGGCAACCGTCTCATTCGAGGACCCCGTCAATGGAAGATAAGGGCCAATCCAATGCGCTTGTCCCTTCTCATCAGTCTCACTCACGCCAACCAGTTGGGGCTTAGGATTTGGGTTCTCGGGCGTGGGTTTGGGCGTTGAATACGGAACACTTTGTCCGGCATTGAGGAGCGTGATCGAGACGGCAAAAGTAGATGGCTGTGCTTTTCCCGCTTCGGTGATTTTAGGTGCTGGAACAGGGATATAGCAAGCAATCCGGGATTGGCGAGATTGACGCTGTACGGAGAACTCTGCTATAGGACCGTCCGGGGTATGGATGCTAACTGCCAGCCCCTTGAAGCAAGGCATGGCGGCGGTTCTGCAAGTAAGATTCTGAAAGGACTATCCGGTGTATTGCAGATATGTGTGTATCCGAGGGAAAGGCGGGGAACAAAGGAAGATCGAAGTAAACCACCAGCAAGAGACAAAATCCGAATTTATTCCCTATCCGGAAATCGTAAGAATAGACTCCTAGTTTTGAATGTCTAAAATAGGCTTTGCCCGCGGAACTCCGAATGATAGTAACCTCGAGTGCGTAGCTAAGAACAAAGGGAAAAGAAGATCACGTCAGAAGATCGAAGTCGAACCCGAACTCGAACCGAGCTGCGCAAGTCGGTGGCGTCACGGTGTATATGTACACAATCCGAAGAGACCAAAAGAAATCAAATATTCCCAGCAAGATCAGAGAACTCACGGCAAGAACATAACATGTACCCAGTGAAATATCACTGGCTCAAGTCATGCCTCCATTTGAGCGGGGTGGGCTGGACAGCCGGGCTGATGACGAGATGCTGCTAATCAGAGATGGCGTTGTTGTATGGAAGTTGCAGAGTAGATTGTTTTAGTAGAGAAGCTGATAGATGGAAGGTAGATTTGAAGCTTCAGATACAGCCTAGGCAAAGGAGAGTGTGTATATGGAAAATCCTGTCAAGACGAATATTATCTCGCGAGAGAGCTTGATTGTTTGTTTCTGGTGGATTTGTTGGCAGGCAGAAGGTGGAGCACAAAGGCGGTCACCGATTGCCTTGCGATACTGGGGCACGTGATGCACCTTAAAATTCATCTTGATTTTTCATTGTTGCAGCCAGAAAAAAGAAGAGACACTCAGCTGGTTATGGATACATCATTTGATTATCTGCACAGCTTTGCTTATCATTGGAATAAGCCCATGTGCGTGAATGCCAGGTGATGTTAATCTCTCACATGATGGTCTACGATTTGAGGGTTACGACAAGAAGATTCAAAAGTGATTAATAGTATTGAATTGGCTTACTCTGTCCATCACTGTATGATTTGGCAGATAAAAGTCCAAAAGAGCAAATATTTCAAAGCATCAAGGTCATTCGGTCATTTAAACAAAAGTCAACCCAACCCTAAATCGCGATTAAGCCTGACTATCCAACATCTACTTCTTGGCCACCTCCACAATAGCCTCTGCGGTAGCAATATGGTCAAAGTGGTACAGCGGCTCGAGCTTCACATTCTGGCGCAAGATATAGCGCTTGAACCAGTAGGGCAATGCAGTGCGCATCTGGTAGCTCATGTGGCGACGAGTGGGCACTGCGAAGATGTAATCCAACTCCTCCAAAGTGCGCTGTTTGGTCTCAGGCATCCATAGAAAGATCATCACTAGAGCGGTGACGTTGAGGCCGGCATAGAAACCAAAGGCTCCGGTAGGAGTCATGGCGTCGAGCATACGAGGGAAAGTGATAGACAGGACGGCTGCCCATCCCAAACAGGTAGCCACAGCCCACGACATACCAACCTCACGATGCGAGAGAGGGAACACTTCAGCTGAATATGTGAATGGCACCGGTCCTTCTCCAGGGGAGTAAAAGGCGGCGAACAAGTACACGAACAGGGCGACACAGGCCAATTGCTTGGTACTACCATCCGGCAACAAGAAACACAATCCAGCAGTAAGGAGAGTCCATGCCATGTTCGGGAATGTAAAGAGAAGCAATGCCCGGCGACCATAGGTATCAATAGTGAAGATAGCGGGGAAGGCGAAGACGAAGTTGACGAGACCGAAACCCCAAGAGGCCCAGTTGGATGACTCGGCGCTAGCTCCGGCATGGCTGAAAATGGAGGAAGAATAGAAGGCGACAATGTTGATACCGCACATTTGCTGGGCGATCATGACCACGAAGGAGGCCAAAGTGGCTCGGCGGACGCGGGGGATGGTGAACAATTCAATGGCCCGAGTGAGGTAGTTGCTTGTGCCGATGATTTCATTCTCGACCTGGATTTGGGCGTAGATGTAGTAAAGATCACGCGCAGCTTGGATCTCGTGGTTACGAAGGCGCAGCAGGGATTCGTATGCTTTGCGCATATTGTTGTTCCGAATGTGCCAACGAGGAGACTCCGGGCAGAAATACACGCCAACGAGCAGGGGAATGGCAGGAATGAAAGCAGAACCCAACTGCAGACGCCACGAGATATCTCCAGTGTTCATCACCGCCAAGTTTGCACTACATCCCAGGAAAATACCGAACGCAGTCCATAGTTGCCACGACATGACAAGACCACCTCGGATACTGGCGGGAGTATTCTCGGCACAGAAGATGGGAATAGTAGAGGCTTTCAAGCCCATGCCGATTCCAAGAAGGATACGAGTGACGAAAAGCTGAGGCCAGGTTTGAGCGACAGCACCACCGATGGGTGCGAGGACACAGAAAATAGCAGAGACAAAGATGGTACCACGACGAGCGATAAGACGGTTGAGAGGATCGGAGAACCAGCAGCCAATACCTGCAGCGCCAATGTAAGGAGCACTAAGTCGGTCAGTAAGTCGCTGCGAAGAAGATCGAGAAAAAGAAGAACGTACGCATTGACAACGCCCACAAGCCATAGGTTACGAGCAGCATCAGGGCCCGATTCTGGGATTCCTAGAGCATCGGGGAATGACAAGTTGGCACCGTTAGAGCCCTCTTGATCCCAACCTCTGCGAGCCCATTAGAACTGAACTAGACTGACCATCTTCGGAGGAGATAGGTAGATACTTACTGAACGGCGGCACCAATTGAACAAAGGATAATGGTAAAGTAAAGCGAAAAAGGCTGTCTCCACTTGTGAAGGACTTCGTTCTGAATGGCCTCAGACTCTTGCTCAGTCAAGCCTTCGACACTGGCGTAGTTGGCCGGGTCACGAGCGATGAGAGCGCCTTTCTGCAATATTGGGACAATATCGGTCAGTCCATGAGTTTCGGCAAACTCGTTGACATCGCGAACGACATGATGGGGACTGAGGTCGGCAAGAGGGTTCTTGATCCTAGATGACTGTTAGTTGCGAGTTGGAATGGTGAGCAGCTTAGCGATGTACTTGGCAGAAATGTTGTTGTTTAAGTTCACCCTTTCGACGTGGCCCTGTTCGGAATCAGATGCGCCTGAGCTATACATATGTTAGCCGGATATGTCTATTAGGTATGTAACGTGTTGACAAACCTCTCCACAGTCTTCTCGGTATTCGCGGTCTTCAATCCATAATCAGTGGTGTCCACGCCATGGACCTCATCGTGGGGTCCGATGTCCGCCATTGTGCAATCGAGCACTACTCGTGGTATGTGCAGATGTTCTTTGGTGTAGCTATCCCTGGAGTTCTTTCCTAGCGAAATTTTCAAGAATAGCCTTGTCGGAGGAGGGAAATCGCACAGACAGAACAGAGGGAGGGGCACCTTGTACTTATAGGCAGATTTATTTCAAAAGTCTACACGCAATTCCCCGTCTACTTCCAGCAAATATGTCCAATAAAAGACCCACCCACCTTGCAAAGTTGCAGTACTCCGCGCAAAGCTCATAGCCTCATGTACGCACTACGCCGCGACTAGGGTTACCTATCGAGAAGCGGATCCCAACGCCTTCAAAACCGTGAAATGTGCCATACTGATTGGCTAGCATGCGGTGTCCCCCAAGAGACTACGGCAATTGACTAGTGAGGTAGTCGGCCTTGTACCGTCAACAAAGACAACACGAACGGGCGGTCTTCGTTTCGGGGTGCGGTGTCTTTCGGCGGGGGTCTCCATGATTTCTCCAAGATTTTCATTAATAATTACACGGCCGACCCCAGACTGTCTTAGCTTGATTGATGTTAGTGTTGAAACTTGGAAGCCAAGCCGTGTTTTTCGGACGCAAGCGGCGAATAGTTGCAGACACGGTTAACCGACGGGCTGTTGCATCGCGGGCCGGTCTACCTCAGTCCGGCGAGATGTATTCCACGACTTGATGATTGCTAAACACTTTCTACAGTAACTTACTTCGAAGTATGAGGGCGTCATTCTGTCAGAATTATTTTAAAGAACATGAGGCACCGCTCTTCCTTCAGTCTCCCAGTCTATTCGGCCCATTCCATCACTGGTCGGCTCTCAAACAGTAACCTCGGAGCAAAACGTACGGAGTACCACCACCGTACGGAGTAGTGCAGTCAGATCAGACTACAATTGATAGCGTGAAAAATTTTCTGTCCTGATGGCACACCAGATCCACTTGTCACATCTAAGAAGTCCAGGCAACGAGAGGCTTGAGGATTGATAGATGGGGGATAGAACAAAAGAATGCGGGAAATACTCCATACGGGGTAAACCCCATGCTTAGATTAGGCTTGGCCGCTTGATTAGGGCTAAGCTTGGTGATCTCTCACATGCAACTCTTCTTATTGGGCGAGGGAAAAACGCCATGTTGCTGTTAGACTGTTAGTTCAATACATCAGCTGTAACGGACTTTCACATTCTTGTATTTCTGACACGGATCTCTGCTATATCCTATCTACTACGATGTAAGGAGTATACACCCAGCCATGTGTTTATGCCGTCCCATCTATGCCCTCTTGTATGACCTGGCTCACGTGGACTTTTCCATGGATGCTGACTCGAACTCGACCGCCACGCATGCTAGTTATATTTCTTCGTATAGCTAACAGTGGCTACGTAAAGATAGACATCAGTACGGTATTCCCAATTAGGAATTAGTTGTGAACATACGTACTTGCCAGTTCATCTACGGAGAAGCCCTGTGCGCAATACCTAATAAAATACGTTTCCAGCCGTACGGAGGACAGACGCGGCCTAACCACATTAACCTTCCACTCTGCCATGCTTTAAGCTTTGAAGGGAGAATGATCTGCGGGATTAGTGCCTTGTGTTACTCTAGTTGGAAGTTTGGTGATTGATATTCGTTTCCAAGGTTGTGTACGTACATAGTTATCTTTGAAACGTTGCAAAATAATTGATATGACCGCTCGGTAACATTTACCTAAAACACAACAAGGAACCCGGCGTGACAGACACGGGTGAATATTCCTTCAGCAAGGGACCCATGTAAAACTCTCAAACGAGGAGAAAATTGAGGGGAAACTGTCTCTTTTTCTGTTACGTATTTACCTGCCCATGGGGATGGTCGGTGTTCTCCGTGTACTTTACGGTCTTAGGTGCGTATTAGCCCTAGAAGCCACTAAGAACGCCACGAGGTTGGTGGTGCTTCCCTATTTAGGCAATACCGCATATCGTACTCTACGAGCCTTGTACATCAGAGTCCAGAGTCCAGACATCTCATGAGCCGTGGCTAACCTTTTATCCGGGCTATTTTTCCGAGTTTCAAGGTTCATGCTATTACTAAGTACGGAGTGCATAGTTAACAATGTTCTCAGTGGATTAATACGAATGATAACCGGGGTAAAACAAATAAGAAATATTCTCGGTCCTTTCGTCCGTGCATAAAGTGAAAAGTCAAGAAGTAAGGAAGAACTGTTATTCAGCAAGAACGAAGGAAGTGTCAGAAACCTTACGACCCAGCTCAATGTCAATCATCATTTCACCTGATGCTCAATACTTGTAGTAAGGTTCACGAAGGCCTTGAAGAGCCCGAGGAATAGGTATTGAACAATCCAAACTTCTTTTCTACTCCGTATATTTCTTGGATCTTTCCCATCTCGGTGTCAACGCGCCCTCAAACCTCACCTGACTCAACCTATCACCTGCCGTATCAGGAAACAAAGAACCCGATTTGCCATGGGGCGTTGGACGCCACGATATTCCCCCCAGATTCTGGAATATTGAATAAGGTTATGGTGGCTTGCGGAGGCTTGAGCATAGAGTTCAACTTCGACGCCAATGTTGGAGATGAGGTAATTAACAGATTTGAATTAAAGGATTGGTCGCATGATCATGAGAATGTAGTACGAATGTTCATGATCATGCATGGTTCTTTTCCAACAGCTATGTTACAGTGCATTGGTGTAACTGTCGAGAAGTAGCCCATCCACTACCTCGGTACCATGCATTCCAAGGTTCGTACAGACATACGAAGTACTGAGACGATCATCCAGAAAAAGCAACGGTCATGTCAACTCGAATTGCGTTGCGGTCAGTACATTCTGAAGTGCCAGCACAGAATCTTTTGTGCAATGGTATGCTGGTCATAGAGAAATGGTCCCTGACTTTAAGTCGTAATGTCATGCTTCTCCCAGTCCTTTGCAGACATGCTCTTATGAAGAAGAGGGCTTTGTAACAGAATTGTATAAACATGGAGTGGAGCCCTTCGCAGACGCTTTTGTTCCCTCCATAGCCATTGTGGGCTAAGAGAACGGTAAATAGACCCTTGCTCCCTGCGAGACCCTGCTGCATTTGATTTACATCACTCCCAAATCGAGAAGAAATCAATCCGCCGGTCTGTACCTAGGTAAACATGCCGATGCGATGCATCTTCCGCATAACTATCTGCGCACCGCACAGAGCAGTCCTACTCTCGATCTTCTCTCGTATCCAACAATCGCGATGATGAGAAACTTTGCGCCATTTATTTGGGTAGATTGCGGCGTTACTTGTTGGCTTAGAGCTGCATGAGGAGGTACCGAGCATCAGGTATCAACATCAGAATCCTCGTATATCCCAAAGGGTCTAGACCTTGCAGATGCATGTTGGCTGCATGCTGAACATCGTCTGCGATGTAGTTTCCGTTCATGGCAGACAAGCATCTCCTGCGCCACATGCCAGACCTCTAGAGCGCGATATGACTGGAGCGTACATCCCAGGCTGATATTTCAGATCCGTTGGTAAAGTTCTAGAACACGCACTCAGATTTCTCGTCGGCTTTAGAGGTAGGCGCCATTGTGTTAATTAGATCTCAACTTTTATCTATGCCATTAATGGCCTGCTGCATGGTAAAAATGTTTGCTCATGGAATCGTTGGACATGATAAATGCCATCTCATGCACAACCTCCGAAGCACATGCCGCTTTTGGCTGTCTAGAGTCTATGCGGAAATTTCGGCGAACTGTTCGGTTGCTTAGTACTTGCAACTATCACGTTTATCACGTTGAGTAACTCCATCTTTCCAATTTGTCAGTGGAATTGTGGTGATTCGGAAAACAGTTGTGTAGGAGTAGTTTGCAATTGGCCTTGCGGATATGACGCGCCTGGGCATTTTCAGGCCTCAGGCAGTGAGGCCGCTACTGGCACGGCCCGGGAAGCATTGGCATCTTTTCTCTTTGACTCCATTCCGAGTCCAAAGCAACATGTCGTTACAACGCTCAACAGCTCCGTTAGTATGGGTTGATTGCGAGGTCTGAATTCAAGCAGTCTTTAAGCCCCTAGAAACATCCATCGCTGATAAGTCCGGTTCAGATGACAGGTCTCGATCCCGAAGCCGACCAAATCCTCCAAATCTGCTGCTTCGTGACCGATGCGCAACTACAACTTCTCGAGCCCAATGGCTTCGAAATCGTTGTCCACCAACCTAAACCCAAGCTAGATGCCATGTCGCAATGGTGCATTGATACACACGGTAAATCCGGGCTTACCCAAGCCGTGCTCGCCTCTACTGTAGACGCGGCGACCGCGTCGAGTCAATTACTCGCCTACATCAAGCGATACGTACCTGAGCCACGGACTGCCTTGCTCGCGGGAAACAGTATTCATGCCGATCGAGCTTTTCTCGCAAAGCCCCCGTATTCTCCCGTACTCGAATGGCTACATTATCGTCTGCTGGATGTCAGCACTATCAAGGAGGCAGTCAGGCGATGGGGCAGTGATGAGTTGCTCCGCGCAGCACCGCCGAAGCGTGAAGTTCACCTGGCTAGGGATGATATTCTTGAGAGCATTGAAGAGATGAAGTACTATCGTTCGAAGCTCTTTGGTGGGCAGTGATGACTGGGCCATGTCATAGGATATACATTGTACATTGCTACAGCCCAACACAGCTACATCATAGCTACGGCACTCTTCTATATTGCATATAACGATATACAGGATATATCGTGCCGAATTGCATGGCTACGAGCAATTGGCTCACGCCGTACCTGGCACTTCATGATGATTGATGGGCTGGTCTGGACCTGGGAATAGTACCCACTCGGTAACTAATTGTTTGTCATTCAGGTACAGCAACAAAAATAACACGAGTCTGGTAGATAGGACATTGAGCCCAGAACCGATTATCTTTTCTGTGATCGTAGTGTAGAGCGGGCTGGCGGGGCAACAGGAAGGAGCTCTCCGGTCACTATGACACAAGCCCCTCACTCGCACCTTGCTTACTTTTTGCCATCCCCCGCCATCACGTCTTGCTTCTCTTCCTCACTTCAATTGTCGGTGAGAATCTTTTTTTCTTCTCGATATCACATCTATCATCTTCTAATCATCTTTCCTAAGTTTACCCGATTGTCTTTCTTTTTCGTATCAATTGCAAAAGCGGATTCCAAACTATCCACCGCTCCATCATGTCGGTCCAGACGGTGTCTCTGACCCCTTTCCAGGACCAGAAGCCTGGCACGTAAGTCATCCACCATTCTCAATTGCCTGATCAATCACTTATTAGATATACCTAGTTCTGGTCTTCGCAAAAAGGTCGTCGTCTTCCAGCAGCCCAATTATTCCGAGTCCTTCGTCACCAGTATCCTCCTTTCCATCCCCGAAGGCGTGGAGGGCTCGTTCCTCGTTATCGGCGGTGACGGTCGCTACTACAACTCGGAGGTCGTACAGACAATCGCAAAGATTGGCGCTGCATACGGCGTGAAGAAGCTCCTGATCGGACAGAACGGCATTCTCAGCACCCCAGCGGCCAGTCACCTTATCCGCAAGAGGAAAGCTACTGGTGGTATTCTGCTGACTGCCAGTCACAATCCCGGAGGTTAGTCATGCCTGGAAATATGAAAGCAACAAACCGTGCTGACTTGGCCAGGTCCTACCGAGGACTTCGGTATCAAATACAATCTTGCCAATGGTGCCCCGGCTCCCGAATCCGTAACCAACAAGATCTTTGAAACGTCGAAATCCTTGACTTCCTATAAGATTGCCCAACTTCCAGATGTTGATCTTACTCAGATCGGCACTCGCAGCTATGGCTCACTCGAAGTGGAGATTGTCGACTCGGTTACTGACTATGTTGACTTCATGAAGGAGATCTTTGACTTTGACCTTATCCGCGACTTCCTCAACACCCACAAGGACTTTAAAGTTCTGTTCGACGGTATGCACGGTGTCACTGGACCATATGGTGTACGCATTTTCCAGAAAGAACTGGGTCTCCCAGCATCGAGCACCCAGCACTGTGAGCCAAAAGCCGACTTTGGCGGTGGCCACCCCGATCCCAACTTGGTGTACGCACATGAGCTTGTCGAAGCGGTTGACAAGAACGGCATTCAGTTTGGTGCCGCCAGTGATGGCGACGGTGACCGCAACATGATTTACGGTGCCAACACCTTCGTATCTCCAGGAGACAGTTTGGCCATTATTGCCCACCACGCCAAGCTCATCCCATACTTCCGTGACCAAGGTGTATATGGTCTTGCTCGCTCTATGCCAACCTCCGGCGCTGTTGATTTGGTTGCCAAGGCTCAGGGTCTTCAGAGCTACGAGGTCCCCACTGGATGGAAATTCTTCTGTGCGCTCTTTGATAACAAGAAGATTTCTATCTGCGGTGAAGAGAGTTTCGGAACTGGCAGTAACCACATTCGTGAGAAGGATGGTGTCTGGGCTGTTGTTGCATGGCTGAACATCATTGCCGGTGTGGCCAAGCAAAAGCCCAACGAAACACCCAGCATCGCCTCGATTCAGAACGATTTCTGGAAGACTTACGGTCGTACCTTCTTCACTCGGTACGATTACGAGAAGGTCGACAGTGACGGAGCTAATAAGGTCATTGCTGACTTGAGCGAGTTGATCAACAACAAGGATTCGTTTGTTGGTTCTACCGTTTCGGGTCGCAAGGTGGTCGACGCTGGAAACTTCTCTTACACCGATCTTGACGGAAGCGTCAGCAAAAACCAAGGTCTATACGTCAAGTTCGACGATGGCAGCCGTATCGTGGTTCGTCTGTCGGGTACTGGTAGCAGCGGCGCCACCATCCGTCTCTACGTTGAGAAGTACGAGTCTGATGCAAGCAAATACTCTGTACAAACTCAAGAGTATCTCAAGGACAACGTCAAGTTGGCCATCGACCTTCTCAAGTTGAAGCAGTATATTGGACGTGACGAGCCTGATGTCAAGACCTAATCCACGAAGTCCAAGGCAATGACAGCGTCTACAGAATGATTCAGTTTAGCGGTTCGTATTTAGTAATTCTGATTAGTATCCATAGCATCTACAACAATGCAAGACACGGACACTCATTAACAGTCATTATACGATCAAACAATTGATTTCATATGCTGATCCCACCAATCCTGCCACCGTATAACCTTTTCTTCCCTTCTGGCCTCCTCTGCCGCAAAAACGACCGCATGACTCCTCACAGCTTCTTCAAGCGTACACCCAATAAACTCCCTCTGCGCATCCTTCACACCCCACCCTCGCTCCTCAACAGCCTGCACCGCACCAATAAACATCCTCGTCAGTCCCCAATCCCCGCCACCATGCGCCTGCTCCTCCTTTGGGTTTTTCGCCTTCGGAATCTCGACAGTCGTGAACTCATTCGTGGCAAAGGAGAAGTATTTGATTGTTCTGCTGTCGTACTCAATCTCACCCTCGGTACCGTATATGCGTCCTCGGCGCTCGCACTGTTTTTCAGTGGGCGCGATCATATGCAGACTTGCGGTCTTGGAGGTTCGCGGGGTATACTCTGCGGATGATGTGCCTTCAGGCAGTTGTTCATCGTCCCAGGTGATAGTCACAAATTGATCATCGCACACATTATTATCGGATTCCCATACACAGCGACCGTACCACGACCTCAATGCGATGTCCGCGTCTGGTGTGGAACTCTTGTCGTAATCCTCCGCCAATGCGCTCATCAATAATTTCTCCGCTGCATTGCTACCGGCCGTCTTGAACGTATCCTCAATATCAGGACAGACGATGTGCAGCGGCCAGTCTGTTTCGCCTTTGTCGAGCTGTCTCTCCTTATAAAGTCGGACAGAACTATAATTACATTTCCGCTCGATTGGACAGGAGAGACAATTCGTTGCGTTCCCTGCTTCTTTGGGTTTCCTCTTCTTTAAGAACTGGGTGAGTTTCCCTGATGATGAGATTGTGCGTGGAGCATGCGGAGGTGTGTCTTTGGGTGCTCCCGGTGGTGGTGAGGAGAGTAACCAGACTAGAAAGTCGATATCGTGGCATGATTTAGTTAGTAGAGAGCCCACACCTGCTGCAGTCTCGCGCCGCCAGTTTCCGCGCACGTAGCTGTGCGAGAAATGCCAGTAACCGACTGGTTCGACGTGTTCGACGGAGACGACATCGCCAATAACCCGTTCTTCCAGCAGGAGTTGGCGTAGGCGCATGTTATGCGGGCTATAGCGTAGTACATGTCCGATGGAGAATACCTTTGACGGCGCAACATCTTCCTTGCCTTCCGGTACGAACGCACGATAAATAGCAAGACAATCATCCAGAGAAGTCGCCAGCGGCTTCTCGCATAACACATGCAGATCCAACGGCGCAATAGCACACATAATATCAACATGCATCTCATCCAAAGCACAAACAAAAACCCCATCAACTCCCAGGGGCACATTCTCTTCTCCCTTGGAAAGTCTTTCGCGACGCTCCTGTTCCCATTTCAGCCACTCTCGCCAATCTGCGAATTCTTGTCCGTCGGCTGGCTTGTTGGTGCCCCAGATGAAGCGCTCGCCGAACCCTTGCCGGTTGTAAGGGCGTGGTTCGGCGACGGCATGGATTAGTGCTGGTGTTGATTCTGTGACTGCTTCGGCGTAGCGATGTCCTCGAGAGCCGGCGCCGATGACGAGGAATCTCAGTTTCTTATCGCTTGTTGTTGTTGGATTGATGGCCATATTGATATATAAAATACGTTTCAGGCTATTCTATTGTTTCGTAGTCTGATAAATCAGAGAATATGTTTACAGCTCATCAACAGTCTGCAGATGTTGTTCCCCTCACTTGCGGTATCGATAAACATCTCCGCACCCCACGCACAGCGTGGGTGACTAACCCACGTACGTGATAGCTTTAACCCTAATGACTAACCCGCGTACTGTGATTGGATACATACATCTATGTTGTATACCTACGTAGCATTTCAATTGCTTCAAAGTTCAGTCTCTTCAAAGTTCAACACGCCAAACTCTCATACCGATTCCCCAACCCACAAAACGCCTTCTGCAACCTTTCACCCCGCCGACTACAAAAGTCAGCACCCGTCTGTTCTCCTAACACATCCTGCAACGCCCACGCAATTCTCTCAGCTCCGAGACGAGCACCCTCAAGATTCGGGGCTGCCGGTCCCAGACGCAAAGACGCAAGACGCCCCGTGACAAATAAGGGCACATCCGGTTTCCACATGAGATCATCCGTCAGACACGGTAGTCCGTTTATGCTTTCAATCGGGTAATCGCGATTCATGGACTGGAGTAAATCCATCTCGTTGACGCTTACCTTCATGCCCGTTGCGAAACAGATGTAGTCAATGCGGTCAGGGAAGTTGGCGATAGGCGGTTCTGTGACTATCTTCCAGGTCTGTGTTTCCGGATCGAAATGTTTGCTGCTAATGACGGTGTGGGTGTGGATTGATAGACGGTCTTTACTGGCGTGTTGTTTGAGGATTTTCTGGTAGCGTGGTGTTATACTTCCCCCATTACGAGCAGTTTGTATCATTTCGAAGCGCTCTATTGCCGTCAGCTACTGCTTCAGGATATGCCCAAGTGATCAATGATGGTTCTACTCACCGTAATCGTCATCTGCCGACCAAAAAACAGCTTTATCATAGTTCTTAAATTTTCCAACCCAGTTCAGACTAACATCGAAATGTTTGATCTTCATGTCACCTCGCATAAGATGCCAGACTTTAGTAACGCCTCTGCGAATGGCCATATCAGCGAACTGTGCAGATGATAACCCGCCACCTACAACAACCACATGAGTCGTCTGTCGATTCTCAATCTTCCGTGCGAGAGCTGGACCAGGAAACTTGACTCCCACTTCCGAGCTGTGGCAAGCACCTGATTCTTCGTCATGCGACAGATTCCAGGGCATCATCTTGGTCAAACCGGGTCCCACGGCCAGTACTACGGCTCTACTGTGGAACGACTTTCCATGAGTGGTATAAACTGTGAACAGTTTACTATCATCCTTTGAACCTTCGACTTCACCGAACTGGATATCGCAGACCCTCGACTGTTGAATCAGTGCTGATTCATCGTCAAGACCGTATCGCACAACAATAGAGTTGCAGTAATCCGCAAACAAACTCGTCGAGGGAGTAAAGTAATCCTTTCGATCACGTTCATTGATTTCAGCTTCACGGGGAAATCTACCATGATTATCAGCATGTCTCTGTCCCCCCAAGACAGATAGATACATACCGAGATAGATTCCGTATCTTCTTCCTCTTATGTTTACTCAATTCCTGCCCAACACATCCCGAAAGCTCAAACAACTCCCCTTCCCTGCCCGTCTCGCGCGTATACGCCAACATCCCATCCCGATCCGCAGGATCAACATGGAAAAACATCGGACTACGCAAATGATCAATTCTCAAAGCCTTAAAAGCCCCATGCCAGCGCTGCATCCATTGCGTTCCGGAATTATCCAATACGAGTGTTGAATAAGTCGTAACGCGATCATCATCATGGTCGTTCTTACAGCTGGAATTTGTCATATAAGTCGATGCAGCGAGCGGGGTGCCGTGTAAACGTCGCGTTTTGGCGCGTGCAAGACTCATTTTCTTGCCTTGGTGTTTTTTGATCCAGTGGTAGCGCTGATGCTCTTCGTCGGTGAACATGGCTGAGGGCGTTTCTTCGCGGAGGCGAGCTGCGACGGCGAGACCGCAGGGGCCGGCGCCGATGATGATTATGTCGTATACTTCGCTGTGTGTTGATGACATTTTCCTGGTCTTGTCGTTGGATTTACTAACTAGGTACAGTAGGGGGTTGTAGAGAGGTTTATACTTTGGAAGCATTAGAAGGAAGTCATGGCCATAATCCATTGGGAGGGATTTCTATTATGAGTGTGGCATTGCAGTTCGCTACCTTCAAGGTCCCTATACTGATGAATTGAGACAAAGGTACTCATTCAAGTCTATTTGAGTACCTTCATAGCTAAGTCTATCCTCGAGGGTTAACGATCTTCATGGTAAGCTCTACGAGTACCTTGTGAGGATTCTAGTACCTTTGAGGTAATCTGCTCTTGATCGGATATAGTCAAAGTTTTGATATAAATACAGTGGTATACTACATGAGACTGGATTGATTAACAAGTTGCGGATAGAATCCGTAAGACGGCACGGGTTGAATTAAGACACTGAAATATTACCGAATTAGGAAATCATGCCCTACCTAGGTACCTGATGTCCGCTGGTTTGGGCATATTACGCTTCATTCAGGAGCTACATTACATATCTATCTTTCAGTATCTACTTTAACAAACTTCCAGTCAATGTCTCATTTCGCCTATAGTCGACTCACTAACGTCATAAAGAGGCGCAACTTGGCGCGCTTTTTCGATTTTTTATCGCATCAATAGCAAGAAGAAGTCTTCTAGTTCCATGCCTTGCTGTCACAATATTCATACAATAGCTCCAGCAGAATGAACCACCGCCAGAAATGTGGCTTACATTAAATATGTGAGAACGGATGTTATTTGGACTGACCATATCTGCTGTTCTAAATCTAAGTGACAAATGTAAAGGATATATATGCATGATATCCACGTTCAGTCGACTTCAATATCCATGGAGAACTGGATCGGCTCAGCCTTCTCTCCACAAATCCTGAAAGCGACCTGAACTTTACCGGAAATGCCCACGTCCTGCAGGACACCTGAGAGAGTTTCTCGAATGCGGGAAATAACATTCACGAAAGCGATTCCATTCTCTAGACTATTATTGATGCTGTTACTGCCACGCATGCTATCTCGCAAGGAAGGCAATCGTGAGCTTGTAGACTCCGATACTGAACGTATATTCGCGTCAAATGCATCGTCGCAGTCGCTTAAGGTTGCTGTTGCGTGGAATTATTAGCTACCAATTCATGAAACAATTAATAAAACGGAAATAATACCCAGAAAAGAGTGTGTGTTTCTCTCCTCAAAAAGATTGCTGTCCTCAAGAAGATTGCTGTCCTCAAGAAGGTTGCTGTCAAAAAGATTGCTGTCCTCAAAAAGATTGCTGTCCAAGGAGTTGAGATCATTTGTATACCCTGGAAAGTCACTATCGGTTACATCCAGAGGGAAAGGATTGACTGATTTAGAAGGGAGCGACGAGCTGTCCCCTAGAGTGAGAGCATGATTTTGGCCCGCTTGGCTGTGGGTAAGATATCGATATCTATATAGAGAGAGTCGAAAATACAAAATCCCAACATTAGAACCTCTGTTCAGGTTTATCTTTCTCTAACCAGTCTTGACATACCGATTTTTAGCGTCCAGGCCAGTTCGGCCTGGAAAGCAGGAATTCACAATCTGCTTCCAAGATGTACCGTATGTTCGTGTCGCTTCTAACAACAATTGGTCCTAACATAGGTGTTATCCGTTAGTAGACGGCAGAAAAAAGGCCTGCTAAGTGCTTCATATCTAACCTCTTGAGGATTCCAGCTACTCCTGTTCAGACCAGGGTCAAGAACATCAGTCCATCGTTTGAAACATTCTGGATGCCAGTCAGCCTCTGGGTATTCCCATTGTACTGTTTTGCGGATACACTGAATTTTTAAAATGGAGGGGTTTCTGTCTTACGATCGCCATTTCTTGTCTTTACTTCCGCGGCGACAAGGGTCCAGCTGGGCCGTTGAGAGTCAGAGATGCTTGCTTTCTCATCCTTTCCTTTTTTTTGGGTGACGAACGAGGTACCAAACCGGTTGACTGCATCTCTGAGCAGCTCGTCTTCTTCCGCAGACCAGGGCCCCAACATCATCGTTTGTTTCAATCGATAATGCCATCGTTTTCGGCAATCTTTATTGTTGCGATCGGGCAAACTAGACGCAATCACCTGCCAATCGATTTTTCCATCGTTCTCCGTGCCTAAGTATGTTAAACAGCATGAGATCAGTACCTTAATCAACCATGGAGAGAATACCATACATTGTAAGGATACGCGGCTTTTCAAAACCTCATCTTCGAGCGGCGTCCATCGCTTTCGAGATCGCCCTATCAGCATTGTATACAAGTCGATACCTATGCTTCGTATGATCTTAACATTCCACCGGAGGTTAAACCTCAGCCTGGATGGTTGAATTTACCCCCAACCGAAAATATGCCATATGTGTATGTATATAAATCAGGATTACTTCACGGCTATCCCGGATCTGGTGAGTGCAGCGCACAAGTGCACTCGCGCGCTGTTATTGGTTCTCAACCTTCCTCGATATAAAGAATCTCCTTTACTAAACTACCGCGCACATTCTTCTATATTATGATGCCAGATAGGTTTCATTCCTACACATACAATACAAGTTTGCATATCTAACGAAAATATACTACGGTTGTGCAAAGCTATGAGCCATTAATTTACGTAGTTTCCATCCAATAGCACCGCGTGCTGTTGGCAGTCAACCAGCTAATCGTTGATTTTTTGGTAGATCAAAGTCAAAGGCGAGTTAATGACGTCGGATATAACCTATAGGATGCCAAAGGGTACCAAGCCTTTGGGGGCCGCCGTTGATATACAGTGGTCTGTGTACGTACTAATAAGTTAAAGCAACAGACTATATAGATAGGGAAAGGATAGGGGCACACCACCCGAAGCTGGAGCCACACCCCCTAGAACTACAACCACACCCCCCAATTGCCGGATTGGGATAGCGATCAAAATCACTAAGTGCTTCACAACCAAGTCCTATCAAGAATTTTTTGGACTTCGTATGGAGAAGAAGTATAGTAATTAAGTGATAATATACATCATAGGTTGACTAGGAATAAGATTATAAACACAGTATTGGTATGCTTTAGCACAGATTGTTGATAGAGAATAACTAATCTATTAATGATGAGTACTTATATAAGAGATATCTAATTACCCGCGGGCCGCCCGTGCATCATAACTAATCTACTCGTATAAAGATATCTAATGTTTTTAACTGGGTTTTATATCATCTAACACTCTTTTAAACTCCTCTTAAACTGAGTACTATATAGGAATATATAGATAAGTATTTTTTACATGTTTAAAATACTGTACTCACTTATGATTAGAAGTTGGGGTGGGTGTTGTTCCTAATCCGGCAATTGGGGGGTGTGGTTGTAGTTCTAGGGGGTGTGGCTCCAGCTTCGGGTGGTGTGCACCTATCCGTTCCCTATAGATAGAGATAGCTAATTGTGAGTTGTCCGTGTAGTATCCGCCAATATCCTTATCTGTAAGAGCTGATACTGCAGTTGTAGGCTGTAGGATAGTTATATTAACAGAAGAATTTAATATATTCCAAGTACGAAAGGCTTCTGGCTAGCAAAGTCTTAAAGATAAGTCAAGTATCCTGTTCGATGGAAGAATGAATACTCAAGTTATCACAGTTAATTCAAGACAGTAGAAGAAACTAACTAAGTGTCTTTATATACATGAGTGGTTCGTACATATTGTACCCTAGGCTCTCGTATATTGCAATATATAGTCTCAACATACTATTTGTATGGCCACGATTACATAACTGCTGAATCTGACTGATCCTCTGACATGTACGTACGCAGTCCTAACAGAGGCTGATATGGCGGCTTACTCATATAGTCTCATGCCGCTTACTCACGGCTTTCACGTAAAATTCCATTCAGAGGGCTGACTGGATTGTCATAGCTCAAAGGATCTGCCAGGATCTGCAAGGGGCTCCAACTTTTAGCTCCATACTCCGTACGTACTTCCAAACGAGACTACAGTTCAACATCAAATATCCTAGTTCCGGCCCCATCTTAGCGTTTCCACAGTTTTACGTACCTTATCTGCAATCCAAATGAAGAAATATTTCCAATCCGTAATCGCCACTCATATCTGCAGGTATTACTATGTACGTAGTAGTAACGTTTACTTTGCATCGACGCAGGCATGGATCACTATCGCCCAGAATGCCTACTTGTTCCCCTTCGAATTTATCTCATGGCCGCTGAATTCATAACAAAGAGACGTGACACAGTCAGTACGTTAAATACAGCTTCAAATAATTGAGCACTGAGTCTTATGATGTACTAGGCCTGGATTCGTTAAGAATCGGGCAAGCCTCGAGACCGCAAAAGCGATATCTAGCCATGTATTGACCGCAGCGTACATGACTTTGTGTTGATATTGATATTTAGATTCTAACGTTGACACGTCTTTGTACAACTCTTCTTTAGTCATGGTTATAAAACGAGTCTGCTAATCTGCTGATCTTGTCAATATAAGCAGCTTGACTAAGCTATATCAATTTCTTGCTTCTATCCCAGATAACTCTTATTCCAAGGAACCACTGCAATGAGATTGTATACTGGTATAACTTTATTGAATTATGACATAACTGTT
Organism: Talaromyces sp. PYS2103; assembly: GCA_023625975.1. Classification (NCBI taxonomy): domain Eukaryota; kingdom Fungi; phylum Ascomycota; class Eurotiomycetes; order Eurotiales; family Trichocomaceae; genus Talaromyces; species Talaromyces sp. PYS2103. The sequence goes on along the minus strand of JAMAGB010000007.1, from coordinate 396,528 downwards.
TCTTATCGAAAAGTGGAAATCATGACGAAAACGTAGATGTGGTCAAAACAGCCATTGTCAGACTATCAATTGTCGTTGTAGGCTCTAGCAGTGCTAGCGATGATCCCCCCCGACCGAAATTCTGCAAGCACCAGTGACGCATCTCCGAGGCAATCATACTGTCTAGCCCGAAGTGTGAAAGAGGGACGTTTGCATCCATCTGATCGGTCGAGATGAAGAGCAACGCAGCAAGCTTTTCGGTAAATATCTGACGAATGAGGCTCGAGTGGTCCGCTACTGGAGTCTCTTGCAGTCGATCACGAATGGAAAGCTGCATATCTCTTGCGTTGCGCTGATGTGAATGTCTTACGGAACCACCGTCAAAATCGTCAGTAAGAGCACGCGTAATGATTGAAAACCTGGGGTCACCCATCCAAAACGCGTCGTCGTAGCGATGATCGTTGTCGTGTTTCAGTTTATGTGGATCCAGACCGAGAATGATGTGTGATGATTCTGGCTCGAGTGCACGTTGACTTGTATGGTGAGGAGTGAATAGTTTGGGGTATAGATTCCTCAACTCCAGCTCTGTTGTCGCGGAAAACCCATTACGTTTCATGTTCTGAATCAATTGGCGGTTTATACTTGCAAAGCCCACATCAGACAACACATCGAATGCGACTGAGAGAGCGGGTAGTCCTTGTTGGCGACGGTACTGAGCGAAGCTGTCGAGGAAGGCATTCGCTGCACAATAGGCTGCCTGTGTAGCGCTTCCCATTGTGGCAAGAAATGAACTAGTCATCAAAAAGAAGTCCAATGATGTGTTCTCAAGAGCCTTGTGAAGATTGATAGCTCCATGAGCTTTGACATTTCGAGCCTTCTCGAAATCACTCAGGGGCATAGTATGAAATTGGACATCCTGCGAGTTGATCAGCTTTGGAGGAAGGGCACTTTTGAATAGAATAAAATAACACTTACACACAAGGCCATAGCAGCATGGACAACTCCCTGGATTGGTTTAGGAGCGGAGGATATAGCTCTCTCAACATCTGCCAAAACGGATACATCTCCTTGAACGACAGATACGTCGATACCCCGATTCAATAAATCTTGAACGAAGCGAGCTGCCTCTCGATTGTTTGTCCCGGAGCGAGAGAGAAAAACAAGGTGGGTAGCTCCCCTTTCGACCATCCACAATGTCAAGCTTCTTCCAAGGCCACCCAAGCATCCAACGAGCAAGTAAGAACCATTTGGAGAAAACGTAACCTCGTTTGACGTTTTCCGGATCTGGAAAACGTGAATAAAATAGAAGCATAACTGGAGAGGGAACAATCTTACTGTCAATTGCGTCTCTGGCTCTTGGAGCGAAAGAACGATCTTACCCATGTGTACACGTTTGGCCATGAATGACATTGCCTCTGCAAGTTCTTGAATTGGAAATTTGGTGAGCGGCATGATAGGGTAGATTTTACCGTTGCTTAACAAATCGACCATTTCATCCATTAGACTGTTCACATGTCAGCATTACAGCAATTGAAGGGAAAGTACCTTGAGGAACATACGCCGAGAGAAGAGTAGGATTTTGTCTCGATACAAGTTCAAGATCAAACGACGCAAAAGTTGCATTTCGGGAGAATACATCCATCTCTAGTTTGCCGTGTCGAAGCACTTGCATTCTGCCTACATCGATAAACCGACCAAGGGGAGCGATGGATCCCCATAACTCTTGAAGGGTCTCATTGTTGGCGCTGGAGAGGATGACATTCATCCCTATTCCATCACTGGCTCTCATTATCTCGTCAGTCTTTACACTGTCTGAAAGAAGGATGCGCTCTTCCGGGATTTTAAAGCTTTCTATCAAGAAGCGGCGTTTTGAATCGTTTCCAACTGTGGCGAAAACCTACAAAATGTAGAAACGTTAATATTAGCTCTTGATATCGGATGTCACTCGTCAAAGAAGATTACATACTTCAGCCTTGAGCATCTGGGCAATGACGATAGCTGCAATTCCCAATCCACCGGATGCCGAATGAATCAAAACTCTCTTCATCTCGAACTATTAGCAAACCGCAGACAGACCGTTTTAATCAAGGCAGGGATTTACCTCTCCTTCTCGGAGACGAGCGAGATGTTGTAGGGCATATATCGCTGTAGCATAAACAAGTGGCATTGATGCAATGGCCTTCACACAATCGTTATTAATGTATCTTAAATGCGTCGGAAGATCTTACCTCGAATGAGTGCCGAGTCGGTATTTTTCGGACTGTATGCTTTCCGACGCGGATGAAGTTTCCAAAATTCCCCTGCGCAATTCCAAACACTCGATCTCCTGGCGTGAATTCGACAACACCTTCTCCCACGCGGCTGACTACCCCGGTAAACTCATTGCTGAGATTGTCGCCATCGAAATTCCCACTCGCAACACCAAGATCCTAGTTTGAAGTTTAGAATCCTTGAGAAAAGGGAATGTGATATAATCAGCATGATTCACTTACGTGCATGTTGAGGCCAATAGCTTTGCATTGCACTTCCACATTGTTGGCTTCAAGCGGTAGCTTTGCGTTGCGATCTTCCACTAAAAACAGATTCTTAAAAGATCCTGCAATTTTAATATCGTATTTGAATCCCTTAAAATTGTAATAAGACAAGCTCTCAATAGCTGGCTTGTTCTTCATACTAATTGTGACCTATTTGGTTAAAAAGGTAAGGACGTACACGGGATATACTAAAATTCACATAGAACTATTTCACTTTACCCGAGCGATACAGATGTACCAGATCTGGTTGCTGTCGTCGGAATGGGTAAGAAGAAACCATACATTGACTACACTCCTTGCTAATGGAAACCACAAGGTTGTCGATGGCCTGGCGACACTCAATCCCCATCCGAACTATGGGATTTTCTTCTGGATGGAAAATCTGGCCAGACAGATATCCCAAAAGAACGCTTTAATATTGATGCATTTTACAATGCTGACGGAGACCGACCTGGAAGTTGCGTCACGAAAGGTGGATTTTTCTTGAGAAATGATCCACGTAATTTCTCTCCGGCTTTCTTCGGAATCAACCCCAAAGAAGCAAGAAGTATTGATCCTTCCCAAAGGAAACTCTTGGAAGTGGTGTATGAGGCATTCGAATCGTCCGGGACAACCTTGGAACAGCTATCAGGCTCCAGCACAGGGTGCTTTGTCGGAAACTTCAACTACGATCACCAGCTTATGCAATATCGGGATGCAGAATATCCAGAGCCATATGCAGTTACAGGCGGTGGCATTACAATTCTAAGTAATCGAGTAAATTATGTTTTTAACCTGCAGGGACCTAGTATAACCTTGGACACGGCATGTTCAAGTTCTATGGTAGCTTTTCACCTGGCGTGCAAATCGATTATGTCTGGTGATTGCAATGGCGCCGTCGTCGCAGGCTCAAACTTGATCTTGTCACCAGAATGCCAGATATTCTCCACAAGTTTAGGAGCTGTTTCCCCAACTTCAACATGTCATACCTTTGACGCAGCGGCTGATGGATATGCTCGTGCAGACGGAGTTGGCGCTATTTACCTCAAGAGATTGAGGGATGCTATCCGGGATGGGAACCCGATTCGAGCTGTTGTTAGGGGAACAGCAATCAACGCGTAGGTCAAGCACTATGTGCATTGTTTATTTCTTGTCTCTAAAACGTCCCAGAAACGGTCGCACAGGAGGAATCTCACACCCGGATTCTCGAGGACAGGAAAGGGTCATTCGCTGTGCTTATGAGGATGCCGGTTTGTCCTTCGATCATACAGGCTACTTTGAGTGTCATGGCACAGGAACCCCTGTGGGAGATCCTTTGGAGGTGGCTGCGATCTCGAGCGTGTTCAAAGATACCAGAGAAGAAAAGCCTTTGTTGATCGGCGCAGTAAGTAGTAACTTCATTTTCATGGACCTAAATTAACTCATTGATCACTGCAATTAGATCAAACCCAATCTTGGACATAGCGAATCTGCAAGTGCCATGGCTGGTATCATGAAAGTTGTTCTGGCATTAGAAAATGGCATGATTCCTCCAACCATCGGACTCCAAAATCCAAACCCGGAGAGTAAGTTGGGCTCAATGAATTTTCAACTTCTTCAATATATTGACTTGATTTTAGTTGACTTTGTCCGGTCTCGAGTGCAAGTGGTCACTGAGGCTACAGAATGGCCTGCACTGCCTATTCGCCGAGCGAGTGTGAACTCATTTGGATACGGGGGGGCTAACGCTCATGTTATTCTCGACTCGGCAGAATCCGTCATTCCGGGTTATCGACGAGTTACCAAAAAGCCAAAAAATCGAAATGAAATCCATCATGGTGATACCAACGGAACAAATGGTACAGAAGGGGACCATTTTCGATCCCAGTACCTCTTGAGCTTTTCTGCCCACGATGAAGAGACATTGAAAAAAAACGTCGCAGCCATTAACGCAGAGGGTGATTCTTGGCATATCGATGACCTCGCTCATACGCTTGGGGCTCACAGGACAAAGTTTCTCCACAGGGCGTATGCAGTTTGTCAGGAAGGGGAGATCAACTCCCTGAATTCCGAATCCATCGTCTTTCACAAGGCTGCTGGAGTGGTGGATAAGGAACTTGTCTTTGCTTTTACAGGTATGTTCGGACAAGACATATTGTGCGTTTAGGCTAGTTCTAATGAAACAAATCAGGCCAGGGTGCCCAGTGGCCAAAGATGGGATTACAACTGATGGATCAGTTCCCTTCTTTTAGAGGGACAATTCGTTATCTCGATAAATGCCTACAAACTCTTGCGGACCCGCCTTCATGGACACTCGAAGGTACGATGCTATTCCGGGGTCTAACCGTTTCTACTAACCATGCATTTTGAAGATATATTGTCCCAAGGTACCTCGGTTCATAAGTCCCATATATCTCAGCCTATATGTACTGCTATACAAATCGCCTTGGTTGACCTTTTGAAAGTTTGGGGAGTCTCTCCCACAGGAGTTGTTGGCCATTCCTCCGGTAACTTTTCATTTTTTTTTACCTACTTGATGCAAGGAAGTCAGCAGCCTGATATATTCTAGGTGAAATTGCTGCCATATACGCCCTATCGAAAATGACTTCGTCACAAGCCATCAAGGTTGCCTATTACCGTGGCAAGTACGTTGCTCAAGTCGACGAGAATGGATGTATGTTGGCGGCTGGGTTGGGATCCAAAAATGCCGCTGATTTCCTGCACCGTGAGAATATCCAGGCTACAGTGGCGTGCCACAACTCTCCCACAAGTGTCACATTAAGCGGTGATGAACAAGCCCTGCACGACATTCACGCTAAGCTTACAAAAGATAATATTTTTTCTCGGCTGATCAATACAGGTGGCAAGGCTTATCATTCTCCCCAAATGAAAGCTGTCGGTAGTGCTTACGAGGATTCCCTCGTTAGCATTGGCTTGCCCCGGGTTGGAATTGACAGTGCCTCAGACAAGACAAACGTGGTGAAATGGATCTCTACTACAGATCTTTCTCAGACAGTTGTCGATGCGCGGTACTGGAGGAAAAACTTGGAAAGCCCTGTTCTATTCGACGAGGCCGTTCAAGAGTTACTTAGAACAGCTAAGGTCGGTGCTGTAGTGGAAATCGGCCCTCACAAAGCATTACACGGATACTTCAATCAGATTTTCCAAGACTTGAAGTCGAATGATGCGAGCTTTGTTCCCCCTGCCTATATTCCGACGTTGATTCGAGACAGCAATAGTGTAACAGATCTTCTACGTACTAGTGGAGAACTGTTCATCCGAGGATATCCTGTTGATCTCTCCGTTGTTAATTCGGTGGAAATTGCAACTGCTATGGATCTTACGAAAGTAACAAGAGAGCATGGGCGTGTTATCCCAGACCTCTCGCCATACCCCTGGTCGTATGGGAAGGTTCTCTACAAAGAAAATCGATGGACGAAAGAGTGGAAAAACAGGAAACATCCCAGGCACGACCTGCTGGGAAGTCTTCTTCCGGGAGGTTCCAAGAGCATCCCGACTTGGAGAAATATCGTCAGACAGAAAGATTTACCGTGGTTGTTACATCATAAGGTATGTTCAGCATATATTTGATAATTAATGGCCGGCATCCCAAGACATGAAACTGAAAGACTACAGCTTTCCGACGACGTTATTTTTCCTTCAACAGGGTATCTCGCCATGGCTGTGGAGGCAGTGACTCGACTCCATGAACAAAATGGTGGAGATCGACTGGATATTGAGGTCTTTGAGATTCGCGACGCTGTTCTTCACACGGCTTTAATTATTCCTGACTCTGATGATGGCATTGAAACAATTTTCCATCTGTCTCCCGCTCAAGTCAATAATTCAGTCGACTCGAAGAGATGGTTTGACTTTCAAATCAGCTCATTCTCAGTACCAGAAGACCCGGATTCTGATGGAGTCTATACGCAGCATGCTAGAGGTCGTATCGGAGTGCATTTGCGACGTTCTGGTAAGGAGGCGATTTATTTTTCAAAACTTTTTGCTAATGCCAGGTTTCTAGAACGGAGCCATCGACTAAAACCGTTACCTGACACACCTACTCGTTCTGTAGTGTCATGTGAATTATGGTATAAGAAATTTGCCTCACTAGGTCTCCACTATGGGGAAAGCTTTCAAGGACTTCGAGAACTGGTATCACTCTCTCATATGGGATGCATGCGAGGGAAAATCGACCTTCATCGGATTGCCGTCTCTGACGAGATGGAATCACGATATGAAATTCACCCTGCTGCATTGGATGCCGCGATGCAAATGACTTTAATTGCTGCTTATGACGGAAGATCTGGGTCCATGGCAACAGCTTACATGCCAATTTGTTTTGGCAACATAAAGATTTTTTCTAATGCTAACAACTCTCACAATGGCGTGGTGGATGGATTCTGTCGTGCTGAGCGAAAGGGGGTTCGAAACATTCACGCAGAACTCCGAGTATCCCTACCGGATGGTTCTCCCTTGCTGACTGTTGAGGGTCTGTCACTTGTAGTGTCAGATCATAACTTGTCTATTGATAAACTCGACAGAAATCCGTACAGTCGTATGGTTTGGAATCCTGACATTTCGAGCATGTCGACCAAACGTATCGGAGAAATTCGACCACCTGTTCAACTTTCTGATGATGCGGTGTTCCCAAGGTTGAACCGTTTGGCCCTGATGCAGATCGCTCAGTTCCGTGCTACCCATGGTCACACATTCCAAGAAGGCTCTACACAGGAATTCCTACAACGCAATCTCGATTGGATGACTAGGAAAATCCAGCTGGCATCTCAAAACCAGCTCCCTGGGATTTCTGGTGCCAAGGGTATCATTGAATTATCAGTCGAAGAGCGAAGCCAACAGATAAGAGAACTATCTTCTGCGTTGAATGAGGTGTCGAGTGAGTCGAGACTTATGTGTCGCATTTACGAAAATCTTCCGGTAATCTACTCTGGCGAGATCACGGGTATTCAAGTTGCCTTGCAAGACAATCTTCTCGCAGACAACTACAATTCCGGTCAGATTTATCTGGAAGGAAATGACCGACTTGCCAGTGTTGTAGCAATGATAGCTCATGGAAACCCTTCCATGAACATCTTGGAAGTAGGTGGTGGGACAGGAAGTGTGACAAGACCGATTCTCAGCAAACTTGATGGCGATAGCATCTTCAGAAGGTACAAGCAGTACACTTTTACTGACATTACTGCGTCGTTTCTGGGAACTGCTGAAGACCAATTCGGACATTATAATGACGTCGCATTCAAAACTTTCGACATGGAATCCGATCCTGCATCTCAAGGATACCAGCAGGATTACGATCTTGTAGTCGCTGCAAATGTCAGTACTCTGATATTATTCTAGTCTGCGAGTGAGGGAAGGCTTATTAAGCTAATACAAAACAGGTGATTCACGCAACCACCAGTATCAAAAACACACTAGCCAATATGAGACGGGTGGTAAAAGATGGAGGGAAGATGGCCTTGCTGGAATTGACTTCGTGTATGTCTATGAATCAGGCATGTCATTCAAGTGATTGCACTTGCAGCTGACACCGTTTTAGCTCAACTTAGCGCTGGTCTGGTTCTGGTAGGTGCAGTCAGACGTCAGTCCGAATGATGGAGATTCATTAACATTTCTCAGGGAACATTCTCCGATTACTGGAAAGGAAACAGCGATGTCGACTATCCACGAACTGACGGCCCTTTCTTGACCAAAGAACTTTGGGAGAGGGTCCTGAAAGAAGCAGGTTTCTCCGGTATTGACTTTTATCTAGATGATTATGCTGATAATTCAGCCATGACCGTAATCGTCACAACTGCTCTCCCCCTAACAAAACTGACGAACGGAGTCCATGATCACCGTGGTCATGATACAGTTTTGGTAAGCTCGAGAATGTGAAATCTAAGCCTCTGGACCCTTTATTAATCGTTGTTCCTCAGATTTATCGCAGGAGATCTACCCCCTTGATGGAAGCTGTGATGAAAGAATTGAAAACAAATGCACCCGGGATTCGTGCCATCGCTCTATCTCAGCTTCAAACCTTGGACCAGGTGGAAAACTGCATCGTCATTGCGGAAACAGAAGGACCGTTATTTTCGGATGTTAACGAATCCGAGTGGGATGGGCTAAAGTATCTCTTTGGCAGTGCAACATCAGTCCTTTGGATTACAGCAGGTAGTCTGATGTCTGGTGGTGATGCGAGAGCAGCAATGATCAGTGGCATAGCGAGGGGATTACGAACAGAATCTCGCAATCTCAACTTAGTAACGCTTGATCTTGAACAGGGGGAATGTTCTGGTGATGCGATCGCAGCTACAGCGTCGACGATCATTAGCCACTGGAAGCGCACGCTGAATGGCAATCTGAACCACAACAAGGAATTCCGGCGGCAAGGTGGGATTGATTATATAAGTCGTCTGTATCCTGATGTCAAGATGAACGAAAAGTTGAGCGACGCAATTACGGCGGTACCATACCAAAACGTCTCACACAAACCGTTTAGGATTGCTACATCTTCACCTGGAACATTGAGCGGTCTCTACTTCCATGACGATGATACCTTTGCCGTAGAACTCGCTGCGGATGAAGTGGAAATAGAAGTGAAAGCAGCCGGTCTCAATATAAAGGTTCAGTTCATGTGCATATTACAACTCGTGTGAGAGATTTGCTAACTGTCGTTTTCCATATGGTAGGATGTATCAGTTGCAACTGGGAGACACGCCTCAAACACCTTTAGTGATGAGTGCTCAGGTGTCATTACGAAGGTTGGATCAACGGTTAGTTGCCTAAAACCTGGAGACAAAGTAATTTGCCAGAGCTTTGCAAATTTCGGAAACGTCATTCGAGTTAAATCGGACTTCTGTTATCCGATCAATCAAGACATCAGCTTTGAGGTGAGTGAACAAGAAACATCTTGCTAACCGAAGCCGACTGATTGAGCTTTTAGGCCCTTGCGACTATTCCTGTTGTCTTTTGTACTGCTATTTACGGCTTAATGGATCTTGGTCGCCTGGAAAAAGGCGAGGTATGGCCTATCATTGAAATTTACATCTCAATTCAAGTCTAATATGAGTTTTAAGACGGTTCTTATACAATCTGCTACCGGAGGCGTCGGTCTTGCAGCTCTTCAGATTGCTATGCATTGCAAAGCGCAGGTGAGTGGATTCTGGGTCTGAAAATTTATTTCTGTAGCGCTAACTAATGAATGACAGATATTTGTGACTGTGGGAACTACTGAGAAAGAAGAATTTGTTACTCAGAATTATGGAATTCCGGCCGAACGGATTTTCAACACCTACGACGAATCCCTGACGGAGAAGTTACTCGATGCAACTGATGGGAAAGGATTTGACGTGATACTCTCAACCGTTCGTGGCGAAAGAATGCACGAGACTTGGCAGTGCATCGCACCTCTTGGTCGTTACATCGAGATTGGTCGAACAGAAGTAATTGACAATGGCAGACTCAGTCTAGATGTCTTCAGGCGCAATGCGACTTTTACTTCTTTTGATCTGGAAAAGCTAAGCGAACAAAAACCGGCTCTTGTTGGAAGGTTTGTGTTCATTTGAACAATTATCCTCGATCAATTCGCATAACAAGCTGATTCCTTGATTTCTCTCCCTAGGTTACTGCGAAAGGTTGGTGACCTGCTCATCTCCGGCGCAATCAAACCAATCTACCCAATTACAAAGTATCATATTTCCCATGTAGCAGATGCTATGTTGTACCTCTCCAAAGGTATTCACATTGGCAAGATTGTTCTTTCTTACGACAACGATGACACCCCTATCCAGGTAAGTTTAACATGAGTTGGATCTACATTATTTGCATAACGTTCTGAATTTCTTCCGTCAGTATCTTCATCCTTCGCAAAAAGCTGTGATCGATCCTAGTGCAACCTACATCCTGGTTGGTTGTCTAGGGGGCCTGGGACAAAGCATCTCCTCGTGGATGGTGAAAAAGGGAGCAAAGAACCTTGTGTTCATTTCCCGTTCCGGAATAAATAATGACAAGAGGCGTGAATTTGTCGCAACTCTTGAAGCACGAGGAGCTCACGTGCAAGTGGTTTGTGGCGATGTTTTAGATCCTGTGAATATCAGGAAAGCTATCTCTGTTGCACCTTCTACCATTAAGGGTGTTATCCAGGGTGCCTTAACGCTGAATGTGAGTTAGGCCTGGGACAAAGTGAAAGAAAGACCAACAAAAACTAAATTATACCCAGGATGCGTTATTCAAGAACCTGAATGTTGACAAATTTCACGCGACAGCTGATACTCGAGTTCAAGGAACTTTGAACTTGCACAATGCTTTCCTTAATTATCCACTCGATTTCTTCCTAATGCTAAGCTCATGGACAGCTATGTTTGGTACGGCTACGCAGAGCAATTATCTTGCTTCGAGTTCTTTTCTGGACGCATTTGCTCGCCAGCGGCGAAGTCTAGGTCTTCCAGCATGTTCTCTCAGTTTGAGTCAGATTCTTGATGTTGGAATAGTCAGTCAGATGCCAGAATACCAGGCAGCACTGCTACGGAACGGATTCTACGGCAACGGAGAAGACGAGTTTTTGGAATTTATTGAGTCATCCATTAGTGGTGGCATTTCGTCTCCATCTGAGTCGTCATTCCACCTTGATCCTTTGTCTCCAGGGCACCTGCTTGTCGGTATCGAACCTAAAGGGTTAATGGAACTAAGCAAAGATTATCCTCTGAATGAGATGGTCTGGAAAGATGACCTGCGATTCAGCATCTTGCTGCAAGCAACGACGTCTCTAGGCGATCGGCTCGGTGCTGGAGGGTCCAACAATGGTCTTGGTAGAGAAGGAGATAAAGAAGATGACGTGTTGGGAATGATCAAAAACCGAGTTGCCCGATTGATGTACGTGCCCGCAGAGGATATTGATATCGCGATGCCCATAAATCGCTACGGGATGGACAGCATGATTGCCGCCGAGCTGCGAAACTGGTTTTTTAGTATGTTCGGGATTAACATACGTCTACTAACGCTCCTCAGTCAAACTACTACTGTGGAATATCTTGCTGCTCAAGTGAAATGATCAAGGAGGGGGCTCCGGGAAGTTTTAGTTGATAATGCTATGTATCTTGAAATCTTGATAATTTTGATGATTGCGTACGGTCGATGGTTTGCGCATATTACGCTTCATTCAGGAGCTACATTACATATCTATCTTTCAGTATCTACCTTAACAAACTTCCAGTCAATGTCTCATTATGTATTAACTCAAATATGTGCATACAACGTGCCCTAGCATTGGGGTCATGAAGCGAGTGGTATAATGCCCGGGTATCCAAAAATATCAAATAACGAAATTCTGCAAGATTTCTGTCCACCCTCAAGAACAAAGAGATATACACATTCTCAAGTAAAAATCCCAATCTGCATTCCGAGCTTAATAACTGGGCCCACCAACGGTCACACTCAAGATAGATGGGTTAGCAGACGAGACAGTACCAGAAGCATTCTCACCATCCACCGAAGGGTTAACATCATCATAAGCAAAAGCATAGCCCTTCCCATCAATCTCATACTTGTGCACAATGGCTGAGTAATAGTTGGACGGCGCGGAGGAGGGGTAGTACCAGTCCGCCCCAAGACTGGGCTGAACATTACCACCGGGGAGCAACAACGTACCACGATTGAAAGCAGCGCAGAGACGGGGTACAGTAGCCTGGTGAACAGCTGAATATGATGGACCGGTCACAAAGGGTCCAGAGGCGCAGCCAAAGATATCAGCTGTAGAAGGCCTGCTATGGTAGATGCCGTCGTCCGGACAATCCAGGGTGTCGCCGCTGACGATGCAAGAGACATTACCGGCATCGTTTTGAGTGTCGATTACGAGCGGCGTGTTGGTGTAATCGGCCCAGACCTGATTCACGTAGTCGTCAAAATAGTTCTCAAAACCACTGCCGTGGTTAGAAGCCATGTAGTCATTCGGTGACTGGACTCGTATCACAGTGCCGTCGATGGATTGACACAGAGCATCCCACGGCAAACCGTCCTGTGCAGCTTGAGCGGTCAGATCATTGCAAACACTAGTTACGGCGTCTGCCGTGAGACCAAGGGTGGTTTGAACACCGCCAGAGGTATCTGTGAGCGACATTCCGAGAGGCAAGCCGACAAAGTCGACGTAGCTGATGTTGGCGTAGATGCCACCTTCGGCCGTATAAGTAAACTCAATGAAACCCCAGTTGATAGCAGCGCTGGGATCAGCGGGGTTGCTCTGCGAAGGCTGGACAATGGAGAAAGTGCCATCGTCGCGTCCAACGGTGAAGAACTGGAGCTCGCCAACTGCGAACCAGACACGTGCTGAGATAACGTAGCTGGGGATCGTGATCGTGGTGGTTGATCCTTGGGCATTGAGTGGGATAGCGATGGGCTCAGTGACGGGTGCAGGGGTGCCGTAAGCAGTGGATTGTGCTGTAGGGTAGTACCACGAGAAGTCTGGAGTCAGCATAACGGGAGCATTGTTCTTGCTCGGATCTTGACCGTTGACGTAGCAATTCACTGAGCCGGCGATGTTGTTGGTAATGGTGAGTGTTAGAGAGGTGCCGTTCGCGGGTTTGATTTTGCCTTTGCTACTTGATGCTGATATCGTTCCGTTGATTGTGTCCTCGGAGTTAATGATCAGGTCAGAAGCATCTCCGGGGTGCAGTTCTGTTGGTCGAGCAATTGTTGGTGCGATGACGCTCAAAGCAGTAGCCAGAGCCACGACGTACTTGCTTAAGCCGAGCATAATCGTGATGATGAAATGAAATAATTGGAAGGCTGTTTTAAGAAAGACTTTGACTTTTACAAGCTGGTAAAATTGAAAGATGTATATCAAACACCTCGAATATCAAATAAGGGGTGAGGAGCGCAAACCACAGGAATGAAATTTGCACAGACAACAGCGTATCTCCAAACACAGTCACAGGGCTTGACAGTGAGATGTCTACTGACATAGGGCTCTACGATTTGAAAGATAGCCATGTCTTATATCTTCTATACCTGCAAGATTACTGGAACAGCCATGTGACAAGATCGACAGTAGCAAATAGCAGCTAATGCATCGGGTTGCTTGCCCCAGAGCCCCTCTTCTTAGGCATGGGATTGTAACGGGAATCTCTAGCCAAGCTGGTAGAGTCAGGATCTGGACACATAAAGTGGGCACTGGCAGAGAGGCAAGATGGGTCTGAAGCCGCGTAACAATTCTAAATGCTAGAAGTCAATGCCCATATTTGATTGGCTCCATCATACCAAATTCTACTACTCTACTAATTTGTGCCCCCTAAAATCTTCGTCAGTTATTCACTTTGCAGTAAATAAGTAAAACGAATCTCACGGTAGTGCAAAACGGTCCCCTGTGCAGAGTAGCAATGGGTTGTCATCTGGGGACCAAGCTAGCAGAGTATATAACATGTGGACCAAAAGCTTGGGTGAGGCTAATACCTGCTTAGGTAAAGAAAGCTTCGGGGCACGGGGATGTGCTCCATGAACGACGTTGCATGGTTCTTAATCCTGGTAAGTAAGCATCCAAACTAGGGCTAAATATGAAACCCTGGGACGGCTCATCTTTTCGTATGCCATACAGACCATTACATGGGCAAATGGGCACGTATGCCGGAGATTAGCCGGGGCTCTATAGGTTTGGCTCTTAGAGCAGCATTCCTCGTATATTTGAAGAGCAATAGTTAAGAATCGAGTATTAAACTGAAGGTACCTGCCATGCCGACCTGGCAACATGGTAATAAATCGAGTTGTAATTAATACGGTGGTGCGTATTAGCCCTAAGAGCGGACCAAGCCTTCATGATGAAGAACGCCGCTTTGAATAATTTTCAAAATTGCATTGTCAGGTGAATAAATGTAGAAGCCACTGATGTATTACTCAAATGTCTGTGCATCGAAATCTCTCCGTAAGTAAGTCCGGAATCATAGAAGAGGTTCAACGATACCAGGGAGACCGCAGGAATCTTTGCGCAATGTGACTTCCCAGATGCTGCCATCAAAACTATTGAGTTATCAAGACCTATATCAGGATTGACTGACTACTTAGTACACATTAGTACATCAGGGTGGTAGTTATATACCATCCTCCCTCCGCTTAACAGTCGATGATTCTGGTCGCCATTTGTTGGTCTGGTTCCCTACCACAAAGCACGTAGACAGCCAAGAAGGAGAATTTTTCTAACCCGAGTAATAAGATCCTATAAGGAGAGTCTCAAAGTTTGTGTCTCATTGGAGAACTACTCCTTTGGTCGTGGTTCCTTGAAGTAAATAGCCGAACCATGGAATTGGCGATGAATGATTTGAAGCCACGACCAGGTACAAAAGATTGGTACACTTCTTTTTCCTTTATTTTTCTTTTCACTGACCCCGCTCTTTAAAGCCATCTCGAAAAATTCCGTTCAGTTTGATTCCATGAATCATGGATTTGTCTGTCAGGTAGAGTGTTACTGAATGGAAAAAAAGACAAGACAGATCTCGGATATAGGGCACTATATTCGGGAATTTGACCCATTGTCCATATTGTCTGCAATTGACCTAAGTGCCTTGATTAGATCTTCAACTATATCGAATTAGACGCCGGTACCTAGGTAGTCAAATAGGGCCTTGCTTGATTACTGAAAGCTCTTTTAGCCACTTCGGCTGTCGTTTACATAGCACCCGTCGGAAGCATCAAAGGCAGGGCGGCCGGAACTGCTTTGATAGCACATAGAGTTAAGATAAAATCCACTAAGAGGAGTCCAATAGAAAATGACTGGACAAATATCGAACTCCTGTCACATGTCATGACCTCGGGAGGAAGTGCCTAGGAAGGATATATACATGTATCCATCGCCAATCATTTACCTAGCCCTAACCCCGTCCACGGGTGACCCTCAGGAACCGAAATCACTTCAAATGTAAGGGGGGTTTTTACAGAGAAGGAATGAGAAGAAGGATTCTGTGCGAATCAAATGTATAAGATAGATTCGGAACATTGATATCATCTAGCGAGCTGGAAAGCCTAGGTACAATATATAGCTCTATATACAGTGAGCAGGCAACAGCCAATCATAGCAGAGATGAAGGGTGATCAAAAATAGCGGGCGGCTACCCTTGGATTCGTAAAGCCAGTCTGAAACAACAATCAATTTTGATGATTCAACATGTCAGTGATTGGTCGTAGTCTGGGAAGAGGTCTTCCTAGGCCTCTCTTCTTTAGACATACACTTAAGACCGTCATTTTTCCTCTCCGCCGGACGTTAGTGA
The DNA here is from genome assembly GCA_023625975.1 of Talaromyces sp. PYS2103. Taxonomy (NCBI): domain Eukaryota; kingdom Fungi; phylum Ascomycota; class Eurotiomycetes; order Eurotiales; family Trichocomaceae; genus Talaromyces; species Talaromyces sp. PYS2103. The sequence goes on along the minus strand of JAMAGB010000007.1, from coordinate 380,810 downwards.
ATGATATGGCTCCTCGACCTGGCCTTATGCCTCGTGAATTCCCTACGTCAGGGTTTGTGAAATTAAACCACTCGGAGAAGATCGAGGAACAAACACTCCCACTCTATGTTGCGGAAAACTATTATCCCACTCAGATCGGTGAAGTTTTTGCATTCCGATATCAGGTTGTTTCCAAGCTTGGATATGGTACATCTTCAACCACCTGGCTTTGCCGAGACCTCCAGTAAGCATCCCAAGCAATATTCAGGTACGGGTGTCTAATGAAATTAGAGAGCATTGTTTCTACACGCTCAAGATTTGTGTCAGGGGACATCAACCTGATCATGAAATGGCTATCTCCGAGCATTTGAAGAATTCAGACCATCATTTTGGAAAGCAGCTTGTTCGCCTCGTCATGGATTCCTTTGAGGTTGTTGGACCCCAGGGGAAATACGCATGCTTGCTTTATCAACCTCTTGGAATGAATTTGACGGAATTTCAAAATTTGCTCCCTGATAATAAGTTCCCAAAAGGACTCATTCAGAGAACTATCCAACTCGTTTTGATATCAGTGGCTTTCTTGCATCAAAACAACGTTGTTCATACTGGTAAGTCATGTTTTCTGAAGCAAAGATGGTGCGCTGACTCTGACGATAGATATCTCGTCAAATAATATATTGCAAGGAATCGAGGATACTTCTATTCTTTGCCAGATTGAGGAAGATGAGATGAAGCACCCAATTGCCAGGAAAGTTTTGCCGGGTCGTAACATTTACTATTCCCGCCCAATGCCTGTTAATGAAGCTTTACCTGTACTTTCTGATCTTGGTGAAGCTCGACTTGGAAGCCAAAACCACAACGGTGATATTATGCCAGGTATTTACCGAGCACCTGAAGTTATACTAGGAATGGATTGGGATTGCAAGGTTGATATCTGGTCGGTTGGTATGATGGTAGGTTGACTATTCATTTCCTCTTAGTTTGCAACATATCTCTGCAAAGTACTCCTTCATAGTACCTAGGTAGCTGATGCTTGACCCAGGTTTGGGATCTGGCGGAGGGTAGTCATCTCTTTTTTGCGAAGAAAGATCGCATTCTAGATGATGAACAGCACTTAGCAGAAATGGTTTCACTTTTGGGACCCCCTCCTCCAGAATTTCTCATACGAAATGACAATTGTCTCAAATACTGGGATAAGCAAGGTATGTCGCTTTCCATAGTTCTACTAACTCATTTGGACTGACATTCTTCTACAGGCAACTGGAAAGGCAGTATAACCATACCAGAGCAATCGCTAGAAATGAGATTTGGGCAATATGATGGTGAAGATAAAGAGCTATTTCTCAATTTCTTGCGGAGGATATTGCGTTGGTTGCCTGATGAGCGACCGACTGCTGAAGAGCTTGCGTACGATGACTTTCTGATGCAGCCACTGTTAGCGGCAAAGGGCTCTATCTCACCAGTCTGACAAGGCTCATCGAGGAGTGACGAAGAGGAGGTGAGTTTGGGCAATAATAGGGTCGCAGCAGGCTGTGTCTATCTTAATGATCTTCTCAAATGACTACCAAAATGCAACTGCAAACATTATTTACTACGATGGGGAGCTGTTTCTGCAAATACACTCTCAATCACGTCAGAAGCTGCCTCTTCATCGTTCCGTCAACCAGACTTTTCACTTTGCTGTTTAGATTTACCTTAACTATGTGCCGTCCGCCTCTTTTCTAGATTACCCAACTCGATGAAATTCTATTCTGTCTACCGTTCTGTCTACCATTTCGATCTATAATAGTGCACCTGTAGCGACGATTTGCTACGGTACCGATTTAGTCCCAGCTGAGCTTTCTTCCCTCATATTGTCGAGGTGGTTGAGTAGTTAGTTGCGAGTAGTTGTCATCTGTCCATTCGCGAATAAGAGTCTGAGAAACGCAGTCAATTTCACATCTCGCGCGTCTACTGACAAATCGGCTCGCCAAATATGAGAAGTGCGTTCGCAAAATGCTTCTGCGCGGAGATTTGACTATACAGGTTATACATGTAAAATCACCATAAGATTAGTCGCGGTTATATGGGGGTCAATAAGAGAATGACTGGACAAAATATCAAACTCCTGTCACATACCATAAGGGGGTAGGATACCTAGGTATATATCCATCGCCGTCATTTACCTAGCCCTAATCCCGTCCACGGGCAGGAACCGAAATCATTTCAAAAGTCTGGAATAATGACACTATGTATTACAACAGGAATAGAATGATTAAAATTACCTAGGTATAGAAAATCAAAATAGATTATATTGAAGACAGCCACAGACTTTTCGTAGTAATCACATGGTAGATATTGTTATTACACCTGTAGACAAAGGAGGGAGTCATGAAAGAACAAGACATAAACACAATCAAACACAAAATTCCCACAACGCCAAACAAGAATAGATAGATACAATTAGAAAGAAGGAAAAATAAACATTAATAGTTCGTCACAGCAAGGAAAAGTTCTCACCGACCAGTCCCTTTCCTCCCCCTTTTCCCCTTCGCACCACCCTCACCACCATCTTTAATATTACTATTACTAACTCCCTTCGGCCTCGTCCCTTCTCTCCTATGCCACGCATCCTGCGGCATAATCCACCCACGAACTCTCTTCGCCTCCCTTTTTTCGCCCAACTGCGGCTCCGGGATCCATTTATCCTTTGGTTCGGGAAGAATGCGTTGCCGACTTAGCGCCCCTGGACCACCGACGTTCAAGTGTCCTGATGGTTGGGAGGGGAGGGGCATTGATTTGGAAAGCATTAATAAGAAGTAGAGTGCCAGTGTGGCGGTTAATGGGACCCCGCCGAGGCCGTCGGAGCGATCTTCTGACGACGAGCGGGGGGATGATGAGAGAGAGGTTAGGCTACTGCTGCGGCTGTGTGTGGATCTGGTATCATCAAAGGAAGAGGGAGAAGAGGAAGAGTGTGAGTGCGGCGGTGTAGCTGATCGTCTTTTTGAGTGGTCTTCTTCGTGGAAGAATTTGGTGTTCGAAGCGGATTCTCTGGTGGCTATCGGGGAGGAAAGTTCCAGGTATCCGAAATAAGGCACATCGTCACCATCATCGCATCCAGCGCGGACGCAGACTAGTTCAATTTCTGTCATGATAAACCCATATCGACATGAGTGCTCTCGCATACACCGCTGCAAATGCGCGAGGCCACGCAGGTACTCGACGCGGCGATGAGGGGGTTCATTGCGCATGCCCGTATTCCAGCGATCGAAGCTCTTGATGATGCCTACAACGCGGCCGCGTCGACTTCCGGAAGCCGTTACATCGGTGTCAGATGCATAATTAGCCAGAAAATGGGGCCCATTAGCGCCCCGACTACCAGACGAATTTGCTTCCGGGGAGACATATAGCCTCATATGATCCGGTCCCTGCGACACTCTCAACGCAGCATTAATGCGTGGCGCATAAATATCGCTCACAAGACTGATAAGCGCGTTCTCGCTCTCGGGCGTCAGCCGTGACGACGAAATCATCGGTGGATGCGGGGTGAGATGGCTCGGAATAGGAGTTTTGAGAAGTTGGGTCAGGTCATTAATATCGTTGAATGTGTTTAAGGAGAAGGATGACCAGCTGCGGAGTTGGCGAATGTCCCACCAGAAGTAATCGTTCAGACCACGCGTGGGCCCGTAGTTGACTGTGCGTACGAGGTTGACGGCCGGTGTGGTGTTGGTGAGATATGCCAGTAGAGTAGTCGAAGAGGCAGGTGATGGTAGTGGCGGCGCAAGAAACCCGACTGGGGAAGGTTGTGCACTGTGAACCCTGAGATAGTCGTAATGTTGAGGAGAAGGAATGGCGCCGTATGCCTGTTGCGATTGAAGTTGTACCGGGCAGGGAACCCGCAGGGATGGAACTTGACGATATGTAGGAAATACAAAGGAGGCAGGATCCACGGGACTAGTGGGAGATACCTCTGGTTGCGATACGTATTTTGGAAGTTGTCTATATGTCGGATAGCCATATCGAGATAAAGTAACTTCATCAATGCTAGAGGTAGATCCAGACCGAGAATGGCCTGCAGAAGGCATACCCTTGCGCTTATTAGCGGCAGATGCAGCAGAAGTGGTTAGAGAAATCGGAGACGACAGTATAGTCGAGCTATGAGGCGAAACCGGAGAAATCAAGCCACTACAGTCCGATGCAGAAGAAGCATCAATCACATTCCGCGACAATCCCGATGCAGGCCTGGCAGTCGGATAGGGCATATAGCCCGGCGGATTGCGGGTATTGGACAGCACTCGTCGATGACGACGGGGACCAACACTACTGGAGACTGGTTCGAGAACAACATCCTGAGTCCTGATTTTGGGGAGTAGTTGAGGTCCATGTTGATAGTTTGGGGATCTTGATGTGCGTGGAGTGGTGATGTTGGTCATGATGGACTCTGGCGAGGAGTCGTGGGAATGAATAGAAGAGCCGGATGTGTTGCGGCTGTGGGCACTGCCCGGAGCTTGTCCTAGGCCTGAACCCATGAGATGCATCCTGGCCACACCGGGTGGTGTTGTGGGTAGGTAATAGGAGTCTTCTAGAGACATGCTGTTACCTGATAGTCTACCTAGTAGTTTGTTAGTCGCATTCATCTATCACGTCGGTGTACATACCTGTTGGTCACAAAGCAATGGCAGGTATAAGTCAGAAGAAGACCGGCTTCTGATATCAAATCAACAGAATGCTGTGAACGACAGTGTGCGTATGAAGATGTTGATGATGATGCATAAGATGTCCCAGCGATAGAAGACAACGACGATGATCAAAGAATGAATATCAAACGAGCTCTTGTTGTCGATGCAATGATGATGCATGAACAAGAAAAGTCGAAGCCATCATCCTGTGGAATTGCGAGGATGTTTAAATGCTTAAACAACAACATGAACATCAACGTCTATCCATCCACGAATGTCCGAACAGAGAAACCTGAAACACCAACCCTTGAGCTTGGAGGATCCAGGGAGACTCCATCCTGATGCCAGATCATGTTTGATAACTCCATAGTTTCATCTCCTAGGGGAAAGGGAAAGGGGATCACGGGTCCATTCACGAACAGGTACCTCATACTGAAGAACGACGCGCGAAACATCACGATAGAGCTCTCTGCGCGTCAGGATGCTAAATCTGGAAGTTTTCACGTTTCAACTGGTCTGATCTGGTATAGCCTCTGGGCATCCTGGGTTGGTGCGTGTTAATCTTCCGATCTGTTTCTATAATCAGCAACATGATTGACATTGCTCTTCTGGAGAAGATGCTATTAATAAAAATGTGCAGGAGTAGGGCTTGAAGCAGGACAGTAAAAAGCAGGTAGGGCAGGGCGCTAGATCGTGTATCTATTTTTGTTTCTGTTGCAAATTGAACTTGTCAAGCAATATCCAGCGCCAAAAGCAAAGTCAACCCGGTCGTAGAAAAGAGTATGTTGTGTCCGGTGTATAGAATCAAAAGGTCGACTGTTTGGGTAAGCGCCAGCGCAGTTAGTATGGGAGTTCTGCGACAAGAACCTCAACCAATGCTCTGTGTAAGCGCCGTCTTACCCTGTTTGTCCAGTTCGATATTCACTCTTCTGAGCAAATCAGCATACACTTCTCGACAGTTTCAGAATCTCTTGTTTCTATTTTGATCAGGAAGTCGGCCCAGACCATAGTCACAGTACGCGCCGAGTATATATCACGGCGCTACGAGACTTCACTGGTTGGCTCGATTAATGTCGGTGGCCTATGGGAGGCCTGAAACGTGAATATCGCCTTGAATTCAGCGAATAGCAGTGCACCCTGAGCATGGACTGTGCAGGCGCCCGGCAAAGAAAAGGAGAGGATCAATCAGCGTGCGACATGGCATCCTGGGCACTCGGAAACCATACCGAAGGCGTCGCGCTAGGGCGGCCTTAATCAAGGTGACGCACAATCCTCTCTGCGAACATTGCAAAGTGCCCTATGTTATTGGACGAGATGCGTTTCGTTTCAGTGTTTCATCTTTTTTGTTGAACGCAACTATGACACGTGAGTCATCTTCTAAACAACTAATTTGAGTTCCAACTTCTGTCGTCGAAATAGTCGCGCAACTATTACTGGAGAAGAGGGGAAAATATAGTTATGGTCAATATTAAAATATATTCTATCCAACCCAAGCATATGCATATATACTATTAACAAACAAAGCCATTGCAATCCCATAATCTTGACCAAAAACAAACACATTGCTGCACACAAAGGTACGGAAATTTTGATTCTTGCTCATCTTCAAATTCATGACGTCGTGGAAACCACACCCGTGGTGATAAATCTATGCCTTGACGGCATACTTGCGACGGAACATTTCATCGACTTCAGTGAGATAGTACGTCCCGGGGAATAGAGTGTCGGCGTTGCCAGCGGGCTTGAAGTTCTTCTTCAAGTGGGCATGTTCACGAAGAAGGCAGAGAGCATCGTAATCAGCGGGAGGCACAACACGGCGAGACTCGAGACGATTGCGGAGGTCAAGCTTCTTGGCCATATCAGAAGTATCGCCCACGACCTTGAAACTGAACATGGAGCTGGCAAGACCACTTCCATAGCTGAAAATGGCAACGCGCTTGGGCTTGGAAGTGTCAAAGGTAATGTTTGAGATGAGACTGACCAGTCCTCCGTAGACGCTGGCGGTGTACATGTTACCGCACTGGGTGGCAACCTCAATAGAGGGCTGGACACGCTCGTTGAATCGCTTCTTGGACAAACCCATGAAGGTCTTCTCCACGGTCTTGTCAGCCAATGACTTTTCGTAGTCAACCTCGGCGATTTCAGCGGGCACTTCAGCAAAGGAAGAGTGAGTTGAATTAGTGAGGTAATCGTTGTAAAGCATGCGAGCGTACGACTTGGCCACAAGCTTGCAGTTGGGCGCATGGAACAAAATATGGTCGAAGCGGTCGAGAGGAGTCTGCTGTTCAGAGACGACGCCGTTGATGCCAAACTTCTCTTGCAACGTCTTCTCGCGAGCGTTGTAAGCCTTGTAGCATTCGTCAACAGCCTGGGTATAGCATCTGTTGGAGAAGTGGCCGTCGACGTAGGGGTACTCGCTGGTTAAGTCGGGCTTATAGAAATCGTAGACGTGGCTGATGTAGCTGGCACGGAGACCGGGCTCGAACACAATAGGAGCATCGGGACCAATGACCATGGCGACACATCCCGCTCCACCGGTGGGACGGGCAGGTCCCTTGGCGTACAAAGCAATATCACCGCAGACGACAATAGCATCACGGCCGTCCCAAGCAGACGATTCAACCCAGTTGATGCTGTTGAAGATGGCGTTGGTACCTCCGTAGCAAGCGTTGACGGTGTCGATACCCTCGATGTTGGTGTTGCCAGACTCTTCGAAGAGTTGCATGAGAACGGACTTGACAGACTTGGACTTGTCCAAAAGAGTTTCGGTTCCGACTTCTAATCGGCCAATGGACTTGGGGTCGATGTTGTATTTGCGCAGAAGGGAGGACAAGGTAGTGAGGGAGAGAGAGTAGATATCTTAATAGTACATTAGCAAGGAAGTCCGTCGATTTAGTGAGATTGAGTCACACACCTTCAAGATCGTCACAGAAGCTCATTTTGGTCTGGCCAAGACCAATGGTGTATTTTCCGGTAGAAACGCCATCGAATTTTTCCAACTCGGCTTGGTCGACGCACTGGGCGTGGAAATGTTAGCAAATCAGTGAGCACAAGGCAGATGAAAATAACAAGCGTACCTGACTGGGGAAGTAGATTTCAATGGCCTTGATGCCAATATTTTGAGGTCGAGCAGCCATCTTTCCTTCTGTTGTGTATAGGGATGGAAGTTGTGTGGTGTCTTTGAGAATCGACTAGAAGGAAGAACGTAAGCGACTGTTTCACCCAGAACGAGAAATAGGGCGAAGATATAACAAGGAGTAGAAAGGGGCGAAAGTCGGAAATGTTGAGAAGAAGAAGAAAGATGTGGAGGGGAAATTCTGCGACTGTGGATCAATTGGTGGGTTCCCAAGGCAGGAGCCACCATGGTTGTGTGCCTGGCCTGCCAAGGGCAGTTCCTATTGACATACCTGTAAGTGTCCACGGATATGTGTCTCTGAGAGTAATTGTTCAAGTAAATGCTAGGTCAAGATATGAGAGTAGGAGAGAAGCAGAGGGATTAAATAGCTATTTGCACGCCCCTCAGTCTAGCCCCTTTCTGGCGGGCCCGAACAGCTTTCAGGCGACGCATATTGATGAACTGGCTTTGTCTTGAGTGACATTTGCTATGGATCATCGTCCTGCATCTAAACAGTCTAATGCTAGCCCCTTGGAAGCCATACAATCACATCTTCCAGAGTCCGATGGAGGCAATTCTGTCTAAAGATTTGCCGCCGCCAGCCAATCATATCATAGACCAGACAGGCCTGACCTAGCGCCACGCATCCACCAGAGCTAATCAGGCGGACAAGGAGCTTAGATTTGATCAGACCATAGATCGCATTTCCTGGCAATTGATTGAGGATTATATTCGAGTATCTGCTCTATATGCGAGCCAGTTTACTGCATCACTCTGATTTAAGATGATTGATTCCGAGCAAAAGACAGAACTCTGAGCATGAAATATTTGATGTCGATAGCAAAAAGGAAGGAACAAAAGTGGATGCGCAGATAACTGATAGCGCGGCCCTAGTCCCAGATAGGACTAGCCGATCGGGGACGTCGAGGGGTCACACTCGCCGAAACATGCACACCTTGGCCTGAGGCAGCCGGTCTGGTAATGAGCTTAAATTCTTCTGCGAACCTCCTCGTTCCTGCACCTGGAGCTATCAACGTCGCAAGAAGCATCACCCAGGTCTCTCTTTGAACAGAGTATTCCCACGGCGGAGAATACAGGATCTTTCACGACAATTACAATTACGGAATCAAATGTCGGTGAGACTCACATTGAGTAAACCCCCTTTTGTCCGAAAGGCAGGCTGAAGCATTCTCTGGTGTGCGTCGTAGATTTCATCCTGAAGTCGGCAGTATCGCCTGTGCGTCGTAGAATCCATCATTCCGTTGCGCGGCCAAGGATCCACAGCGACCAGCCGAGATTGAGATTGATGCGCTGGTCTAACCCTAACCCTTATCTGCCGATAAGACATTGCCGTGTCAACGAATGCGCTAACTATCTACGGCAAGATGTACACTGTTTCCTTTTTGGGATACAGGTGGTCGAATGGTTTCCTCTAAGCAAAATACAGTTACCCTTCATTTCATTCAAACATTGATGTATTTTCCAAGGTTGACAACTCCGGCAATAGCTGGGCAGGAACTTGCAGCGATTAATGTAGTATCTCCTCCATACTTCCAACACTCTATCAAATAGCATCATAATAATCATTATCAAGTCTGGCAACAATCCTTTACCACTTCCCATGGAGGCTTCCACTCTTAACCCACACATCAGTGCTTCTCTCCGTAATAAGATCATCTCCTTCCTCGCTGCAGATGCTGCCACGTACAACAACCGTATCGTCCATAACTTTTTCGATGCATATGGAGATAACACCAATGCGATCCGCGAACGACTGCGAACCATTAATCACCTTCCTAGAGAACATTGACATCATGATCAGTAACAACCTGTGACTGATGATCTGTATGATTTTGCTTACCTAATAGTCAAACCAGGGTTGTTAGGGCTGGGATGGGATGTAACCCTAACCCTCTGTCCTCAGAACTGCGCCACACCCTAAGAATCCCTTCCAATCGGGAAGGCGCCATCCGCATCTCCGTCGCAGCCATCACCTCAGGCTCAGGGATTGACTATCATTAGTTCACTATCATCGTCCTTCTCCCACCACCATCAAGTCTCATCGTTTCTTCGTCGATATTCGCCCTCGCATTCGCTAAGTGTAAATAGACTTCACTCTTTCGTCCGTCGCTTCACTCCACTTCGTCGCTCGCTCGCTGGTCGAAATACAGCCTCGATGTGTCCATCCGCGCCTTCGTTTACTATATAATGACTTCGAATGCTTCGATCCATATAATTTCTGTCGATACACCCGCGCGGAGCTAACCGCTCTTCGCTAGCACATAAGGAGCGATGGGTGACGAAAAGATTCGTTATGAGGAGCTGCCTATTCCAACCTATGAAGAAGCCACCGCATCACAGTCCGGATCCTCTCATCTAGGCCCCGAACACTCCAGCGATGACCTAGAAAGGCAGGGCCTTCTCCAACATGAAGAGTCCAACGATGACGTTATTATCAACCGGTCGCAGGCCACCACCCGTAATGGAGGTTATCACCCTCCGACCGTTGAATCAGCCCGCTCCAGTATCGACTACCTTGCCTCTTCAAGCTCAGGTTCCGCTCGTCAGTCAGAGGAGGAATTGCGTCGGGAGATTCACCAAATGGACGTAGATGATTCTAGCTCATCATCCCGAACTCGTCGCCCCCTACTCAGTCGTCGATTTTCCAAACACTTCTCCAACCCATTTTCCAGTTTAAGCAAAACGTTATCATCTTTACAGTTGCCATTTCGAAATGTCCTTCCCCGCTTTCAGATCCCATGGCGGTTTTGGCGCATACAAATTAATGAAGACGGATTCGCTTGCATGCTCTTTTTCCGCCTCTTCGGTCTCCTCATTCTCGTCCTTCTCATCTACCTCGTATTCGTTTCCGATGTCTTCTCCGTCGGTAGCCGGTTTAGCATGGGTCAATCTTATACAGCGGCTTCCGTCGAAAGTTTTGTTCAAAGTCATATTAATGAAACCAACATCGCCAACAACCTTCGGAAAGCGACTCAATTTGCGCATATAGCAGGAACAGAAGGCAGTTACGTGCTTGCAGAATGGGTTGAGCAGGAATTTCTAAATGCAGGACTGGAAGATGTTGAGATGGAAGAATTTCAGGTATACCTGAACTATCCGCGGACTGACGGTCGCCGTGTTGCCATTGTCGACCCGCCAGAACTGGCTTGGGAAGCCGCAATCGACGAGCCTCAAGTATATAACGATCCTAGGCGACAACAGACGCTTGTCTTTCACGGCCATTCCAAGTCGGGGAACGTCACTGGCCCCTTGGTTTACGCTAACTACGGATCTCAGGATGACTTCAAACGACTTGCCGATAGCGGTATTTCTGTAGAAGGTGCCATTGTGCTTGTTCGATATTACGGTACTCAGGGAGATCGTGCACTAAAAATCAAAGCAGCCGAGCTTGCAGGAGCGGCTGGATGTATCATATATTCCGACCCAGCGGAGGATGGCTTTGTTAAAGGGCCAGCTTACCCTGATGGTCGCTACATGCCAAGTGCTGGTGTACAGCGTGGAGGAGTGAGTCTAATGTCATGGGTTGTTGGTGACGTTCTGTCTCCTGGTTTTGCTTCGACCCCGAAGGAAAAGAAAAGGTTATCACCGGAAGAGAGCCCTGGCTTGGTACAAATACCCAGTATTCCGCTCGCTTGGCGTGACGCACAACGCCTGTTACAAGTTCTCAAGGGCCATGGATCGAAAGTACCGACCGACTGGGTGGGCGGAGTACCTGACATTGCTGAGTGGTGGACTGGTGATCAGTCTTCACCAAAGGTCAATTTGATGAACTTGCAAGATGAGGTGGAACGGCAGCCGATTTACAATGTTTTGGGACGCATTACAGGGCTAGAGCAGCCAGAAAAGAAAATCATCGTTGGCAATCATCGGGATTCTTGGTGCTTTGGTGGAGTCGATCCCGGCAGTGGCACCGCGACTTTTCTAGAGATTGTCCGCGTTTTTGGGGAGATGAGGAGCGTTGGATGGCGCCCTCTCCGGACCATTGAGTTTGCGAGCTGGGATGGTGAAGAATATAATCTGATTGGATCCACGGAACATGTTGAGAATGATATGGAAAGACTCCGTAGTAACGGATTTGCATACCTTAATGTGGATGTTGGCGTTAGTGGCAATTCGTTTGAGGCTGCCGGCTCGCCTGTTTTTCACCGATTGCTCTCCACGGCTATGGGCCGAGTAGGCGATGAAGCGGCTAATAAAACGCTGAAACAGATTTGGGATGAACAAGGAAAACGATTAGAGGGTCTAGGCGCTGGCAGTGACTATGTTGCCTTTCAAGATATGGCCGGAACCTCTAGCATTGACTTTGGATTCGGCGGCGCACCTTTCCCATATCATAGCTGTTACGAGAACTACGAGTGGATGTCTAAATTCGGGGATCCCGATTTTCGATATCATAGACTGTTGGGTGAAGTTTGGGGTTTACTGCTTTTGGAGCTCGCAGACAGTCCTATCCTTCCTTTTGACTTGGAAGCATACGCTGCCGATTTCAGGGGCTATGTTGATAACCTCCAAGAGTACGCGACATCAAAAGGCGTCCCGCTGAAGTCTACGTCGGATACTGCGCAGACAAGATCTGAGACAATCGACATGAAACCATTATACGATGCGGCGGAAGTCTTCAAAACAAACGCCGTTAATTTTCAATCATGGGAACAAGTCTGGTATAGCTCCGTGTATGGTTCAGGCGGATTCGAGAGCAACGTTATGGGAGCTCGACGTATCCAGCACAACAATCGTCTAGCTAGATTCGAGACGGATCTACTAGACTTATCCCAAAATGGCGGTGTGAGTATTCCTCTGCTATGTTCTGTAAAATTTCGTACTAACGCGATAGTAAATCCAAAGGTCCCCAACCGAACCCAATTCAAACACGTCCTTTTCGCACCTCAGACCTGGTCCGGTTACGACGAGGCCTTTTTCCCAGCTATTCGCGATGCCATTGACGTCGGAGACTGGAACGCAACCCAATTCTGGATCAATCGTGTTGCCGACATTGTGACGCAAGCGAGTGTGAACTTGAACATATAATCCCATTGAATTTTGACTCTTTGCCCTCCTTTTTTTTTCCCTTTCTATTCATTGTATATGATTCACGGGACCACCGTTTTTGCTCCCTCTCTCTCTCTTTCTCTTTCTCTACGTCTATCTTCTTATTTAGTACAAGTACATACTCATTGCATCAACCGACCTGATTTGATCCTATTCTTATATCCCTATTTAAAAAAAAAGATTTTCGTATATAGATAGCGGTACCAGAACCAAAGCCTGCAAAAAAAAAAAAAAAAAAAAAAAAAAAACTTGCCCATTCCCAATATGCATGATAATTCTTTTTCGAATCTTTGAGCATGCAGCATATGCTTTGCTTGTTTACATGATTTGTAGATCTAGCAGCTCCATTTTTTGTATCTATATTTGGTTGGCGCTCATATGTATATATACATGGATGATGGATATCACCTAGATACTGGTACCTACATATGTACATGTAAATATTCCCGCAGTGAGATGGATATGTATCCAGTTAGATCTTTCCAAGGTAAATGGCTACAATGAGAACCTTCAAGTTGAATGCCAATGTAAAATTAATCGGATCCTATTCCATGACCGACTGAGTCATACAAATGTATGTGAAGCAAACGGATAAAGTAGGTTAAACTCCCCCAATATAAGAAAAAGAAATAGTACGTACAACCCAACACCTGGATATGATATGCTGCTCGCGCAGTGCGAACGTTGCTTCTCGGTTAAAACGGACACACGCTCAGAATATTATGAGACATTCAAGAAAAGAAAAGGAAAAGAAAGAAAATGTAACGAACGGTGGACGTATCACTTCTTGAGGTACTCTACACTCAGTGTAGGTGTTTCAACAAGTTCATCGCTGGGAACACCTTCCTTCAGTCTCCGATCGAAGAAGTTATCGAATTCGGATACGATCACTGCCCATTCTGCCAGTGCCCGGCCTGCGTATTTACTAGCAACTATACGCTCGTTGCGTAGGATTTTGCTGTCTTCAATGTTTGCAAAAATAGCCGAGTCCGTTTCCTCATCCACGGATGTTTTGGTCGTCGCATACGAGTTTCGAGTGCTAGTCGTTGATGCGTCGGTGTCCCCGCGAGGATCGATAGATTCGTCTGTTGCTGACGTCGAGTTCCTCAACGCTTTGGCAGATCGTTGGGTTTGGACATGATACAGAGTTTTTCGTGGGAGGCCTGGCTCAAACAGAGGTCTCAAAACCTTCTGCTGCGGATTCCTATTCGGCGGCGAAAGCCATTCCAGAGAAAATTTGAAATTGTACGGTTGGTGCGGAGTTGGAGGCTCGTATATACTATCATCTTCTTCAGCCGGATGGTCGCCGTTCTCTTCCGAGTGTTTTGTCAACTTTTCGCCCAGACTGTCAATGGGATTGACCTCATTTTCATCGGACACGCTTCCAGGAGGCGTGACCTCTCCAGGCTTCGAGTTTGCAGTTGATCCAAATACACTTTTCAGTATATTCCATCTTCGTTTGGGCGTCGACGAAGAATCTGATTCCAAACTCAATCCGTTGGATTCAAACTTCAGAGTTCCATGAGATTGGTATGCGCCTGAGTTGAACGATGATGTGCTTAGTCTATCAAAAGAGATGAAGGGGCTGCTTGGAGACGGCTGCTGGTTGTCAGAGCGAATGATTAATAGTCGGCGATTGGGAGCTGGGCTGCCGGCCGCTGCATCCAATAAAGTTCGCGAGTCTTTCTTAGCTCTCGAGTTGTAAGATAAGTAGAAGGCCCAGACTTGTTCCAATTTGTCCATGAGCAACTCATAAACGTCCCTGTTCTTGAACGTTAGTAAGAACGTGTAACCGCGACATCGAGATACATACAAGTCAACAGGAGTAGGATTAGCACTGATACGAGCCACCCTCCAACAAATTAGCCGATGAAAATAAGCTCGAACCATCGGATTCCAATGGCTGAAGTATGTGTAAAAGTAGTCATCATGGAGTAAAAACTGTGTACAGAGGTCGTGATATCGTTCCTTCTTTGAGGTCCATGATTTCCACATGGAAAACATGAAAGAGAATAAACGAACCTCGGTCATTGAGTTCTGACTGAGTGTCAATTGCTTGCAAACATCAAGCCAAAAGGGCCAGTGAAAAACGTCCTCTTTGATTTTCCGAGAATATCGGTCGATCAACGGAGCAGCCTCCTCGACAAAATCGCACAGAACAAAACAGGCATTGTGATTGAATAGCGACGTCTTGCGGGCAGCTGTCTTCAATACGCGCATAAATGAGTCAATATACATCCTCCGAGCCGGGGTAAGTTCTGGCGACTGTTCCGAGAGAAAATCGCGCAAGAGTATGATCAGTCGATTTTCTGCCATTGAACGGTGACAATTTGCCATGCCCATATGCATCGTAGACATGGCAGTATTGGGCCCTTCAATGAAATCGTCAAAGGTAACTGAGCTTGGTGCAAAGGGATTTTCTGGTGCTTGCGGAGAAGATTGCCGATACAGAGTGTCCTCTAGAACCATCAAGAGATGCCCCTGAACAGACAACATCCCAGGCGCAAATAGATGGTTAGAAGTATCTGTTTCTCGGGGTAGAAAGTCGCAATTAAGTACATGAAAGTACTTGACAAACACGAAAAAGAGATCACTATCCCGTCCACACCAGCGGGAGACCCAAGGGCCATGCCATGGAATTTGGACTGCACTGAGCGGTAATGTAGGCGGTTGCCGTAGGTATCTGGAAAGAGCAATATGAGAGCAAAAGGCTAAGGGCCGTACGGGAAGTGGGAATCTAGCTGCAAGGTTTTGCGTGATTGCCCTACCCCCAGTTCCCTTATACGCCAATGGATCTGCCAGCAATCGTCGAAACGCATCCGAGGGGGTATTCCATAGCCGCACCAGCATGTCGGCAACACCAGGGCAAAAGTAGAACGCATAAGCGCATGCTTTTCCACAAAAAGCCACGAGGCTTGCTGGCGCATGGCGCAAGGACATTCTTTCAACGGCAAATGACATTTGTGAGAGCAGATTCTGATTGAAAATATTCCGCACGTTGTGAAATATCGATTCTGCCAGGAAATCTGAGGAACCCGACTCTAGAGAAGAATTGGAGCTATGAGCCGAGAAATTCTGTGGTTGATATGGAATCCTCCATTCCTTTCGCATCATGATTCCTGAAAGTGCTTCCAAGAATACTGGCCGGTCTGTGCCGGACACCGACTGGTTGTGTTTGCCATGTAACAATCCCAACAATGAAGTCCACCACTTGTTCAGAATATTAACTCGGCGATCAAGGTCTTCAGGTCGGAGTGTATTGAACGAGGGGTGCGATGCATATCGCTGGAGAAAAGGAAGCAGTGACGACCGTACGACGTTCACTTTCAGATTGGATGATTTAGCGTGAAACTTCTGAAGATCTGCTTCAAGATTTCTGAAAACAGTCCAAAGCTCGTCCTTCTTTCGACTAGGCTCAATAGCAGGCACTGAAGATGGAATTGGGGGTTTAGGAAGAGGCGGTAGGTCAACAACACGAGAAAACAGTTGATCAATTGATTTCCTGCTTCGGATTGATGGGGAAGGAGGCTCGACTGATTTGCTTCTGGGGACAAAAGAACTCAGCGGTCGGCGGGACCGTTTGCTTGACGCAGTCTTTTTACTCTGTGAGTTGCCGTTGGAATTCGGCTGCAGTTCGCTGTCTTTCTTGGGTTCGTTATTCAAAGACACCCCGTTCGTAGACGCTTGGTGGCCCCTAGGAGTTGGAGACTGCTCTCGTGAAGAAGATGCTCCTTTTTTGGATTCACGGGCAGGCGAGGGTGAGCGAGAGCTTGACATCCATGGAACGCGCGCAAGGGTAGCGAACTTTCCGGAGACAGACCGAGACTTGGACGGTCTAACGACAATCTGTGGTGTTGAATCCTGACGTGGCTTCTCCTTGTTGTTCTCCCCAGCAAGCTCGTCAGACTCCTCCTTCAGCGTTGCATTATCTAACCTAGAAATCGAACTCGTAATGTTAGGAGCGTCGTTCGTTGAGGTGCGGCGGGTCAAATTCTTGGACCTATTCGAGGTACGAAGTGTAACACGACGCAGAATATCCTTGCCAGCAGCAAAATTCTCCTTGACAGTTGACGATTCGTTTTTAGCAGGCAAACTCGTATCGGAAAAATTTCTCTTCACGCCAGGTGAGACGGGTGTATCTGGACTGTCCTCTTCATTTGTGGACTCAAAGCTGGCCGCCCTTTGGAGGAGACTCGGGGTCTTGTTGTCCTGCTGAACTGGCGCATCGTGCTGTTGCTCTTGAAAAAGAGGAAAGGGCTGGACGCTGTCCACCTCCAGTGCCATTGCTAGTCGGCAGGATGCAGATGGTATCGTAGTGGTGACAAGTCAAAACAGTCCGGAGAGACCAGCTCTCCAGGAACCCAAGATCAAGCCACACAAGCTCAGATCATACACATTGCTCGAGCGGGAAAGGGGTGTTCTTCTTTTCCCTTGTAAACAGGCCTGTACAGTTATGTTGTGTTCAAGACCTGGTAGCTGAGCGGCAAGCAGAATGCGGTCGATAATGAACGCAATAAATCGCAGGGAAATGGACGATGTAGGAATAAGCTGTCAAGACGATCCACCGAAGAACACAATGCGTGTAAATGAGTAAATTGCGAGGGGCGGAGAAACGAGAGTGGTGAGGTCTGACTATTGAGACAAGTGATCAGATTAGTCAATCGTCAGCGGCAGGATCAATCATTAGTCAAGTTTCAAGACACGGCAAGGTCGGAGATTGAGGTAGTAGCACGGTAGTATACATAAATAGGATGCAGCGATTGGAGCGACAAAAGAAGACAACAAAGCGATAGTATTTTGAGGTTGATTAAAGATACACGAAGGAGAAAGAGGATACGAGAGGGAGAGAGAGGAGAAAAACAAAAAGGGCAGGACAGGCAGGAAGGAGGGACGCTGGAATGAAGGCGGGTACCTACCTGCAAAAACCAGGCAGGGACCAACCAGGTGGATGACTTTTAGTTAATAACCAGTTATTCCATGTTCATCTTATGGATACGATATTTAGCATTTACGTATTGCAAGACGACAAGAAAGACTTCTTTTATTCTGGCTGTCACGCAGTACAAGACTCCGACTAGTTTAGCGACTGTTGTTGACTAACTGACTGACTGAGGATACGCAATTCGGATGAAATCTTCCGTCCTTTCTCGATGGTATGTTCTCTGCATCAGCCGGGCTTAGCATCTGGAGTACGCCTGCAGCACAGCCTTGTCATCGCTTAAGACGTACACAAGTTCCTTCAGCTCAACTGCCACGTCTGACGCCACACTGCACCTCGTACAGCATATAAAGTTACCTGCAAATCCGAATTCCTGAAGAGCCTCTTCTATAGCCGCACAAAGAGTCTGTTCAACTCTGTCGAAGGAATATCAACACTCAGAAATAAACCCATGCTCTCATCCAATATATTCGACACGCCGGCCCACTCGGCAGCCCTACTTAATAAATGAATATCAGTGCCGTGCGCAAGGGCTTGACTTAACTCTGAGTCTAAAGACGCCATCCGAAAACACCGACAACGATCAACCACAAATTATGCAATAAGTTATCTTTAGTACGTAATCACTATGCTGCAGCCACGCTGATCGAGTCATTTAACTATGACTTCTTCATCCAAAGTACAGAGTCGCAAATGCCAAGCGGACACTGTTGTGGCTTTCAGCCTCGCTACCATATACTCGATTAGTCCAGCCTAGTTGACTCTTCGGAATTGATTTTCTGCATGGCAAAGTCAAAAAGAGTTCAATAATGAATCATTGAAATTCAGACTGATCTCTTAGCACATGCCACGCGTGGAGGCGGAATGCTAGATGGAGACTCCGAGTTCAAGAGGCATGGATCTATTTATGTGTACGTAATTCTTGCTAGTGTTGGAATACTGACTGCATTGGACACTTGAATAGCGGCCGACAACTAGTGGACCATACTACCTAGGATTCCATCATCGTCTACCTACAGATCCGTGCCGAAGCACACCAACGGCACGGATACCAGCAGCTCCCGGGGTTTAATATTCTATCAAATGAGACGCGGCATTAAGTACCTAGGTATAAGGTACGTTTAATGCATTCACCTCATTATCGACATACACGTATATCCATATCGATGAGATATTAGCTGGGTATTTGACAGATCAGACAAATATAACACCTATATAGAAGCAAGGAGTTTTCCTATATACTTCATATGTATAAATTCTAGGTCAATAACCTAACCACAGAGCATTCATATACTATACATATATGTCAAGCTGTCGCACACACCGAGTGCGTCGAATGTATCTACTGATAGCCGCCTGGCCCTCCCATCCATCCATGGATCTGGTTGCTATGCCTTCTAGATCCATCACCTGGATCTACCTACTAGGTACCACTCTACAGGAGTCGCGGCGGAGTGTTGACGTATACCTAGGTACCAAGGTAAATAAATGGCGGAAGAAATGTAGTAGTACCTAGGTACGTATCAGGCCTTCTCAACTAGAGTGCCCACTCGAGCACCAAACAACATTGCCCATGGAGATAGAAAGAAAAGAAATAAAGTTCGAAGCGGTCATATTGCTTAATTTACATTGCTTCAGGTGTCTGTCAAGTACCACAAAAGAAAACAGAAAAGAGCCCTGCCATCACTTTGCAAGCCATGCGTTAATGCCCATGCAGAGTGCAGGCAAGTAGTTTTAGGTATCACCAATGTACCCCTAATATGTCACTCCCCTCTCACGGCAGTCTTGGTATCGTAAAACTCCCGCGAATCCTTCATCCTCACACACCCATTCGTACACACTCAAGGTCTCTGGAAACTTATATATCGATCGATCGATCACCGAAAGCTACTCTAGTGAGCAGCAGGCTGAGCCTCCTCCTCATCCTCCTCAAACCAACTCTCCTCCTTAGGAGCCTCTTCACCTGCAACAGCCTGACCCTCTACTTCGACGGTCTGGGTCTCGTAAGCCTGCAAATCGCCGGCAAGGCTGGTTTCTTCGGGGGATGGAGGGGGCTTGGGAGCGGTGAATTTCTGGACATGAGCTTCAGCGTCACCGGGTTTGGTGGGCTTGGGCTTGTAGGCGCGGAGTTCGCGGAGGTAGAGGTCCTGAACGGGGTCGGCTGTACGGTTCAAATATGTAAGGTTAGAATCTGTTTCAACCAAAAACGCGCCCATGGCAGGCATGAATTGTGCGATTCAAGCGAGTTTCTTCCTATTATCATCTTAAAGCAATTGAGGAAATTGACATACCCCGACGAGTGGCAGTGGTCATGAAAGTGCGATACGAAACACCAACGGACTGACGGTTAACTCGGGTGAGGAGCGAGCGCTGTATCCCATTAGCCATCTTGATTCGATTTCCATTGCCGAAAAAAAAACTATCGCCTTACAGAAGCCCGGACAGAGTGAGACAACATCGCGACGGCTGAAGAAGGATGACTGGGTTTGGAGAGAGGAGAAAGGGAACGTAGTTTGGTCGTTGTCGATGAGAAGAGCGTCGGAATGTTGGAAGGAACTTTTGACTTGTCCACTCACGGATGGCTAGGTCTTGGCACCCGCGGCTTAGTCACCCGTGATCCCCCGAACAGCATCAATCTACGAGGTCAATCATTTCAGTTCTCTATTTAAATTAATATTTTTGATATACTTGAGTTGCAAAACTTGAATTTATTGCATTCAACTTGGTATGCGAAATCTAACTCTGTACAGTCTCTTTGGTGCAAACTATTAAACAATTCGATATGCAATTTTCATTCTGTGACTCTCCAGTCATATCAAATTGGAGGTCGACTGGGAAACGCAGCAAAAAGGTTAATAACGCTCGCGCGGATGGATATAATATACCAGCAATGAATAATAAAAACACCATATACGATACACTCTAGCTCTGTGGTAGATTGGCCTTGTCTCCGTTCACTTTAGCAATAAAGTCATCGGTCAGCAGACGATCCCTTTCTGCATAAAGCTGCTTGTATGCGCCACGAATAGTCCCGTCGCTCACGCCGACCACATTTGAGATCTCCTTGGCGGACTTGGGAACACCGCAAAGATGAGAGATCATGTAAATGCAAGCAGCAACGATCGAAAGCGGTGATCGGCCCGCAAGATCTCCATCTTTCGTAACTTTGTCGGACAATGTAGCCGCGGCATTCCATGTGCGGTAATCCAGGCCCAAGAACGTACCGAAACGTTCACATAGGTCACTCGGTTTGGTCGATGTTGTTTGTTTGAAGCCCGCATCAGATCCGACTATAGCCGTGCGTTCAATGTTCTGCGCAGTGAAGAACTTCTCAAGAGACTTGTAAATCCTTCCAATTTCCTTCCGTGACACCTTGGTCACTGCAAAGATTTCGGAGAACGTTCTGGGAGCCTGGCATTGCCTGCAAGCAATAAAGATACAACCGGCGATAATCACATCCTGAGATTTCCCCTTGAAGGCCTTGTGATCATCAACAATTTTGAACAGATACTTGGCAGTGTCTGCAACGATCTTCTGAATGTTGAATCCATCGCACAGAGCGCCAATCTCCTTGTAAGCAGCCATGAGCGCCTTGTTGTTCTTTTCACTGGAGAGCTTGTTCTGCGCACGATACAGCTGTCGAGCAGCACCGGTTGCACCCCCCGCGATACTCGTTTCCAGCTGGTTGCCGTTCAACAAGATATTGGAAGTTTCGCCAACACGCGACGGGTCGTCGTTGTTCTGGTCATCGTTGGAGAACGTTCGCCATTCAGAATGTATATCAATCTCACGATCAGCCAAAACTAGCCCGCAGGAGCCGCAGACTGTTTCGTGGGATCCAGGGAACTCGAGGTTTGGAGGAAATTCTTTGCATTCAGGACAGATGACGTGTGCCGACAAATTCTTCTTCCATTCTGCTCCTACCGCGGGAGGTGCCGTAGTTGTAGCCATCGTCATAGACTTGTCCCGTATACTTCGTGTGACTCGCAAAGACTTCCGCTAGATTTCGAGAGAAGGCGTTGGGTGACTGTGAGAAACTGAGCGGAGAGTAAGTGGCAATGGAGCAAACAATCAAGGACAGGCGGCGCCACGGCCGTAACAGCGTAACAGAAACGAACGCGAAATGGCAGTGGCGCACTTTTCCAACTCAGCGAGGCCTGGTTATTGATTTGCTCGTCTCATACATATCTCGCTGAGCAGATACGTGAGAGCACTGAGAGGTATGCAGATGAGATGGAGGTGAAGTCTCTCTGGTGGTACGATGACAGCCTTGAAATGCCCAGGAAGCCACTTGTAGTCTAACCGCTTACGGAAAGGACGGAATTAGTAATCGTCAGGCGCCAAGGCAGCATCTCCGAGAATGTTCTAGTACATCTAACCCTCAGGCATCAACTTAGTAACCCTAAATCAATAACCCTAACAATCAGTTCACCTCAGTCCAGTCGGGACACATTTGTTTAGATTAAAAGCATTGGTGCGGAGTTATCTGCTGGTGAACTACTCTTATATAAGTCTATCCTTACACAATGACTCGTCGAATACATATTATGATCTCAAACTAAGGAATTTGGCAAGCTAACACTCAATAAGTGACTCATGTAGTGAATTCTTCAGTGAAATAACTAGAAAAAGCTTCGAGGCACTCAGCTACCATACCACACAATGATTTAACTTCAGTTCCCCGTTTATACTCTTAAGTATCTTCGACTGAAGCTGTTAGTTAACTGTTGCTAGCATTGACTCTTAGGTCTCAGTCAGTGAGAAGACCAGATCTTACTCATATCCTTAAATCCGTCCAGTCCCCACTATTACCTGCGTCTCTCCTTGGAGGCGCTTCTGGGCTGTTAAGTCCGCGCCGTCTCATATCTTCACGCGTTATGTAGCTCTTACAAGTTACATTTCGTATCTCCGTTAACTGTTCGTCTACCTAGTCACTTCAATATTTCAAGATCGAGATGAGATTCAGTGACCAGCTTATCTCCGGTTGAACTTGGTGGCGTCCTGTTGCAAAATTTGCGCGAACACAAGTGGGCACCATTGTCGCTCGAATATAACTAAAACCACTTTTCCACCTAACCAGGAAATGCATGGTAGTATGAAACACTCGGTTTAACAAGGAGATTGGCGGAGACAATATTGGATCCTCCTGAGGCTGCTTGAAGCAGCAAGCATGGGTTCTGCCTAGATCCAGGGGTATATAAAGTCTCTGCCATCTCCATGCTCTTGCACGAAGAAAATATCAAAGTTGTTGCCTATAACCAAGATAACGAGAGCACCGTGATTCAAAATGGAAACCTTCAGCATCGAAGTAGGCGACGGCCAGAAGATAACTGGCAGACATTGCCTCCCAAAAGTCGATCAACTGTCATTCGGACAGACTACCAGACCATTGATCGTATGCGTACACGGCGCAAGTTACGACTCGGAATATTTCGATGCGAACCCTGACTACTCCTGGTCTGTGCTTGCAAATGCCTTTGGAATCCCCATTGTAGCAATCGACAGGCCTGGTTATGGTGGGAGCACGCTGCTACTGAATCAAAGCGAGTTGGGCAGCGCTACTACTATGACTCCAACAAAGAGACAAGCCGAATATCTCGACAGCGCGGTCTTGCCGCGTATCTGGAGTGAGTTTGGATCAAGAGCGGGTGCTTCGAGTGTGGTGATTTTGGGGCATTCTGTTGGTGCTATGGTGGCCATCCAAATTGCAGCTGCATATGCCACGCAGACGACATCAACGTATCCTTTATCGGGCTTAATACTTTCCGGCATTGGCTGTGTTCAAAAAAAATCTGAATCTGAGAAACACACATCAAATGACAATAATGACGAGAAAAGAACACAAGAACCAGCTCAATCAACAAGGACGACCGAATACGTTACCTTCGAGGTAACTCGCAAGAACTCCACCATGCTAGACTTTACCGCCGACAAAAGCCCGGCAGATCTGCTGATCAACCCGGATATTCTACAACACACCGAGCAGCTCAACCGCCCTGCTCTTTTGGCTGAGTTGATTGATGTTGCTCAGCTATGGCAGTTGTACTGGCGCCGAGAAGCAGAGCAGGTCAACATCCCAGTTTTCTATGCCTTCGGCGAGATTGACCCGTGGTTCGACTCGTCCAATGGGTCTGTCTCTCAGTTTGCCAGTGGTTTTATTAGCAGTCCAAAAGTCATGCATGGTTTCGTTCCGAGGGCCCCTCATTGTATGGAGTTGAGTCTGCAAGCTAAGGGATGGATGTTGCAGTGTGGTGGATTCGCTCTGGAGTGTGCTGTAGCGTTTGATTTGAACAATAGAAAGTAGGACGCGTATTGAGTATTCCTCGTTGATGTTAGCTCCTTTGTATTGACTCAAGCATCGGTCTGTTCAACTGTTGTAGTTAGATATTTTCTGTGTTCTGCTAGCACTATGACACCTCCCACAGAATTCGACATTGCAAACGACAGTAAGAGGGTTTGATAAGCTGAGGTGTGAAAATGAAAAGTCAAGATTCATCCGTCGTTGTTGTCGTCGGAGTTAGGGTTGAACTAAGACCAAACCGGCTAGCTGTTAGGTTTGTTGCCTCAGCCTTCAGGCGTAAATAGCTGTATGATGGTGTCGGACTGGCTGAACTGCCGCCACCGTTCAACCCCATTAATCATTTTCAGAAACTATAGCTATAACAAGGCGGCTGGCCTCTACCTGTGAGGGCCAATGTTGCCCATTTGCAACCATGCCAGACGATACCAAAGCTAAACCTTTCCCCGATCTCTCATCGAAACTATCAGCGCCACCAAAACGATCCCTCTTCGAGCGCCAAAAGGCCGAAGCCGAAGCGAAACGCGCTCGCGAGAAAGCAGAAACTGCCGCCGTTTACGAAGATTTTGTCAAGTCTTTCGACGATGATGGAGACAGTGGCAGTAGGAGAACATCCAATTTTAGGTCTAGCGGACCTGGAAGCCTTGGTGCTCCTCCGCCAAAACGTCACTTCACCAGCGCATCCCGCAACAGCGGCCCAGGCAGCTTAGGTCCCGCACCGTCACTGGCACGGAAGCGAACGTATGACGGCTTTTATCGTGAAAGAGATCGAAATAATAGAGAGCCTGGAAGTCATGGCATTTTTGGTTACGACGACAATGACCCGCAGGCCACTTTTCGTGCCTCTGATGACGAGGCGGAAAGAGTTGCAGAGGACAAGGAGGCAGAAAGAGCTGTTGCAAAGCCTACGGTCTATCTCTCTTCGTTGCCACCAGGATCGTCCCCGGCTGTCATTAAGGCTTTGATTCCTGGAAATCTTACAGTAGATGCTGTCAAGATCATACCTCCGCCTGCTCAACCTTCTATGGAACGCAGGTCCTTCTCCGCCATTGTGACTTTATCACAGGATACAGCAGCTTCAGATATTGATGCTGCGGTAA
This sequence comes from Talaromyces sp. PYS2103, assembly GCA_023625975.1. Classification (NCBI taxonomy): domain Eukaryota; kingdom Fungi; phylum Ascomycota; class Eurotiomycetes; order Eurotiales; family Trichocomaceae; genus Talaromyces; species Talaromyces sp. PYS2103. The sequence goes on along the minus strand of JAMAGB010000007.1, from coordinate 355,651 downwards.
GCGCTCTACAAAGTAGATATTTAGGATGGGGTTATTATCTGTCAATATCGCGCCACCTGTCCTCCGCAGCAATTCAATCCGGTATGCCGGTGACTGTTGGGTCGTCCTCCAAGAGCTCACTGCCCTTTGGTGCGAAACCCATCAATCAAGCCCCTGTCGGCAGACTCAACCGAGCACCTCCTCCTGGTCCTCATCGCGGTGGGTTTGCGCCACCGGCTTCTTATGGATCGCAATATGGGAGACCTGCATCGACTGCTGAAATAGAAGTCAAACCACCTTCAGATCTGAAGCAGTTGAGACTCATACACAAAACTCTCGAGAATTTACTGAAATATGGACCGGAATTTGAGGCATTACTCATGAGCCGGCCAGAGGTGCAGCGAGAGGAGAAGTGGTCTTGGATATGGGATGCTCGTAGCGTCGGTGGTGTTTGGTATAGATGGAAGCTTTGGGACGTACTCACCAATGCAAACGCCAGTCGTGGTCGGCATGGGAGAAATAGCGGCCCCGCTACACTGATATTCGAAGGAGGCGCCAGTTGGCTTGGCCCAGAATTGCCGATTCGCTTCGAATATGCTACGACGCTTGACGAATTCGTCTCCGACGACGACTACAATTCCTCGGATGAAGAAGGTTCTGATAATGAAGAATCGAGGCGGCGGCATGCAGTAGACGACTCAATCGGAGCGCAAGATGGCATGGGTTACATGGATCCATTGCAGAAGGCGAAATTAACACACTTGCTTGCTCGACTCCCAACAGCAAATACCAGACTACGGCGAGGTGACGTGGGTCGGGTGACAGCTTTTGCCATTGAACATGCAAGTGCCGGGCCAGAGGAAGTGGTTGAAATGCTAGTTGCAAATGTTCTTCGCCCATTTGCATATTCACGAGCCAACCCAGACCGTGAAGAAGCACGGACTGCCCTTAGAGAAAGTGAAGCCGCCGCTTCTGGTGATAAAACTGATGCTGGATCGGCTGCCTCTGGCAAAGTAATTGAGGATACATCAGCTGCGAAGCTTGTTGGTCTTTATGTGATATCTGATATTTTCTCCACGTCATCAACCAGTGGTGTACGTCATGCCTGGCGGTACAGGCAACTATTTGAACATGCGTTTCGAACACACAAGGTTTTTGAGCATCTGGGCCGCCTAGAAAAAGAGTTGAGCTGGGGTCGGCTCAAAGCAGAAAAATGGAAACGCAGCGTCGGGGCCATTTTACATATCTGGGAAGGATGGAGTGTTTTCCCGCAGTCAGGCCAAGATCATTTTACTCACATGTTTGAGAATCCGCCTTTGACGGAGAAAGAAATGGAGGAGGAGAAAAGGAAAGCCGAAGCCGAACAGGCTCAAACTGCTGCTGGTAACAAGGGCAAGAGTCGTTGGAAAACTGTGGATGAAGATGCAGCTGCCAGTGGAAAGTTCGACCCGACTCAGGTACCAGCACCTGAGCAATCTGCTGCTGCTCCGGATTTCGATGATGACCTTGACGGCGAGCCAATGAGTGATATTGATGGCGTCCCAATGGAAGACAGTGACCTTGAAGGCACCAGCTTGGACGGACAGCCTTTGGACTTGGATGTTGATATGCAAGACAGTGAAGAGAAGAAAGAGCAGCCCGATCAGACTGCACAGTCAACCAGCAGACCCGAAGAGAACACGCCAGTCGGGCGAGTGCGAAGGCCACGGCCGAAAGCAGAGGACATGTTTGCAGATTCCGACGACGATGATGTTTAGCGCTGTCAATGTATATGAATTGTAGACTATCAATCAAATCAATTGGTAAACTGTCCTGCGCGATGTATTGAGTCTTCTGTGTGTCTAGAAGGTTGATCGCCCTGTCGAGCAAGCCCCACCAAAATAAGAACCTCAGGCCCACAACACCCCTCCTTCCTTGAAAAGCAACAACAAAAGTTGACCTCTCGGCCTGCCGTGCTCATTCTTCAACTCTCGTTTATTTTGTGCCTACTCGATCTGCTTGATCAACTTTCACAATGGCAGGTAAGTAGGATAGAGCCTCGTTTTTCTTTTGTGCCGAAGAAGATGCGTTTGCGCCGTGAATGCAACGTGCTCTTCAATACCCTCTTCTGCTACATCTATTCTACATCGATGAAGGATCTTGCTAATCATATCTACAGACTTCAGCAACATCGCCCGTACGTCCTCCTTCGTCCTATCCCGAAATTGCCCTCATTGCAGTGTTTGCGACTTTCTCGATGCCCCTACCTAACTTGACCAACACAACACAGAACAGTTCGTCCAGTTCTACTACAAGACCTTTGACGAGGGCCGAGCCAACCTCGCCGCGCTCTACGTAAGCCGTCACAACCTGATTCAGGTCTATACATACGCTTACATTGGGAAATGGTATAGCGCGACAATTCTATGCTCACCTTTGAGAATGATGCCAAGCTGGGAACTGCGGCCATCCTTGAAAAATTGACCGTGAGTATATGTATATCCGCCGAATCAATGATCTATTCGACTCTAACCCTTTGTTCGCTATAGGAACTCCCGTTCCAGAAGGTCCAACATCAGGTTGCGACCCTCGATGCCCAGCCCAGCAGCGAATCCGGCGGTATCCTCGTCCTTGTTACCGGCGCCCTTTTGGTATGCCCTCGTCATATTTGTTAACCGTCTTGCTTGGTACTGACTTACTGGTCACTTAGGTCGATGAGGAACAGAAGCCTATGAACTACACTCAAGCATTCCAACTCCTGCCCGACGGAGCAGGCAGCTACTTTGTCTACAACGACGTTTTCCGTCTCATCTACAGCGCCTCGTAAATGTACGCGATAAGAAAGCAATGAATTTCATGCGGTTGGCTATATTTGAGAATGAGCGAGGGAACGAATTTTGATTGTGGTATAGAAACAACACATATCATGCCAATATGACCCCTTTTAAGCGATCTAAATTAGACTCAACGTGTTTGGCAAGAGTATCAGGGCTCTGTAAACAATGACCTAAACATGGCTAATCCATTCATTGGGTTTGTCTTTGATGTTGGCCAAAGAAGACTAAGAGCAATGTAAGAATCGGATGGACAAGGACGCGGCGTGTTTATGGAGTGTAGTTGGCCTCCAACTTAGCTTTAGCCAGGCTACCGAATTTCGCTCAAAGACGTCTACCTAGTAGGAGGCTAGTACCCACCAAGTCATGCGTAGGTAGACAGAATCTTTGTAGTCTTTCGCATGCAAGATAAAAAGCTCCAAGCATCTCATCGTGACTCCTGCTGATTATTCCCCTGCGAAAAAAGAAAGAGCGGGACTCCATTCTCCAACGGCTGCAGCACTGAACCAATCAGAGTGCGGCATCCGTAACATCCGCCGCTCGGGCAAAACAATCAATTAATTTCAGCTGTTGGAGGAACCTCCCAACATCTTTCATATATTTTCATTTTTCATCCGACGACCAGGACTTGGGCTCGAGAGGTACACAGTGCATCATCTGCTAAGTGAGATTTGTGAATACTTAGTCAAATCATCGCTGACAGATAGACTGTCTTTGATTCAGAGTAGCTACCTAGCTCCAATCAACCTTTGAAACGTCCACGTTGCTATTCCATCGATCGTCGATTTATCACTGCAATCGCTACACGATAATCCAGTGTCGTATCTCATTCGCATAAAATCAGGGATCTTGTCGACTTTCGTCTATTCTGTGTATTGACTACCGCGGAGACTACTGTGACTCGCATCGTCCACTGTTTGTTTATACGAACAACTCCCAACAACACTGGAAATTCAAGCAGACAATCTGAACGAGTCAACGAGTTCAAGTGATCCTGCCGATTGTTGCTTTTGAAAGATCCACTCGTCGACAATTTGCCTTTTTTACGTCGTTACGATCCGACTGCTATATAAGCAAGATGACTCTCGCCGAGGAGTTCCGCACACGTAATTTCAGTATGCCTATCCCATTCACTTGGCCGGATTGATCAGAATAGTGTACTAACTTGCGTTGTAGGTATTTATGGGCAATGGTTAGTTATCTCGCCTGCCCCGATTCGAGGCTTTCCGATTGATCGCAACACATCGACGTATTTTATAGAACTAACAATTCAACCACAGGACCGGCGTCATTTGCATCTTCCTCTGCTTTGCCCTAGGTATCGCCAACATCTTTGCGCCCATCGGCCGCATTCCGTTTAGTATAGTGTGTCTGTAAGTCAACCACACTGCACCCCTTGTTTTCTCCGCCGCGATTATATTATGACGACGCTGACTCGGAAAAATAGCTGCTGCGCATTCGTCATCGTCTTCATCGAAGTCCCCTTCCTCCTCCGGATATGCCCAACATCCTCCAAATTTGACGACTTCATCCGCCGCTTCACCAGCAACTACATGCGAGCCCTCATCTACATTGGCATGAGTGCCGTCCAATGGGTCAGTTTGGTCACTGGCGCATCGAGCCTGATTGCTGCTGCCGTCTTCCTGCTCATTGCTGGTCTTTGCTATCTTCTTGCTGGTGTCCGGAACCAGGAGTTTATCGGAAGTAAGACTCTGGGTGGACAGGGTATTGCGCAGATGATTGTGTAGTTTTCGATCGACTGTTCTAATTTCGAGCAAGGAGTCAGATCATGGATTTCGATTGTCAGAGTACCTGTGAGGCCGGTTCTGATTGATATAAAACACCCTTTTCCTTTCCCCATCTTATCTTTCTCTCTCTCTCTTACGAAATGTGTCCAACACCCTCATGAGGATTCTCAGCTTGACTATTTTTCCGAGCAAGCATGCACGTGTACTGGTGTCTTTCCTCTGGAGTTTTTTATGATTTTACTTTTTATCAAGATATGCTGTATTGTATACTTAGTTACGGGCTGTTGTTATAAATACCTAGGTACCTAATACATCCGCCTTTCTGCGTTGTCTGCTTTTCAGGTGTCACAATCGAGTCATTTCTCGTCCAATGGCTTTTCTTATATACATTCAAAGCCAAATCCGAATCTGCAAGAGTTGACGATCCTACATACCTGACGGGAAAAAACCCGATGAAATGGTTCCTCATGAGTTACTTTCCATCAACCAATAGGATGTTCATGATTCGTTACACATTCTTGCGGCTTTTAACGTATATGTCGAATAACTGATTAATATTCAGGAAATAAATCACGCATACCCTAAGGGTCAGTAGATGTTCAAGGTACCCGAATAGTTTCACTCTGTTTTCCACTCTGTTTAAAGAATGAACTTATTGAGGATGCTCGTATTGAATCTTTCAGCAATTGATCAATGGCAGTCTGCTATGTTAGTCTTTTGCTCTACGTCATAGGATACTCTGTTTGGAAAGTTACATGTATGCATGTACGGGTGCATACATAGATACATACATACATACAAACATATGCGGGGCATACATGGAAAATCTTTCAATCAGTCCAACTTGACTTGGCTGGATGTTATAGTATCTGAGTGAGTCAATTATGCCAATTGGACGCAAATTCTTCACTCCAATACATACGTACTATTACATACGCTTACATACTCGTAGTGGTTCAGATTCTGGATCTGAGTATGAGGTCAGACCCGGTGGAGAATTTTTCATCGCAGAAAGTGTGGGGGAAAACCTTCATGTTTGGACATACGTAGTCACGTTAGAAAAGTATCCGGACTCGCGAGGGGTAAAACTTACTTTCCTCCAACTCCAAGGGTTGCTACATACTCAGATAGCATGCCAAGTCGGTTTGATGCACAATGCACACATGAGTATGACACCTGATTGTGTTGATCTATCAAAGCGTGCAGGAATGCATAGTTACTATTCTCACTTGGATTAGGTACAATGGACTATGTTAGTAGTATGTAAAGGTTGAATCCAAGTCGATGGACAATACAAAAGTGGCGAGATCCACCAGCAGTAGCAGTGGTGGAGAAGCTCAACGGGGAGTCGACGGACTAGGTATTCTAATTCGATGCAATTCTATCCAGTAGATCCGGCAAACAAAGTGGCATAGAGACGAGGCTGCAATGATGCGAATTCAAGTAAGTATAGACTGGTGTCCGATGTCCACGTTTTGACTTCTACAGGGGTCCTTCTTGGCGGTTGTGCATGTGTCTGATTGCTTGTAGTTCCTCTGTAAGAGAAGACTAGCAGCCTTGCTCTGAGGATTAATGAGAGGGTGTGATATTCTGATCCATGGGTTTACTTGACCAGAAATCTTGACGATGTGACTCAGCATGTATTCAAGGGGACAAGGGTGAAGATGAACCACTCCGTAAGGCCGATACACAACCATATACCATTAATCCAGATCAAGGATAGCGCCGTAATTTAGACATCCACTCCGTGGCTCAGCTCGGCCCCCTGAGGCATTTTCTATTTTTGCTCTTTTCTCACTGTGCCACTGATACTTATCAGCAATTTGCTGTTACATAGTTAGTACTTAGGTAGACACTCTGTATATAATGCAGATATAAAATATTATCGCAGCTCATTGACAGGCAGAGACCCGGACTATATATCGTATCTGATCTTGGCCCACCTTGACTCATTGTACACTCAGCAGCGGATCCGCCAATCACTAGACCCGGTTTGGTCAGCTGCGAATCAACCGTCGCATTTCAGCCACTCCCCACGTTACCATACAGTCGCTGTACGGTATGTGACGATTTCTCGCATCACACGAGTCACACGACTGCAGACAAAAGAACCAAGTGGGCCGTCAGCACGTAATAACCGTAAGAATCACCGTATGCCGCAATACCGCAGAGCCTATGGAGTATGGACCCAGGCCCAGACAGGATTCTATCACTGATGCTATTCTTATATTATCATCATCGTCGCCTTCTTGACTGAACTTTTACCCTACCAATTCTTCTCTTCAAATACAAAACATCGAATATCAATCATCCTCGGCACTATCTTCCTCCTCGATCTGCCGTTACACCTCGAGTCAACGAACCCAACCACAAGCTCTCTATCTGTCCTCGGCTCCTCCGTCCAATAGCAGCTCACCCTCGCCAAACAGCTTCTGCCGGCAATTGTCAAGACTAGACGCAAGACACAGGTAAGTCGATATTATTTTACACGCAAGCAAGTCGATGAAAGGCCCCGATTGCAATTATTTTTATTTGCATTTCCCCTCTGTTCCCTGAAAACATTGCGAGTCAGCTGGCCTCGTTGCTGTGCAAAACTCTTTCTCAGGCGGTGAACATCCACCGATTGATTGGGCCTTTGATAAGCGTGCTGCATATCATTCTGGCCTCGACAAAGCCTTGCGAAGGTTAAATACCTCCGAGGGAAGGGGCCTAGGCCCGTGACCAGAAAATTCACTCGGTTGTTGTTTCTTGCCTTTTTGTCGCTTCTATGTTTTCTTATCGCATAAAGGCAGAGAGTTTCCCCTTGCAAATCCAGCCATCGTCATCGTCGGCTAGATCCGGTTAAGCGTGGATGGTTTGAGACTGATACCGGAACTGCCTCGACGCTCAAACTCTTCCTCTCCCACCAACTCTTCCAGAGAATTGCTTTTTGGATTGTTTCAAGTCATTTACACCGTTTACTGCTTTCCTTATTTCACTTCTACCTCCATTGGCCCATCCAGACAGACTAACGTGGAACAAGCCCAACCAAATTTCCCAATTGCATGCGTCATTGCCCACCACGGCTCCCTACGCTTTTTTATAGCATCAACCCACCATGTCTGCTCCGTCAGCTCCGGTGATACCACCGCGTCCTGCCAGATCTCCCCGCACTCTAGGCGCCGATCTTCCCTCAATACCTCCTCGTCCCATTAATCGTCGCCTGGATCGCTCCGTATCTCCAGGCAGAGACAGCTATGCACCATCACCCTTGAACGGGCCCCCACAGAGCGTTGGGCTCTCACGCACCACTTCAAATGACCTCCCCGCTCGCCCTCCAAGCGTGACTATTCCGTCTCTCGGCGAGGAAGGCATCGAATACGATGAGCTGAGCTCGCAGCACCCCGAACCCGCCGAAACCAGAAACGTGGGTAGCGATTTGAAGCTTCACGCGCCCAAGCCCTCTTTGCCCACTGCAAGCGCAAAGGCCAGAGTACAAGGCGTTACTCGTACTGACTCCGATCAAGCTGCTGCTGCTGGCTTTGGCAAGTCATCCTCACCAGCTTTGGAGGATTCCGATCAGCGCAGCCGTTCCATACACTCGAAACCCAGTGGTTCTCGTGCAGCGTCCAATGCATCCAGTAGTCGTCGCCTATCCATGCAGTTTGAAGAGGAGCATGGTATCCCTGAGATCGGTCAACGTGTACCTATGCTTGCCAATGCTGGTGACGTGCAAGCACCTTCTCCCGCACCTCCCCGAAGCGCTTCTGCCTCCGGTCAAAGGGCCAGCCGCCATCATCAACGCACTCGTAGTGGCCGCGATGTCTTCCTTCCACCTGGCAGCTACGGCCTGCATGGCCATGGTGTACATGCCACCGACAAATTCGAGAAGGCTTGGTACGACAAGCACCCTGACGAGCTAGCCCGCGAAGAGCAGGGTCAGTATGGTCCAGCCATTGCCGAGCGATCTGCTTGGGCACTCAGCAGTGACGACCTCAACCGCCTTGTTCGCGACTCTAATGGCACTAATGCTAGCGTCGGTAAGTTGATTATCACATTTGTTATCTCTTTCTCTCTCTCTCTCTCTCTTTCTTGTTTACTAATACACGATTTCAGGCACATCGCCTTCTTTTGTTGGAACCCCTGCTGAGGAGGTGGGGTATATTGCAACCGATGAGCTCACTCGTCAAGATGCTCAGCCCGTTGTGGAATCCCCTCTTCGTCATTCCACTGTCGCCCCCTCCGAGTTAACGCGAACCCGTAGTGCGATGTCAACCGCAAGCAGTGACGCCGGCAGCCGAGTCATTCATGTGGACGAGCCGTATCATTCTGTACATCACCCGGATGGCTTCGCTTTTACGCCAGAGCCAGCATCAGCAAACGATTATGAAGACGCCGCTGAGGACGATGAGCCCATCCTTGCAGCCGACGAGTCTCGCCCAGGCTCGGCTTTCCTCCATCCTGCCATTTCCCCCAGACGAGCAAGCACAGACTTCCATGATCTTGAACGTGTTCGAAGCCGTACACCTAGTGCTCCAAACAGCCGTCCCACCAGCTTGCATGGTGTACCCGCTGGTCTTACTCGCTGGAGTTCTCGAGGCGAAGAACATGATGATGTGCATACACCTTTGGAGGATGTCGAGGAGTACGAACCACTGTTCCCAGAAGACGGGCAATCGGGTAAACCTTTGTCAGCGGCGGAGCGTTTCCAGAAGCGCACTGAACTCTTGAAACACCGTTTCCCTAGTCAGGATATCTGGGAGGATGCCCCGGATAGTCTTCAATTACATGCCAGCGTGTCTACTCCAGAGTTACCCGAAGATCAACCCAAACCCAGCTTTGAAACACCAGAAGCAGAAGAGCAACGCAAACGACAAACGGAACAGATTGACTCGCACAAAGTCGCCTCTCACTTATTACACGGACAGACTGGCACTCAACGCCAAACGAGACCTGATACAATCAAGCATCGGTTCCCAAGTCGAGATATTTGGGAAGATGCGCCGGAGAGTCAGCAGCTCGTCACGACAATCGAGCCTTCTGAACCTGAGGCAACGAGTCCTGATACAGCCCAAGCCCCAACTGTTCCGACCCGACCCTCCATTCCTCCTCGGCCTGCGAAGGTCGCAAAACCGGCTGACGGATCGGCTGACGACAAGAAAGCGCCTTCTATTCCAGATCGGCCCAAACCTCAAATCTCTCGTCCTTCTAAGCCAGTTTCCGCGGAGGGTGCACCTGCACCGCCAGTCAACAGAAACAAACCCATCGTGCCCGCACGACCTGCCGGCGGCAAGATCGCGGGTGTTAAAGCAAATTTTTTGTCCGACCTGAATTCCCGACTTCAATTAGGACCTCAGGCACCTAAGCCCGCTGCTGCGAAGAAGGAAGAAGAGACTCCAGAGGAGAAAACGCCACTTACAGATGCTCGCAAGGGCCGTGCCCGTGGTCCAACAAGGAGAAAACCCGCTGCCAGCTCATCATCGGAGGCAAGGCTACCATCTATTCCAGAGATTCGTATCATGGATGCTTGGAATGTTTGGGAACTTGGCGTTGATGGCAATTTGACAGTTGGACTTGAGAAGAAGCAGCCTGTAGTCGAGGTCAAACCTCAGGCTCCAGATGTCGATCTGGAAACTGAAGAGACGGCCATGGCGCCTCGTATTGCGAAGAATATGGCTGGTGAGTCTGCAGATCCGGTTGCAACCTCACCAGAAAGGAGCGCCGAGTCACAATCCGAGGCCAAGAACGACATTCACGAACCACCAAAGGTTGCAACTTTAGAGCACCAAGAGGGCTTCAAAACGAGCCAGCAAGTGTCGCCGAAGCAGTTTGTTGATAAACCGTCAGAAACAGCAGAAGGCACGCAAGTTAAGACGTTAGAACCAGAGTCCACGACGACTGGAGATGATGTTGCGGAGCAGGTTATCGAGCAGTTGGCTGCAACAGCCGACGGCAAGAAGAGATCTGATGGATCGATTGACACTGAAGAAGCCACTGCTTAGTTTTTTATTTCGGATACACCGTCTGTGTTGACAAGGTCTTGTTTACAGATAAGGAAAATCTATCAAAAAAAGCTTGGGGAGAGGAACGGAGTATGATGTTTATTCGGGTGCGGTCGATGTTTATCTTCATGATTATGTTTAATATAGCCATCGTATCAATCTTTAAGACCTCCAGAAGGGAGCGTATTGCGTTGTTGATTTGATATCGTCTTGTAACGAGTACCTAGGTGACTCTACGTACCATATTTCCTTTGCCAGGTGGCGTTTCCCATTCTCAGCAAATAGTAATTGAAAGAGCACCTACGTTTCCGGAAGGCCTGAGGCTAACGCGGACATCTACCTGTTGGGATCGTGTTTTGAGACGAATAAACATCGAGTTTTGAAACATGCTTGGAATCATTTCAATTCTTCTGGGCAGGCAAGGTCTGATTCTCCATTTATCAAAACCATGGTCAATCAAAGGGTATCCAGGTCAGCTGACTAGATTATGAAGAATCGAAAACCATTCCATAAGAGACAAATGCTGGATAAATAGAGTCATAAATACATCTAGAAACGTCAAATTCTGAAGAATTCATACAGATCTTTAGCCATCAAAACAAGATGTCAGACGATAGCTGATAGCATGTTCCTCAGTATCTGCGTCTCTGAAAACCCCAATACCACCCTCCACACCATCCGATCCAACCGACCACTCGCCCCTCTCAACTAATTGCCTCCAGTTGTCCAAAATCGTCGACAAATGCGGAAGATGGCTTGGAAGGAATGGACACCATCCATACTGATAAAGCGAGTCATTATTTACCAGACTTTCCGGCGCGTCTTCAGTATCTGCATCTGTCACTGCATCAGGATTCCCGTCACGAACCCAACCATTATCACCAATGGGATTCGGCAGGATGAATCGCACGGCGTCTTCAGATATCAGATCTGGCCAACTATACAGACCACTAATCTCGTTAACCAGGAACTTGGCGTTCTCTCGCTCAAACGCCGCGGAGACGGACTCTATCTTTGGACCTGGGAATAAAGGCAGCGGCTCGCCGACCCAATTCGATGATCCTCGCTGCATCCAGTCCGGTTCCCAAGGCTCATCATCCCGGAGAACCTTGCCGTCTCGTCGAACAAAGTTATACCGTTCACTACCCCGGTCCTCATCCAAAGTCTCCTGGAGCCAGGTGGCAGAGGGGATCTGCAAGCCTGGGGCAATATACGTGAAGCTTGGTCGACGGGCATTGAGAAGAAAATCACGTAAAAACCCGGAGATGCGGAATCTATCCAGGGTTTCTTCATCAACAAGACCGGGTTCATCGCTAATAGTACTCCCTGGAGATCGACCTTGAATAGCCACTAGGAGATTATGATATGCCTCTAGATCTCTGGTAAGATCAGCAGCGATATATCGTCTGTGGTTTGCGGTGTCGGATATAGCTTCTAGCCCGACACTAGGCTGGAATTTGCCGGATTCGTAGAGATTGAGCCAGAGCTGGAGGGCTGTTTGGAGCGGGTACCTGATTTACAATTAACCACCTTTTTTCAACTCAATGTCTTTCAACTCACCAAGTACGCATCCAGGGCATCACCTCTCTTTGCCAGGTGCAGAGATGAGTATCTAGATCAATGTAGATGCCGAGTTCCTGCTCCGTGGCTTTCGGATCATCAGCGTTTGTATCTTCGTGAAGTATGGATAGCAATGGCATACCCAAATAAAGTACCACCCAATTCTCATGATCTTCGCCAGACAGATCGGGCAAACCTTCATTCAACACCCAGAACTCATTTGGGTTTGGCATGCAGAGATGAGGCGCAAAATTCATTACTGGTAAGGATTCAGGGTCATTGCTGATTATGATAACAATATTTTCTAGGAAGGTGATCAACGGTTCTGATAAACGGTCACGGATTGCATTGGACTCATCTCCATATGCATCGAAAAAATTATGTATAATCCGATTGTTGTGTGCTGGAGCCTGCGTGGTGAGGAAGGATACAATTTTGTTATGGAGAGAAGCACAGATGTATGGGTCAAAAGCCGGTGTTGCCAGAGGCAGTTGCGAAGGATTGTTGCTAGACATGGTGATGGTTAGTATACAATGATGCCATTAGCTATGTAGAAGGAGATGGATGATCGAGGAGAAATATATACATTAATCACGGCAAATTGTTGTCCCGTAGGTACGTTATGGCGGTAGAAATGCTATGTACCTAGATAAATGGAGTTCCTTGCTCGGAGCGGCTTACCTACATTGACTCCTTCAGTTAAGTCGACATTATCACGACGAAAGAGACGCTGGCCATATATTCAAGACCCCATTACCATCACCTCCCTGGAGGAGATGAGGCCCTGATAGTTCAATTCTTCTAACCAGGCGGTCCTCGGTTCAGCAATCTATAATTTGTGTACTAGATTGATCAGTCGACCAAACCCCTTAAAACCTTTCTGGAGATTTATTTAGCAAAGGCGCCAGTTATTCAATGTTACATCCATGGATATTCAAGTCCTCTGAGGACGTACAACATGTTAATTAGCTCTCTAGGACCTGGTCCAACTCCGAAGATTCCTTACATATATATGAAACCCCACGGTCCTGCATCCTGAGGGGAGTAATGGGAGTCCAAAGGCAGCAAAGACTGTAAAAGTCGTTAAGCATACTAGTGATACCCAGTAATTCCACCAAGAAACATTGTCCGGGACTTGCTTCATACTAAATGCTGCCTATATCAGAGTTAGTTCTTTTCAAAGCGCTAGGTTTTCCGTCTAAACTAGTAAGGATCTCCTCTCCAGATTCTTCGATCATGGTTGATAATCAATAAAAGCAATTGGCGAATGAAATACAAGGACAGTATGAAGCTTTTGAACAGGAGAGGGACAAAAAAGACAACAATCGACCCAGGAAAAACATCGATGGAAGGAGGAAAGAGATGAATGAAAGCTATTTACATGTATAGCTGCATACCGCGCATAAAAATCAAGAAATATGTTCTGTTCACTCAACCATCCATCCAAGCGTCAATTAGAAGAGCTCTCTATCCGCGATTCGGAGACTTCCAGGTTATTTATGTCTCAACGCAACAGTTACTGGACTATATGCCTGGTTTTGTATTAGAACCTCAAATCCCAGCCAATCTTTGGTCCAAGCCTGGGTAATTCATCCGCCACGCTCTCCATATCCTTGTCACTTGAATGCAAGTTAGTTGAGTGAGCGAGATGGATTGTAGGAATAGACATACCCTCTTCCACTAACGCAGATAACAAGATCTTGACCTTTCTTCATTGTCTTGGCCAGCTTAACAGCGCCCCAGACAGCATGAGCAGTTTCTAGAGCGGGGATGATGCCTTCCATCTCACTGAGCAACTTGAAACCCACGAGCGCTTGAGCATCGGTAACGGCAATGAATGTTGCGCGCTCTGAGTCTTTCCAGGAACTCAGCTCTGGACTGTTCAAATAATTAGCAAAACGTGAACGTCCATCCAAGGTTGCGATATTATTGACACATAAGGTAAATATGCCGACTCTACTCACCCAACCCCAGCGTAGTCCAGACCAGCTGAAATGGAATGCGTGTCTTGTATCTGTCCGTTCTTATCCTGTAACACATAGGTTCTACTCCCATGTAAGACCCCCTTAGTGCCGCCAGTCAAAGTAGCAGCATGCCTGTTGGAATCAAGGCCGTCACCGCCAGCTTCGACTCCCAGAAGCTTCACACTTGGGTCATTAATGAACGGATAAAACATTCCTATAGCATTACTGCCCCCACCGATGCAGGCAACAACCGCATCCGGTAGTTTATTTCGCTGTTCTAGCATTTGCGCCTTTGTCTCCTCCCCAATGACAGTCTGGAAAGTGCGTACAATCGTGGGAAAGGGATGTGGACCAATTGCTGAACCGATAACATGATACGCGGTGTCTACCCTCGTAATCCAAACTCGGAAACTTTCATTTACCGCGTCTCTCAGTGTTCGTGAGCCTGCTTCAACAGGGATAACCTGGGCGCCAAGTAACTTAATCCTGAATACGTTCTGTGCCTGTCTCCTGACATCTTCCTATATAGCTGTTAGATATGAAATTAGGACACTGTTCCAGGATTGAAGACTTACTGCTCCCATGAAAATTGTGCACTTCATGTTTAATTTAGCACAGATTGTGGCAGTTGCTACACCGTGCATACCAGCACCGGTCTGAGCAATAATTTCAGTTTTACCCAAGCGACGAGCGAGAAGAATCTGTCCCAGAGCGCTGTTGATTTTATGGCTTCCAGTGTGGTTCATATCCTCACGCTTTAACCAAATAGTAGCTCCACCAACATGTTCAGTAAGGCGTTCTGCGACATGAAGATGCCCCGGCCTTCCAATATAAGAGTAGTATGATCGAAATTCTGCCCAAAACTCGGGGTCATCCCGAATTTTTTGAAAGCCTAACTCCAGTTCTGAAAGGCACCTCATTAGTGATTCTGGGGCATACGAACCCCCAAATTCTCCAAAGCGTGCGGTAAAGAGTTCGGGATTATCTCCCTCAGAATCAATTGGCTCTATTTGATCAAGCATTCCTGGCTCGTTTCCATTTGAATGCGCGATACCATTTACCTGCACAGCACTATTGGGCTCTCGAGCTTCATTCGATGATGCTTGCGAATTTCTCCTTCCACATATCTCAGCACAGTATTCCTCGGCAGCTTTGACCCTCTCTCCAGGAGCGGCGTCAGCCAAAGTTGTGATGATCTGACTGCCGATGACGACGCCATCTGCTATGCTGGCTACGCTCAAGAAGTGATCTCTGGTACTGACACCGAAACCAACTGCAGTTGGGACATTGCCAGAGTATTGCTTGATTCGTTTTAAGAGCTCTGGTAGACCGACACTTAAAGTACCTGTTGCACCCGTTACGCCCATACGCGACACAACGTAGACGAATGAGTCTGCAAGTTTGCAGAGCAGTTTGAGTCGGTTCTCGGAAGTAGCTGGAGAAAACTGTTAGAAGATGAGCGGGTTCAACAAATATTGTGATAAGGGGCTTACAAGGAGCGATGAGAGGGACATATGACAGTCTGTATACAATTGTCAGTGAGGATATTCTATCATAGAAGTATCATCACTCACCCTCCCTTCGAACAAAGATTTCTGAATTTTACAGCTTCGTGCGGAGGAAGATCCACGACAATGAAGCCATTTACGCCAGCCACACGACAATCGTTCAGCAATCGTTCCTCGCCATAGCTCAATAGTGGGTTGTAATAACCCATTAATAGCAGCGGTGCTCTGAGACCTCTCTTCCGAGCTTCCTTCACCATCCCTAGGGTTGACTCAATAGTGACATTATTCGCAAGCGCTTGCTGTGCATATTGTGAGTAAATCTTCAGATAACATAGGGAGGTCAACGAACAGTATTTGCGGTCTGAATCGTAGGCCCATCTGCGAAAGGATCCGTGAAGGGCTGGTGTTGATGTTAGAAAGGTCGATGTGTATCAGATAAAATACTAACCACACCGAGTTCAATTATATCTGCGAGAAACGAACGATAACGTTAGAACGTGCGTCATCGAGTCGAGATAGTGCATACCTGCTCCCCCGGCTTCCAATCCCAAGATAATATCTACAGACTCTTCGACAGTAGGAAATCCAGCCGTAACAAAAGTCACAAAGGCAGGCTATGTAATACGTCAGCAATGTATTCACGAATCTGTATGCTTTGGTAAGTGATCATAGGTAGCTTCCGCCACCAAAGGAATACATACGCGGTTTTCTTCTTTGCATTGCGCAAATGCTTTTTTAATAGCTTCCATGTTGAAGAGAATGATTATTTTCTGCTGTCCGATTAACTGAGTTGGAAAATATTCGAAACGCCAGAGCCGGCGAGGTATTTATCACGATATAGGAGAAATCGAGACTGAGGGTGACAGGGGTCTACCTAGGCAGCACACAAATTATAAAGGATTCAACACTCTACTCAATTACCTGCAGGGAAGAAGGTCAAACCATGCAATTACATGCCTGTCGGGATCCAGAAGCGTGAGGGGTAGGAGGACTTTGAGAGAGTTGACTGCGCCGCATTTGCGCGCTTCACAACCAGCCCATGATATGGCAAAGCAATCAAGGGCCAAGAGTCGCAGTGATATGCATCGATTCTAGATAGCTCCACTCTGGGCTGTTTCCTACCTGCATGGAGGACGGAGAAACCGCGCAATCACGTTGTATTCCAAGGCTCCAGCCTCCCATGTGCTTGCGCGATTTATAGCCAACATCATATAATAATGCGAGGTTGCGGCGTGGCAATCGAGATATATGGTGACATGTGTCGAACTAAAATCTATCAACCACTAGAGGAATGAGTTACTCCACAGGTTGAATTTGCTTTCTACCTGTAGGGGGAGTGCCCCCGGCCTCTACATAGATAAGAGCGAGCCTCCAATATCGAAGCAGTAGTATACTTGCCCAAATAGGTATTTGCCACCATTTAGTAACTCTTTTTTACTCTCACCTCATCAACTGTGATAAACAGCCTTACAGATATTCATATGCAAGTTACCATTACAAATTAAAGTATACTGAAATGATTGAAGAAGTAGCAGCTCAAACTGATGGTAGAACGAAGACAGGGCTTTCAAGGACATCTAGTCGTAAACAGACAGCAATCTTTAAACCATACATAACTAAGTGAAACCAGAAAATATACCGTTCAGCTAAAAACGGAGCCCCGTTAATAGGGTAGCAATTTATGTGGGGATATAGGAATATTTAGGCTTATTTCCGGCTGACACTAAGTGTTAATCATAGTAATGTAGTTGCATGTCAAATCTGTTACCTTTCCCCTTATCATAGCATCAAATTATTCCCCTCAATGTGCATCCTACCTGCAGGCTGCAGCCATGCAATGCATGTCCCATTCGGAGTAGACTTTGCTTAGTCCCAACATGATATGTCTTGAACATATCAATTATTGGAGGATTAGATTATCCCCACTTAAGTTTACTTCTTATCAGGGACCCTGCAGGGCGGATGGCGAAACCATGCAATCAGCCTTCAAGCCGTAGATGTGGCACGTTGCATATCAGAGCCAATGCGGTCTGTGGTGTCAGATCTGCTAGGTATGTACTTGCCCGTTATGCTTAGCCTCCGCAATCCTTGACAGCGATTCACATCCACTGCCACTATTACCTAAGATCGAGGATAAAGAAAGGGAACGGATAGGTGCGCACCCCCCGATGTCTCTATTCTTTCCCTAAAGAAAAATACCTAACTACTTTACCTAGTAGGACTCATTTAACGAAATACCTAACATAATCACCCATCCAGCGACACTCTTCCAAATTCTCTCAATTTCTTAAACTCATCTCAATATTTTGTATAGGCTCTGGAGCCCACACACCCGGTTTCGGATTCCTAAACCCATCTTCTGAGGATGGACGAAAAAATGCAGTTGGCGAAGCATGATGACCCGAGTCACGCAGTAACAGTTGGCCACGATGCCATTCACCCTCCTACTGAATTTTCGGAGAAGACCTCGTCTGAAAACGCTGGCGACGACCCGGCCGACAACGAACCGGTCAACACTGACCCCGAGCAAGCTGGACCGCGGACAAGAATACAGGTAGAACCTCCCCCAGACGGCGGTTATGGCTGGGTCTGTGTGATGTGTGTCTTCTTGATCAATACCCACACGTGGGGAATCAATAGTGTAGGGTTCCGTGACCTTCATGCAATGTTTGACTTGCTAATATTCGATGCAACCAGGCATATGGTGTTTTTTTGGCACATTATCTGGCCACAAATACCTTTCCGGAGGCATCAGACCTAGACTTTGCCTTTATCGGAGGCCTTTCCCTTAGCATGGCCCAATTCATCGCTCCACTCGCAACAATCACTACTCGGAAATGGGGGACAAAGACTACCTTGGTGTTAGGAATCATACTTCAAACCGCAGCATTACTAGGAGCGTCATGGTCGACCAAGATTTGGCAATTGTTTCTAAGTCAAGGCGTGTGTTTTGGATTCGGGATGGGAATGCAATTCAGCGCTACTGTTGGTATCATCCCACAATGGTTCGGCCGCCGACGCTCTCTTGCAAACGGTATTGCGACAGCAGGATCAGGGATTGGAGGCCTGATCTATTCGTTAGCTGCAGATGCCATCATTCAGAGATGGGGTACTGGCTGGGCTTTCCGAATCCTGGCTATTGTATCAGCTGCTGCCTCGGGCTTCTCCGCCATCATTATAAGGGATCGGAATAAGGCAATTGGGGCTGTTCAGCTTGCCTTCCATGCCAGTCTTTTGAAAAGACCGGAGTTTCTGCTCACTTTAGCTTGGGGGTGCTTTAGCGTGCTGGGATATGTGCTCCTTCTTTTCTCATTACCCAGCTACGCAAACACCGTGGGTCTCAGTGTATCCCAAGGTTCGATTGTCGGTGCAATGTTTAACCTTGGAGGAGGCCTTGGCCGACCCGTTATGGGGTACGTCAGCGATATTTTTGGACGTATAAACACCGCACTTGTTTGTACCTTCCTGGCTGGCCTTTTTGCTTTCGTAATCTGGATCTTTGGCAAAAGCTTTGGTGTTCTCGTCTTCTATGGTCTGATTGGCGGCGCTGTTTCCGCAACCTACACGACTACCGCCGCTCCGGTGGGCGCTGAGGTTGTGGGACTGAAACTCCTACCATCTGCATTGTCTATTTTCTGGCTTTCAGTTGTCATACCAAGCACGTTTGCTGAACCAATCGCCCTTTGGCTACGAACCGACAACGGAACCAATTTCCTTCATGCCCAGGTATTTACGGGCTGTATGTACATGGGAGCAACTATTTCCCTCTTGTTTGTACGAGCGTGGAAGATATCAGAATTGCAAGCAACTGGTGCTGATGGTGATCCTACCAAACGGGAAGCGGAGATTAGGAACAATGATACCGTGATGGCCAGGAAGACGAGCAAAGTTCCTAGTGTGGCGAGCAAGGCAAAGGCTGCGAAGGCATTGTTCACGATGGCAAAGGTATAGGATTCTCTTTGGGTTAATTGCCATCAAGGTTGTTCATCAATAGATAATTGACACATGTCATTATCCTTGAGTCTACCTAGGTACCCAGGTAAATTTGGTAATTTGACAAGGAATATGGTATGCACTGTGCTATCTGCCGCATCATCACAGAATCTGTGAGTAAATTACAACTAGCTTCTGAAATAAATATAGCTGAGCTATTAGCTAGCTGATGAGACATAATAACAAACCCATGCTGTGAGTAGGTAGCTGGATATGGAGAGTTATGGTGATTCGTGACTGGGGAATCTCACCGCCCCGCGAGATATTTACAGGCATGCTTTGCCACTTGTACCCCTTTTTTTTTCCTACTTGATTATTAGTCTATGATGGCCTGTTCTCTTGGCATTTCTTCGTATACATGTACAGTGGAGATGAGAAAACCAGTAGTAATCTGAAATATCAGTTTCAGATAAGCTAGTGCGAGATTATCAACCAAGTCAAATTATTAATAACTAACTAGACTTGGAATGCATAATTAGCTAATACGAAGTACGTACTAACTAGTTTCATCTACTACGTAAATCACCATGGTACGGGGTGCAGTACTCCGGAGTCCGTAGCGTGTCTAAGAGTGCATACTCTGTACGTATAGCCAATTAAAAATAGAAGCTATACTCCGTAGATCCCTTGTTATATATGGTTATATACATAGTGTACATTTATCTCTGCTAGTTAGCATGGCAACATGCTAACTGATGCATGTAGGTCTAGTGGTACTACGGAGTACTCCGTACATAAAAAGGATAACTATACATCGGCCCCACCAATCGGCAACGCCAGTTTCGGCCCGCCCCTTCCGCAACCTTGTGATCCTCCAGCTGCGCCGCACTTGCAATTGAAAAATGGCTCTGCAATACTAGTTGCATATAAGAAGATGATAAAATCACAAGCCCGAACTGGTTTTATATATGCGCTGTGCCGCAATTACACCTGTTGCGACATCGCTTTACAGTGCTCCGTTCATATTGACCTTGTTTCAATCACACCCCTTCAGCTGCCTCGCTTTGACCTTGCGTTGGCTTGCGTTGGCTCGCGCTCCGTGTATTTGTTACTCCCGCAGCACTTGCGCAGCCTCGGGTCACGTGAAGGAGTAAAGTGGCGATGCTCCTCGTCCCAGGACGGAAATGGGTTTTGGTGACCTGCATTTTTCGGGACAACTATAGAGGTAGCTCATTGTAGTTAAGATTCGCGCATCTTGCTTTTGATTTGCGTAGGCAACTCCATCGTGTCTATCTAATAGATCGATTATACAATAATAATAAGAGTTTTGTTTTGTTTCCAATCCATTCTATCGAAGAGTTAATTCTTAACCTTGTCGCAAAGTTGTTAGTAATCTATGGATGATATAAAATCCCGTCCCATCTAGGTTCTAACCTTATATCAACCTTAATTTAGTTATGCATAATATCTAGGTAACTACTTGAGAATAAATAGACAGATAGAATGGCTGTTTAACTCTAAGTCTTACTATACTTTCTCTTGTAAGATGCTAAAGTCCTACTCACATCTGTAATGTGTAAGATTAAAGAGCTTCAAGCAGCTGGAATTCAAACGCGCGTCTCAACACTACCCCACTCACTTCGGGAGAAAACAGTGGAGCTTCACTTTTTGGGTGTGAAATCTGTTCCAACTGTACGTACGCTAGTGACAGATGTTTCTTTGTTCTTTTGAGGGCTGAAATAAAATAACTCGCATTACTGATCAACATTGTATTGTACCCTTTTGATTGGTCGCTGATCGACAAGTATCGACAAGGATCTCGGGACGAGACCAGGTATCTCTCTTATTTTACTCTATTCTGAATGTTCGTTGGGATTTGCGAGGTTTTTCGGAGGTTTTTTCCGTCGGAACTGAGTTGACCTATGCTGGGGTAACTAAGCGGTAACTCGGGTCGAATGGGCCTTAACATAAAGAGGAACAATCTGTATCTTAGCTATCTGTGTGGCGAGTCTGCATAGAGGTACTAAAACAAACCAGCTCTAACAGACTATAATTGAAATCCATACCATACCATACCATACCATATTCCAATTTTCCTTATAAAAACTTACTTCTGAACCAGCTGAGTCCCTTCAACAGCTATCACTCAAATTATATAGCCAGGTGGCATGAATCATTTGTTGCGAATTCAATGCACTAGTACGGATAAGGCAGGATTACTCATAGGTAGCGAAACTTACAAACACCCTACAACGGTGGGATTAGTAAAATCCGGGTGGGATTATCAATCCCCAATCTCGTATACAGGCGCCAGATCAGGAAGATATTAGCAATGACAAGCGATATTGGGCATATAGATTAGTGATCGGATTACAAGCAGAAAATGTATATAAAGGACATTAATCTCATGGGATAGCGATGAGATAGAACACTCAACTCAGTACAGCCCATTTGACGTTGTTGATATTGGCACAATGAGCGGAACTGATAGTATCCGTGAAAATGGACACTCAGTGGATGACAAGATTCCAAAAGATAACAAGCTACTAACAGCGAACGGCTGGAATGGGACAATCATAGAAGCTAAGGATTCTTATGCGCTAATGCGCGATTGTAATGCAAATTCTCGGTTAGTTCACCTAAGATATCGTTAATGGGTATTTCACTAATATCATAACTAGACTTACAGCGCAGCATTATCTCTGGAGAGAGCTACTCGGGTTCCTGGTTCATCCCGATATTGATACTCGGGCTGCTGACCTGAGAGTCGCTGATGTTGCTACTGGTAACGGGTACAGTGATCTACCTACTTTGGAAGTACTCATATGTGACTCTGGTTTAGTATTTGGCTTCACGATTTTGCTCATGGAAAACCACCGTCCACTGATCTTCACGGCTTCGATATCAGCCTGGACCAAGTTGGCCCTAAACCATGGCTACCCGCCAATATACACATGCATGTCTGGAATATTTTTGAAGATGTGCCGGATGAGTTCGTAGGCTTCTTCGACATTGTACACGTTCGTCTGATCACTGTCGTTGTCAAGAATAACGACCCCAGGCCTATTCTAGCGAACCTGAATAAGCTACTGAGTATGTATCTATTACAATTATATGGCTAGGCTGACAATCCATTGCGTCAAGGACCCGGCGGCTACCTTCAGTGGGACGAGGTTGACACCATTGGATGTTCGATCAAGACCGTACCTGGGATTTCGGCGAGTAACCTCGATGCACTCTTCTCCCAGCTTAAAGGTCATGACACGTAAGTGTATTGAAAGGAAATTGTTGGAAGACCTGGTGCGAGCTAATCTCTTTCACAGCTGGAAATATGAGCTCACGCGAATTATGGATGAAAACGGATTTACTAACTCAACGCTGTATACCTACGAATACGGACTCGGAATGGCCCGGTTTTGGAGTGATGTGTGAGTTATAATAGAGACCAACACTGGCTGGCTATGGGAGTACCTAACTCGCATATAGATATATGAGCACGTGGAAAGAATTTGCAGACAACGCACTTAAAACTCCGGAGGCATCCAGGAAATTGGAGCACAACGCGATGATGGAGACTTTGAGTGGTGCTTCGATCATGGTCCCAAAATTGGTATGGGTGACGAAGAAGATTGATACAGCAGACCGGGTGTAGAAGCGAGAAATTTCTCTATCTGTAAAATTTACTACCTAAACCTAGCCTTTGAAAATAAAGTGCAGGCAAAGTTCTTTTGAATATCACACCTAGATTAGGAAAACTTACACATGCTGTGATCCCCTACCCCTCTTTTCATTCTAAAGATATGTTCGGCTCACAATAGTTTGTAGAAAGGTTTGGAATTTACTCTGAGGTAAGCACTATTGAAAGATTTTTCAAGTTGACCAGTCCGTCTTATATTAGATGGTAATAATTTATAGAGCAAGTCAACTTGACTAGTGTGTATTCCGAGTTCTGCACCATGCTGTGGACACTCACCATTACTTTGCAATAAAACCATCAATGAACTTGGTAATCTGCTCTGCCAAAGCCTGAGGCTGGCTCACAAATGGCATGTGTCCGGTCTTAAAGTCCACAACTTCCCATTCGACCTTGGACTTCTCCAGCCACAGGTCTTGCAACGATGAAGGGTTACAACAGTCGTCCAGTGTACGCACATACGCTCTCCTACCATCAAACGCACTCTCCGCCCAGGCTGGGGCAGTGGCGGGCGTTTCAAAAGCTCGGAGTCCGTGTGGCTGCATTAGCTTATCCAATTCCGGCTCAAGGGCACGGTCGCAGTCGTTATACAAAATCTCCATCGCCGGTTCGATGACAGCAAGCCCCTGAGATGGCTGGGAACAAATTATTAATACCCTATGGTTATGATCGCGGTTGTTCTGTGTAGACCGTACCTTGTTGACTTTGATAAAAGGAGGGTAAGCGCCGCCTACAGCAGTGAAGAGAGATTCTCCATCAAGTGTAATATTGCCCGCCACGTAAATAAGGCCGATGACGCCAGTATATTGACCTTGGGCTCTTCTGGTCCCCTTCGCAAGTTCTTTTGCTGCACCACCTGCAACAACACCCCCGTATGAGTGTGCGATGATGACGACATCTTTACCATGTTCGTTCAAAAGAGGGAGTAATACGTTGTCGCGCAAGAAAGCGATATCCTGAGAAGAGGACACTTTGGCCGGATCAGAAGGATTGCAACTAGGGTATGATCCTGGATGTGTTGCGTATCCGGCTTTGGTCAGATACGGTAGCAATCTCTCGAAGCCTTTAGGTGTGCCGAAGGCACCTGGAACGATAACGATCACCGGGGGGTTCGCCGAAGACATAGTGGAGGTGAGTCTGACTTGAATTGTTATGTTGAATATTATTGCTGAGAAGAAAAAAGCTGAGAAGCCCGGATTGCTACCAGGAGTAAGCTAAAGAAGGCAGAGAGGAGGATTTGGTGCTACAGCACGGCTAGTACATACAAGTACACCAGTAGTGTTTTGAAATCAGCGCAAATAAACCCCGTCTCCTATCCATGAATGGGTTTGAAAACAAAAATCGCGCAGGGCATGGTTATCTGCTGATGTTTTATAACTGAAATGCATATTAATGCAATAGTTGCATCCAAATACTCGCCGAAAGTCACGGCTGACATATGACAAAGAATAGGTAGGTAGTTAAAGCAGCCGCTGTCACATTAGTAATCCATGGATGACATAAGATCCAACCTTCCTCTTACTTTAGGTCAACCTCAATTTGAGTTATGCACAATAACCCTCGAGAATAAATAGACAGATAGAATGGCCGCCCAACTCCAAGCCTTACTACGCTTTCTCTCGCAAGATGCCAAAGTCCCGCTCGCATCTGCAATGGGCAAGATTAAAGAGCTTCAAGCGGCCGGACTTCAAACGCGCGTCTCCACACTACCCCAAATGTGACTCTGATGCATGAAACTAACTTATTCTTAGTGCGGAGGATATATCAAACTCAAACCTGGAGACTTTGCAATCTATCTTCCAGGATGGCAAAGTCGCTAAACAAGTTCTCAATGCAGCGAAACGAGTGACTAAGAAAGGTGGCCAGAAGCGAGGGCTGTCAGAAGACAGCACCACCCCAACAGACAAGTTATCAACAACCAAGAAAATGAAACTCCCCAATGAACATGGGGCCAATCATACACCCTATGACATTGAATCCTCCCTCTCCCTCCCACTAACCTCCGAGCCCGAAGAGACCCTCTCCAGAATCATCCTCAAGACTAACCGCGCACCGCTAGTCCTCGCCTTTGCGGTTGCAGTGGTGAAATACACTATGCCGGAACAACCGCTCTCCAGTCGACTCAGTCTGGCTCAGACGGTTGTTAGCGCGAATAGTCGTAGTAAAGCCGTCAGTTTGGGGATTGAGTCTGCTGCTGGTGCGGCTGTTGATGAAGAGGGGAAGGGTCAACCGATGGTTAGGGTTTTGGGAAGGGAGATTTCGGTGTTGAAGAGGTGGGATTATGATCCTGATGAGGGTCGGCCTGAAGAGGAAGAAGGGCATGCTGGAGGTGGAGAGACGTCTAGATCTACGATGGATACAGGGCTACCTCCGCTTTGGGGTCTTGATCTCGAGGCTTTGAGAAAGCAAGGTAATGGTAGCCCCAACGTTAAGCTAGGTCGCCAAACCACATCGACTCTTTCAATACACACACCGGAATCAGCTCGATCATACTTACTCAAATCTTTCACAATTCTGGAAGAGAACAATGATGATACAGAGAAATCCAACTCGCCCAAGAAAAAGAAATCTACAGAATCTCCTGCCGAGAAGGAGAGATGTCTCGGTCTGTTACTTCAAGCGCTGGACATATTATTTTCTTCCTGGGCTCCGACGCTTTCGGCAGAGGAACTGGATAGACGAGCTTGGACTTGGTATGTGCGCGTACGACCGGAAGTTCAAGCAGGAGTTGCCGGGTGGGGTGAGAAGGGCAGACTGAACCTCGCTGATATACTATCCCTGAAGCGGTGATCGGATCCTACGGTGAAGGATGCTCCGAACAATTTCTCGAAGGTACTAACGTATGCTTTCTGCTCGATATGCATTATAAACAAACTTTCATTTCATTGTTCCGGACGCCAGAAAACATCGGAAATGAGGGAAAAGAGCATTTAGCCGGCTCGCTCTGGACATTCTCAACAATAGTGGCTTCAAGCTGATTGTCGCGAGCCCTCACCGATCAGCTTTCTAAAGATCCGTGCGAGGATGTATCCCATAATGGGGATGGCCATGACGATATGGCGTTTCTTCGGTTCTGGGAAGAATTAATGGAGATCTACACCGACAGACGTGAGAAGTCTTACGGTAACAGCGCCCGTGATAGGTTGCAAGACCATATCTCCTGAAATGGTAGCTATGATGAATGAATCTCCTCGCTTGGTGTGACGACGCAACCTGCGAAGATTCGCCCCCGAGGATTGAGCTACACCCCTTAGGGAATAGAGCCACGCTTCTTCACTGCCGAATTAGGAATTGCATTAAATTGCGCAAGCTTGAGAGCCAGCCTACAAGCCAGTTCAAAGACCATAATCATCGTATCCGGCCCAATCTAGTACAAATGCCTGCATAAAACGAAGTCACATGAGGGTTAAAATCTCTGCTGCGTGTGAGGCGTACTATTTATTATATAAGCCTGTCACGGCGGTAGGCCTAAATGGAATTCTCGTCATATAGTAAACAACACTAATAACAAGTAGAAATTGTGATTTTTTTTTGATTGACAGTCTCGTCATCACATTGGATAGGTTGGGTTAGGGCACTTGGGCTCGCTAACCCTAACTCCAGTTGGCGGAAACGGAAAGAGGATGGTGCGTTGTGCATACACGGCAGATATGAATTTCTTCCCTTCATTTCACTTCACTTCGTTCCATTCAGGCATGAGACACATTAAACGCACGACACGAGTTCAATTTCACTAGGGCCTGTTGCTGAGATAAATAACCGCCATCGTCCAGTGAATACTCTGGCAACTCGCAGTATCCCAAGCCCAAAGAACATGGATAACCTTCCCTTAGAGGTTCTCCACCTGATATGTGGTTATGTATATGATCAAGCCCAGCTCTTACAAGCCAGGATCATGCTAATCAGTTTGATTAGGTACGAGATAGCGATCACGAAGACTTCTGTTCCTGGACCCTGGTGAATCATCGCTTTTATGAAATAGCAGTCCCGCTGATCTATGAAACTCTGGACGTGAGGTTCTCAGACTACAAGTCTCTACAGCACATTGTGACGGAGATAAAAGAGAATCCCCGTTGGCAAAAATTTCTCATTCATGCAAGGCGCCTCAATATAATGGCAATGCCAGATAAAATACTCCAGGAAGTCTTTTATGGGACCCATATAAGAACGGATTATGCGAACGGCCCCGATGAGAAGATTAGGCCGCGGGACCTGATACCTGAAATATTTGGCACTCCACGGTTTGTCTTTGATAGGTGTCTGACGGAACCTCTGCCACTCATGCTTCCACTCACCCTTAAGAAGTGGCGAGATCCAGGATTTTATAAGGAGAAAGAATGGGGGCCGTTGATCTCTTTGATCGGTAGTATGAAGCACCTGACGGAGATACATTATTTGCTTCGAAATACGTTTCCTAAATGTCTCCTTGAAGTGATCCATAAACATCATGCAACCTGTCAATTAAGCGTCTGGGGCACGCAATTCTTGCAGATTCCGGGACAAAGGCTCGAAGGGCTAATATTTGCGGAATCGCCAGAATTTCAAGATCCCTTTGAGATGGATCTCCTACGATCACCTTGTTTACATGCGCTCTCAATATTCTATCTTGTTGAAAGAGTCTCAAAGCACAAAGTGGTGGCTGAGAATATCTTCCCATTGATCACTATGGCACCAAATCTCAAACATATTCACATAAGGGAGGCTATTGATGGGGACCAGGTGGTGATCGCTGAAAGGAACCAATTTTTGGCCGAATTTATCGCATCAAGAATCAAATCAATAAACGTGGCCACTCCGATTTCACTTTTTCTGCAAGATTTCTGCTTTGATGCGCTTAAGGAATGGGACGAATCGACAGATTTCTCTTCTCTGAGAGCATTAGAGTTTCCTAACTCCTTTTCTCCACTAGATATCATGACTCAGCTCTCGAAGTTCCCCAATTTGGAATATTTATATCTTGGTCTGCAAAGTGCATATGAGCCATTAGCCAGCTGGAGCTTTGGGAGCGAGCTGAGAACTATGTTTGCTGGCCTGAAACCGCTCAAGTACCTTCGTGTTTCCTGTCCTCGAGATACGGCTGTCATCCATGAGATCTTTGCTCATCATGGTAGAACATTACGAGAATTTATTATCGAACCTTACATGCCTCATGGTCAGGAGCCAGATCACTTCCACCCTTTATACTCCATATTCAATGCTTCCGACCTCATCGACCTTGGCAAGCATGCGCCTCATCTTCAAAAACTTCGTCTTCCACTCAGACGTTCTTTGGGTGACAAGACAGAATGTCAGTTATATGAAGCAGTCGGCAATAATTTTCCCAGACTCCACAGTCTCATTCTAGAATTGGACTGCAATCCTCGTGAGAGCATAGGTAGGGACTGGAATCAATTCTCCGAGCAGAACCCGGCATTGCCCGCTCGCGACGTTTTCATCAATGCCGCTATGGACGAGACACTAGCTAAGGCGATCTGGGATAGAATCGATCTAGCTGGCGGAGGAAAACGCTTGAGAAACCTGCGCATCTCAGTTATTGGGATTTCTAGCTTGAGACAGGCCGAGGGTGAAATTGCAAGGCGCATGGCTAGATCGTTTTTTATCTCCAGATCCATTTCGTACCTGGGTGGTACTCATATGAAGATAAGAGAGATTGGGAAAGACCTCATTGAACTGCAAACTGCGAGGCAACTGGAGCTGGAGATTCCTCCGGAGGATCGGTATGAGGATGATGATTGGGCTGAACCGTTTGAACATCGAAGGAAGTCCAGGATGTTGTTTCCTCCCTTTGGCCTTCTAAATCGGAGGAGTTCACCTGGGACTTTGAGTGGAAGAGTTTTCCACTACAATGTTAATCAATAGTTAGGTGACTGTTATCAAGCCCTACAATTTCCTGGATCGGTATGAACCAGAATGTGTAGCAGTCCATACGGCATCAGTGCCTAGCACTACCTAGCTACTCGAAGTATGATTAGACTGTGCAACCTCTCGAATCTGGAGACGAGCTTGTTGCTCGAGCAGGTAAGTACATATAAGACACCCTCTTCATTCCAGGAATTGTTTTTAATCAATGTAGCAGCATTAACAAAATTGGGATGTGTGGTTGGGTGCCAATGAAAGATTTTTACATAACAATGCCTGTTGCTTGATTGCATGGATATTCATACATGTCTGCAGTCCCGAAACCATTGAAAAGATGAAATGTTAGACATGCTCTTCAACGGTGATATCTCTGATCTTCCACATCTACGGCATCCCGTTTCTAATGTTATCGTACACAGAAGCTGGGTAGCTGAGCTCATTATCCACATGCTGCAATGCACCAGAACCTCCGAGCGCGTTGACAAGCTAATATTGCGTTAGTTCTAGTTTGGATCAAAAGATGTTATCACATCACCTACCGTGTGAACCAAGCTCTCTGACCCAGTCTTATCACTGCTACTCTCCCAGTACATCCCTCCCCCGAGACCCTTGGATTTGATGTAGTCTGCTTTGGTCTGGACAATGCTAGGCGTGTCATAGCTGATCATCAACCGCTGCGAGCTATCGTAGCTCCACGCAGACACCGACGAATCGTCGTAATACACCGTTGCACCAGCCTGGGGAAGCGCCTTGTAGTCCCAGACTCCATTCTCCCACGAACCACTTCCGACGCCGGAGAAGCTGGTACCTGGTCCATCTGTGTTTGTGAAAGCTCGTCCATACAGGGGTATTCCCAGGTTGATTTTGCTTGCAGTCGCGCCGTTGCCGATGTAATATTCGATAGCTTGCTCAGTGTTGAATGGAGTCGAGTTTGGATATGCAGTCGATTTGTACAAATTGGCGTCCATACCTGCAATGGTGTCCCACTAATCATGTTAACACGTTGTTTTGATCAACTGACGGATAAACATACTGAACCGCTGTAATCGTATGCCATGAGATTCCACATATCCAAATACTGATTCATACCAGAGATTCGCAACTTTTCATAGTTGGTGGGCCCTGCAGGCACAGATGCGGTAATCAGGTAATGATAACCGGGGGTGTTCTGAGCAGCATAAGTGTCCAAACCCTACATGAGTCAGCGCTGTCCAGGAAATACTGCTCAGATCTCTTACAGCACGGAGTTCCTGGAGAAGAGTCACAAAATTGTCCGCATCGGTGCTGGTACTTGGGTACTGAATACTGTTAGCCACATTTAGCTCGTTTTGTCATATTTACTGACCTCCCAATCAATATCAATCCCATCCAGCCCAAGATCTCGCACAAATCCAACAGCGGTTTTCACAAAATTGGCACGATTCGCCTCTGAACCAGCAGCACCGGGGAAGTTGGATGAGTATGTCCAACCACCAATAGACAACAACACCTTCAAGTTTCGATTTGCCTTCTTCAAGAGATAAAATTGCTTGATACAGCCATAGGCATTATTTCCAGTTTCACTCCAAGAGTCGTTGGAATAGTGCTTCTGGAGGTCTGCATATGTATCAGAGAGGTAAACCTCGCCGGTGTCAGAGTGGACATTGGCAAATGAGTAAAGGATATGCGTAAGAGATGGCAGCATGTCAGTCAAGTCCTGAGGCTGGAAGTTTCGACCATAGATAGCCTATCCACTATTAGTACAGACCATAGGAAGTGTATCATGTACCCACCCAGTCCACATAATATGCTACAGATCGATAGGAACCATCACGCTTTTGCGCATCAACAAAGGTTGGAGAAGTATTGACAACTGCTAGGAAGCCAGCAAAGGCTAGCAGGATCTTTGTGAAGATCTGCATCGTGAAGCAATAATGACAGCTCAAGGAATGCACACACTTTAAGATGATCATTCAACAGCAACAGAACTGCACTGCTTAGAAAAGCCCAGTACCACGATGAGAGAGAGTAAAAGGAAGGAAGGGATCTGCCATGATCGACGAGAATTGCGGGGGTTTAAAAGACTGAGAAGCAGCGTGCTTTGGGAGCGAGCCGCAGGCCTATGCCATTATGCCTCTGTCTGGCTTTGCCTGTCTGGATCTGGCCATGTGGAATGCTCCATCAAAGTTCTGCGCGTTTGTATCCCGCCAAGGTTGCCATATTACGCCCAGGGTGGGTTGAGGTAGCAGCACGCTTAGTGGTGCGCCTGGTGAGAGAGGTCTGTTCACTGGTCATGTTAGTGGCTTTTCTTTTCAAAGTCTTTGTCAAGAATGGAAACAAGCATTTCAAACAGAATTCCAAATATCCGGTGCCTTGCAGGCGAGGGGCCGGATTGGACGGAGAAGAATGTCAAGAATGCAGACTGTCGGCGGACTGCCGAGTATAATTTGAAATGGAGAATTGTAAGTGGTGGATGGTAAATGATAGAAAGCGCTGTACACAAAGAGGTATGTTCTGACTGGAATTCCATGCTGCAGCCCTAATAACCGCAGGATGGGGAGTAATCACACAAACAACCCTTTGTTCTCGTATCTTATGAGTCGAAGTACCTCGAATTGTCTGTATAATCCTCGGTACATAATTTTCAAAGTTCCACGCTTGTGTTTGAGATGTCTTCCAGTGTAGCATGAGTGTCACATCGTCATTAGCACGAGGACCATCGTAGTACGCGATTATTAACCCGTGTGACTTGAGTAGGGCGTGGTATGCAGTAACTTCAAACCACGAGGTTAATGCACGCGATTGATATGGTTCCCTTGCTTGACTTATCCGCTCACTGTAACGTGTAACCACGAGTAATCGAAGTCATAGCAATCCTTTGACGGTGTGATGTGGATGGTTTTGTGAAAGAGTGAAAGGAGAAGAAGAGTTGATGTTTGATCAGGTCAGGAAGAGGAAGGTGTCGGATGACCCGAGTAGGCACCTTCCCGTTTGTCGCGATACTATCTATCTATCGTAGAGCATCATCTCGCGTTTCATATTTGCCATAACTACTCCATACAACGCTGCTAATTACGCCCTCTTCGAACGACCAATCTTCTCGTCCGAGATATCCCAGTCATTCAAATACCCCACCCCAAAATTCAAGTACGACGCAAACCCCAACCATCCCAAATAAGGCACCAACAACCAAAACGAAACGTCGTCAATCTTGCGATAATTATTGGCCAGCCCCAGAACAGTTCCTGTAACAACGAGGATGTCTACAAATGCAGCCAAGGGCTTGCGCATTCCGAAGAAGAGGGGCATCCAGATGAGATTCGTGGCTAGCTGGACTGTGTAGAGAGTTTGAGAGGTGTACGCTAGTTCGCGAATCGCGGAGGACGGTGACGAGAGGCCCGCGACAGTGGCGCGGTAGCTGGCGTATCCCATGGCGCTGTATAGCATAGTCCAGACAGGACCAAAGACCCAGCCAGGGGGGTAAAGGGGCGGTTGGCGCAGAGCTTTGTATACGGATTGAGTGTTGCTAACTGAGAAGTGTCAATAGATATATGTCTCGTTTCTTCAACGATGAAAACTTACCTGAAGTCGTCGAATATCCGACCAGTGTACCGGCAGTCACTGGAGTCAGGATCGCAGCTACCGGCGAGGTGAAGACTGTGGTGGGCAGGGATAGGTAGTTCCACAAATTCGAAGCCATTGTTGTGTTTGTCAGACGGACTGAATGATTGAAAGGAAAGGAAAAGAAGAATAAAAGCGAGGAGCTCTTGATTTGATAGAGAGCTACTTCTTAACCAAGTGGTTTGACTTAATTGTGGGGAGATCGTCACTGACGTCACGGCAACCAACCTTATCGTGAAAGGGACCTGCAGATCGGACTGCTTTTTTTTCAACCTGAATGTCCGGTTATCGAGGATGAATGGCAGCATTATATTTGAGTATATTGCGGGGAATCTGTCTGTCTGTTTAACAGGGCGAGAAGTCTATTGTGGCCCTCACATGGTCCATGTTAACAATCTATGTACATGCTTCTCTATAACTGACAGTTGCCATATCATAGACAGCCCTTAGCCCCTCATCATCATTCTTTGTTTACCCCCTTTCCCAACCTCCAACCAGAGACACTGTTACAACTCCAGATTGTACTTCGGTGATGCTTTCTTCCGCTTTTCTTTCCGGATGTTCATATACTGCTGGCTGTGGCGCTAGAGAAGATTCCCTTTCTAGCGACAGGCCTCCCCCGAATTTTTCAGGACAACCCTAAGAGGGAGTCCGCTATCGCCATGAGCAATGGCACTTCCGCCAGTACTGTGAAAAAAAGTTCTCAGCATGAAGGATTCAAGGAAAAAATAAAAAAAGAAGAGAGACCTACCATTCAGATCCCTCGCCTCCCGTAC
The DNA here is from genome assembly GCA_023625975.1 of Talaromyces sp. PYS2103. NCBI lineage: Eukaryota > Fungi > Ascomycota > Eurotiomycetes > Eurotiales > Trichocomaceae > Talaromyces > Talaromyces sp. PYS2103. The sequence continues at coordinate 322,236 of JAMAGB010000007.1, read as the reverse complement.
AACACATATTGTTAATGTATCCGACAGCCCATCCAGCCTCCCACTTTGAAACATGTGTATTTTCGAACCAGTAATCGTTCCAGACACACACCCTTACACTGCCCGAATCCCACGTGTGATAGGAATGGGCGGGAACATACTTCATTTCCCCATTGGCATTCTCAGCATTCTGGAGGGAATCCTGCAGAGCGAGGGCGTCCGATTCGGCGAACTTGGTGAGCGTGTCGCAGTGGTCTCGTCGTTCTAGCGTTGCAGGAATAGAGGCCCCAGAGACAATGGCCGGGGTGACGCTCAGGAGGAGGGCGGCGAGGGCTGAGAAGGCGTGCATTTTGCTTTGTACAGATAGATCGTTATAAGAGAAAGTTTGAGCTTGGATGTCCCAGGTTGGAATGCAAGCATCTTGCCGGGGTATTTATACTGTCGTTCCGTGGCGAAAGAAAGAAATGAGCTAGGATCATGTTGTCCTTGGCTTTCAGGACAACATTGTATCTGGAAGTATTTCATACTTCCCAAATGGGCAATTGCCTATATGCCAAGGGCTCAGTCTCAGCTCAGCTGTTCTGCAGTGGATCGTACCTACTACGTTCTTAATATTGGAAGAATAATGGAGTTCGGATGGACCAATCAATCCATCTAGCAACCGCTGAGACTGCGTTCTACCGCGTGTAATTATTCTACCCAGGACTTTTTAAACTGAGAGAAACTTTGTTTATTAAAGCATGGCGGCTAATGACTAAAAGGCTGGTACTTATCATGTCGCAGAGTAAATTCGTTGCTCAAACTATCCACCAATCTGGCTGATAGCGTTAAAAGATGAGTCAGATATTGTTTTGATCTGATCAATTGGGCATTGCCTGCTGGGATCACCGTCGGTGAAGACCGTGTTTCAAAGGTTTACTGTATGTGTTGCAGTTTATAACTAATTAGTACCTAGGTATATCGGTAGATGAGATTGTAAGTATCTCCTATCTCCTGATGATCACCGCCCTTGCCAGATGCAATTCTTGATCGACGTTCCTCCATCACAACATAATCGCCCTATTGATCGACACTGTCATACGCACGTGGCATGTATCATGGTCCTGTACCCTTTAAATAAACTACGTATCTTCTCACTGACAGCCCAGCCGATTCGTATTCATATTGTCTAGTCGCCAGCACATCGTTCGACCAACTTCCAGGGTTCAATGGCAACGATCACTACTGATTCTAGGCAGTGGAAGTAGTGTTTCACTCTCTATTATCCAGTCCATCCGTCCAAGATATCTATCCCCGGGATTGATCTCCATAGCACGCGGTCTATGGGATTTGTATAAGAACTCTTTCGGACCGCGTCGGATAGACATGAGCAGGGGTTGTTGTGCCCTATGGTTTGATTGGAAGATCATAGGGCTAGATCACAGCCCTAACCCTAACTGCGAACAATTCTCTGTTAACTAACCCTAATCGTATTGTATCCGCGTCGCTCCGCTCTAGTTCTAGATCATCGACGGGGCAGGATTTCTTCAAAGTTCATGCACGATTTTGACATTGAAATTCGATCGCACTTGTCAAGAAGACTAAGACTGGGCGAATAATGGCCGAGATCACCGATCTGAGAGGCTGAAAAGTAAGAACGGAAAGTGAAAAGGGAATGTTTTTTTTTAGCCTGTGGTGGCTCAGCGCTCAACTTGGGTGGAGAAATGTCTCACAAACTCATGACGTTGCGTACAGTATTTGTTGATGTTTTTCCTGTTGTTGGCGTCGAACCGTGGGACGGTGTCTGACTCTGATTCTGCTATACAGAGGTCGCACAGGGCCTCAATACGAAATAATCCGAAACATTAGAACGAGTGGTTGGCAGAATCCACCCAGTCATCATCATCTTCATGCTGTACAGAGTAGTCAACAGCATCATCAGCCTGCAGCAGGTGGGCCTGCTCCACCGCAAATCCGGTTCGGCTTTGAACTTATCACGCATCTACTATTTATTTATTTATTGACTGTTCGCTTCTTTCCTCAATTTTTTTTATTTTCTGCTTCTTCTCCTCCTCTACCCCCAGACTCATCATCCCAGCCCAGCCAACATGAGACTCATCTTCATCCTCTCTCTCCTGGCTGCCAATGCGCTTGCCGTCGAGAATCTCCCAGAGTCTTCTCTCTTCGTAAAACGTCAAGAAGGCGGCAATGGCAATTCATCCACCCCAGCAGCTACGACAACTGCTGCTCCTACTACAACCGTGTCAGTTCCACCGACTTCTATTGCTCCGACCACAACCGCTGTAACGACATCGGAACCTCCAACAACATCGGAGCCTCCGACTACATCGTCATCTAGCACTACAACTTCAACCTCGCTTCCACCTACTGCTGTGACCACCACCTCCACCTCAACCTCACATACAACATTGCCGCCTACCAGCATCTCATCATCCAGCTCGACTTCTACTTCAACAACCTCATCTCTACCTGAGACATCAGCAACATCAACATCGGCACCAACTTCATTGCCGACTTCATCATCCACATCAACATCGACATCAACATCAACATCAAAAACCACGTCAAGCACATCAAGCACATCAAGCACATCGACCACATCGACCACATCGACCACATCAAGCACTTCCTCCACCTCATCCAGCCACTCAACGACCTCATTCACATCCGCAACAAGCTCATCTACTTTTACCACCACATTCTCATCAACACACAAGCAAACCACCACTCTTGCCGACGGCAGCCTGAGCACCGTGACCGATGTCACCGTCGTGGTCGCCACAGACGTAGCCGCCGCGGCCGGTGGTAGCTCAACAGCCAGTGCATCCTCAAGCGCTCATTTGGCAGCCAACGGTGCCACTTCTTCTCACGGCGTGGCCATGGCAATGTGTGCTATGCTTGCTGGCGCGGCTGCATTTGCCATTTTACTTTAAGCCATTTCCCTTGATTGAACATACTTGGGTCACTGTTTGCGTTTGCATTTTCATCGGCGTTTCAATATCTGCATCTTCCTGATTTCAGCTCAATGTTTTTCCAGCGACTCTCGCATCTTACGATCCTTACACGAACCCATGTCTCCATGACTAATGTCTTTCCTTAATATGAATGATCTTCCCTATATTGGAGATCATCAGATAACAACCATTCCTTTTGCAGTTGACATCACTGCATAGACGCAATAGCGACCGAGCAATCAAATGAATAGATTATTCGCATTTCTGTATAGACATCAGATGAAAGTATATCAAGTATTTGCGTAAAAGAGGATATATATAGCTAAATTCGTATTCCGTCATGAGAAGAGTCAAGATATGACTCTGTACGCCCCCACAATTATGTCCACACTATAACTATCACCGATAGTCGTATCATCTAGCAGCAGGCTTCACATTCCCCGACGGACCCTGCCACCTCTCCTCCTCCGTCCAATACCGCACAATACTCTCCCACCCCGCAATATCCCCATCCCTCAACAACGCCGCCACATCCACATTCAACGGGGAGTCAGGCCTCGGATCCGTCAACAACTGATGAATAGCCGACAGCGTAGTCGAAATTGTATACACCGGACTCCAGTGTTCCGTCGTCAATAACGTGAGACAAATCTCGCCAGTTGTGAAGGAGATGTTTGGGTGGGAAATGCGCGTTTTGAAGCGGATGGTGGGTGGTGCTAGTGGGTAGTTGGTCGGGATTTCGATGTGGAGTTGCCAGAGGCCGCCTTTTATATCAAGTCAGCGAGATCATCCGATTTTTGAGAGGATATGAGGTGGTTAACCTTCGTATGGCGTCCCGTTTACGCCCTTTAGGACCGCCTCCCAGTGATACAGGTCTTCGTCATTGATTGGCCCGAGATGAAGTAAGGCTTCGTTAGGATTGCTGGTATAATCTTGCAATTCTTTTAAGAGACGAGTTGTCGTGGACCGTGATGACGCCATGTTGCGAATCTATCTGAATGAGTCCGTGGAACTGTGGAATGCGACGATATATGGGTTTGATGTGGTTCAATGTTTCAGCCTCAAGGTGAGTGGTATCTCAAAGACGCGTGTGGAGACGACCAATGCAATATGTACAAGAGCGTAGAATGTATTTGTAGATTGAATAAACAAGAAGAAGAGAAAGAACAGACCGAGGCTGACATGACAAGCTCGAGTGGGTCTCTTGCCCGTGCCACGCTAAGCTACTTTCAGAAGTCACATGGCGTCGCCAGGGGTTTTCATTCGAAGAAATGCCGAACTTCTTCACTTCATTATCACCAGAATCTAGTTAAGGGCATATACATCACATCAATATGCGGACGTCACGCGTGTCGCAAGAAACGGCCAAACTGGTCCAAGCATTATCGCCTCCAAGGCGCCAAACTCGCAGCTCTCTGGCTGCATCTGCCTTGCGCAATTTCTCATATTCCGAAAGTCAACTAGAGATGAGCGATGATTCCTCTCTGTCGTCAGCAAATACAGAAGATATTGAAGATCTTTTAGAGCATCCTGCCAAAAGACGCAGACGCAATGTCGACACTCCAGCTACAAGTATCGACGCCGTCTCCGTCAAGACGGAAGTCACTGTCAAAGCTGAAACTCAAACCACCAAAACCAAAAATGCCGGCTCTAAACAGCGACGACAACCAGCAAAGAAAATCAAAAAGGAGGATGGCTCTATCGAAATACAGCCACCCTCAAACTGGGAAACGATGTATAACATCGTCAAGAAAATGAGAGCAGAAAATCCTACTGCTCCGGTAGATACCATGGGGTGCGCGGAACTTCATTGGCGCTCATCGCCGCCCAAACAGCAACGATTCCAGACTCTTGTTGCGCTGATGTTGTCGTCTCAGACGAAAGATACAGTGACGGCTGTCGCTATGCAGCGGTTACATACGGAACTTGGCCAAGAGGGAGAGCAGAAACCAACAACCGAAACGCCACCATCAAAACCATTAATCAAAAAAGAAGATGATGACGGCCACGATATAGATGGTATCAAATTTAGCCATGAAAAGAAAGATAGCACTCTGACAGTGCAGAATATTCTCGCAGTCTCACCAGAGCGACTAAACGAATTAATTCGTACTGTTGGTTTCCACAACAACAAAACAAAATACATCAAACAAGTAGCCATCATTCTACGCGACCAATACAATTCCGATATCCCCCCAACCCCCGAGGAATTAATGGCTCTACCAGGCGTAGGCCCCAAAATGGCCTATCTATGCATGAGCGCTGCATGGGGTAAACACGAGGGTATCGGTGTCGACGTCCATGTCCACCGCATCACGAATCTGTGGGGATGGCACGCCACCAAAAATCCAGAGGAGACTCGTTTGGCTTTACAGTCGTGGCTTCCTAGAGATAAATGGCATGAAATTAATAAGTTGTTGGTGGGGTTAGGGCAGACGGTTTGTCTGCCTGTTGGGAGACGGTGTGGCGAATGTGAGCTTGCAGGGACGGGGTTGTGTAAGAGTGAGATTAAAGGCTTGGTGGTTAAGACGAAGAGGGAGGTGAAGGAGGAGGCCAAGGTAAAGATTGAGGCTCTGTAGTTCGGTTGCTTTGAGAGAGATCTATTGTATATATGTACTTTGGATATGCCTGGATATCTATGTATTAAACTATTCGAGTCCAAGTTTCTCATCCCCATGAAGTCCGAAGTTGCAAGTACATGTAAGTAGATCAACGGTCGAGTTTATCCCACGGTTTGTGCGTCCGAAACCCTAAGCCCTCAGCCCGGCTTGTGGTGCTGATAACCGTATATCGATTACGATGGAGAGGGAGAGATAGAATGATGTAGAATCAAATCATACTGCACCGCTCGAATAGTCAAGCTTTTTGGTCTGAGGTCAACTGAGGATAGCGACATCACCATTAGACCTTGAACCGAGTTGTCCAAGGAACCCATGGATCTGCCTTCTACCTAGATTCAGGTACAATACGTAACATCAACATCTACACATGAAAATTCTGTCTGTCTGCCTAAATCTAAAAATTTATAAGGCTAGTAGGATTAATTATGCTGTTTAACATGCAACTACAATCTATTTCAGTGTCCTGTCCAGGGTGCTATAAGCGATCAACATGTCTACTATAGGAGTCCTTCTTCAAGACGCCTGTTTAGGTTCCATTGAATCCGCCGGCACAAGTCTCACATTTAATGCAAGAGCTGATGACAGTATCTCCTCTCTTGAGTGCGCGGATCTGGTCTTCGAAGACGAGCCGAGCAACGGCGATGACAAGGTCTTCTTCCTAGGCCTTCCATTCAGAATATGGAAGAAGATATTCCGCTACGCAGGTGTCATCTGCTCATGCCATATCGCACTCTTACCGTTACATACCCGAAAATATTTCCGGTTACTGGGTCGCAGTCATGAGTTCGGTGGAGCTCTCAACAAGGAAGCCATAAACAAACGGGACTTGGAGACATGTGCTCTGAAGAGAGTTCCCGAATGCACCGATATTCAAATTCCAGAGCATAAAGGTTCATTTTCAATGCTCCAAGTGTCCAGAAAAGCGAGATTCATTACCTTGAAAGCTCTTTTTCAGGAGAGTTCGTTTCACTTTGAGTTGAGATATATGGAAGACCTACAGAGCTTTCAGCAGATGCTGCGAGGGTTGAAAGATATGCCACCTCTGAACCGGGACCTCAGAAGGCTGCATGTCAATCTGTTTATCATGGCAAAACATTCGGAGTCCTTGGACACATGGTACAGCTTTTGTGAATACTTTGGCAAGCACCTCAAGGGGAGTTTGGAACACTTCAATCTGGAGTGCCGTCCAAAAAATATCGAAACCGCAAAAGGGATACGAAAAAATACCGCAATCCGCGAACTTAAGGGCGTCAAAAGCTGCAATGTACTGCTGGATACTTTGTCAACTAGAGACTCCATCCTGAAGAGATATGCCGAACTCTCAGAGCAGATCGAACGTAATGTTGTCGCGGTTCCTAGAAAGCCCCGTCGGTTTCGTTTCATGGACCTACCAATGGAGATTCAAAGGATAATTTTGCAGTATGCCTTGACTTATGAAACGGACTTGTATGGAACGCCACGTTCGTCTACATGGCGAACGAAGATACCGGCTGTGCCGTTGCGTCGCCCGATTCCACACAACCATTCGTGTTGCATGTGTTCCATGTTGAAACATCAACAGATTACCAAATTTAACGCGATCTGTTCTTGCTGTAACAAAAACTCGAATGGGGTTCTCGCTCGATTGCAAAAGCTCCAACCGCCGCCGGAACAAGAGGTTTCACCTCTACCTATCTTTCTGACAAGCAAATACATGCATGCTCTCGGCAGCGCAATATTCTATTCCCAAAACAAGTTCAAATTCGCACTAAGCCGCAGATACAACAAATCCGCAATGAGTCTCTTGTCATGTTGTCTTCCCACCAGGTACATTAGACAGGTTCGCCATCTTCGTCTCATACTTGACGAGTTCAATGATTGGCCCCATGACACTTCAATAACTTTGAAATTTTACCGAAAGCTAGTGGCATGTCTAAGAAAGCAATTCGAACTTAAATCACTGGACCTTGAGTGGAGGTGGGAGGATTACGACGATCCCAATAATGCTGAGGTGTTATCATTATTCGACGAATTTGAAGGAGAAAGACCAGAAAATTATCGGAGGGCGAAGTGATTTAGTCCGGGCTCGCGTCATCTTTGATTGACCTAGCTTGGTTTTGCTAGTATACAAGTTGTGATACAAAGAATATTCATCTTTTCATCCAAGCTATGAAATCGTTCGCTTATTGCATCTGATTGGTCCATATTCTTATAGATCTGTACCGTAGACTGCCTCAGGCCATAAGGCTGTGATTGCGGGGGACGATGTCTCCAACGTGCGGGGAACTCTCCAAAATTATTTCCAACAACCACCACAGATCTATCTCCAACTATGCTCGCAATTGCTTTACGACCACCTGAATAATGACTTCTCCTGTCCCTATTTCTCTCTTCGCAGATGCACAACGCAAATTATTACAGAAGGAGCATGAAGCTGAGAAACTATCCTCTGCCCTCGCGACTAGCTCAACAAACACCGTATCCCCCTCGACACGACGTACCTTGCAAGCAACCGGATATGCGTTGACCGGAATCGTACTAGAACAATGCCGAACTGGCATGGGTGGCAGGATAGTTGGCGAATTCGGAGCGGACGCCGCATTTGCTATCGAGTCGACTGAAGACACTGATGGGCGAGCGCGATTCGGAGCACATGGCATTAGAGTTGGAGACGTCGTTCGCGTACTTGAAATATCTTCTGGCAGAAAAAGTGGCAAAGAAGGTAAAGAAGCTGGAGGGAATAAATCAAATGGAGCAGAAGGCGTAGTAATCAAGGCGTCCGAAAAGGCGCTTTCAGTGGCCTTTGGTCAAAGTGGCGGCGGAGCGAATGCAAAAGCAGAGGAGGAATCGGTAGATGAGCTATGGGGCAAGAAGCTCTGGTTGTAGGTCTATACTGTTTGTCAAGTACAAGAATAGGGGTTTTGTTTGCTGACTTGCGCGATAGAGTCAAACTAGCGAACGATGTCACGCATAGAAGATTAAACCAGACGATGGAGAAGATGGAAAAGATGTCCGAGTCAGAACATACGTACTTTATGCGGGTTCTTTTCGGTCATACAACACCATCTTCGCCCGACTACGACGCAATCGACCCCCTAGATTTCATTGATCCGACTCTAAATGACTCGCAGAAGGAAGCTATTCGATTCGCACTTGCATCAAAGGAGATCGCGTTAATACATGGGCCTCCTGGGACTGGAAAGACGCATACATTGATTGAACTAATTCTGCAAATGACTCGTCGAAATATGAGAATACTCGTTTGTGGGCCGTCTAATGTCTCTGTGGACAATATCGTCGAGCGTCTTACGCCTTACAAAGTCCCCATTGTGAGAGTAGGACACCCAGCCCGACTTCTGCCGTCGGTACTAGATCACTCGTTGGAAGTACTTACCCAAACATCTGAAGCAGCAGAGATTGTGCGAGATGTACGAAAGGAAATTGATGAGAAGCAAGCTAGTATTCGCAAGACAAGAAATGGGCGAGAAAGAAGAGAAATATATGGAGATTTGAAAGAGTTACGAAAAGAGTTTCGCGAAAGAGAATCGAAATGTGTCGAGAATCTCGTGACGGGAAGTAAAGTGGTTCTTGCTACGCTGCATGGTGCTGGCGGTCACCAGCTCAAAAACCAGAAATTTGACGTCGTCATTATCGATGAGGCCAGCCAGGCATTGGAAGCCCAGTGCTGGATTCCATTACTAACAGCATCGCGGGCTGTACTTGCAGGCGACCACTTACAGTTACCACCTACCATAAAATCGGCGAATATGGACGGCTCGAAGAAGATGAGCAAAACGAAAGCAAAAGAAGTAGAGAAAGGCTCTTCATCAGAGTCACTCAAAGGTGTTTCTCTTGAACAAACCCTGTTTGACCGATTACTTGCTCTCCACGGACCATCTATAAAGCGAATGCTTACCACGCAATACCGAATGCACGAAAAGATAATGCAATTCCCATCCAACGAGTTATACGAAGGGAAGCTTATTGCAGCAGGTTCCGTGAAAGACCGTCTACTAAAAGACCTACCGTACGGCGTCGAAGAAACTGACGATACAAAAGAACCTTTAGTCTTTATAGATACGCAAGGGGGCGACTTTCCCGAGAAAGCCGAAGATGACACCACGATAAAAGGGGGTCTACTCAGCGAGAGTAAAAGCAATGAAATGGAAGCGAGAGTAGCTATCCGACATGTGCAAGGTCTGATAGATGCAGGTGTCCGGCCTGAAGATATTGCCGTTGTCACACCATACAATGCACAAGTTGCCCTGATTGCGCAATCCTTGAAGGAGAAATACCCTGGTATTGAGATTGGAAGTGTGGATGGGTTTCAAGGGCGTGAAAAGGAGGCTATTGTTGTTAGCTTGGTACGCAGTAATGAGAAACACGAAGTGGGGTTTTTGGGCGAGAAGCGTCGACTAAACGGTGAGACGAGCTTTATTTTACTCTTTTCTTGTGAGGAGAAAAATGACTGACAATTCATGGTATAGTCGCCATGACGCGCCCTAAGAGGCATCTTTGTGTTTGCGGGGACTCCGAGACCATCAGCAAGTAAGTTATACCCGTTGGCTTTGTGTATGGGCGATTTTTGAATCGACTTATCTAATGACCTTCCAGAGGCAGCAAATTTTTGAAGAACTGGATGGAGTTCCTGGAGGAACATGCAGATCTGCGATATCCTGATGCAAGCGAGCTGTTCTGATTTGCTAGAATCAGTATATCTACCTATCCCTTCATTATATATAGTCGCCTGGAAGGTGAAGCCTCTTCGCAAGAAAGCCCTCAGAAGGGGTTACGACAACACCCAATCAAAGTAGTAGTCACGATTTGCAAGAAATGCCGACAAACAAATAGGGTTCCGACTGCCCAGGTGGTTCTCCAGCACCCCAGATTCAACTACGTCGCACGCTAGACATTGACCTCAGGGCTAGCGTGCTGCAGATTGGAGAACTTGAAAAAGCACAAAAGACAGACAATAATGTGCATATTTCAACAGCATGAGTTCTGTGACAAGCAAACTATTACGTGCATGGACCTTCAATACCCCCCCACTGGCACTGAATTAGCCCTAATTTCCCAATTTGGCATACGCCATCCATAAATCGTCATAAATGCCATAGATACCGTACGAGCACTAATCGATGCCTCTTGAAAGTCAAAAGTCAAATTGAAAGAAATATTTGTTCAGTATCACCGGCGGTCATACTCTGATTAAAGCAGACAACTTGATGACCATACTGATCGCCTGACCATAGTCGGCTTACCCTCCCCAATACGATAGCAGTGTCCAGGTGGCATTTCAGCCTCAGGGTTGCTTTTTCGGAAGTATCAGTAGACTTTAGGATAAAATATGTTCTTTCAAATGACGTATCCGATCATAATCTGAAGATGTTTTTTTTCCATCGTGTCAACTGGTGTGTTTGTCCATCTCGGTAGATGATCAAACAGGTTTGTTGATGAAATCGGACTGATGATAACGCTCTTTCACCCTGGGTGGATGATGTAATAATTGGTCTTTTCTAAGGATACATATCTTTATTGTAAAATAATCATGTAAATCTGGTTGCTTTGAAAGGTTGGTTTCAATCTCGAACGAGGAACCGAGAATTACCAAATCCGGTAATTCCATGACATTCGTGATCGTGCACAAGGTCGCACCCCCCGACATCGGGGACCTAGGAAATACTCTAGGTTAATTATAGATCTCATTTGGACCCAGGGAGCAGCTTGATATTTCAAGACAGACTGAGGCTTTCACCCATGACAAGGTCAAGCAAACCAAAGTTTGAATCATATGATAGGGCGGATAGTCATCGCGGCAAGTCACGAGTTTGATATTAACATCAAAAGACATGATACAGAGAGAGATTTGAAAATAACATCATAGATGAAATCATTTATTTCTAGTCTATATTTATAAAACTTATGCCGGTTATTTCTGGCATCAGTTCATACTTAAGGAATACCTATCCTGTTATGGCCTGAGTCACCACTTCCTTCTCCAGCGTCGAATTTCTATTCAATAACCTCGCAATGCACAATATTCCCTTTGAAAAATGGTTATGTACATTGTCCCCCCAACTAGACCACACCGGTCTCTGATCGGTCAACCCATTATCGGCGTGGGATCAATGTCTTCTCATCCCACGTCATTTTCATCCTCATTATCATCTTCACCTACTTCCGACAGTAGTAGTAGCAGCAGCAGCAGAAGCCGAAGAACCAAGTCCTCAAATACGTACTACTCCTCCAACGGACTATCGTCGTCGAATACGAGTTTCTCAAGATACCCACCGTGTCCATCAGCCTACGAGAATCGATATCTTCGTCGTCGTGATGCGTTTGGTATTGGTGAAGCAGCAGCGTTGACGACTCGGGCGACCCCAATATCGATGACTGCAGCACCAAATCGAATCAGAACCGAGATGCCTATCGAACGTATCCCGGCTGTTGTTCGAGAGGGACGACGTTCGAGATCTGACAATTATTACCACATAGACGAGGAAGATGATTTCTACAACGATTATCACCTGGGTGAGCAAGGTCGGAAATATAGATACAGCAGAAGACACGGAGAGAATCGTCTAAGATCCTTCAGTGAGCATGCGAGAAGTTCGGGACGACAAGAGTTGATTGATCTGATGCAGTATGCTTATGATGATGAAGACGCGATGTCGTCGTGGACGAGATATTGCAGGAATTGTTGATTGTTAGAGGAGCATAGAATCTTTGTGTACTTATAGGAACAAGATTTGAACGCTCAGCGTCGAATATGGATCCCAATCTTGAAGCTTCGCATGAATGCTGTTTGACGGCTAAGTGATATGTGCTTATATAAAGGTGTAATAAAGAAGTAAAACAGATAAGGCACCAAGGATAGAAAGTAATAATCATCAGTAAAGAACCATAGAGAAAAATAAGAAGATAGCTTGAGTGCCGGGATCACATGAGGGTTGGGGCGAGAGCGAACCCTAACACTCTTCCACTCAATAACCATTCTTATCCACCCCATTCTCATGATATACCTGTAAACTATACTTGGCAAATTTGCTTCTAGCCCGAATCCGTTCCCCATACTGCGAAAATAGTCTCGGAACAACACAAAAAACCGTCGCAAAGGCTGCCAGGACTGAGACCCCAACATTGGCACTTAGTTTACTGAACATCTGTGTTGCGAATAGCGGAAATGCAGCTGAAATACATGAGCGAAGTAGCGCTAGTGCTGCAAACCCGCTTGCGGCGTAACTCAAATAACTATCAGTGAGATATCCAGCGAGCACAGTATCAAATTCATTGAGCGCATATCCGATAAAGACCAGTGCAACGGTCGAGACCAGCCAGTGTACGTGCTGGACATGCGGTGGGATTGTCCAAGCGAACCACCAGAGGGCACCTGCAAGGATCGGTGCTCCTATAGTGAAGCCAAGCAATTTGTGTTCTGGTGTTAGGGGACGGCCATCTCGTCGGTGGTTTTGTAGGATGCGGTTATCGAATACACGGGTGAGTATGCCAGCGAGCAGCCCGATGCCAATGGCAAGGAAGGGCAGAGAGGATGATTCGGTGGAGAAGCCGAATGACTCATAGATTGGGGGCAGGGCTTCGGTGAAGAGGTAAATTAATGCGAAGGCGAAGCCGCTCATAACCGAGACCATAAAAACAATGGGTTCCGTAAAAAAGAGGTGGACGGGTCGAAACAGGGCGAGGCGAGTGAATGTACACAGTGAAGGCGTATGATCGGGATTCAGCGCGCTGAGGTTGTTCATGCCGGTGACTTGACGCAGTCGGGTAACCTCACCAACGAGGAGCAGCGATGGGCGAGATTCACGCAGGCTGAAAAGAAGGCAAGTTGTGACTCCTAAGATAATTGATGCGATGTAGAATACCCATCGCCTGTCTACAGGTTAGATGCCAGTCTTCACTGCCTGAACTGTAAACAGAACTCACCATCCCAGTAGAGCAGTGATATACGTGCTCATGATGGGCCCGGTAATTAAGCCCATGTTGGAGACCATGGCCCAGAGGAAGATCAGCCAGATACGATCTTTGGCATTAAACATATCCTCAATACTGCCTGCAACGACAACAGTGGGAATCGCCGACAAGAAGCCCGTTACAAAGCGGCCAATCACGATACCAGCCAACGACGGCACGGCGGCTACAAGGATGCAAAATATGCTGTACAGACCAGTGCTAATAATATATAGCTTTTTGCGGCCAAAGGCTTCAGAGTATGGTGGGAATATGATGCCACCAAGACCCTGTCCCAGAAGATATCTGTAACGGTAAGCGAATATTACATGGAAATCAGACTTCTATAACATAGAATAGAACGTACACCGACACAAATAAGAAAATAGACAAAGTCGGTGCCGTGCCAAATTCTTTCTGTGCTCCGGTTGCTGCGGAACTCTATAGGAAATCGACTTATTAGCCTCACCTGTGCTGTCTCTGGGAAACTTGAACTTACTCCGGCGGTGCTAACTGCGGTTCTGCGTTTACCTGTCAGTGCCCGCAGACCGAGTACTCGCATAAGGCGTGTACATACGTGAAGAGATCCAACCATATGATAAGGCTAGTATCGTAGATTTTGCGCAGTATGGACCAGTTACGAGGATGGCGGCGGTTTGAGGTCGACCAGCGAACAAACTGGCGATCCGAGGTGAATTCTAGACCCATTTCATCGAGATGAGACTGGAGACGACGTTGGGCGTCATCTGCTAGGGGTGCGGAAAGCATCTCGTGGCTGGCCATGGTAATTTATGCAAACAGAAGATGTAGGCAACATAGATGGATAGGTATGATACGGTAGGAAGGTATATTGAAAAGAGATTCACAACTAATTATATACGGCTTTATGATTCCTTTGTCCAGTCAGGATGCGAAGCGATATCCGATAACAAACCACCAATCAAATACCCCTGTTGAGTCGACTGGCCAGATGTTATTATGGGCTTCAGCTTGGTCAAAATCTTTTTATATGGTGTATCGTTTCCTTTCGACGGCCCCAAAGAGGGATTTGATGAAACAGGATATAAAGCTGCATGTCCCAAACTGGCACCATTAGTCACTTCGCAGTAAGAGGGCAGGTAATCCTTTAAGGAAATGACTTTTCTTGAAAGGAGACTGCGGTTCTACAGTATCGATGATGGATAGGAACCCTAACTTGCTATTTACAACAGATATGTTAAACTTAGATATTACCTAGGTAGTTCATAATGATCCTGGTCCTGGTCTAATTCAAGGTCGATATATGTGACAGTTGACCAGGACTGAACTGTGCACTGCATACTAGAGCTATAGATCCATGTAGAAGAAACCCATTAGGTTTGCATCCTCCAGAACGGCCAAAATTTACATCCTAAATACCTTCCATGGAACCTGAATTTCAGATCTGTCGTCCCAAGGTTACCGGAAACGTTTGATATTCGAGATTTCCTCGGGAGTGATTGTGTTTCTTGATGGCAAGGCAAGGCAATCTATTCACCCTACCTACATGACCTAACTCCAATTCAGATAGAACACGTTTCCATACCACTATCATTTCTGGCTTTTCTGTATTGTATATCAAGTGAATTCCTGCCCTCGAATATTGAGTGCCAATGTAAGTATAGGGCTGAAGAAAGATATGTTTACGCATAATGATGTATTCCACTCAACTTCGGGGAGGATTGATGGCCGCAAGCATCTGTCCTTAGTCAGAATGAATTTATGACATCCATGGATCCCTTGGGTATTAGTAAACAATAATTCCAAATACCCCCAGAAATATCCACTAGTTCTAGATTTGGTGCCACGTTAGAACTTTACAAGGTGGCGAAATAGATATAGATCTCGAAGCGATTCAGCCCTGATTAGAAGTTGATATTAATCAATCTGGCGAGGCGATTCAGACTGATTTTATGGTAGTTACTGGGAATCACAGACAACTAGTATTTAATAACCTACGCTACCTTTACAGATATCGCTCATATCGTGAGAATAACAATCTAAATAGTCCATCTTGACACTCCATGCAATGAGACAAACCCGTACCTCTCACCACCCTAGTGCCAGCACCTTTGGATCTATCCTATGGATTTCCTTATTCTCATGGTTATGACATTCTGGTTATTCCCTAACGTACTATCCATTCCTATCGTGGGCTCTTATATTCTTGTCTTATTGTGGGAAGAGTTAGCCTCCTTGTCAGTATCGAGGTTTGGTGCTAAGCGCACTGTGTGAGTAAGTCTTCATGACCGCTGTCAAGATCTGTCCGGTCAGCCTTACTGGTAGTCTTGTCGGGATGTTATGAAATATGACCAACATTTTCAGGGAATGGCTTTGTCGGGGCTGCCACTCCCAGAGTCCGAGGTGGTCAAACCCGATATTTGCTGTAATCCAAAACATTGAGGTATGGACAATCACAGAGCAGCCATTCCATTGCTGACTGTTGACTGGAGAAACAAAGAAGATGATGAGATAGTTCATTCTCATGGCAATACTGGTGCTCTCTTGCTATCATTATAAGTACGAGGGGATAGCGTCAATGTTTGGCAGTCTCAGATCTCCTTACTTTCGAAGCAGTCTCCATTTGAATAGATGCTTGGATCACGCTACATAATAGTGGCCATTGCTGGCCAAAGAATAGATGCAGAGATTGTACTACAATCAAGATTCAACCTTAGTCCTTGACTGGCTATTACGATCCGGAGATTGGGGGAAAGAGTATGGATAGTCACGAAAACCGAAGGATCCTCGTTCTGAGATATGGACAATGTCCAGGTGCACTTTGACTGGGCTAGTATTGTGTTTTTGGCTAGGGAGATGCGCCTTGCAGGCCGGATATGGTACGGCGTGTTGGCGGGAGGGTGTTTTAATCAATTCACTATCACGGCATGATCCAAACTTTTAGGCAATGCATGTTCCTTGGAAGTTGTGGGCATACGACGCACTCATAAAGGTGACTTATGCTGCATATAGCTATCTGTCATTAGAAAGGAAGCCACGTCAGGACTACCTAGGTATGAAACGAAGTCTCGCGAAGTGCAGATGACTAGATCCTGTAGAAGGACCTGGCTATTGGTAAGATGGAATCTTGGAATTCAATGTTATATGCACGCTACTGCGCGAATTGAAAGAATTGCATAACATTATTTAGTCATGCAGATGCAGAAACTCTTCTAGAATCAACAGTGACAAGGATCTAGGATGATACTGTATGCTCATGCATCTCATCAGTTTGCTGTTTATGTACCCAGAATACGATCTGCAGTAGGCAATGCATCCTGGTACGATTCAGCCGCCGACACTTTTCACGATCTGATTGATCGAGGAATTTATCAATCAAACCTTTGACCCCGCATCTAATCCGTGTATCGTAGCTCGTACTCCGGTACGCCTATCAAGTAATGTCATGCATCTTGATAATTCTTTACATTGAGCACAGCTGCATGGACTCAGATCTTGCTTCAGCTGAACTTTATGTTGTACCGCTCATTCGGCGCCTTTCTGTACATGCGGCGTCAGCAGTGTGCCCTGTCAGAGTTCATGTTCGGTAGTTCAATGTTGCTCTGAATTTTAGGTGTCAAATATATTAGGCATGCACTGCATGCGACGATTATCACCTGGAATTAACTATATTGTCTTGCCTCTAGCGATCGATGTTTCTTGGTACTGAGCGTTTCAGATTATGCACGCAAGTCTGTTTTCCTATGTCATACTGCATGCAAACATAGTTGGTATCAAGTAGATACTAGATGGGGCAACTCTACCACACGGTCGTCTTATCGGTGGAAATCGATTTAAAAGAAGAGGGGAAAATAGATGCGATCGACTAAAGCATGGATTGAGACTTCTGCAAATTGGTGCTTATTTACTAAGAACAAACCAAGTCGGGGATCCCAATTAGTTATTACTGCTTTGACTGCAACTTTGTACTTCAGTCCCTTGAGCAGGAGAGTGTTCAATTAGGCTGCGATGTCTGAGAAATGCATCTCGCTCCAGAGCCCAAAATTCGAAGGAGAGCTGTAAATGCAATGTCAGCAACCACACGACAACGACAACGTGGCCGTTGCTTACGTCCGTACCTATGATAGTAGGTGCGGCAACTTATCTAGCTGGACAGATTTTACCGATAAATTGGATCTTCTTAGTAGAGTTTCATACTGCAGCCGATGTTAGAAGTGTAGCAATTCCGAACCATATCTGGCAACATACGTAACTATAGTAAAGTCGTTATTACGAGTGGTTGATGGAAATTGTACGGTGAAGGATCGAGCCTGGAACAACTCTCTTTGTAACACAGGCTAAGCCATTAGTGGCTTAGTGCATGCCACACTGGATCAACCGCCAAGCACAGAGTGGACCATGTGGTCAATGTGTGCCCCACTAGACGTCACAACACGGCTTGTAATTGGTCCAACCCTTCTTATCGAGACCCATACGCTCCGTCCCGACGCCCCACTGGAAACCTAGTTTCTGTCCAGCCAGCCAATCAGATTATAGAAAATCCAATCAATAGCAACCTTGGTTGATTAAAGAGCCCCTGTGGCCTGTGCAATCACTGCAATGTGTTCTCCCAGAACCGAGTTGCTTTTCCTCTTCAGCTTCACCAGTTCTACGTATTCTGCTTACGTACTTTTGAACAAAGCAGCCACGATGGCATAATCTTTGATGAGAATGTCTGGAATGCTAAGCTGCCTAGTTCTCTTGTCCTACCCTCCAAACATCTGCCGTGCAACATGAAGCTTATCACGGTGACGCATCCATCTCTGCCGAGTCCACCCACTTGCTGCTGCTAGCAGCCTAGCACAGCGACCAGCCAACCGAGGGATGCGTTTTGAGTTAGCCGAACGACAGGCCATGTTTCGTCTTGCCTACCCCTGCAGCGAACTAACCAGTCGCAACCCCTGGCTGAGTAAGGAGATTTAGCACGACAGCGAAACAACGCATGGTCCAACCGTTGCAGATAAACTACTTGTAGAACAACAAGTTACACCTGATTCATAGTATCGTGGACAATTCTGCATCAAGCAGTGTCTGACGTGGAGTCGTATTTTTCCTTGTTATCATGCTTCTCTAAGTTGTTGCTTGAACGGGTGACCACTACTAAGAGGCAGCTCAAAAGTCATTCGTTTTCAATCGCCCACTACGTTATTTCATTCTACTTCCGGTCGAGTTCCTTACCCTTGCTATCGCACTACTCGACTTCGAAGGGCGGATACCGAGACAGGATATGGCGATACATTCTTTTTAGACATGAAGTTCTTACAGTCATCGCATATCAGACGCTCGAGGCGAACACAGCCGGTGCGATCAGCTACACCATAATTCGAATTATCCTGATATACTTACGAACTTCGGCGATTCATTCGTTTCCCGTCGATGCTTCAGAACACGATTTGATTTCTTGCACGGATTTACATATTTAATATCGTTTTTATTCCATCCCGCTATCGAAAAGGAAACTGGTTGCTATAAAATGATCGCAAACGACGTGGTGGCTTCCTGATTCCGTACCGACGCCTTTCCTGATAATCGCGGGATTGTACTACTTGGAGGCAATTGATTCGGCTCTAGCTGCAAGCCACATTCACCGAGGAATTATGGAGACAAGACTGCAAAAGTCTATTCAGAGTGGAGGAGAAACTGGGCCAGGACCGCGGGTGCTAGTTACACCGGATCAACAAATTACTGCGCTTCCAATACAGTCCTTTCGAGAATCACATCAATCATTGAACGGTTCACAGACGAAAGCGTACGGCAGAGGTCTGTCGCACCACCCACATGACTCATTTTCTTCGCAATTATCGCACGATCCGTTCTCACATCGACGTCGTGGTAGCACTCTCAAAGTCGTGATGAGGAAATTGTTTGGTATAAAGCGGCACAGTAATCTAGACGGTGAGGAAGGTATCGAAAATCCATCGACCGTCCGGCATCCACCTTTCGCTACACCCACTGGGCCAAACCGGACGTTGTTTGAGACGGCACATAAATCAGATTCTAGTAGTGGACTATCTGTATCCAACCGGAAACAATCCATTCCTACTAGCCACCTCTCGTCCGCATCATCGGATCATATTGCGACAGCAGCTCAAGACAAAAGGATTGAGATTCCAGCTCACACCGTCAGACGAAGGGCAACTCTACCGAGTCTTATTCTCACCGAGGATGGTGATAATAAGGGCTCAATCTATTCCGACTTGTCTCCTACGAGTACTAGACCTATAAGCATGGTCAATGAGAGCCATGAAGAGAACGAACACCAGCAAGATCATGACGACTCAAAATCGCAACCTAGCCTTAGAGCTCATCGACGATCGAGGAGTGCTGATGCCCTAAGAGACCTTGTACGACGTCATCGAATGTCTCCAATTCAATGGCGGCGACGCAGTGATGAAACTAAATTCTGGAGAACGAGTGTGCTTGAAGGGGAGGAGCACCACGACGATGGAGAAGCTCAACCTGGTGACAGCGACCAAAATATGAGGACAGGTTCACTGCCAGAGAGTCAGAAACCAAAGAGTGCCAACAACGATAAGCTGCCCTCTCAGAATGAACTGACTTCAGCGCCATTTCAATTTGAGAATCTGATAGCTAGCATGGCCGACCCCGATGCCACGGTCGAACAACGACTAACAACAATCGAGGTTAAACTTATGGACCTGGAGTTTGCAATTTCGAAAATTCAGGGCACTGATGTCAATGTCTTCTCCAAACCTTCAGAGCCCACCCTGGGACGGAGGAACGCATCATTGCCCTCAACTTCCGCCGCAAAATCCTCAAATGATGCTTCTTCAATTGCCAGCGAGGCTTCATCTCAAAGTTCCGCCTCCTTTGGCGGAGGAGAAGGTCAGCGGCCCATAAGTACTGCAACTCTACGACCAAATATGATCTACTCTCAACCACCACCATGGCAAAACAACTCCTGGTCATCAATGAATCTCAACGGAATATCAATCGAGCAGTATAGCGCTTTAGTAACATTGGTCCGTCGCGAACAAACCGCTCGGAAAGCGCTCGAAAGTCAAGTGGCGCAATTGCAAGAAGAGATGCAACAATTCAGACTTGCATCTGGTCTACCGGCTTCACCCCCGGGGACATTATACCCTATTCCTAGTCCGGATTCTGATGATGGGAAGTTTCAACGGCGACCTACCGGTTCGACTAGGAAGGATTCTAGCACTAGTGCTGATACGAGGGGCTCCGATTCGAGGATACGGGATAGTTCAAAATATCGATATACTAGAGAAGTGGCTTCAGGACATGACTCGAGCATGATTTAGAGATACCTACTCTCACACCTTTTTCTTTTTTTTTTCTGTGGAATTCAAAATAATGCTCCACTTTGATTTTTTAACATGCGATATTTCTTGATACCACTAGCAGTTGTTTTGATGCGAAAAACCACTCCAATCTCTTTTCTCCTTTATTCTCCATTTCGGGCTTCTGGGGGCCTCCTCAAAGGTTTTCTTTTCGTCCCTTCTTGGATATAGTGACGTTCAGTTTGCTAACAGGTTAGCAAATTTGCTAGAGATGAGCAGAAAGTGTGATGGTGACCGAGTTACTGGCAAGTCTTCAGTCGGTGATGGCAGACGCAGCTTGGTAACTGCGATAGGATGGGAGATGATATAAACCTATGAGTTAGACACGGATAATACAAAATAACAACCCCATTGCCTGTTGTGACGGGCTCAATTCTCTTTTTTCAGTACATAGTATAAGTAATTACAGATCGATATTGACTGCTTTGATGGCAATATGGTACCTCAGTTGAAAGCTTTGTGCGTACTGCATGTAATATCACCAAGTCACTATCAGACTTTCAATGATGATCGCACCTAATACATGACTAGTAGTGCTCTGCAATTACAGGAAGGTGCGCAGGTGACTATGAATTCGCTAGGCATGGTGCATACACCTTGCATTCAACCGGGGGCTTTAATACGAGACTAACACAGGTATGTAGATGTCTCTTTCGGTGTTGTAGCATTGTAATGGGCTTGTATCCAGTAAGCTTGACATGTATTTTAGACCATAGAAATATCTCAGGAACCTAGATACTGGTTGCTGTAGCGTTAGGTAGATGCCCTTAGAGCGCGTTGTACGAGCCCTACCTGGACCAACACTTTCCTAATTAGGAAATATTGAGAAGTGCGGCTTCAATACAATCTCTTGCTTCGTGCCTGCACTTTGAAAGAAAAAATAAATAAAAATAAAAGCCCGCCACTGATTTTTAGATTTCGGATCAATAATTCAATTTCATTCAATAATATGGGTGGTAATCCATATCCCAATCTATTTAGGCAATTCCCCAGACCCTCGAAGATCCAGTCCCAAAGAAACCAACATACCGAAACGATAATCTATTAACTCCCCAAAACCAGTCTAATACGACTTCGGACAGCCGACTTTGTCAAATCAACTACAATCACGTCTTGTATCACTCAGTAGCTAATGGCGTACGTAACGGGGATGCCATTTTCACGTTTTCATCCTGGAACCAAAGTTTCATCGCCCATTCACTGAGACTATCTCCATCAATCTGTAGACCTTGAAGACGTGGATTTGATTTATATCGATGAATCTGAGATGTTGAGTGCCTCAACTGGTGAAATATCCACGTGTTGATGAAATTATACATGTTGAAATCTTCTGATTGGGCCAGTTCGTAAAAGGTATTATCTTCGTCTAGTTCAGAGATCCATAAGAGGTCTCTTTCTTTGGGAAGGGATTTTCTGATATCAAAATCTAGTTCTGTGCCGAATTTATCAAGATTTGACGGGAGAGGTATGCATTCCTTCTCGCATTGTTTTCGTAGTGACGCTGCCGCGTCCATCTTCTCTGCTATGATTCTCTCCAGTTCGAGGCATTCTGACTCGTAGTTGGCAAGAAATTCTTGAGATTCTTCGTCCAGAGGTTTATCCACTAGAGCGAATGAGCTTTCCCGTCCAGTTATCTCAGCATGCTCAAGCTCAAGGTCTGCTAGCCGTTCCTTATACATTCGGATTTCTCCCAGTTCAGAGAGATACTTTCCGACCAACGGATGCAATTCCATCTGGGCACTGACTGTACTTGCGTTTGATTCGTTTTCCGTCATTGCCCAGATATCCCCAGCCTTCTGATAGACACCAGAAGCTTTTTTGCTGTGAGACTTGTTCATATACGAGTCAGTAAGATGACTCTTTAAGGAAAATTCTCGCAATAGCTCTGCCATATATGCTTCTCTTTGTTGCAATGAGCCTTCTTCTACCTCTAGTCGACGTTGGAAGTTTCCGTACTCGTTCTCGCGAGTTAAGTATTCGTCGGAGCGCTGATGAATAGTTTCAATGGAGCTTAGCTGTATGGTTACAGAAGCTGCAAATGGTGCATTGCTCAACATTGACTTTACTTCCTTCAATGCATTTGTCCACTGATAAATTTGGGAAGTTCTATTCTCATCGAGACTAGAGCGCATCTCGGCGAGCTGGACTCGCATACCAGAGACTTTCTGTTGGTCTCTGATTATCAGATGGATTGCGTCCGATATTCTTTTAGGTAATTGATTTTGAGAGCTATCAGCGTCTGCAAATTCCTCGCTGTTTTCAATGATCATTTCTCTCCTCTGGGGCTCGTTTTGCAGTGTGGTGAGCTCTTTTACAACTCCTTGCTCAGCCTTGAACGAATATTCTCGTTTTGATGAGACCGGGTCGTAAACATCGAATCCCACTCCAGCTTGCTGACTATCTAAGAGCAGGGGTGATATTGGCGCTATGGTTGTAAGGGACTTCTTCGAGTCTGTGGGTTGACCTGTGTATAGATGCCCTGAACGGAATGATGGAGGTCGCACGCTCTCTGCTCTTCTTTCCTTTTGTGTGGGTGCATTGAAATGCAGACCTGGGTCCAGCTGGTCCAGGCCCCGAATGTCGAGGGGCATACTGTGGCATCTTCGCAACGTATTCATCGTGCCCTGCCCATCAATTCGATGTTGTTAATCCGTTATTTCCTGGTGATAGTTTGCTAGAGAGACAATTTAGGATATTTTAGCGATGGGGTGGTATGCATGAACCCTGCAGGAAGGATCAACCGATTAATCAAGTGATCCAGCACCTGCAAGAAGAAAAGAAAACATGCTGATAAGGGATGGGCGATAAATTACAGGCCCAAGTCAGCTGATCAGCGTGTTACACACAGAATTACAGCCCGAAATAAAATTTATCCTCAGGCTCTCGCGGCTTGCATTGGTGCACGCACATAGTTGATACAACCACACCTACATGCCGCCCCAAATAGGAAGGCGAAAGCGTAGCACCAGTTGACATACTCCATCTCTTCTCCTTCTCCTCACGCCAACCCGATCTTCCGAGTCTCGCGTACTTGTCTAGCTCGCCCCCTCCCCTACCATGCAACCTATCACGTTCACACGACGACGCTGTCCGTCATGTCGTCCCGATGCGAGATGACACCATCCCTGCTACATGCTCGCAGTCTCAGCGCTGCATCTCTAGGTTTCCAAGTATCTGCAACGGATATTAACAGAGATAGCGCAGCTCCGCATGCTCTACCATTGGCCTCATTGGTCGATTCAACACTTACTCCGGAATATCAGGCATCAAGTCGGGTCAGTAACTACAGCATGGTAGATTGACACCCTTTTAATTGAGCCGCATCCAGTCATCTTTGTGAATATATGAACAAGGAAAACGTGGTATTCAATCAAGGATGGGGCCTCTTCTGTACCTCTGTGGAGCATGCGACTGCACTATTAATATAGGTCTGGCTTCAATACGCACCGGGATTTGGTATATGCGAGTGTATGTTACCAATATCAAAACCGTACGGGCATTGCTACCTGAAGCAGTAGCATTCTCTACCTAGGTACCTAGGTATCGTGTGAATATGGCTCATCATGGCCACCAATATGGTAATCAATTACTCCCTTACGTACCAAATTAGACGCATTTTTCCTTATACATGAGGCAACCATCAATGTAACTGATACTCGCAAGTCATAGGCTATGGACCTTACCCCAATTACCCCAATGGACAGCCATACAGAGCACCTCCGCATGAAGTCATGCACAAATTTGGCAATAGGTTTGTTTCTCGACTTTACAGGTCAATGGGCAGTTAGCTGATTTGACTAGAAATAATGCTGACCCTGAGCCACCTCCAAGCCCAGAACCGCCGAGGGAAGCATGGGGTAGGAGGCACGATCTCTCAGATGGTACGAGTGAGACACATATCACTGGCATGTTGTCTTCGCAACTGCTGTCGTCAACGACTGATGTCAATGGACAAACCTGGTATCAACAGAGTAACCAGCTATCCAGCAACAACCTATCACCAGAGACACCTTCCAGGGCCTATTCCAATTCCAGACACAGAGGCCGTAACTCTTTGGGCAGAAGTAAGTGGTGCAGCAATAAACTTCGTGCACAATCAAATGTTAATGTCGACATAGTATGCACCAGATACCCAAGTAGTTATTTCACTCCAGGAAGGGTGAGTGTTCTTCGATGTACTGCAGGGGATCTTCGGTCTAACCTTGGTTCTTAGATTTTTATTGTGCGCTGGCCTGAAAACGCCGGACAAAGAGATGCGAGCAGGAGTGGCAATAGTGAGATATTCTATGATTCGCAGGGTAACAGGTTCTTCTCCACGTGGCGTCGTATGATAGTGGTCTCGACTTATCCTGGCAGTAACAGTTCCACCTGTGTGTAAGTGACATATCCAGGTCTGAGGTTGCATTCCGTACCAAGGCACAGTGCTAATCTGTAGCGTTTCGGCCGGTTCAGAGGTATCTATACCTATGGTGGACGAGGATTAAGTAAACATGGTATCCATGTTGAGAGTCATGCTGTGCTGTACGATGAAAGAGAGGGTCGCCCAACAATGTCCTCAGGCGAGCCAGAAGTGAGGCGGGAGGCACTGGCTGTAAACCTTCATTCACGTTCGGAGAAGCTTGATCCAATGTCTCGTGCAAACTTCGGGAATTTGCATACGGTCCAGCATAATATTGAGATTTGCAATATTGGCCAGATTTCTACTAGGTCCATGGCCACATTTAACGCCTACGTGAATGAAAGGTTCGATGCGATTCGTCGTTTTTAGAATGTCGGAGGATGAAACAAGCTTTACGGTTCTGTCACCGTATCTGATGCTTAGACTCCGCCAGTGGTCTCGACTCTTCTCAGTCATCGAATCATCCATTGTTTGTTGTGCGTGATGATTATCATTTTCCATTGAGTCGTCAGCTTCCCTTGCTTTGGGTGGTCGTATAACGACGATACAACATCCAAAGCAGTTAATCGCTTTTTCGTTTGCCTTAAGTTCGCAGCTCGCCTTCGCTTTGTTAACATATATTCGTTTATGATCTTTGATTTAATGATCTTGATGATTTCGGGCAATTATGCGTCAGGAGGATATATACGACAGAATGACTTTGCAGCCGGCAAGGATCAGACATACGACAGATTGATACCAAACTAGCAATACGTATTTGCTTTTCTTTTGATATTGCAGTTCCAGAATGAATACTGAATGTGATTGAGTTGACTGAAATGTTTTGATATGTACTGATGTAGAAGTCAGGGTGGAGACCTTCGAAAATAGTTAGAGGAGTAAAGTGGGCCGTGGGCGGTGAAGCGGAAAATGTGGCGGGCCGGATAAGTTCTGTACTGTAAGCTTCAAAAATATTTTTCTTCTTATCAAAACGAACAACAACATCAGCCTTAAATTGCAAAAATGAAGCGCAAGCTAGATGTCAACGATGTCCCTTCAACAGCAACAGACGCCGCAGAAGCTGAGAATGAAACACAAACTACATTCGAAAGTCTCGCACTTGATCCGCGGTTACGCCAAGCACTGGTGAAGGAAAACTTCTCGAAGCCGACCCTGGTTCAATCCAAGGCGATACCTTTAGCTCTTGAGGGAAAGGATATACTAGGTATTCTCCTTTTTGTTAATTGTGTTTCGACAATTCGTTGCTAACTTCAACGTGATCAGCGCGAGCTAAGACGGGCTCGGGTAAGACCGCAGCATATGTTCTTCCTGTATTGCAATCCATATTGCAGAGAAAATCGGTGCGTGACTTTGCCTTGTGGAGATTCAATTGGACAGCAACTCACGGATTGTTAATTTCTTAGAATGATCCCTCATTGAAAGCAACCTCTGCTCTTATTCTGGTTCCGACCAGAGAACTCTCCGAGCAAGTCCAACGAGTCATCGTATCTTTCTCGACTTTCTGCGGAAAAGATGTGCGCTCCGTGAACCTGACCCAAAAGGTATCCGACTCAGTTCAACGTGCGATGCTCGCCGATGTCCCCGACATTGTCATATCCACACCGGCACGAGTGGTTTCCAATGTGAATAACTCCGCCTTGTCTTTGGATCATCTTACCCAGTTGGTGATTGATGAGGCCGATTTGGTGCTATCATATGGCTACGAAGATGATATCAAGGCTTTGGCCAAAGCTATTCCCCGAGGAGTCCAGACATTCTTGATGAGCGCAACCCTTACATCTGAAGTCGACATTTTAAAAGGCTTGTTCTGTCGGAATCCCGTTATTCTGAAATTGACCGACGCCGAAGATGAGGGCGGCGGTATTAGTCAATTTGCTGTGCGTTGCGCCGAGGATGAGAAGTTCCTTCTCACATACGTCATTTTCAAGCTACAGCTTGTCAAGGGAAAATGTATTATCTTTGTTGGAGATATTGACCGTTGCTACCGCCTCAAGCTCTTTCTGGAACAGTTCGGTATCAAAAGCTGTGTCCTCAACTCAGAGCTTCCGGCCAACTCCCGTATCCATGTTGTCCAGGAGTTTAATAAAGGTGTATATGATATCATCATCGCCGCCGATGACCAAGAAGTCCTCGGCACGAAAAAGATCAAAAAGACATCCCTAACTAAGGATGCTGATTCGAATGAGGTTGACGAAGATGCCGAAGCGGAACTAGAAGAATCCAGCGATGATGAGGTCCAACCAGCCGAAAACGCACAATCGAAAAGCAACAAAAAGCAGAAACTATCCGGCAAGCAGAAAGATTATGGTATCTCTCGCGGCATCGACTTCCAAAATGTCGCTTGCGTACTAAATTTCGATCTCCCCACAACATCCAAATCCTACACACACCGTATCGGCCGTACTGGCCGCGCCGGCAAAACCGGCATGGCTCTCTCCTTCGTCGTCCCTAAGGAAGAATACGGCAAACACAAACCCACCAGCTACCCAACGGCAAAACATGACGAAGCGGTCCTCGCCAAGATAATCAAACGCCAGGGCAAACTCGGCCACGAAGTGAAGCCTTACCACTTTGAAATGAAACAAGTGGAATCCTTCCGATACCGTATGACCGACGCCCTCCGCGCAGTGACACGTTTAGCAATCCAAGAAGCACGCGCGCGCGAAATCAGGCAGGAACTCATCAAATCCGAAAAACTCCGTCGTCACTTCGAAGAGAACCCCGATGAATTGCGTCAGTTGAGACATGACGGCGAAATCCGCGCGGTTCGGATTCAGCCGCATTTAAAACATGTGCCGGATTATCTGATGCCGTCAAAGGGGAAACAGGGCCTTATGGCGGAGGATTCGCAGGGACACGGCGTGGGAATTGGGAAGACGAGTGAAAATCGGATTCGGAAGGCGAGGGAGAGGAATAGGGCTAAGGGGAGACGAGGGGGCGGTGTTAAGAAGTCGGATCCCCTGAAGACGTTTAATGCGAAGGGGAGGAAGAAGTAGATGAAGAAGACTTTACGTATAAAAGCATTTAGATGATTAATTGTACATAAAGAATTGAAGTCTTGTTCAGCATATTTTTCAAAAAGAGTTGAACTATATTCTGTTTATACAGGACAGCGAGACGTGTATCCCTTTATGAATTGATTTTGGTCAAAACTTTGTCGAGTACCTCTCTTTCCTCGATTCCCTCCCCACCAAAAGAGAACTGTATCCATTTCCCACCACCTTCCCGCCGGACACGATGAATATGCTTCTCAACTCGACGAGCCTTTCGTAAAGTCTCTTCATACGCCTTCCATGCATTGACACGATGTTGCTTCTCGCGCGCAGTCTCGGCATCCCGTAGATCCTGCTCCGTAAGGACAGAGGTTAGATCGTCATCTGGGTTTCTCGCCCGTCCCGTTTGTCGCTGCGAAGCTGGTGAATGTCTAGATGCCGCGAGTGGAATGAATGGACTGGCCAGATCATCGATGTCGGTGTTCTGTAAAGGTATCCATCCAGGACCGAGGCCAATCCACTCAATATCTCGCCATGATCCATTCCATGCTGACGCGAGCGTCTGAAATGGTTCATCGTCATGTAGAGTACGTCCGTCCCAGCTAAGAGCTCCAAACCATTCACCGCAGCCTTCTAAATCAAGCCATTTGAGACAATATGTTGCACGAGAAAGTCTGCGTAGGATATTGACGGCTTCAACCCAGTCGTTTTCATCAACGCTATATGAGTCTGTGCCACCGGCGGCAAATGACACAGATCTTATGGTTGGATGCTTCACTCGTTCATTGATTAGATTTGGAGTAAGTGTCGGAATTGGCCAATGAGCGAGAGACAAGTGGGTGATCGTAGAAATGTGTGACAGCAGACTGAGGAGCAAACCCCAATTAGCTGCTGTGCGTTTAGGATGAGCAAGGGACAAGTATCTTAGGTTCGGGAACCGGAGAACTTGAGATGGTGATTTGAATAGGGGCGAACTTGGCGACGATACAGGATCCGCTTCGACTTCATCATGCCCGATCGAATCTCCGCCCTCGTCCCATGATGCGGGAACGCTTTCTTCGCTCTTTATAACTGGCGTGGTTTTCTCTTTGCGAGGAAGCAGAAGTTGTTTGCTCAGGAGCTTCATGCTAGTCCAGTTCCCGACTGCGCCACCCAAATCCAAGCGAGTAACATGGCCCAATTCGCTCGGAGATGCTGCTTCTGGTGTTGCGAAAAGGAAATTGAGGCTATTTGTCGATGAGGTTGTATCAAGTCTTGACATTTGCGTAGCGATATAACTCAATAAGAGTATCTTGAGACGACTCGGAATCTCCATCAAAAACTCGTTGTCATACTCCAAATGCCATGTCCAGTTGATTGCCATCGACTTCATCACCGCATGTTGCAAGCTATCCTTCGGCGGGAACTTCACACCGGGGAGTCGTTCAAGCCGGTGAAGCACCTGATCATAGCCTACTAAGACACCCTGATGCTCATCTGTTCTTTGGTTTGCGGGTTCCTGCGTTTGTAGCCAACTAGACGGAGGTGGAGGGCCGGGGGTTCTACGAAAGAACCGCCCGCCTACTGGCCGCGCATTTGAGCGAGGTCGTGGTGGCGGTGTCTCTGGGACATCGAGTATATTCCTGAGAGACGGATGGAGTGTACGTTGCGTCAAGGTGGAGGGGATATTCGAAGGGCCATCGTTAGAAGTACCAGTGACCTGTGTCCTACGGAGATGTTGGATGAGGTCATTTACCGACGTGTTCTCTGAACTGGACCGTGAGGCGCTGCCATACTGTCGTTTGGCGGTCGAGGATTCTAACGAGGGATGAACAGTACTAGCAGGTTTGATAGAGGGATACTTGTTGTACTTTTTGGGCATGAAGGACAACAAGTCGTCGTGTGATGGGTATGCTTAGAGGAAGAGCGGAAGAAAAGACGACAATCTTAGAAGTCATGCCACAGCCACGGAATTCCGCCCCGCCACATGCACTTTCCAGACTGGGCAACATCACAAAATGGCTTCACGAATGAAGTGATGGTATTATATATAGATTTTGTTCTAATATTGACAACCCGATATTATACACTTTTTCTCTCAAGTGTCCCGCACCCAAGATTCATCATTCATTTTACCTTCCCTCTTCGGGCCCTCTTGCGCCCAAGTTTCCGCGAGACTCGCCTTAGGATCCTCATCTGATAGACCTCTCGACCGCCTCAATTCGACCACAAGCTCACGTACTTTTCTGGTGCATTCCTTTCGCAGTTCAACCGCTTCTTCTCCAAACATTAACTCTTCATTCAAGACTCCGAGGGGTAACTGTGCTACTGATGCGTTCCGTTTTGCAGCCTTTTCCTTCAATTTTTGCCATCGCCGCCGCAGGTCTCCAAATACGGCCTCCGTATCGGCTTTATCGCCAAATGTGATGCTAATACGCTTGAACGGCCGAGGTAGGAAGCGGGGAAACCCCCGATTTTCGTGCATGACTTGATCTGTGCCTTCTATCCAGATCGGAACCACGTCGGGGCATTCAGATGACTCCAAGATGAGTCGAGAAACACCCCACTTGAAGTAACGCATAACATTCTTCGGAGACTGGTGTATCTTTCCTTCCGGAAATATATGAACCCACGAGTACGAATTGCACGAATATGACGAGGGCGCTAGAATTGAATCCTCGCCGTCGGTGGTGTATGCGGTAGGAAGATCGGAAAATGGATCGACACAAACGTTTTGAAGACTCCAGCGTTGGCGCTCAATATTCGCAAAATGAGGGTCGGCGGGAAACGGTCCTTTAGATAGAAGCCGGATTCCCTGCGTCATTGTAGGCTGGAATAAGCCGCCGTGAGGTGAGTGGGCAAGACGGTGCGTTGGTAGAACCTGTCCAAGTGTGAAGAAGGCTCCTCCGGCGCTGTAAACTAATGAGCGACAATGTCCTCGACCGATTTATAGTTTCCGTTCTTACCGAGTAGCCCAACAGATATCATGGCTGCCAAACCCCCATCGCCGATTGTAGGAAGGTAAATTGAAGTGGTATTTGAAAGGTAAAGCTCCCCACATCAAAGGGTCATCCATACTAATCTCAAGATCAGCGACATGTTGTATAGTGTCGTTTGTATAGAGGTTTTGTTATACGCACGTACACGCTAATATGATTAGATACTGTTTGACGTCAAGCGATTAGTATCAACCCTTCAGTGAAAAGAATTTGCAAACCCACCTGTAATCAACCCACGCGTTCTCTTGGAAGGATCTCTGCGCGAGTCAAGTAACTCGGTAAATCGATCCAGCCCATTGACTTCAAATTTACTGAATCCCAGCAAAAAGCCCCTACACAGAGCGCCAACCTCGAACATGGTCATTGACGAGCAGGCCCTCCACCAGGCAGAGGGCCGTTCGGTAGTTGCTCCTAAAGACATGGTTGGCGCTCAGTTACACGCACGAATGGGCCAGATCCCAATTCAAGAGCACTCATGCAGATGTAGAGTCAGAGCATTGAGAGGAGAATTCTTATGACAACCAAACAGGCTGGGAGGAAAAAAGAAGAAGAAAAGAACAAGGAAAAGAGCGACTGCAGTTCAATAGGAGAAAGAAAGATGGAAGTAAATGTTGAGCTGCCTTGAAAACCTGGCCACTGACGATTGGAGCCCGTGACTCGTGGAGGCGCGCACGGACCACTCTTCCTCCGCGGCTTCCTCGACTTCTTTTGATGTTCCGACACTCCACGAAGCTCTACGCGGTCGTCTCTCCAGCTTCCACTCCTATTCAAAATGTTTAAAGCTACGTCTCCCCTATTAGGCGGTTTGCTATGGTACTTTCCCCTCTTTGGTCTCAGAATTCCATCCCAGAAGCATTGCAGAAGCAACAACAGCTAACCAAAACTTTTTTTGACCTGTATAGGAAAATCCCATGGCGCCTCTCCAGTCGCCAAAAATTCCGTCAGCGCAAACGTCTTCGCGCAGTTGATCAGGTCGTTGATACCGTCGCCGCAGCCCTCGAGCGCAATGGGATCCCTCCAGTGAAGGCAGTGGAACGATGGTACGCCGAAATGCCACGGGAGGAGGAAATGCTGCCAAAGGATAAATATTCGATATACGACCGGAAGGAGAAGAATTATCGCAAGGGTATTCACAGTAAGTTTTTCCGCTTCGGGTTGAAAGGAATTTATTGTGTTGTGATATTGTTCCAGAATAAAGGTATCTGACGCATGTGTTTGTAGAATTACCCAAATGGACGAGGGTCAGTCAACGGGTCAACCCTCCTGGTTTCTAATGCGCGACGCCCTTCGAATTGTCTCCGCCA
Organism: Talaromyces sp. PYS2103; assembly: GCA_023625975.1. Lineage (NCBI taxonomy): Eukaryota > Fungi > Ascomycota > Eurotiomycetes > Eurotiales > Trichocomaceae > Talaromyces > Talaromyces sp. PYS2103. The sequence continues at coordinate 289,727 of JAMAGB010000007.1, read as the reverse complement.
ACGGCTAGTGGCCATCCATACCGAATTCTCTAGATTCGTCGAGGTCAAGAGAGCCTTATATCGAATCATGAGTCAACTCCGGATATTCTTGACGGTATGCCCGGCCTCGGTTTTCAGTCTATTCAAACAAAACTACTGTATATTATGTGGGTTCGATGACGAACTAGTCATCCAGCCTTATTTGTCACTTTGAGCATTATCTACTTGGAATTGTCTCGGGCGTTGATTGTGATATTAGAGGAACAGGTTAGCAAAGGAAATTTATGCAAGGCTGTTTTTTGGCTATAAATCCATTCGTCTTTTGATCAACACTTACTATCATCTAAATAGACAAAACAATATGTTGCGGTTGTTTCATGCATGATAAGGATATTGAAAAGTGCCATGAGGACAGCCATAAAAGATTGGGGGTGATCATGAACAAACAATCTCGGCATGATTGTGTCGAAACTCCGTTTTGGACTCTTCCAATCTTGAGATAACGCCCATTTGTTTCTTCCAGATATCGGCGGAATAATCACGCCCTTCACCAATCGTCTGCCACTCCTCGAGTTTTGCCCATCTGCCAATCCCGTCGTAATAATAAGCGTTTTTCTGTCTGTTCCGTATCTCGAATCCTTGCGGTGGTCGTGGGAGTATCCAATCTGCTGGGTCAATCACTGAGTCGAGAATGTCTTCCTCTGAGCTCACGAAAACTTCGACTGAGCGCACTCCTGCGATATTGTGATGGCGGCGATCTCTGTTGATAGCAGCTCTCCACGACTCAATAGAGTCAGCCCGTATTCTCCTGCAGCTGACTGTAGCTGCACTCATTCGACAATTAATGGGCCTATATTCGCCTGCTCCAACTTCGCATTGTGCATACCGTCGCATGGTTTCAACCGACGCACCGCAGGGATTGATGTAAACGAGCCATTTCTGATTGTTGATCCAATTTTTTGGCAGTATCGGAAATTTGAACCCTCGTTGACCAGGCTGACACTCATTGAATAACCATTCAAGATGTCTATCCAGGTTGTCCATAAAATTCCGCTCGGCGTCTAAGATTTCGCATTGTTTGTCTGCACGAGTTTTGGAGAAAGACTCGATTGGCTCCCGGCGAATTTGTTCGATACTCGAACATGATATCCCGTGAGAGTCTCTCTGTTGACCAGAGCCGCTGCTGCTATCTGGGATCATAGGACTTCCCGGCCGACCCAGGACCCCTGACTGATGAGGTAGAATCGACTCCAAGCTGCCCATCTCCAGACGGGTCGCCCAGTTTCGGAGGTATCTTAATTGTTGAGTCTTTCGAATCATAGAGCGCATAGACTTTCTGCCTACCGACATCTGAGATTCGAAAGAAGCTTGTCCCGGCGCCCAGATTAATGGCTCAAACCTTCCTGAAAGCACGATATCATTCGTTGGAACAAGAAAAGCAGGATTTTGGTCAACAACTGCTATCGGATTGATCGGTTTTAAGTGAAAAGGGTAAGTAAGGTGTGCTGGTGCAGGTCGAGGTGGTAATTTATAGGTGTTGACGGCAGTGGAAGCCCTGAGAATTTCTCTCTCCGTAGCGACAGGATCGGCAGCAATATTCTTTGATTTCCAATTCACCGATGGAGCTCGTTTTGAGCGTCCTCTGTAGGAGTCCACTTTTCTTCTGGAACAGATCTGGTCTCCTGCGCAATCCGAATCCCACCATATCTTGCTGTATTCGTCACTGTCATCCCACGAGAACCAGCCCCTGAATGTCGAGTACAGATTCTTCCATTTCTGTCTCCTGAAGTTATACTCATCCTGCGGAATCCAAGCATACCATGTTTTGATGTATCGAGTCCCGACCTGCTTTCGTTCTTCGAGAATTCTTCCTAACGTGAACTGACGAAGCAAAGATCCAAACTTCCAGATCAGGAAAGCGACACCAACCGCAGCAGATGTACCCAGCAAGATATACACGAGAATTCGAAGACGCTGCAGCTGGTGAAATACTGCTTCTGCTGCTTTATGTATTGACGGAGATGGGGGTGGAGGTCTAAAGCGAGATTCTGGTAAGGGCAACGGTGCCATAGTCCAAGACAACCAACTTCTTTCAAAATCCCGCCATAATGATAGAGATGATAATCGTTGAATGTGAAAGAAGAGAGAATCGTGGGGTCTTCTGTCGTCTGCAGTTATCCTTCCAGCGGCGTGAGGAAGGCGGAAACTTCGATAACAGGAAGGAGCTGCCTCTGCTGTTCCTTGACTCAACCCTCTACACTTTGCTTCAATCATGACTCTTTAAAATGGACAGAATAATCTAGACGTCTATTATCAGCGCAAAGGCGAGACAAGTCACAGTTTTATCTCGACGGCCCTGATGGATGGCTCACAAAGAATCTGCTCATGGGATTAGTCTCCGACAGAGACGGGAGAAATATCAGTTCGTGAGATCCCCTCTCGAATCAGCTCTTTTTTCAAGAACATGAGAACTATCTCGTTTCTGTCACTTCCGAAGGCCGGGACTCACTGCCTTTGTCAGCGAACATCATTCCTACGAGGACACCATGACTGTCCATACTCTTTCAGACGAAAATCACAATCACTCAGTCTATATGGTTTGGAAGATACGCCTGTGTGAGTCGATGAGGCAACTGTCCTTGTTCATCTGATATTCCCCTTATTAACCAAGCCGCAGATATGAAATTCATAATTTGTTCGGGTTCATGACACATACTAAACTGAATCATCGTCCCCTGAAGATTAGTTCATACAGTCATAGGAAAATGACGCACTCACACTCATGCGTTGACTCTATCAATTGCTCTCATACCCAAGACAATGACTTGCTCAATGACTAATAGAGTCTGGTTTAGTTCTCCGGCAGGCAATAAATGGATTTCTCTCAGAATAAATACATACATGATATCAAACCACTTGGCTTCCCACGGATACATTTTTAAAATTGCCATATTTTCTCGATTGAGAGTTGGAGCCTCGGTAAGTCTGTTCGGTTCTTATTATACAGAATAACCATGCTAAGACTCCAATTTGATAGCTACCTACTCAGGCTTTCAACATGACACTTGGTATTGACATCCCGGCCCCAGAGAACTGGAGATATATAGTCCCCCCTCCGCCTAGATTCGCAACAGGCGAGTTGCCATATCCTCTCCTTATTGGCCCTGAAAGATCAAGGGGAAGTTCTACGACTGGGAAGACAATTCTCTGTACTACTTCTGTTCATCAAATCTACCCTAACGACCCTAACGGAGAGGGGAAGACACAACATATATTCTCAGAAGCACTGGACAATGACGACCTATCGAACGGACTAGTGATGCTTGGGAACATTAGGGTAAAAGAGCCAGGGATATACCGTCTTGAGCATGTCCTTTCCATGGTTGATGAGGCACAAAAGATCGAAATACGACACGCAACTGTCAAGTCTTATAAGCTTCTTGTTGAGGATACATTCGACAATTCCACGCTACGTTTGAGTACGAGAACCTACATTTTGGCCTACATATTTATAGCTTATGCTAATACCTTCAAAATAGCCCAAGAACAGGACAGACATGTCAAGTTGACATTGGAATACAAACCCGAGTACCGGAAGAAATTCGAGCCATATCTTCTCGAATAATTACAGGTTACTGCCTGTGATTGAGGGAGGCACGGGTGCTATTCCCTCATTAGTAAAGAAACGAGCTTTGAAACTTAAAAACTCGTTTCTTCTTTCTCATTGCCTCCTCCATGCCATTGATTTCCTCTAATTTTGTTTGCCTGACACATACCCCTTCCCCTTTTGTCGTTCCTGAGTACTGACATAGCTGGTTTGGAACTGGCTTATTTCTTTCTTGGTGATGGAGTTCATGATCCCTATTTTATTGAATAATTTGCAATAAAGGGCTGGCGCCATTAAATGAACTTCGAACTATTGATATCTCCCTACATAGGTATACCGTAAACTAGGACTGAGAGGCGAGAAAGTCAATGTTTCGCCTGATAGTACATAGATAGTTATGAATAAATGAGTACGTTGACGACACTCGTTCTATCTAGAGTCTCTGTTCCAATCCTCAAAATGATGGGAAACATCGGTTAAGCTAGGTATAGTTCGAGACCTTAATGACAGATATCTATAGTCAGGACGAACTACACCAAGTGTGACTCCCGTTCCTGGATATGGTGACTCTGAAATGTGTCATTCAGCCCTGAGAGAAGCTGATTCAGAGATGACAGCAACGTGCTTCGTGACTCCATTAGATTTGACTCAATGCTGTATATAAAAAGAGTTTGAGTTCCTTCCATCTTGCACTTCTTATAACTTTCTTCATTACTATCCTACATCTACAAACTATTCATTCTTCTCAACACATCTTCAAAGGAAACAAAAATGTCAGACTCCAATGCTTCCAGTAACAGGACGCAAGCCCAGCCCCAGACGAGCAGTCATGACCTTCCGAAACCTAAAGGTTTCATTAAAGTCAATGTCCCGAAGGAAATGAAAGCTGGAAGTCGTTCATACGCTTTCATTTCAGAGTGGACCTGGGACGATCCGCTTGCGGGAACCGAAGAAGAGATAAATTGGAAGGCTTTTGGCAAGGTATTTGACAAGGACGGTGGGGAGGTTCCCATACGCGACACAGACCTCAAGTCGTATTATACGATGGAAAAAAAGGAAGGTCTACAAGTCTTTACAATTAAATTGATGACTGTTTTCCATCTAAAATCTGAGCTTAAGACTCCCGGCACATACAAATTCTGTATGGAATTGGCCTTGTGGGAGGGAAACCGAACGACCAAGGAGAAACTCGAATCTGAGTTCACTGTGAAAGAGGACATTCAAGACTCTAGTATCAGACCAAGTAAGAGAACCTCTTTATTTTCCAATCCTGTGGCTAACGCTAGTAATTTAGGCGACGAGGAATTGCAATACGTCCGAGATGTAACCAGGAATTCCCGGTTACATAGAGAATTCGAGCACTGTGGCTTTCTCTTCGATTTCAAGAAACGGGGGCTTTGAACCTAAAATGTGAACAATTCTTGATAGGAAGAATGCTTCGATGCTAGTGACATGCTCGAGTCACTTATATCAAGCATATCCTGGGGTTGGGCATACGGCGTCTTTCCTTACTTTTATCTGGATTCGACAGGCTCTTATCCGTCCATTCCTTTCTCAAGCTATGTATTTTTTTCAAGTTGATGCTACAACCAGAAACTCTGGACTACATAAATATTAATATAGGCTGGCCCTTACAAACTGCTTTACCAGATGTCACGTTGAATCTTAATATGTAGTCACGTATTACAGGTGCGTTCAGTATCACGGCATAGACTTCAAGATTTAGGTGTATCTTTAAACCTCGCCCTTCCAAAAGACTTTGCATATATTTACCTGATATTTAAGAGTATAATCATCGCATATATTCCCGGACATCTGAAGACTTCTATATCTTGGTCGTACAGAAGGCAGGTCCCTGACTGTCATGTTAGTCCATATCCATGAACCATATAACCATGGTATCCTTCCAAGATTGATCATATCTGGCCAGGAAATAAAATAGTCACAAGGCCCACAGGAACCAGCCAATCGACCTTGCAAGTTTAGCATGGAAACTAAAATATTACAAGACAAAGTTTACATTCTTCCCTACGACGAACGTGACCGACTACCCGACAGATCATCTGAGGAGGAGGGGAAACCCTAGCGTAGCAAACCCCGACTGCGCCATAAAGCCCAGTGACCTACAGATAAAATATGGAAGTTATTCAACGCGTGGACTATTCACGCGGCTTATTGGTCCGAAGGGTGATATTTGGTATGTTGCTTATTTACTTATGGTATACGCTGCGGCCTGTTTTGGGATTGTAAACATAGTCAACACTTCTGCAACGAAATATGCTGGTTATTTAATTCCCCTGAAGCTACCTATTATCCAAGTACCTGTTTCTTCCAGTCGTTACTTTGTTATTCTTGATATGGAAATAAATGGACCCAACTGGATCTTGTTCGGGGATGATACTTCGATATCTGTGTGAAATATCGGACAAAGAGTTTTGATTATCAAAGGAAGTTCAATGTTCCAAATCATGCATGGCCGTCGACACTACTCCTGGCCATTCAGTGGCTCTGACTCGAGCGCAAAGGTTGAAGAATTGCGATTCTTCCCAAGAAAAGCTGACTCGCTGCTTTCTGCATCAAGAACACAAAGGTCTTCTGGCCCTTTCACCTTTGACCGAACGTTCGATCCCTCCCTATCTCTGTATAGCTCGTCAGAGGAAGAAGAAATCATGTCTTCTGCGGGAATAATGGACTCCAAAGGCGAGAAGCGGCATATAAAAAGACAACGCCGAAAACGACGAGCAAGATCCAAGCGGCAAAGACGAGAACATAATCAGAGATTATTCAGTGGCAACAACCTTCCGGACGCCAACGTCGGTGATGATCTTACCGAAGAAATAATCGTGTCCTCAATCACCCGGGCAAGTGAAGCCCCAACAGCGATTCTGCGTCGACTTGTCTGGCTACATTTGGAGAAAGTGAGGCAATTCTTCGTCCCACTCCAGACCATCCAATACTTGACAGGGTCTTGGACTTCGCACTCGAAATTTGCCGGCTCCACGGAGGAGAGTCACGAGATAAAGGCAAGATATGTTGCCAAAGTGACTAGCCCAAGTTCCCCATCTTTGTCGGGCGCGAAATCCTCGACGGATGACGGGTTGATGTCACAATCAATAGTCGATAATGATGAATGGATGCTGCGTCCGGGACGACGGCATCGAAGATGTCACTCCGAGCAGCCTCGGGCGTGGAGAGAGCCAAATCCGGGGCTGTGGACATTGGCAGAAGAATAAAGTTTATTTCTTTGCTAGGTATCGTCAATCTATATCCATTCTAATACGATAGTGGAGAAAAGGACGGGGCGTAAACAAGTTATCTTTGGGATCTAGCGCTAAAACTTACGTAGTTTGATTACGCCCAACATGTCCTTAGAATTGAAATTTTGGATCTTGCGCGGATTTCGCTCAAAGCAAGAGTCATATTCTAGTGCTCAACATCCAAACATAAATAGAGACCTGGGTATGGATGTTGAGCTCATGTCAGAATGCTCTTTTTGCTTTAAGCTAACTAGGAAAATAAAAAGGACTTGACACCATCACTTGAACATCAACAAGAGTCCTGATATCATCTGGAATGTCACCAGGCATGATCCGCAAGGCACCCGGTCACATGGACAATCTTTATCAGAATCGAACCCAGACCAATAGGGTCGATGTTATCCCTGGCATGATACGATATTTACGAACGGATAGATCGGCTCTGTGTACGGAGTGCTCCGTAGTGACATAATAACAGGATGATATTCTCCATTGTATCTCCCCGGATCTATCTGGGGGCCTTCTAGAAGGACGCTAGAAGGATGGAAATAGCGGGTCGCCCTTATCTGGGATCGAATTCTATTGGTTATTTGGCTGCCCCGCTATGGATCCTGCCCCGCCTCAGCTGAGAGCCTGAGGCAGCACAATTTGTGTCTTCCAATCCACACATTCTTTTCGTGCTCAGAGACATGTGACCTTTTTGTACGTACTTATCAAATGAATTGAATTCGTATGTCGGCCAAGCACGGAAATTAATCTATCTCTTACTTTGAATTCTTCCGTGGTCTCTATGGTATGCACACGGTGAGTCATGATGGGCCCTCTAACGACGCCGAAAAAATAAGAGGGGAGGATGAGGCTCAACACTGGAGTGGCCGCGCGAATAGGTGGCATGATAGTAGATAGCAATTCCCTCTGGCCGAGTTCACGGTCCATACGGATCACCTCCCTGCATCACACTGCATGCGTAGTATGAGTTGGCAAGCCTTGGCGGGCGGCCCTAAGCGGTGAGTTGGAGAATTTTGTAGGGCTCTGTCCAAGCAGTTTACGTCCACCTGGCCTCGGAAGCGCAGAAATCAGTGAGACAGTCACCGACTCGTCATGGACAGTCCAGTGGGGCGCGCTGCAGTAGTGAAGTGTTCGGCTCTGAGACTAACGCGGCCAGAGGCCCCTACACCGGATGCCGCTACAGATCAAGTCACAGGGCAACATTCTGATGACATTTCATTGGGCAATTCTACTCTGCTGATTGGATGATTGGACATGAACTTTTTTGTGATTGATCGGCGACGTTTCTCTGATGCCGGGTATGCGGTTCTAAGTTCTGTAGCCCGTGGTTCAACAGACTCAATCAAAAAACAATAACCATAAATACGAGCATGTCCGCTGGTCCTGAAATCTGAAAATACATTCACTCTGAATTACTGATTGCTCACGTACTCTTTTATACTAATTGAAACAAACTCCGAAGCTCAGCCCGGTTTACTACAAATCGAATTGTTGGATGGAGATGCCAGACACCCATCCTATCGAATCCGACACACAAACAGCGACGAAGCTTGACAATCTTTCTCCGTCAAGCAGCGTGTCCTCGGATAATTCTTCTATCCCATCTACCAAACCTCAACATCGACGATTTCTGTCTCTTGACAACATCGAAGCAACATCTACACGAATTTTGACCCGTATTCGCTCGCGCTCCCCTCTTCCTCGCTCACATTCACCATCAGCGGACGGAAAGCGCAGGCGCAGTCCACCACCCCTTCAACCGGCATCCGCGCAGTCTTCATCTACATCGCCCGCGTCCCCTCTATCACCTTCATCCATTGGTCGAGTCTACTCGCCGCCGGAAATGTCTCCAACATCGTCACATCACGCGCATCGCCCTACTTTGGGTCACAAGCACGGCTCCGATGCCTCGACTAGCACAATTGATTCATCAGAGAGATCAAGGAGCGATAGCTACAAGAGATATAGTGGAACTATAAATCACTATGGAAGACACTCAAACGACTGGCTATTTAACGGCTTCAGCGTTCGTGACACGCTGCGTGACGGAATTGAAAAACTGAAAGGGCACGGTGAAAGGGACAACTAGTCTATCCAACTCACCTTAACCCTTTAGTTCTATTTTCAATTCTACTCAATGTTTTTCTTTTCCTTTTTCCTGTTGAATGACGCCGCTGGCAGAGTCTTGCTGGCGAGACGGTACTCGAGTTCGGTGAAGCTGGGCTTTGAGTCATTGCAGGTTATATTGTTTGTTCCTCTGATACCTCGCATCTAGCAAGGAACTAGAGAAGGCAGATTGGATATCTGTGGCAGTTCTACTATTTGACATAGTTGCATGAGAGACGACAGCTTGTGTTATAATGTCTGTTACTTCCTATGACTTTCTGTGCTGACTGTCTGATAATTGATGGATTCTGATTTTATACAAGACATTGCAAAGACTCTACGATGTAAGAACTATCACGTAATTTCTTTCCTAAAATGGTAATTACGGTTTTACGTACCTCGGAGCCTTGGAGCCTGAATGACCCACCGGCTAGCCCCGATTCGGTATAGTGAATGTTTCCTACTTCAGCTTCTTCAGGCTTCAGCTTTGTTTCCTCCTTTTCAATTCTTTTTTTGTCTATCGCAACATTGTTTCAGTATACCATTGTTATTCGAAACGGCATCATTTGCAGACTGACAACAACATTATAAGCGGAAGCAGTTTCGTTCTCGTTGGTTTCAGAGCATTGTCGCTCCTTGCACTTTACACCAGGAACGAGAAAAAGGGGAATCAAAAACACTAAGCAACCATGGCGGACCCGAACTCTGGCTTCATTCTCGATACACCAACAATCCTATCAATTGCATTCGCGCTCTCCTTCATGCCAATTGCATTCGGTTTGGGTACATATTTGATCCCGTCAAGTCAGCTCCGAAATCGTGCGCTGTTCATGTGGCACGCATATGATGCGCTCACCCATCTCTTTATCGAAGGATCCTTTCTCTACGAATGCTTCTTCAGCTACATCGAGTCTGTTGATGCCCAGGAGCGTCCTTATTACTTTCTTGGCCGCAAAGATCGCGTATACGGAGCCAAGTTTGGCACTGGACCTAGCGCGCGACTGTGGCAGGAATATGCCAAAGCTGACCATCGCTGGGCTACTGCCGATACAACTGTTATCTCACTTGAATTGTTGACTGTGTTCCTGGCCGGTCCCGCTGCAATTTATATCTGCTACTTGCTGTACAAGATTGCCAGCAACAAGAGCTCATCCAAAGCCGATGCTCAACAGCTGGGTACCTCCAAGGGTAAACTCTGGCTCGTCGCTTCTGCTGTTGCGACTGGCGAGCTTTATGGTGGATTCATGACTTTTGCGCCCGAATGGCTCAGCGCTAACTCGCAATTGGATGGTAGCAACCCGGTGTTTTTGTGGTTGTACCTTGTCTTTTTCAATATGCTATGGGTGTTTATTCCGTTCTGGGTGTTGATTGAGGCGTACAAGGAGATCAAGGCTGCATTTGTCACAGTGGAGGTCTCGTCTCCATCATCAGACAAGAAGAGGACATAGCAATATGTCTATTGTAGCTTCTATGTCGCGGATATTTGCACAGTCTTCTCCGCGTGTTGGCCATCGATGCTTGTGACCATTGCGCCGTCGACCGTCTGTTGGTTTTTAGCTGTATATACTATATACACCACATGAAATGCTATTTGTTGTGATCTATGGAATGAAATGTTTATGCTGCGCCACGCGTGGCTCATGCATGGCCCCACCGCCAAGCAACGCTCTGACGCTCAGCCTTGCTGGGCGTGGATCCACTATGTCGACATTAGCCTCTTTGATTGGTCAACCATTGTTCATGACGCACTGTACCGCACTAAGCCTATTTAGTATTCAGAAAGCGATGACTGCGCGGGGTGTTGCCTGGGATGCTATATAACCATCGACTCGGTACCTCTTTTCTCGCACTTCTCTGTCTGTATTTGAAAAATTCGCATTAACATTTCTATCCTTCCATTGAATCGCAGCAATTCACCCAGACCACATTGAGCTATGTCATACAACAGACCACCGCCTCGTATGTAACCAGTTCCGGTATCAATATGAGATATATTGACATTGATATTTCACAGAGCCTCCAGCTGGATATCCTCCGCAAGGACAACCTCCTTACCCTCAGCAACAGGGCTACGGACATCCTCCACCCGGCGCTCCTCAGGGAGGTTATTATCCTCCTCCACAACAGGGCGGTCACTATCCTCCTGGCCCTGGTGGTCCTCCTCCTCCCGGTCCATACAGCGCTTATCCCCAGGGACCTCCCCCTCCTCAACAAGGTTACCAACAACATGGGGCATACCCGCCGCCACAACATGGAGGGTATGGTCAGCCACCTCCAGGACCCCCTGGTCCATACGGACACCCTCCTCCCCCAGGCCCTTATGGAGCACCTCCAGCTCAACCCGGATACGGCGCACCTCCACCCGGTCCACCAGCTCAACCTTCATTTGGATACATCCCGGGCCAGACAGCGCCAGGCGATTTCAGGCCCCAAGCAGACTCTTTGCGCAAGGCAATGAAGGGATTCGGTACGGATGAAGCCACTCTGATTCGTGTCCTCGCTCAGCTAGACCCTCTACAAATGGCCGCTGTTCGAGAAACATACACCCGACATATTAATCGCGACTTGTACAAGGACGTCAAGAGTGAGACCTCTGGATACTTAGAACAAGGACTATTAGCTGTTATTGAAGGGCCACTAAACCACGACGCGGAACTTGTGCGCGATGCTGTAAAAGGCCTCGGCACTAAGGAATGGCTACTGAACGATGTGCTATTGGGTAGATCGAATGCTGATATGCGCGAAATAAAGAATGCCTACCAGCGCAAATTCAACCGCAGCCTGGAGAAGGATGTCGAAGACGACTTGTCCGCCGAGACCAAGAACCTCTTCAAGCGGGTCATTTCAGCAACACGCCACGAAGAGTCAACTCCATTCAACCCAGCAGCCATCGAGAATGAAGTCAAGAGTATCCATGGCTCTACCGCGGGTCGAATCGTGAACAACGTCGCCGAAGTCTGCGCCATTTTCGCACAGAGCTCCGACAACGAACTCCGCGCCATCAGCCATAAATTCCACGAGCGCTACCATGTGGAGTTGGAGAAACACATCGCAAGCCAATTCTCAGGACATATGAAAGCTGCATTAATTCACATGTTGCGTACAGCCACTGATCCCGCATACCGTGACGCAGCTGCTCTGGAGGAACCCATGTCTGGGGCCGGAACGAAAGATTTCCAGCTAGTCACTCGAATTGTCCGCCTGCATTGGAATAAGCAACACCTTGATCAGGTCAAGAAGGCTTATCATCACCATTACAGACGCGATTTACTTGATCGTGTCAAGGGTGAAGTAAGCGGCGATTATCAAAAGCTGATGCTGGCTTTGCTGGTGTAGTGTCTTCGTCATTACTCTTGCTATGACAGCCTATTTCTTTTGTTATTATGTTGTCTATTGGCTTGCTCCGGGTGTTTTGTGCCTCATGCTTTTCGAATACCCTTCATTCTTATTTTATATGTATATATAACTTCTCTTCTTGCATGAGTTCATGAGTCAAGATTCTACCCGTCGCCGGACTCGTGTTCTATGAACGGTGAAATGAAAGCTATGAATTCTCGAACTTCTTTGATTGAATTTTGGTAACAATATAAATAGTAGGAAGCAGGATATGTAATACCCCCAGTATCCGAAACCGACGTAGTCACATGGCTATGTAAAGGGGGAAGAAACACGTAATCATAAATCATAAATTCCATTTCCTTCATTAAATTATCAAACAACCTCCCTGACCAAAGTACAATACGCACCAGGAAACAACCCCGTTCGACCCGCATAATAGCCCCAATACCACTCATCATTGATATTCTCAGCTTCCGTGATCTCCGCGCCACGCGGGAAGGATAATTCGTCCGTGCAAGATTCTTCCGCGAAATATGACCAGTTTGCTCGCAGGACAAGACCGAATCCGCCGTCAGGTGGAATTGTAGAGGTAGCAGCAGCAGTAGTACGACGGTCTGATTGTGTTGTTGCGGTTGCGGTTGCGGTTGCGGAAGTTGGTGAAGAAGGAGAAGTTGAATCCAGCGTGTTGAGATGTGAGGTCCGCGAACGACCGGCCTTTTTTCGTTTGGTGTTGCCTTCTTTCCAGGACCAATCTCCCGTGCCGAGTTCTGGAGAAGCGATGGAACTCGAAGAAGATGAAGGAGGTTGATTGTTGACTTGTTCGTCTTTTAATGTGTAGCCGCCTACTATATCTCGGACAATGACCCGTCGCTGTCCCCTTTCATGGTCTTCATATCCTATCACAATCATACGATGGCCGTTGAGACAACGACGCCAGCCACTATGTCCGTTTTCTTTGTTGATCTTCCCGGATACCACTAATTTCAGGTAGCAGTTCGTACATACGTCGTAGTCTCCTTCATTACACTGCAAACAGTGGAATCGAGTTGAAGACGGAGCAATGGGGTATTTGCAAATATCACACTCCGTCGAGAATGATAAAACTTGATATGTGGTAGAGTCTGCAAGTGCTTTTTGTGTTGGTACTGGAGTAACGATAGGTCCCATTGACGTGGCATCAGTTGGAGTTGGTGTCGCGGATTCTGATGATATACGTCGTATGGGTAACAGAGGGTGATTGCAGCAGCGCCCTTGGTTTACGCAGCGTCGACAATAGCCCCATTCCCCTTCATTGCACTCATCGCACTGCCAGAAACATCCATTGGCCAGGGATTGGCATACATCGCAGAACATCCCTTCCTGTAACCTGCTAGACGGATTGTCATTCGTCATATGCTTTCCATCAGATGTACCCCGTGATGAGCCTTCCTTTGGTCGTCGATAACGCTGTGATATCATAACATGAGGAAGCTCAACATTCGATCGAAGAGCAGGGTGATGAGTTTTATTGAAATTCATCTCGCCCACGCTCCCGACGCCGTAGTAATGTAAACAACCTCGGTCGACGCGAAAGCAATGCAAACATACATGATAATTGCCATCGTTACACTTGGGACAGCGTTTGTGAAGTTCGTACTGAATGCCCGTCTTCCCACATCGTTCACAGGATATGGACGGTTCGGCGTACTGTGGTGAAGGAACTCTGGTAGGAGTGTGTCTCGTCGGTCCAGACCGTGTTGCCGTATTACGACGAGCAGAAGGTTGCAGATTGGTGGTAGAAGAGTGGGGATCGCTTGAAACTCCTGGTAACGAGGTTGTTGAAGCTGAGAAAGTTCGCTCTATTGGAGTAGTGGTGGAAGGACTGTTTGTTAGGGAAGAGCCTACTGCCTGCCTAGAAGCAACAGATTGCTGAGTCCCATCTCCAGTAATTCCAGCCCATATTTCGGAGGCACGACCTTCAGGCTCAGTTGAGCGTCTCGTTACAGAAGCTGTCGAGGATTCTCTAGTCCTAGGCCGCGACGGAGAAGCACGAGTTCTCTGATTCGAAATGTCACTTGACGATCGCATTGCCGGTCTTAAGGCAGTCTCAGATGTAGATGCAGGAGCCACTGGCGTCGGTGACGTCCTACGCCGTCGAGTCTCATCAGAAGCCCTCCGTCGATGATGAGTATGCGAATCCGGCGTTACCCCTAGCAAATGTGGCCGTGATACAGGTGGACGTCTTGACGAATTTTCAGCAGGAGTAGAATTCTGGCTCTGACTTTGCACTGTCTGAGATCTAGACCGACGATGCTCCAGAGGACTTGTCCTCTCTATCTGAGCACTACTTCTCTGCGGTTGACGCGATCGATCAGGATGCCTACTGAGGAATATCTGCACAAGTCGATCACTAAGTTCTTCTTCTTGAGATTGATCCAGACCGCTCAGATCAATCCCATCTAACAAACCTTCCTCCATGATGAGCCGAACAATCTCCTCTTGAGTGTTGTCTTCAACATCCGACGCACTTAGTAAAGACCGTAAACTTGACTGATGCTCAATCCGCCTCGTGAATTCATTGCCGTTCCCAACTGTAGCTCCCGTGCGAGCAGCATTCCTAGATGCGCTATGACGGTGGTCATCTCGACTATCTGCACTTCTGTGTCGATGACTATCCCCTGAATGACTGGTGGAGGTTCTCCTTCTATGACTACTCGCTCCATTTGTGAGTAATCGTCGATCTTCCCCATCCGAATCTGCGTCAGAGCCGCCAGGCGAGAGAAGCACTTGGTCACCCGGTTTATATTTCTTCGCAATCTCTTCTTTTTCTTCCGCCGTCCTATCACGCTCAGGGTTCGCCGCCAGAACCATATCCAGCAGAGTCGTCACCGTAGCATTTGGTCTCGTTGCACGGACAGTAGCTCGACATGCTGGGCACGTGAATCGTGATGCCGTACCCGACGATCGCGAGCGTACCGCTTGCCATGAAAACCACTCTTTCAGACACGAACCGCAAAACGTATGAAGGCAATCGAGGAGAGTCAAAGGCTGATATAAGAGCTCTGTACAGATCTGCCATAAATGATCGTTCATTATGTTAGCAAAAGAGCGGAAAGCAAATACCGACCCGCCTTCCCCACCATTTCATTTAGAAAGACAAAGAAAATCCCGAAATCTGAAAGCAAACATACCGAACACACTAACTCTTTTTCTAAATCTCCGAGTCCAGGCTTTGGAGCACTGGGTTGTGTACCACTGGTTGTGGCCATGCCCTCGGTGATGGGGAGTTTCTGCGGATGTTGAGAGGCGACGGAGGATGGAGAGATGGTGGAGGCTTTGGTAAACTGTTTGATGTTCGAGCTAGTAGTACGCTGCCTAACCGATTTCTGACTAGTTGTTGCGTGAAGCTATATCCATTTACCACTAATCGTTGACGGACTAACCTTTCTGGGCAATTTCCTTTCGCAAATTATGTGTAAATTACGTACCAGGCATAATTTGCGTATTTAGCGTAAATTGACATTGAAGGTAACTATCTGATACACGCTGAATGACAATAATTGCCTTAAAAATGTATCTAAACATTGGCCACACTCTTTGCAACGTTTCCACCTGATACTTCAACAGCAGGAGTAGCAGACAACGACGAGTCGAACGATACTGTCACGTCAAGCGACTCCTGTGGAAATAGTGTTACGTAGTTGTCTGACCAAAATGGAGGGTTGATGCCTTCATCCGTCTTTGAGTCGATCAGAACCAGCCGGATAAAGTATGCCGGGACATTCGACTTGTTTTCCAGATGCACCTGCAGTGTGGTGGTTGACGCTGTCGAGGAAACTTGTTTGACGGTCGTCACGACAGATGCGCTAGGTAACTTCTGCAAAGAAGAATAATCTGCGTATTTGGTAATAGGGGTAGTGTACCAGTTTGAGTCTTCCCACTTGAGGACATCGTTCTTGTGTGGAAGCCAGTAAACGTTCCGACTCAATACCGTGGTGCTGTTGGAATCAGATGAAAGGACGAGACGCAAGAATGCCACGTCCTTGATCTGGCTGGTTGCTTTGGATATCTTGGCGACCTCTTGAGAGTAGTTTGGTTTCGTATCTATCTTGACTGTCTGGTGGAACAGCGATTGACCAGCTGTATCAATGAGATCAATGAGCACCCAGCGGGAGGCGCTTCCTGTTTTGTCGAGAGTGTTCAACCGGTTGATGAGATACACAGTTCCGTTATCATAACTGAATGACACATGTTCAGGGCGGGCGCCAACTTTGGACCCATAAAAGGAGCCTGCAGTACTCAAGTAATAATCGAAGAGTTGCCAGTGAAGATTTGGCCAGACGCCATTCATCATCCAGTAGATCCTACCAACCAAAGAAACAAAGTCAGTTATCATTCTAGTTATGTACCACGCAACAACGTTTCATGACTTACACTCCAGTTGCAGGTCGGTGCGCATCTTGAAGAGATGTAAATCCTTCGTATTCGGCACGATTAGCTTCGTAATCCATCATCTGGGCCTTGAGGAGATAATCGTCCAGGCTGCTCGGGGCTCCATATCGATGCCACAATGCTTTGTTATAGATAGATCGATCGTAGAATGACGAAACATTACTAGACATGTGAAACAGGCCCTTGTTAGGCTGTGTCCACAAATCCTTCAAGTCGCCATCCGACAGAAACTTCTTTAGGCTGCGAATTTCTGGCGTACCAACGCCAGCCCCTTCTTCTGCTCCAAAGCCAAAAGCCGCTCCAACTTGACCTCCATACCAATAATTCGGTGGGACATAGTCATAAGGTCCATCCATCCTCACTCCCGAGGATCCCAGAATCTCTGGAAACCCTAATTCGCCAGCCGATGCTACAATCGGGTTTGGCCAATCCCAAGACTTCAAAGCGTTGACGTATATGGATGCAGCCCTATCGTTAGGCCAATAGTCTGAACCCACGAAAAACGTCAGTAAACTAGGATGGGTCTGCATCATTGAAGCTTCATGTAGCATTGAGTAATTTGCAATCCAATAATCATGTTCCTTGAATCGAACATAGTCGGGAACGTCGGTATTGTACTATACGATCAGCGCACAACCTGTCAGTCTCCGGGATACCATCAAGTCGACAATGTTTCGTAAAACTTACTGTCCATCCCTCCCACCAGTCGCAACACTCCCATCCAGCTATGATCATGAGACCCATCTCGTCTGCCAAATCATAGAGTTCCGGTTGCTCTTGCTTGCCTTCTAACCGGATAGTATTCATACCCATATCAATCATCAACTCAAGCTTTTTCCGCACGTATTCTGTATCCCATCGCATAAACATGTCTGGACCATACCCCGCTCCAAGAGGGAGGAATCGTAGTCCATTGACGGTAAACGTACGGTCTCCGAAGTCGTTCAGTCCAGATTCAATGTGACGAATGCCTACTCGACGGGGTTCTGCAGCATCTGAGATTTTATTGTCCACGAGTGCTGTTACTGTGACGTTATACAGAGGCTGGTCACCCCACAGCCATGGCCACCAGATTTGTGGATTTTGAAGTTCTCCGGTTAATGATACTGTCTTCTCTTCGTGTGCTGCCAGAGTGAAAGACTCCGTGAGAGCCAATTGCTGGCTTCCGAGCGTGATTTGACCGGTAACTGTTCCGTTGATGGCATGGCTCTCCAGGTTGGTTGCATTGACTTTAACAGTGATCTTCGTTGATGTTTTCCCCGCCGTCCAGTCATGGATGAACCGGAACGGTGCAAGGGAAACAGGCCCCGTCTGAGAGATCTCAACATCACGCCACACTCCAGTGCCGTTGTCAGGAGGATACGGGTTCCAATCGACGAAACCCATTGCTGAGTCGAGCAGGTAGTTGGTTTCGTATGCTTGAATGAGGAGTGCGTTAACGCCCGACTGCAGGAACTTGGTGATATCATATTTATGACCACCATAGGAACCCTCTTGAAAATTCTTGTCCGCCACCTTTTTCCCATTGAGCCAAATATCGGCTTTGGAAGTGATTCCATGAGTGACGAGAAAATAATGCTGCCCTGAGGAGGGATTTACTGTAAACTCTTCGCGGTAGAGCCATGGAGTGCCGAAAACTGAACGATCGACTACTGTGTTGAGGTTGTCGGAAAACCACAAGTTGCTGTCTGTGTAGAGGCCACTTTCAATCAGCCCGGCCATTACAGTTGTGCGAGGCTTCACTCTAGTCCAATTGGCTACATCGGCACCAGATTGTGAGAGCTGCGTGAGGTTATTCGATGCATGAAGCACTGATTGCAAATTCCAGCCCGGGATCTTAGTAGTCTGGCCGGCCGAGGACACAATTGCTGCAGGCGGAGTTGCAGCATGTCCGACGGCAAGAACGGCCGTAGCAATGGCTACAGCCGAGAAGATGTTCTTCATTGTATTTTCTGCTCCAGGCGATGGAGATTTGTAGAAGACATTGAGATACTGTGCTGGTATTTATGTTCTCGACACTGGAAGACTTCTGAGGAGATGCAAGGTGACATCCCTAAGGGCGCTAGCGACTGTGTGATGTTACTCAAATCTAAATCTCCTCTTTTGGGAAAGTGGTAGTCGATAGAAACCGCGACGATCCAAGGCGAAGTCGGCAAACCCGGCAAAACCCGGTGCAGTTTCCCCGTATCTTCATATCTGCATGCTTGCGATTTGCCTTCTTCAGGAGTGAGGCGGAACTCGTCCGAGCAGGCAATAAACAACAGACGATAAGATAAGCTTAATCACGCGCAGACTATGCCCAAACAGGAAAGACAGTGGGGATTTCGGCCCCGGTCTCCATTTCCCCTCATTCTTATCGCTGCTCTCTTTGCCCAACATACCCAGAATTGACGGAAAGTGCCTTTCTTCAGTGCAAAGATGCCGGTCAACCATGTGGTCATGATGAAGTTCAAGGACGAGGCGACGCCCAAAGAAATCCAGCCTGTAAGCTACCTAGCTAGCCATACAAGCAATGCTAACTGGCAACCATCGCAGATTGTCAATCAAATGCTCGATTTGAAAAACCGCTGTCTTCACCCGGCCACCGCCAAGCCATATATTCTCTCTTCAAAAGGGGGACGCGAGAATTCCATCGAAGGTTTACATGTATGTCTGACACTTGACGAATATGATCCATAGATGGCAGGGTAAGGTTAGCTGATATGCGGGGTATCAGAACGGCTGTACGCATGTCTTTATTCATGAGTTCCAGAATTCGGAGGATAGAGACTACTATGTCAGGACAGATCCGGCGCATCTCTTGTTTGTGCAAAGTGCAAAGAGCTGGATCGAGAAGGTGCAGGTCGTGGACTTTGCGGTGGGGGCATGGTGAAGTGCTGGGATAGATTTGTGTTGTTGCATGGAGTTGCTGGGGACTGGTATCGACGATATTACGACAACTAACTTACTATATTTTCTACTATTATCTAATGAATAATTTACTTTACTTTGAGATCATGTGAGGGTCTTGAAAACTTTCCCATGGATCATGGTCGAATGTATCTCACAGCACCATCGCCACCCGCAACTACCCAATAGTGGTGGCAGCAAGAGTGACGGACAACGTCACGACATATTATAGAAAATACTCGTATTGGCTAGATTATTCTCTTGCATTCCGGTTCTATCACTATATTCGCGAGAAGTTTCGTTGATGTTTATTCCCTGTGATGGTGGCTGCATCTCGTCGTTTCTAGAACAATCCCGTGCTAGACCCGATCGGGTATTTAAGCCCTCATTCGCCCTCAGCACTCATCCATCTAACGACAATCAGATACAAGCATCCAACACATTCAAGAAGTCAACTATCAGGCAATACTACTATTCAAATAAGCGCTCAAAATCAACAACATGATTCACCGCAGTGCACACGTTGTCCCTCGATCAGCCGCCTCTCGCCGGCTCTCCAACAGCTCTCGAGGAATCCTAACTCCTCGCCGATCTCTGTCCCTCATGCCTCGATTCTCCCCTCCTTCTCCATTCTTTTCGAATAGGAATGGACCAGCTGGAGAATTTTCTTCACTTTTCCGTTTTCTTGATGATTACACCGACCACGTCACACGTCGATTCGATGATGCTTTCTCAGACCTAAGCCGCAATATGACATCCACTTTTGCGCCGAAGTTCGATATACAAGAAACCAGCGAAGCATATCAATTAGACGGGGAGGTCCCCGGAATTGAGAAGGACGCACTTCAAATCGAATTCGTGGATGAGAACACCCTGCAAATCAAAGGACGAACGGAGCGGAACTTTGCTTCTGGCACTCCGTCAACGGTTGCCGAGGATGTGACTATGACTGGAGCCGGTAGTGAACCAGACGCAGCCAACAATAGTAACACGACTGTCGAATCGGCATCAACTCCAACTGCAACTGCTGAGACATCAGCTACCGACGGCGCCGAAAGTACCACAGCCGTTGCCAATTCCGCAGAAACTGCCAATCCTCCCACCACCACAGAGAACGCCGGCAATGGCCGCTACTGGGTTACTGAGCGCTCCGTGGGGGAATTTAGCCGCACGTTTTCTTTCCCTGCCCCGATCAACCAGGAAGCCGTCAAGGCTAGTCTAAAGAATGGCGTGTTGTCAATCTCGGTACCAAAGAAAGTAGTGGAAGAGCCCGCTACTCGCCGCATTACCATTGAGTAAGGGGTGCCTACCGAGGCAAATTGGGAAGCACATGCATGGCTGTACAATATCCGGCAATTTTTGATTTCTGAGCGTTGCATCAAATTGGTGTTTGTGTTTTAGGGTTTTCATTGCATCGTTTACCCTGGCATATTTTTCCCTGTATTAGTAGCTTTCAATAAAATTGAATTATACTTAATAACATATAACTAGTACCTCTCATAAGTAATAGTTGATCTTACTATATTGTGGATTTGAAAAGCAAGCGTTGGTAAAGGGAGAAAGCACCAAGTCCGTTGGATCTTGAGCTTGAAGTGAATTAATATTACATTATGCTTTGCTGCTAAATCATCATCTAAAAAACACTTTTGGATTCATTTCTCAATAACTACCAAGTTGCTCATCAACCTGGTCATTTCAGGCTGCCCACAGCTACAATATTCGCGTAGAGGGGGAGCACTGTGAACACTACCAGCGGCACTAGAAACCGTAGTTTCCTGCGAATATAACGACGAACGACTCTTGGAAGTAGGCCGCAGGCTGTCATTCCGTGGAGTCGAACTTCTCGATATACCGGGAATAGCTGCCTTGTTCGCATCATATTCAAAAGCAGCTTTCCATGACATTTGGTTATTTCGGATCTGGAATGGAATCAGTCGTTCTCTGAACCATGACTCGATGGGTCCGGCGTCTGTGTTGCGTTTTTGCCAGAGTTTGGCCGAGTTTCTGAATGCGTGAGAGATGTCAGATCGGCGTGCGGCATCGTAGATTTGAAAGGTGGTTTCTAGTGGGTCGTCTAAGTTGTTGGCGAGAATACGGGCGAGGAGGATAGTATCGTCAATTGCATATGTGGCGGATTCGTCACGGGGGAGCATCTGTTTTTTTTTTCTCAGTCAGCAGTGCACACAAAAGAAGTATGCGAACCACTTACAGCATGAGCAGCATCTCCTAACAGAATAGCACGTTCAGTATACCATTTCCCGCCAAGAGGTACCTGATATATAGGATACATCATCCAATCGACCTCGGTCGAGGTAGCAATATCTCGGATAAAGGGGATAACGGAATCGTTGAAGCGACTTGACACCTCCCCCCTTAAGGATCTGTTGATTATTTCCTTCTTCCATTTTCCTAGTCCAGTGTGAGCTTTGACTGATTCCTCACGACATTCCACCATTGCAGAGGCAAATATTTCCTGGCGCTTTTTCTCGTAGAATGTGACAAGTAACGACCCGGATTTCGATATATTCAAGGAGCTGGTTCGAAAATGTGGTTTGGTGCTCAGACTCGACGTTTTAACTGTTCCCTGGACAAGTGAAAATCCCGTGTATTGAGCCTGGCGGCCAGGGTCTATGAAATTCCTGCGTGTGGCAGACCAAACACCGTCACAACCAAGCAACAAGTCCCCAGTCGCTATTGACTCGTCTTGGAAATGGACTTCAATCCGGTCTTCATCTTCTAATTGAACAGCTTTGACGAATTTCTTGCCAAACACCAATTTGATATTCCCCCTCTTTTCAGCCGCGGCCATCATCGCCAACGTTAAGCTGATCCTCATCACTCGACGGGCCTTGTATCTTTTACCATCTTCTGGATCACCGTATCCCAGTCCATGTTTTCCCCTAAAATCCAGTTGGGAAATCGCCTTGCCTGTTCGTGCAGAGAAGATTTCCACTGCCTCAACGTCAACTCCTGAATCGGCTCCGAAGTTTTCTAGTTCGTCCAAGACGCCGAACATATCAAAGTATCTCAATCCAACAGGTGAAAGACTAAGAGCGCCCCCGGTTGTTGATGGTACAGGATGGAGCTCGAACACTGTGATGCGTAGGTCGGGTATGAGTGGTGTAAGATAATGAGAGAATGCGAGAGCTGCAGAGAGGCCGGAGATGCCGGAGCCGATTATAATGATATCTCGTAGCATTGTGTCATAAATTATAGAACGTCGTCTTTGAAACGTTATAGCTGGGGTTATTGGTAACAAAGTCTCCGGATCTACCTAGGTACACAGTGACACTTGACAACACTCAATTGATCCTCTAAAAAGTGCGGAGGCCGAGGTCATATAAATAGTGTAGGGAAAAGACGGAGCAGACGGAGGACGCAATTTTGTGACTCAAGAATTAAATCAAGATCCTGTGGATGCCATGTGGGAACATCGATCAGAAAAAGACGCACGCGACTAGTCAGATACTCTTTCTGTTGAGGGATTGGGAAAAAAAAAAGGAGCTAAATCCCCAAGCGCGGAAAGAACTCACGCTACGATGATGTACGATCTCGATTAGTCTGAGGACCTCCCCGCTGGGGTTTACAATTTGACACCTCGTATTCGTAAGCTCGCTCGCTAACAGGGACTTTTTCTTCAGTTCCTAAGTAAAGAAAGACCAGTCTCGATTTCTTGGACACCCCCAAGGGCCCCAACCCAGTGCGGATACTCCGTGTCTACTTCTGTCTTCGGAATATACCCTAATTCCCACTTTTATATAGTAATCTATACCAGCTTCCACCAATAAGGAGACGTGATAGCTGCCCGAAAAACTTACGAAAATCAGCCGGACAGCAACATCAGGAGATGCTCTTAGTCAGATGGGGAAATTAGGGTTCTTTATTGGCATCTTTGTTCCGGTTCATGCCTAGGTGAAGAAAATTTTTCATGCCCCGGACTCTGTCCAAAAAGAATTGGTCATTGCTCCGTGTTGATGAGTGGAAATTCGGGCGGTTTGTGAGTAAACAGATGTCGTTTCAACTAGGATTTTTTTTTTCTAGAAGCCGTTTCGGCGCGTCGGTTCCGGAACGCTTAAAGTTCGGCGATGCCCCACAACGGGTGTCAGATTATCCGACCAATGAGGAGCTGCTTTTTATTTAGGAATTTATAGTTCGTGGTTTTTATTATGTACTTCGACCCCTTTCAGTGTTCAGTTTCACTAAGGCAAAGGATTCGGGAGCTGGTTTCCCGACTTGTTCGATGCTCCAGCGCAAGCGGCAAGCGGTCTGAGATCCTTGCCGAGCACGAGAGGGTAAAATCAAATTAAGCAAGCCTCCACTGCATCTTTCAAGCCTCAAGGATCTAAACAGTTGAAACCTGATCAATTACGTATTATCATCGGCTCAGAAATTAGCGCGGAGTTAATTAGCCGCTGCCCCCGTGACCCCGTCAAGATCTAGGGGTAACGTTCTTAGCGTGAGTTGTAAACGATTAAGCAACCCTATTACGTACCGGCGTCCGTCGGAGTCCGTCCAGCTTCAGAAAGACGAGTCTCGGTGCTAATTGGTTGCGAAACGACTTCTTGATTACACTCTTCGGGGGACTTTCTAAATCAGGGGAAAAAAGCTTTATGATCCTTTATCTACGGAGTACATTGTACACCATCTCGGACTAGTCCCCCTGAAATTCTGCTCGAAATCGGCAATGATATCGGGAGTTAGTGACCAATGACCATTACGTAGTCCGTAGATGGCATTGGATTAGGGCTTAAGGTTTTAATGCCTGAGGCAACGAAATATATATAGCACGCTTTGCTTAATTCAGATTAGCTTGTCTTCATCCCAAACTGGTTTAGTGCCTGGGAGCTCCAAGGAACACCAACCTTGAAACATCAAACATCAAACCGCCAACTCTGAACTTGAGGCATCGCAAAGATGGATAAATGTATATGGTGATTATTGAAATTCGGACTCAACTTGTTCCGCACGACTAATTCAAGCGGAAAAGACAAATTCGCCAACCATGCCTTCACTTTTCCCTTCGCCAGCAATCATCTTCTCCCTGGCCGCTCTATTGCGAGCAGGCCTACTTTTCTATGGCCTCTATCAAGACAATCACTCGGCCATGAAGTATACTGACATCGATTATATGGTATTTACCGATGCCTCACGCTTCATGGCAGAAGGCCAATCCCCTTATCAACGGGATACCTATCGGTATACACCCCTATTAGCCTGGTTCCTCCTACCGACAACATGGGAACCCGATTGGCTCTGGTTCTCCTTTGGGAAGGTCCTCTTCGCCATTGCAGATTTAGTGGCCGGCTGGCTTTTGCTGCTTGTTCTTCGAACGGAGTTTCCGGGAATGACCGAAAAGTCCCGATTGAGGTATGCCAGTATCTGGCTGCTGAACCCAATGGTTGCAACTATCAGTACGCGCGGAAGCTCCGAGGGTTTATTGGGGGTTATGGTGGTTGCTCTGTTATGGGCTGTACTCAATCGACACATTACCTTTGCGGGCTTTCTTTTGGGTTTGGGAGTGCATTTCAAGATCTATCCCTTCATTTATGCACCGAGTATCATTTGGTTTCTCTCTGCTACGACTACATCAGGAACCCTGCTCAACCGAGCGCTTGATTTCGTCACTTTCGACCGTATAAAGATCACTGTCATTTCACTCCTCACTTTCGCGGGCCTCAATCTGTGGATGTATTCTCTCTATGGCCACTCTTTCCTTCAACACACCTACTTCCATCACCTTACCAGAATCGATCACAGGCACAACTTCTCCCCTTACAATACCTTACTCTATCTGTCCGCTGCCAGAGACTACATGGATGCCCCGAGCCAGGGAATAAAATTCGAGTCGGTGGCATTTCTGCCACAGCTTTTCCTCTCAGCGTTCGCGATCCCCTTAGCTCTCGCGAAGAAGTCGCTACCTGGATCTATGTTAGCTCAGACATTTGCATTCGTCACTTTCAACAAAGTGTGTACGAGTCAGGTATGTGCACTGGCCCATTTTTGCAGTTCGCTTGTTATTCCGAGCATAACTTAACGGGATTTTGGATAGTATTTCCTGTGGTATCTCGTCTTCCTACCACTTTATCTCCCCTCGTCGTCATTCATTAGCAATCCGCCCCTCGGTATCGGGGCATTGGTCATGTGGATAGTATCTCAGGTAGGCCACACTCCTTCCTACACAACATTATCGTTGTATCACTGGCTTTTTTTTTTCTCACTTCAAAAAATCGCAGGCATTCTGGCTCCATCAAGGGTTCCAACTTGAATTCATGGGTCTCTCCACTTTCCTACCGGGACTGTGGCTCGCCAGCTTGGGATTCTTCATTGTTAATTGTTGGATCTTGGGTATCATTGTCTCTGATGTCGGGAAATGGCCGGTAAAAGCAGCATTCCAGACAAAAGGAAAACATGCCCAGACCCCAACACAGAAAAGCAAATAGTTCAACAATTTGGATTTTGCACGCGGTTGCAAAAATTTTTTCCTTTTCCATTTTAACAGGTTACCTCGTATAATAATAGCATGTAAATGAGAAGGCAACGGAGATACAGGCCCTCTGCCTCAGTTGCTCTTTTAGGTAAATTGTACTATTGGGAGTAAATCTCCGAGGTAATCAATTTTTCTTGCACTTCTGTTTCTCGATCAAGATAGCAAACTTTTAATTTGAACCATGTCCGCGTCCATACATGCGAAATAAAAGACCTGAATGATCAACATAGATGACGCCCACAGTTGTCTACATTACGCTAATGACAAAAGGAAAAAGAATGAACAAACGAAGAGAATTATCACTCAGATTCAATATTAAAAAAAAGAAGAGAACAAAAGCTAAAAAAGAGGATATGCAAACAGCAGATTCAAACCCCATGGCGCCAATGACACGCTCCAAGCATACAAACAAATGGGTATTCATGCGAGAAATAAACGGACAGATCTTGGAATAAAGAGAAGAAAAAGATCGTAAAATCGAACAAATTCGTAAACGGTTGTTGTTCGTTCACGATTTGGCTGCATCGGATAGGATCTTGTACGTATTGATGTTGATACTCAACGGCCTACTGCGAGGATACACGGCTCCTATAATAACGTTGTCTGGACCATATTGCGTAAATATTCCGTCCGCAAGTTCGACAAAGTGAGCCGTGGGCCGGACTTGAGCCAGAGTCTCGAGAATCTCATGACTCCACAATCCCATGCACTTGTTGTTGGTCAGGTGGAAGTAAGGATTAAGAACAGCACATTGGGCGTCAAGATCGATGAAGCGGATACGAATGTAGGAAAGATCAAGATATGTGTCTAAACAGCGAATCGAGCTCAGTACTAGCGTCTCAAATGCGGCGATAAACCTCATATTGGTGATACCCGGCGGCTCGTCCAACAGCGGGGATAACAATCCATTCTGGTCATCTTCATCTTTACAGCAGGTCTTCACAACAAGATCCACTGATCGAAGTCTTGCATCTTGTGGTCGGTCGGCAATAACTGCCCTCGCGGTGTTGAAAAGGTCTGCACAAATGTAGCCTGTCAAGGACAGATGTTCCAATTGAGGTGCGAGCCGCCCCAGCATTCGACACATACGATGGTGTCCGATCTTCCCGCTTAGCCAGTGCGACTGGTCCTTGCTATGGAAACCTTCTAAGCTGATGTCCAAATGTACCAAACTCGAAGACAGACTCGACAGAGCCCGGCAGATGGTGTGATATGCTTCTAGTTTAGGTTTCGCATATGCACAATGCCACTCACGTAACAAGGGGAGAGCTTCCGATATTGTTGCCCAGTGCTTGTAATCTCGCATGATGTTCCAAGCCCCACGCATGAAGAGTGTTCGGATATTCGGTAACTGTTCCAGGCGATAGTCCCCTGTTAAGCCTGACGGATCGTTTGCAAAATGCTTGACTAGAGGAGGCTTCTTGCAGTGTCCAGCCTCCAGTGTCAAAATCCTCGTCTCGGGAAAGAGATCCTTGACGTGTCGAAATATTTCCTCCAAACTTGCGTTATGGCTTGCTACGTGGAATGCGAAGTCGTTTGGGCTACGATTCCTGTTATCTGACAAATCCCAGTCTGGCATTACCATTTGTTGTTGTAACAAGCCATTATGATGCCCAAACAGCCCCGCTTCTTCATTCAATAATCGCCGGATTGGCGGCATCTCGCGCAAGTGCGGCGCCGAAGTTTTGTGGGCCCTGTTTCCCCATACCGGTATCCAGTATTCAATATGTCGAACATGGCGTACGAGATGAGAATGACTTCGAAACCAATCTTCGCATTCGGCCAGGCCGTCTTTCGTCCCTTTAACCTTGACTACAAAAACATGTTATGGCTGGGCGCCCTTAAACAATTTTCGAAGAAAACTTACTGTGCCTGTATATTCGTTCCTGTACCAGATCCCTCCATATTGGAGAGATCAGAGCAAGATTAGACAGAGTTTTTCGTCTGGGGTGTCGAAGAGCCCTGATCCAACTACGGTTGTCCGGCGGGCCCAGGACACTACTGCCTGACCCAGACGTCCGCTCACCGAACAAATGATCCAGGACAGCCTCATGAATTTCAAACGGCAAATCATTAAATTGTATCTCCGATTGATTGGCATGACTTGGGAATGTCATTGAGTCATCCGAGTCTTCCATTTCGATATCCATGGTAGGCAGGCGCTCGAGCGACACTGAGAGCGAATATGTTGATTTGGCAACATCTTCGTCGTTCTGGTATGCTTCTTTTGTAGGTATGCTCGAGGATTTGTGATAATGCACTGGGGATGACAATGGTAATATCGGCGAGTTCACGGACACCGGACGCGGTGGAGGGACAGTGGAAATCATGATGAGCATAGAATGAGCGACGGTGTTAGAATTGGTGGTGAGTTTGAGACGTTGGGATGTATCGTTGTTGTCCTTTCCTCGCCTCAGGGTCCAGCTATAGGTGAAAGACAATGATATCCTTATCGTAACCGGATCGAATCAGGCGACTCACAACCCACCTAGCGTGGCCCTGTCGGGGGGCTGCTGGTGGGCCAACTTCTTTCGGCAAAACAATCAATAACGTCGGGTCGTTTGCATTGAGCTGGAATAACTGGGATTTGCCGTATGATGTGTGAAAATAGTGATCGTATACGGGTGGAGAAATACGTGGGTTAATGCCGATAGCCTGACTGGTCGGAGTGGCGGAATCGAAGTAAATAGGTTTGGGTATCACGAGACAACTTGCGATGTAGTCATGACAGAACAATGAGCACGAGCGGGCGAAATGAGTAATATTCTAGGGAAAGGAAGAGATGGGACGACAGAAAGACCATAATAAAGTACGGATGAAATAGAAGAAGAGGAGGAGGAGGAGGAAAGCCGGGAAGGAACGTTAATTTGGAGGTGGAGACCAAAGGGACTTGGCGCCGGTTGGCTGATTGCTTAGTTACAGCTCGTCTGTCTGACATCGTGTCATACTACAACCACAACAACAACAACAACAACAAGTTGGCATGAAATATATTACAAATTCGGATAAAATATAGTTACATACTTGCTTCTCATACCGGCTGAGGAGCAAAGGGATGCATCTACTTTCGCCTCCTACGAAATTTGAATCGCAGTTCTTCATCATCATCACTGTGGTCTTCTTCGTCGTCGCTCTTGCGTCGAGTCTCCCGCGTCCTCTTCTGACCCGCGCGTTGACTCGGTTGTGTTGTCGGGGTCGCTGACCTACGCGAGACTTCCGAGCGGACGCGGGAGATAGAAGATGCAGTTGCCGGTTCCTCTGAAAAGGCCAGAGAAGCCTGACTTCCTGTGCGACTGGAAGATTTCTGAGTGGACTGTTGCTGGCTTGTGCGCCTGAAAATGGGTTCGGGGCTGTCTTCTCGCTCATTACCCTCCCAATAATGGTCGCCAACGCCGTACTCCTTACGCTTGACTTCATCCAACGGTACAATGACGGCTTGTATGCGAGATCTGGCAACAGAAGGATCGCCCTTTCGGCGAAATTTCTTGAAATTCTTGCGGCCATTCCAGCGCTCATCCCACCTGTCAGCCGTGTCGACTGTCACGGGTTCTTTTTCCCGAACGGGCACTTCGAATTCTTCAACAATGACTAGTTTCTTCATATCTTCAATGGTCATTCCTTCAATGGCCTCTTGAAAAGTCATTTCAGCCTCTTGCTTTCGTTCTTGCGCGGCAGCCTCCTCTTCTTCGCGATGACGACGGGCTGCTGCAATGAAGTCTACCT
Source organism: Talaromyces sp. PYS2103 (assembly GCA_023625975.1). Taxonomy (NCBI): domain Eukaryota; kingdom Fungi; phylum Ascomycota; class Eurotiomycetes; order Eurotiales; family Trichocomaceae; genus Talaromyces; species Talaromyces sp. PYS2103. The sequence continues at coordinate 259,900 of JAMAGB010000007.1, read as the reverse complement.
TCTGCCGTTTCGGTTTGGGCGCTTCTTCCTTTGCTGCCTGTTCACGGAGTGTGCGCGAGCCACCCTCCACTCTGCGGCGCTTCATTGCGTTTGCCCCGGGAAGAAGCCCAGCCATGCCATCATCTTCATCGCGTTCTTCCTCTCTCATTGATGACACCGATGGCTGTTGCGAGGGTTTCGTCGTATCGTCTGGTGATTGCTCCAATCTCTCCTCGGGGGTCTCGATAGGATCTGAGTGATGAATTGGTACGGTTTCCATGTCGAATCCGTCATCGAATTTTTTCATTCTACTAACAAAAGGTCGACTTTGTGACCGAGCCAATCGTTTACTTTGGGTCTGCGTCTGTTCTACAGTGGTGGTCTCCTTTTGTTGAGTAGCAATTGCTTGAGATGCATCAGCTTCCGGGACTGTGACATCCTCCAGCACACGTTCCCGAGCATTCCCTCTTTTCGGCGGATCGGGGAGAATGGATGACTCCTCACGAGGCAAAGGGCGACATAGTGACGTGGCATCGACATTGAGAATCGCATCGAGAAACTCGCTTTGCTCGATGACGCGCTGATCCATCCTCAGGGCAACCCGATTGCCCAAGTCTATAGACCAATCTTCATGCCCTTTTGCTCTAAATCGTACTAATACAACTCCTCCTTCACGATCGGGTTGGTCGTCAAGACTCTTTTCGCCGCCGGCATTCTGCATAAATTGCAACAACTCTTCTGCGGTAGTCTCTCCATTCTGTACATTAAAAAGCAAGGATTTTCCATGCCCATTATTGATTGGTTGCGATAAATTTTCAAACTGTCCGGGATCGCAGAATACAAACGTATATCCCTCGAAGACCCGAGTTCTGTCTGGATTCGGGGCAAAGGCTTCGGACGGTCTCTGCACGGGTTCCTTTCCGGCTGGAGGAAGATGCTGATTGGCATCGGGCCAATATGTGTCAAAATCGATTTCCAGTGGCGAAAGGGATTCCGTAGTCTCCAAGTCACCTGGCGTCGCGGCGTATACAAGCGCGTCGAGGTATGAATCACCCACGATATACTTGGCGTTGATCAAAGCCTGTAAGCCCTTGGCAGTATTTCTCTTGTTCTGTACTACATGTGTGGTTTTCTCGACGTAGGGAATTATGGTTTTGATATCAAGTTCTTCGAGGCGATTTCGAACCGGGCCAAGTGGATCTTTCGCTTTGAGCTCTTTCGTCGAGAAGGAGAAACTGAGTACTGTGGGTTGCCATTTTATCCTGAAAACGAATAAATATAAAGGTCAACAAAAATGTGAATATAATCATTTGATGGTGGGCCTGGCTCACTTTAGTGCTGGCGGATATCGTCCCAATTGAATTGCATGTTCGTCCTCCGTCAGGACTGAGCTTGACCCTCTGATCTGAACACCGTCGATAGTCGTTCCACATTTTGATCCCTGATCGGTGACTGTGAGTTTCGACTTTTTATGCACGTGCGCCTAGATAGGAGTTAGTTAAGCGTATTATATTGTATGTATGAGCCAACGTACTCCGTCGCCAGGTTGTACCGGCGAAACCTCGATCACTAAATGCTTTCTTGATATAGACTGGTGCTGGATGACATGACGGACTAGTAAAAGTGGATTAGCTTATTGCAGTTTATTTCAATAGAAACTATAAAGTTCAGATTCTTACCTCCTTGTTGCTTGATGCGGCCGAAAAGATATTTCTTTCCTGGCTTCAGCCAGACACGTTTGCCTGTCGGCCTTCTAGCGACTGTTCATGGATAGATGATTATTCCTGACATACCTCCCAGCAGATCTCCATCCGACTCGAGTACCCACATATCAGACACACGAGGAAACGATGAAGAATGGTTCAAGCCGATGCGGTTGTAGAAAGGGTGGTAATTGGAAGTTGGAAGCTGATAGGAGCGGCGCAAATCGTGACGCGTGATCACGTGATCTGCGGTGTTCCTTTTAAGCGCTTGGGTCATTAGTGGCGGGCACTAAAGTCAGCCCAAATTCCGGGCATCTCTTGGGCACTAGAAGCTGCCAACTAATGCCTACAGCCCCTAATTCTTAGCCTCACTGGGCGCTGTGATACCCTGGCCACCGCAGCCTCTTAGCGTGCGTCTTGGTAGCCGGCAGCTTGAGGAGTTTCCCGCAATTGGAGCGTGTCGCCCGGCGGAAGCCGGACTAGCATTGATTTGGGGCGCCACTTCCCCCTTGCGGGCTGCTTTTGGGCGTCGAGTCGCTGCGGCGGGTAGTATATAGTTGTACGCCTTTGGTGCCCCTCCGTCAATTCCTCTAAGCTGTACAGATGTGAGTTGCGTGAATCTGTAGCCCTGACTCTTTGCCATCACCAACATATAAGTAACTAATTTATTCAGTAAATTCTTCTGGCAGGTTGTTTGAAATCCCTTCTCAGCCACATGACCTTTGGATATACCCCAAACTGGCCAATCATGAGGGACAATTCACGTGTTTAGTGAGTACCGGCGGCGCTAACCGAATCTAGGATGATGTTTTCGAGGTTATCCGATTCCGTCACGACGACAACTCACTTTTTGACTCCTGAAACTCTCCCCTCCGCTACTTTCATTGTTGGTCAGCAGCATATGGGTCTTAACAAAACTGGAAACTCGACTCTAATATTGAGTCGTCATGCTCGCATTTGGACCTACGCTTTCTCAATGTCATAATGCGCGATCAGTTTCGCCGCTCCCCAGTCTCTCGGCCCGCCATGCCTACTCCTTCCGCCAATTCAGATAAACAAAACAATGGAATCCCCGCCAAACCCTTTACGCCCACCCTCAGCTCAACCTTCAGACCGTCTGCAAAATCCTCGTTACCGTTGACTCCTCGCCTCGCACATCTTGGACCCCACCAAACCCCCAAAAAAGCAGAAGCATCACCCCTTCCGTCGCCACGGGAAAATGCTGTGACTCCCGACTCTTCGTACTTTGGGAACAATATAACTCCACGATCTGGCCCTCGGACAAGCCGTAGAGATGGTCACATTTCTTCCCCGGAGATTTCGGCGGCGGCACCACTGCAGGCTGGAAAGTACACATCTCGGCCCACTCTTCCTGTCGCCCCAGCCTATATTCGATCTGAAAGGAGTCCAATTCGCAGTTATCCGAAGTCAGAGATATCTAAGTCCACAGTGTCGAAGGGGCCTAATAATGATGGAACGGGATCGAGAACCTTGTCCCACCCTCCTTCATCGTCTGAAGGGCTGAATTCGACCTCACCGAAATTCTTCCACGCCGACGAAGCTCGTTCCTCTGGATCTCATGAAGCAGAGCTACGACCTCGTACGCACTCGAAGACGGCACAGACATCAACATTCTTCTATGCAGATGGCTCACATGACCAGGACAATCACACGGATGACTCTAGTAGAGGCATACCAACAAAACGGCGCTCAACAGGGTCGTCCCGTCTTTCTGTAGGTGCTAAGAGCCCGTCGGTACTCTCACCAAGACTGCGGGCTGCGCAGCTAGTTGACTCCACTTCTCGATCATCTTCGGAAAGTAGTCTTCAACCAAGCCCTAACATCGAAGGGGTCTCTGGACCCAAAGCACCAGCATCCGCTGAACATCACTCATCCGGACTTACCCGAACGCCTCAGTTTCCATCACACCCTACACACCGAAAGTCGTGCAGTCTTGATTCTACGACGAGTATTCCTTCTCCACGTGTGACTTCTCGCCATTACACTCCAACATCATCTTCACCCTTTCTTGCCGAGCCAATGAGTAGTCCTCCCGGACAACTCCCCCATAGCCCTCTGATCACTACGAACCCTCTCATCCAACTCACCGACCACAGAGACCATCCATATACAGTACCTCAAAGTCCCATAAAAATAGAAGGGGGTCCGAATGCATTTGGTGAAGATGCCATAAACGCCCGCACAGCACGCAAGGTTCTCGACCTTGAAATTAGCAATTCTTCTCTTTTAGCTATCAATCGCACTCTTGAGCGTGAATTACGAAAACAAAACGCGGAGCTGCGTAGATATCGACGTCTCAGCCGATCGGGTCGTTTATCTATTACGACTTCCCTTCGATCTACCTCTGGGGGTGGACTTTCAGTCGTTAGCGAGACCGGAGACATCAGCGAGCTTTCTTCTACATATTCGAATGATGAACTATCGGACGATAGTGACCAATATTCTCTAGACGATGGAACTGCCAGTCTTATTAGTTCAGCAGAACACGACTCCCGCCATCGGGTTGATGACGAAAAGCAGTTCATGCTCGATCTTGCCAAACATCAAGAATTGCTGGTTGACAGCCAAAAACTCAATCAGAGCCTGAAGCGATGCATCGGATGGACTGAAGAGCTCATCAAAGAAGGGAAAAAGGCCTTGGAATATAATGTGCACGTCAGCGATATAGAAATCGGTGGCCGTGTCTTAAACCCAGATGAACTCGGAGAGGAGCTCGATAGGGGGCATGGTCTTTTGAGCCCTGCAGCAGCAGTAACGCAAGATTTCGATTTCGGTGCTCTTGACGCTCTTGATAACGTTCTTGAAGGAATAGATGATTTGAATCTCGAGCTAGGACATTGAGAACACTGAGACTGGATCTCAACCTTATTTCTTACTTCCATTCATTCTCATTATATGACATGAATTATTACCCTTTCGCCCGATTGCCCAGCTTATTTTCTTTTGTTTCTTGCGAGCAAGCATTAGCAATCATGGCATGATGCCTGATTCGAGTCGGCGTCTTTCTTTTTCTTTGTCCTTGTCGTTCGTGTTTTCTTCCATGCTATAAGTTTATGATACCTTGAGCGCCACCGTCATCACCACTCCTATACTATCATTTTATTATCCTGCCGGTACTATTCCCATTTTGTTTTGTATGATACCCCCGGAACAGGCATAATGTCGGACCATGAACATAGAAATGGAGAAAAAAAGAATTCTGCTTTTCTTTTTTATGCCTACAACAGCGAAAGTCTACTGTAGAGCACGAAATAGGGACGCAAGCTACCTCCAACCTTCCAAGGTTGGAAAGTAGCACACAACAAGAAAGGACCTCGAGACCCCCAGCGATAGTCAAGTGAGTCCACGAAAGGACACCAAGGAGGACAAATCACCAAAACAACAAAGTGATCAGGCCTGCAGCGACAGCCAAAGATCGTAGAAATTATCTTCAGCTGGGAGCTGCGCCCTACAACAAAATAACCAAACAATCTGAGACATCCGATGGATCTCCATCCCAACTTTTACCCATAACTTAACTATACCAATAGCTGACTGTATAGACACCTAGAATAGTTCAGCGAACCACGCTCATCCACATCCTCCACAGTCAAGATCATCACAACCGCAACACTGGAGGTATACCTTCAACTTATACCAAACAGAGATATAGCTCACTGCAGCGGAACTAAAAGTCTCTACTGATTCAACTAAGGATGTTATTAATTAGCTCAATTGTGCTCGTCTCGGCCCAGGAAGATGGTTAACCGCCCTATCAGCCACGGCAGCCCCCTCAAAACCCTAATAATGAAAGACACGATTGGATTGTTCCTCTGAAGAAATTCCAATTTTGCTGTCCACGGATTTTGAATACGAGACGGATACGGCTGACAGCTAATATTCCGTACTCTTAGTTTTAGTGGGCATGCATACAGGTCTGGCAAGGACCACACAGATATAAGATGTATGGTCTACCGCTCCCACCTGGAGTGATTCTCACAGTCAGCAAAAGAAGAAGCCCTCAGGTAGTCCTCTACAGAGCTGACCAATATGGCTGCTTGGTTGAGTCAACCAGTGCAACTACACTCGAATCGTGAATTCACTTGCGAGGAAATCACACCAGAAGAATGCGAATATTATCACCAGCGCTGGCACTACTGGTAAGTAAAGGGCTTTGAATTCCCTAAGGTGACAGGCTCCCTCGAGATGTGCAACAATAATCTGACTAAGTTGAGTTAGGTATGAGGCTGATCATGTATTTGCACTGCCGACAGTGGCATTCTTCATGTGCACTATCGGCATATTCATCATCGGCCATGTCGTATCGCGGACGCTTGCCTACCGCACAGGTCGAGGTCTTTCGATATGGCGGAGAACAATTGCAGCAGTTCGATACCTGTCTTATCGTGGTTTCTACATAAAGCGAATTCGTTGGAGCTCACCCCCTGTAGGACTCTTGATGTTGGCAGGTGTCGGGACCATTTACTTTTTCTGTGCGTTGCATACTCGATTCCCCTTTCCCAGAACGCGTTGAGACTGATGTTAGACATATTACAGGCATGGATTTGGCTCCGAAACCCTATTACTGGCCAAACTTGAATTGGGGTAACTCGCCAGCGCTTGGTACTAGATCGGGATGGATGGCTCTGGCGTGCATGCCTTTTGTTTTGTACGTTGAACGCCGAAACTCATGTTGGCAAGCGATACTGACACTCTCCAGCGCGACCGCTAGCAAGGCGAATTGGATCACACTGCTTACAGGGGTCCCTCATGAGAAACTCCAAGTGTTCCATCGATGGATCGCCTACGCCTTCTTCATCCTCGCACTAATGCATACGTTTCCATTCATTGTCTACCATATCCGGAACGGTGACATGGTGTACCAGGTCACCGAAAGTAACACTCTAGTCTACTGGACTGGGATAGTTGCATTGTTATTTCAAGCGTGGCTAACCTTTGCATCCTTCAGTTTCTTTCGGTGAGCGACTTGTCTCGAAGCAGCCTCACTTCATGACTGACTCAGAGTCTAGGAACCTTAGATACGAATTCTTCAAGGCAGCACATTTCTTCGCAGTGGCGGTGTTCATAGTGATCTTTTTCTGGCACTGCAATTTTAGACTGACATCATGGTGAGCTGGATAGCACAATCTTTTTGCTTTTGGGGCTTTTTAGACACTAACATATTGATAGGGACTATTTCATAGCAACAGCAGCGGTATACATCCCATGCCTGGTCTACTCGTGGCTTCGAACATTCTTTGAGTATGGCACCGGCCAGAAAGCGCAAATTGTTGTAGAAGACAACGGCTTCACTCGCGTCACGATCCCGGCCAATTTTGAGTGGGTGCCTGGCCAGCACTGTTTTCTGCGCTTCCCCAGCTTTGGCATTCACGCTCTCACATTCCACCCATTCACGATTTGCTCACTTCCTTCAATATCACCAGATGAGCCATCTTACATGACCTTCTACCTCCGTCATAGAGGCGGCTTCACCGCGAGGCTCTACAATTATGCTATGAAGCAACCCGGTGTCTCGGTTCGAGTGCTTGTTGATGGTCCTTACGGAGGTATCGATCCTCACAAATTCTACAATAGTGACCGCGTCATTGTGATTGTAGGCGGTTCGGGCGCCGGATATAGTTTACCTTTTATTGAGCAATTCTGTAGACATCACCTGGCCATGGCAAACATGAAGCAGATTCCAGATATGGAGGCTGGTGGTAAAGGGAAGCATACCAGCAGTGACCCGCAAAGTTTAGGAACTGTATCAATGCGTGTGATTCTGGCAACGAGAGAGCCTGCCACCCGCGTCTGGTTCCACAGAACTGTTAGCAAGATTCTATCACGATTCTCATCGGCGCATTTATCCCTCAACCTCGATGTACAAGTATATGTGACTGATGAAGCGGAACAGCACTTACACTCGCCAGAGGTACTTGAGACAGCAGAGGGGGCCATTACACAGCAGGATGGAGACAGAAAAGAGGGACACATAACCAGTAACAGTGCAACCCAGGAAAGACACGGCCGACCACTGTTGCCGCTGATCATTCAGCAAGAGGCTGCTAGTGTGGCAGAAACTAGACAGTCACTTGGCATTTTCGTCTGCGGACCTGAGACGATGCAGAATGATGTTCGCAACGCCGTGGCAAAGGAGAATCTAAATCTCCTGAGGAATCCAAGTTCTGGCGGCGTCTACCTGCATCTGGAACACTTTTCGTGGGCTTAAGAGAATGCTCGAAGTTCAATTCTATGTACAAGATATGTATATGGCTGGAAGGTTTGAGTACAGTGCACGAAACCATAACAGAGAATCGACTTTCTATGAGAAGAATAATCTTTTCTGTCGTGAATCCGCCTCGGTATTCGTCTTCCTCTTCCTCGAATATTTGTCTTTAGTCCAAGTGTTCACGTAGTCTGTTGGAGTTTTAGAAGAACGCTCAGACTCAACAGCCATCATTGAAGAAGATGAGGAAGAAGTCTGGACGGCTTCTTTGATCGTTTCTCTAGACAAACAGTAATCGACATGTTCGTTGAATGCCTTATCGTCCGCTATTTGTGGTCGAGAGCAGATGGGACAGGTCCAATGTCGAGCCGGTTCTGGTTCGGGAGGAAGCGCGAATTTTGTACCGGCCTCTATCGAAAAGTGTCCGTGGGACACAGCAGGTATTGAATTGCTGGAATCCTCTTGACTGAGTTTTTCTAAAACTTCCATATCGTCTTCTCTTTCCTGACGTGCAGCATCTTCAAATTCTTGTTCCGTGGTAGATTGTACGTCGCTTATACGAAGCTGATCGTCGAGTTCATTTGATGGTTCAGTGGCAGCATCATCTGTGCTTTCAGTAATAGTGGTAGTAGTATTGAGTGACGGCTTCGGAACAGACTGAAATCCGAAAAAATCAAGACCAACTTTCTTTGTACTGACGAGATGCGTGCATCTCAATCCAAGTAATCGCAGCCTCATATTTGGTATTTCTTTCTGCAACTTGGCCAGAATGGGTAACGAGTAGGTATATAAATCGTCCGCTAGCCACACGGCTCTTGGAGGCACTACCTGTCGAGTATACACCTCAAACGTATGCAACTTTATCTTCAAGACCAGTGTTCGTCCTTTGAATTGCGTTCGTGAGAGATCCTTTTCAAGTTCATCTGCCGCCCATCGAAGTTTGGCCCGAATAGCATCCGGGTCGCTTAGTTCTGAAAATGTACTTTCAGTTCCTACACTTTTTCGTTCATAATCCTCTGCCGGCTGAATTTTTGTCCTTCCCAGTCCGAGGTAACACTGCACCAAGAATTGGAATGCCTTCTCCCCGAACAATTTCTTCAGTAAAGCCCTTTGCAGGTATATTTGACCGCACGTTTCGACGCCGATTGCTCTTAACTCGCGTTCAAAGACGCGGCCAATACCGTTGACTTTACGGACTGGGAGATCCTTGACGAATGACATGATGGCTTCACGCTCGCTCGCAATGAAGAATTGGCCATTTGGCTTATTCTGATTCGAAGCAATTTTAGCAAGTTTGGTATTGGCCGCGATGCCGGCTGAGACGGTGATTTTGGTCTCTTCGGCGATCCTGGCACGCATCTGTTGAACAGCCTCTTGTGGATCCATGTTATTTTCATCACAATAAGCCGTGATATTGAGATACGCCTCGTCGATCGACGCGCTTTCGAAGCAAGGATCATACTCAACGAAAATTGAACGGATTTCCTCCGCTTTAGCAGTGTATTTTTCGTAATTTTGCGGGATACAGATCAGATCAGGGCAAAGTTTCTTCGCTACAAATCCAGCCATTCCACTGCGACAGCCGAATTTTCGAGCAACGTAGTTGCACGTCGTGAGGACACCCTTGCCCACCGCCATAGGCAAGTGCTTTAATTCGGGCCGATCCAGTTCCTCGACGGCAGCAAAGAAGGCATCACAGTCAACATGAACTACAGTTTGAGATAGGTCCCGGCTCAGTTCAAGTTCAGCAATGTATTCATCGGCGCGTCGAAGATCTGCCGACAAATTCAGCTTTTCCAGATGAGCCTTGCGAGCTAGAATCCGCTCGATCTTTTCCGTGAGAATTTTGTCTCTGGATTCTTCATGGTTGAAGAATTTCGAGCCTTTGGAGGCATTATATATTATTTCGGAAACCTACCGAGTTTCTATTAGAATTTAAGTCCAATAGGGCTGAATGTTTACTTACTTTGCGTTGGTCAACCGCGTCCTGGCCAGCCTTCAATAAAGACGGCCCTAGCAATGAGTATTTGAGAGACTTGTGTTCTTGCGAAGGCGAGGGACCGGTCTCTTCTACTTGCTCCGTTGGGCTTGCCCTATCTCCTACGTTCTCCATGGTTATTTGATGGACTGCATGCTGTGTTTGATAAAACAAAGATCATGGACATTTGGTATCGCGTCCTTTAAAAGTGACAAATTATCGCGACGATGGTCGTCGATGCCTACCAATGATACAGCGCTAGGGGGTTTCCGGACTAGCGTGGTATTATATCTTCGGATGATCAACCACGAAATTATTAGCGTTGAAATTTGCGTATTTACCCTTTTGCAATCCACTCAGAGTGAACATGCGTATTTATTCAATGTTCGTTCGTTGTTGTAATCTGAAATTCCGCTATGACTATGCTATTCAGACTGCAGGGGCTGGCAAGGCTTCCTCCATGTTTAAGTGATTTGCCTTGTTAATAAGGTTGTGGCTGGAAATACAGACTGTAACTTCTAGACAACAAGTTGGACAAGATTGTTGTGACTGGTATGAACCTGGTCCTTCCCTAACGAATAGGATTTATTTGGTTGACAGTACCTAGGTAGACTACTACTGTCGATATCGAAGAGAAAAACTCGCCACAGTTGAGTCCTCCCTCGGAACATCCATCTGGCGAGCGCCTCTCTATGCGCCATCAAAATCCTCACATAGGCATTCTCCTCATCTCATCTGGGGTCCAATATTTTTTCATATTCTCTGCCCCAAGAGCCTTAACCTCATCTTCCAAATGATCCCATAGCACCTTCCCAAACGAATCCATAACCTTCTTCATCTCCTCCAACCTCAATTCCTTTTCCCCTGATTTGCAATCCATCAAATACTCCTCAAGTCTATCCATCCCCTTATGAATCTCCTTGTGCTGTTTGAGTAGATGAACCTCTCTCTTGAACTCCGGCATTTTCTTCGCTAGCACCGGGAAAATGCTCTGCTCTTCGATGCTGTGATGAAAGTTCAATTGCGATAAGAAATCCGTGCCCATGTTCAAAAATTGTCGAATTGATACGCCTGATGGTCGTCTGTTGTTGCAGCATGCTTCATAGAGTTCATTCCAGTTATGACGGAAATGATTGTGCTATGGGAGAGTTAGTTATCTTTCCACTTACTTGGATCTTAACGGTCTCCAATTGACCCGAGTACGGTGAATACATACAAAGTAGTCCATGTGCTCGGCCATACGGTTATAGACCCGAAACTCGGCGGGTGTGAGCTTAGGAAGCTCCTTTCCCTCAGTGCCTGTCTCTGTCGTATCTTTCATGTCGCATGGATCCGACATATTGCTTCTACCGCTTCCCATATGATAGCTTTTAGCGACCGATTGGGCGTATGTTGTCGTGGTAAATCTTTGGTCGACTTGGTCGCCAAATCGAACCCTGTATGCTGGAGCTATGATCCTGGTGACCAGACGTGATGAAATAGTAGACTGCAAGTTCGATGGATATAAGGCAAGACGCATTATACGCTTGTCAGGCAAAATGAAAACTCTTGCCTAAAGAGGCAATATTCAGGGAGAGAAAGCTCTCAGGGGCACCTGGGCGTTCACGGCAAGCCACGCTTCATAGAATGCTTGTAACGTTTAAATGAGCGAATTCGAACACACCGATCAAGACAATGTTTTCCTTAGGCAGGCGATGGTATCAATCTATCAAAATAAGATTGATTTTATAGTCCCAAGGTTGATGCTACAAAACGGGTCGGTACTGCAATGTGCCGTTAAGTGCCGACTTCCCGGTTCCGAGATTTATGCCATAGATCGAGGATTACTAAAATATGAGATCTTATTGATAAGCTGCCCTAAGCGATCCAACGTTCAAAATTTCATGCCAAGAATGGGGAAAAGCTTCAAAAAAGCGATGTCTGAGGGCTCTTGAGATGCTCTTTTACTTGCACTGCAAAGGCTTTCAATGATCAGAATGGATATTGAAAAGTACTACCTACCTACTCCGTACTCAAGTACCTAGGTATTATGCAATGAATTAGACATGTATGTTCAATGAAGAAAAGAAATGAATATTAGGTAAAATTGATGGATTAAATTGATTACTCAACAATCACCAGTGGAGCACCGGTCTGCTACTGTCTCTCGCTCTCTAGATATGTTTACAGCATGTATCGGTTCCTCAATGGATGTTTGCCACAGCCCACACTGAAGTAGGTCAGACAAACATCTAGTACGTCCTCGAATAAATGAATCAATGTAAGCACTTCTTCGGCACAACTGCAGCCATGGAAAGGCTGAATCGCAATTTGACATCCGCGCTATTCCTGAAAGGGAATCCGACTGAAATGATTGAAAATGGAAAGTAAATGGAAGGGTATCAGTTCATGATAGCTGATGCGGTAGTTGTTAGTCTTATACATTAGGGGTGCCTATACATATTCGTCAATGGGTCAAAAGACAGCCGTCCCTGCGGAAGTGGAAGTAAAAGAAGGCCCGGGGAACATATATCGATCGTGATACTATAACTCTGAATGCGAGATCTTATTAGGCGGCCGGAAATTGCCCTTGGTCAATTCTGCCCAGGCCAGATCAAATCGCGCGCCCAGGAACCAAGCCACTCCAAACTAGGTAATGTCAGATCAAATTTAGGCATAGAGCAGGGTCTATATACGTACCAATATGACAGTGATGAAAGTAATAATGCTGCCCATTATTATTATCATCATCTTAATGTCTTCCCATGCTTCCTTGTCTTGTTGCTTCTTCTTCTCATCGACTTCCGTGGATTGACCAGATAGCTTACGCTTGGCTTCCTCGGCGGTCTGTGATGGGAAAAGCGTCTCAATGAATTTCTCGATCTGTTCACGCATAAGTTAGCATTTTGCATCGATATGTTTCGACAGAGCTCACATACATTGCCACAAGCGATGCTGATCTTCACAAAGTTAGGATCCTTGGGTGTGTTCTTCTGGTGAATCTTGCGAGCGTAGGTGCGGAACGTTTCGCACAATACTTGCAGATTCTGAGTAGACTGAGACATCAACCGGCATGCATCGCCTTTCGTGATCTTAATGTTACGTTCAAACATGGCATAATTGCGGAAGCAGAGCTCCATGGTTGCAATAGCCATTGCTTGTGGAATGGCGCAGAAGTTAAAAATACTCTGCTCCCGAAGGCCGGCGAGATAGAACAGACACTCTTCAACATGCTCGAGAGCATTCAAGACCATTTCTGAGCTGCAGTTAAGAGCAGCTTCTTTGTAGCGGGGGTCGAAAAGGTCTTCGAACTTCTCAACGTGCTTGGACCAGATTTCCTGGGGCCAGAAATGTCTCTCGTCATCATGGTCTTCCCGAATGTCACGAATAATGTTTGTCTTTTGCAAGAACAATCCCATTGACTTGTGCAAGTTGGGTCGTGACAGCAATCCAGGGTTGCCAAATTGTGCCTCCACAAACAACTGTGTCAGACCATCTCCAACGAGACCGGCCACATAATAGCAATAAAGATCGTATTCCTCAGTGGTCTTTACGCTAATGCCCTCAGTTTCAGCCTTTCGGACAAAGTCGGCCATACCATTGCCCATCTTACCAGTCATTTCCTTGATAATGGCACGATAGGCTGGTTTCAATGACTTATACTCGGCGATCACATTATTGAACTCGACCAGGAGTTGGCGATCTTTTTCTTCAGGACGGTTGCCATTCCAGGTCCACCCATCCTTCTCAATGATATTCTTGAAGTCTCGCAATAGCGGCTCCTTCACGTCAAGCGGCACGGATGTATCGTCTTCAATAGTATCCAGTCCTCGCAAGACGAGATAAAAAACGGCGATAGCAACGAGCAGCTCAGGATGAAGCTCCATTATGACTGCTGCAAAGCTTCTGCTCGTCAGGTTCAAAAAGTGAAAGCATTTCTTCCGTGTTTCAGGATCCTGAGAAGCATCACGTTCGTGAGGAGGGTTGTGCCATACTTTCCTAGAGATCCACCGACATTAGATTGAGACGTAGAATTGGGGTCGAATCTCTGTCAACCACATACCATTGAATAATGTTTCTGAGCTCTGAAGGATGGAAGGTAAAGTAGGCAATATTCCATAGCAAACCCATGTTGGCGGCTACGCGTTGTAGTCTCGTGGTCCAGCACTCTAAACGAATACAACAGCTATGCCAAACAATTGAAAAGCGATGATGCTAAAGAAAGAGTGCGCTGGGATTGACAAGAAAAGAAGTGGGAATAAAGATTATAACAAAAAAATTATCGACAGCCCCATCACCCGACAGCGCAAGGAGTGAAGCAGAACATGGGAAAAGGAAAAGGAGAAGGAAGAAGCGGAAGAGAAGTTGTGAAGCGAAAATTCAGCCGCGAGTGGATTAAGTACGTAAAGAGTAAAAGGGGGCAGGAAAGAGGGTCGCTGGGGAAGGCACGGAAGAATGGCCGGCCCGGTTAAAACTGGCTGCCTGGACGCGCTTCTGGAAGCCTTGACGCCTTGACACCTCGACACCTCGACACCTTGGCGGTTGCCTGCCAAACAGTGCAAACATGGCGGGGAGGAAAAACATGACCTCAGCACTCTTCGTCGAGAAAGAAACAATTCAATCAATCAATCAATTATTTATTAGATACAAGGCCATTCACATTCAGCCTTTGACTTGGTTGTCGTTCTACTTGTGCTTTGTGAAGATCTCCCTTTCTCTGAGTCTATTTGGTTTCTTTTCCTTCATCAAACACATCCTCGGGGCTGGTTTACCATGGTTGTTGACACCACCTACTATGATGCACTCGGCGTGCCGCCAACGGCAACCGAGCTAGAGATCAAAAAGGCGTATAGGAAACTTGCTATCACCACTCATCCGGGTATAACATCCTTTGACCTGCGGAAACACTCATCATATCTTTCTTACTGACTCGATTCTGAATACAGACAAGAACCCCGGGGATGAAACTGCGCATGCTCGTTTCCAGGCGGTACGCATTCACCCCTCACAGCCTTTGTTATGACTCGCGTCGGAGAACAAGTAGACGGGAAATATGTTGAAGCCAGAAACTAACAATTTATCTTATTTCCAGATCGGAGAAGCATATCAAGTCCTTAGCAATGATGAACTGCGGAAACAATACGACAAGTTCGGCAAGGATCAGGCTGTTCCAGGTGGAGGCTTCGGTATGATAATTCGTGAAGGAGTTTTGTATGCAAATGGAAATGGGTAGACTAACAGTGTCAACAGAGGATCCGGCACAGTTCTTCACCATGATATTCGGTGGTGAAGCTTTCGTGGACCTCATCGGAGAAATCTCGCTGATGAAAGACCTGACCACCACCATGGACATCACCATGCAGCAGATGGAGGAAGAGGAGTTAGCTGCATCCGCTGAAGAGAAGTTGAACATTCACGATGAAGAGACGAAGGATCACACGCCATCTGCTCCATCCGCGGCCCCGGCTGCGTCAGCTACCACGACAGCCTCCGCTCCCGAATCGAGTAACAATTCCGGTACAAGTACGCCTCGACGCAATTGGGGCCAACAAGCAATTATGGATAAATCGGAGGAAGAGGCTAGGATGGAAGCTGCCGGTATCACGGCGGAAGAGAAGGAGCTACGCAAAAAGGAGAAGAAGAAGGGTGGTCTGACCCGAGAACAACAAGAACGGTTAGCTCAATATGAAGAAGAACGACGTAAAGCTCGCCAGGACCGAGTCGACACCCTCGTGCGCAAGCTCATTGATCGCATTAGCGTTTGGACTGAGACAGACAAGGGTCCAGAAGTCACACACGCCTTTGAAGAAAAGATTCGTCTGGAAGTAGAGAACTTGAAAATGGAGTCCTTTGGATTGGAGATTCTTCATGCCATTGGACAGACCTACTTACAGAAGGCCACTTCATTTCTGAAATCCCAAAAGTTCTTGGGTATTTCAGGATTCTTTTCTCGTCTCAAGGACAAAGGAACATTAGCCAAAGAGACATGGGGAACCATATCTACGGCGATTGACGCTCAAATGACTATGGAAGAAATGGCGAAGTTGGAGGAGAAAGGTGGAGCCGACTGGACTGATGAGAAGAAGGCCGAATACGAGAGAAAAGTCACAGGAAAGATCCTCGCAGCAGCTTGGAGGGGAAGCAAATTCGAGATCCAGTCGGTGCTACGGGATGTTTGCGATAAAGTGCTAGGAGACAAATCTGTGAAGTTGGAGAAGCGGGTAGAGCGGGCACATGCTCTAGTCCTTGCTGGAAACATCTACCAAAAGGCAAGTCTGGTTTTTCACTATTACTTTTGATCTTTACTAACATTAATGGTCAGGCTGCACGCGATCCTGACGAGGAAGGCGATTATCTAGCCTTTGAACAACTCATGGCTGAAGCAGCCACAAAAAAGAGCAAAGATGACAAGAAGAAGAAAAAGGAGTCCAAGACCTCCAAGAGCCCTGACCGAGTCGAAGAGCATCAAACCTCAACTACGTAGACCGTACTTGGTTGAGTTGTGTGCTGTTATCGGATATTGAAATCTTTGCGCAACTTATGTCGATATGAATCAAGCCATGTGTATTTCTTTCCCTGTTTCTTTACACAGATATCCATTGCCTGCACGGATAAGTTTCTTGACTTTCTTTCTGGCCTTAATGATGGCATGCTGCTTGCTCACTCTTGCCCCATGCCTATCGATATAGATATTATTATTTTGTTCACTATATGTTTGGGAGACTCTCATGTGTACATAGATATCTCTGCTCTCATTCATCTGATGGGTTGCCTTGAAAACCAGCGATTGGTAAATAACTCAAGGTTGTAAAATCGCGTGTGTAATATGCGTATATAGCCGACCATGTCGCGCAACTAGTTGGTCAGAGGAAACAGAACTGAGCGAACCGGTGCTAACTATGCATCCTAGACCGCCGTCATACGTTGCTCCAAAGTCTAAACTCTGGAGTAGTCTTTGCTTGTATCTCGAAGCATAAATACCTTTTTCCTAGTATGAAACTAATGTAAGATTGTTGCAATTACGCCATACCGACTCTTCACAAGGCCATGACTATGAGTGTCGAGAATATCGGGAGTGTGAAAAAAAGTTGTATCCTAACCGCCTTCCTTGCTTCACGTTCTTCAAATTGCCCTCAGCTTCTCAGCTTGGGGTCTGCCTAGGTAACCAGTTGTGATGAGAGGCACGTGCAAACTTATCCAAGGTTGTATGCTATGCCAGCCGACCAGTCAGGGCATTGACATGCTACTTATCAAGCCATATAAGCAAGCCCACGGACAAGCGAGATAGCCAACCAACAATCAACAGCTAACCACTACCATAAGCTCTATACAAGCTATACAACTGAGCACTATTTTCTAATTTACGACCCAACGCGCCAGGAATGTGCCACACCAATCAATACCATAGGCGAGGCACTCGCCGAAGTGGATACGAGTTGTTGCAGGATCATGGATGCGTTATGAAAACTGCCCGCTACACGTGAAACTAGCTATATGAGAGATATTGTACCGAGTCAGTCTTGGATGCTTTTTCACATTGTTGTCTGTTCACCGTAGAGCCTTTTGATGAAAATCGCGGAAGACTGGCGAACCTCCCCGCAATAAGGTTAGGGTTCGATCTATCTATCCATCGACCCAATCCCCAGAGCCCCCAAGAATGATCCTTGGTGCTGGGTCGCCAGGTGTCTAAATCCGCTTTGACTCAAACGCGTCCGCCACTTATTGCAACGCTATTTACAGAATACGGGGGACAAAGTCCATGCCGACATTCCGCGACGCGCTCAGGGAAAGCCTCCAACATGACCTGACTAACGCAACTGGGAGACATTGACAGCTCAAGGTCTGGAGATGGATTTGCGGGGAAAGCAATATTTCATTTCAAACTGAATGAAGCTGGAGGCATGCTGGCAGTGAAATATAAATATGAAGCGACTTCACAGCACCATCTTCTGTCCTCCCTTCTTTTACCAAGCTCTTTCAGATATTTCTGTGCGTGCCTATGTCAAGATCGCGTCAAACTGCAGCACAGCTACAACGAGAATTGATTTTGGAGAAGACTAACAAGTCCATTCCAAGCAATGTCGAAAGCTGAGGAACAAGCCGTCGAGGCAGTCTCTGAGCATGTCGCCAAACTCTCGGAGAAGACCCCAGTGAGCGACGGCGTTCAAGCAAAGGAGGTCTACAGCGTAAGCTTTGTCTCAAAAACTTGGAAAGAAGTAGCGTAATGAGCTCACATCATCGAAGGCCAACTTATTCGCTGCCATCAAGGAAACTCCCATTCCGCGATGGAGTTCAGCATCCATCCAGCTCTACTGTGAGTCTTCCCTACCCGATACCCCCTCAAGGAGTGAAGTTATGCTAATGCCCATACTTTCAATAGACTTCATTGCGGTCTGCTTCTGTTGCTCTTGCGCCAATGGCTACGATGGCTCTCTCATGAGCTCCATCCAAGCCATGCCTGCATTCAAGGCCAAGTTTGACTCTGGACTCACCGGTCAAAGAGTCTCGCTCCTCAATGCCTTGTACAGCGTGTAAGTTCTACCAATCCGGAGAAATTGTAATAGAGAAGTTTTGTCCTCATATAGAAGAAAACAGTGGTTCCATCGCAGCTTTTCCCTTCGCACCATGGGTTAGTGACAGATTTGGCCGTCGCACAGGCATGTTTTGCGGCGGTATCATCATCATCGTCGGCGCTATCCTCACTTCAACTGCGAACACCGTGGGCCAGTTCATCGCTGGCCGTTTCGTCCTAGGCGCCGGAATCATGTTCATGACTGTCGCTGGCCCCGCCTATGCAGTTGAAATTGCTCCGCCGCACTGGCGCGGCCGTGCAGTGGGCTTCTATAACTGTGGTTGGTTCGGCGGTTCCATCCCTGCCTCTTTCATTACCTACGGCTGTCAATATATCAAGAGTGACTATTCGTGGAGAGTCCCCTTAATTCTACAATGCTTCACTTGCATCATTGTCATTACCGCCGTCTTCTTCATGCCGGAGTCACCTCGTTATCTGATGTCCAAGGACGAGCACGAGAAGGCCATTGAGATCCTGGCCAAATACCACGGTAACGGTGACCGCCACGCTCGTCTAGTCATGCTGGAGGTGGAAGAAATCAAAGAGAACCTTCGCCAGGATAACCTCTACAACAAAGGCATTTGGGACTGGCGCCCGCTGTTTTCCACCCATAATAGCCGCTGGCGTACATCGCAGGCTATCATGATGGGAGTCTTTGGCCAGTTTTCAGGAAACGGTCTCGGCTACTATAACACATCCATCTTCGATATTTTGGGCTACACCTCGAGCTTCCAGCAGCTAGGCTTCACGGTGGTGAACCAAGTCGTCTCAGCCACCGGAGCTCTGACGGCCATGTCCCTCACTGACCGCATGCCGCGACGAAAGGTACTTGTTTGGGGCACCTTTGTCGCTGCTTGCCTGTTGTGTATCAACGCCGCTCTGCAGAATGCTCTCGCTAAGGCAACGACCCCCTCCGGTGTTATTACCAATACTTCGCTTGCACAGGGTGCTCTTGCCTTCTTCTTCCTCTTCAATACGGCTTACTCTTTTGCATATAGCCCGCTACAGGGCGTCGTTCCGGCCGAAGCTCTCGACACGCGCCTTCGCGCCAAAGGTCTCGCTATGTACGGTTTGGTGGTAAACATTTTCGGCTTCATCAACTTGTACGCCGGACCAATTGCACTTGCCAACATTAAATACAATTATGTCTGGATCTTTGTAGGCTGGGACTTTGTCGAAACTATCCTGTGGTATTTCTTCTGGTGAGTGTCTTTTTTTCCTTCCCCTTTTTCGTATAACCATGTCAACGCTCTAACACGTATTGTTATTAGCGTTGAATCTCAAGGCCGTACTCTGGAAGAACTCGAATGGGTCTACAATCAGCCGAATCCGGTCAAGGCGTCACTTCGTGTCGACAGGGTGTTGGTGCGAGATGACGGTGTCGTGACTCAGAAGGTGGTCGATTAAAGGCACCTCCGATGTTGTCACCATTCCTGAATCCAAGACCAACGACCCTGTTTCCCTGGGCGAGAGGAAGAGAGTCTTCTGATATTTATTTATCTTCATGTCGAGTATTGTCGCTTGCTAGGAGGTGACGCTGGCCATTGTTTGCCGCTGACTAGGTGCCTCAAGTTATCTCCCATGGCTGACTAGCTAGCAAGTATGCATATAGTGGATATAATATACTATTTTTCCTTTTATATTAACTGTACCTCAAAAATCACCAAATGCTCCCTGTCCATTTACCATATATTAGGGCTATAGTTTTAGGTGATTCAGGGTCTGCATGCTCACTTCCGATTGGCCGTTACCCCCGCATTGTGCCATGTTGGGAATTTCCGAAATAGGCAATTTTGATGACCTTAGGGCTAAAAGGTTTCTCACCATATGCTTGCTACAACTAACTTTTGGTTGGTTCAGGTATATGATAACTTCACCGATGATTCAATTAATGCAAGATCAGGAGTACCTACGTACAATAATTACGTTAATTCTAGAACCTCATCTGCAAACTGGGGTACTCCCTGATCTCGTGGTGCTATTGCTTTCTGGCAAGTCCAGCCAGTGATTTTGCCTGATAGAAGTCTTTTGGCTGATGGAGGAATAGCTGGTAAATGATTTTATGTGGGCTTGACTCGGATAGCTATCAGATTTTTTCTCGTCTTCTATTCTATGCTAAAGGCTAACCAGCCATCGTTTTTTGAAGGTTCTACTCGTAGTCAGCCTCTAGAATTATACCTATGCAATCACTATTTTTAGAGGTGAGGACTTCATTGCTTGATACATTGAAGGTGAAATTATGGCAAGACTTTTATGACTCAGGTTAATACCATTTATGACAGTGACACTTTGCCTACCAACTGGATTTCGCCTGATTTGAACAGTCAATCAGACGTTTGTACGAACGATAAGACGGTGACGGTCATAGTAGTCGCAAGGTATCCTTCAAAATTTCATGCAGCGTCGATCTTTGCATCTGGACTGATCAGTCAATCAAGAGATCTGCTATGTGAGTGATCGGATGCAAGTGATGCATTGCTTCCTCGTGACGCATTTCTGGTTGGGGTTGCTGCCTGAATATGCAGGCTTCAATTCGGACGAGTCGCTTCAAGTTTTACTTCCTTCAACAATCAACAATGTTCCTTTCGTCATCTTGACTTGACCGTTGAACGGTCATTCTCAATCGGACTTGCGTATCGCTGCTGACGGAATCATGTTTTCAATAAGCATGATTTCACATAGCGACATTCTCTCAGGGGCGCAGCTTCAAAATTCCTCATTCCACACGACAGTTGACCCCAGGCCCGTGCGACACATGCCTCCAAGAAGCCATCTTAGCAGGGACCTTAGCTTCATTGATAGAGCCGACCTCGTCAATTCTCTTTTCCATCGAGTTACACAGCTTATCATTTGCGAAGACTCTGGCTAAATGGAAGAAGAGAGGTCGAATTTCCATTACACGCAATACCAGGACTGAGTGACTCAAGGTTGGACCTGTGACTAGAATCAAGATCATGAGGATGCAGACCCAACATCTGTATGGATAGGCTCCATCACGCGTACGATATGAGCCTGCGTAGAACCACGCTACCAAGATACGTATTCATGCCATATTGGGACCCCCAGGCTTGGCAAAGGTGGTTGGCAAAAAATGATACTAAGTACATATATCGATCCAGAGCCACCTGGGCACTGTCCTTTGGCATGTTGCCAGGCTACACCAGAAGTCGTCTTCCCTTATATCACCCGCCCAACAGCTGCTGTATACACAGGGTCAAAATCTACATCTAGGGTCAAGCTCTGTCAAATCGACCTGACTCATAACTATCATGATGAGGGCTTCCATCCTCATCCTTTCTCATATTCTTCTGCTCACAGCTTCCGCAGCAGCAGCTGTTACCCGTGGTCATGGACTTGCTGCTAGAGTGGCTGCGCGCAGCGAGATGACGCGCCTGACACATCCCAAAGTCCCTGCCGTCGACCTTGATGAGGATGAAGTCGCCAACCGTACGAATGTCGACTACAGCTCCAACTGGTCCGGCGGCGTTCTCACTGCACCGCCTCCGGGAACGACTTTTACATCGGTGACTGCACAATTTACTGTTCCGAAACCATCGTTGCCCTCGGGCGCCACACAGAACTCCTACGCCTCTGCCTGGGTTGGAATTGATGGCGATACTTATACCAACGCCATTCTGCAGACTGGTGTCGATTTTGGCATTTCAACCTCCGGACAGATTACATACGATGCCTGGTACGAATGGTATCCAGACTACGCCTACGATTTCTCTGGTATCGATATCAGCACCGGAGATACCATGAAGCTTACTGTCACATCAACCAGTAACCACGCTGGTACTGCCGTGATTGAAAACTTGTCGAGCGGTCAATCAGTCACCCAGAGCCTCGCAGCACCCGCTTCAACCGCTACTCTAGGTGGTCAGAATGCAGAATGGATTGTCGAAGACTTTGATTCAAACGGTCGCCAAGTTCCATTTGCTGACTTTGGAACGGTGAGATTTACCAACGCGGCTGCCGGTACCGACAACGGTGGCACCGTTGGTACCTCTGGTGCTGATCTTTTGGATATATCTCAAAACGGCAAAGTTTTGACTTCTGCTTCTGCTCCCAGTGACTCCGAAATAGTCGTGGAGTATACTGCGAGTTAGTGGTACATATACGTATAAATCCCGGATGAAGGGAATTGCAGAAGCACCATTCCATCCCCAGCATGAGTATAACATGCTTCTTTTTACTGCTCGCCATCGTCACTTGGTTTGTCAGGAAGTGAAGAGTGAGAGATGTCCACCAGCAGGTAAACACGGGTTCCTGCCTGTCTGCGGGGGTTGGCAAACAATTCTGTCACTTGAAACACAGTCTGGGCTGATTGCAGGATAGATAAATTTAATGAAATATGAATTCCGTAATTCCGATAAACACCTCGAAGAATGACACTTAGCCACGTACCTGATAGATTCCTATGCGGTATTGCATCGGTTGCCAGGGGGCTTGTATACGAATCGATTTGTTCGGAATAGCCGAGGAATGAATGACGTGCCATGCGAGGTGATTTCGATAGCATTCCGGACCAACCATTTTCGGTGAGTATACAAACATGGCAGGATTCTTGGAAATGAGATCAAATCAAAAGGCTGGCCATGTTGGGGAATCGAAATCAGTCGAGGAGAGCCTAGTTTTTAAAGGCATGGCATTTGCTTTAGTCAAGAGAGGTATTGATTGCGGAAGCTGGTGTTGTGATGACGGCTCATTTGTGCATGGTGATTTAAATCAAAGTGTAGTTTCATGCAGTTAAGAGGGATATGATAAAAAAAGCATCATAATAGGTACAAAGAATAGGGCATCCTTTTTAAATCAGACAAATTGCAAAGTATGCTGTTGTTGAAGAAGAAAAAGGGGAACAAAGAGACATACATCTTGCTATGGGAACCACACTAACCCAATACGGTAGGCATCATGCTCCCCGCACTGAAGGAGTCCAAGCTCCATCGTGATTTCATCTTATTCACACTTCATCCATGCCAATGATAAAACATTCCCACGCTCTGCTCCATGGCCAGCTCTAAACGATCGTGGGAAGGAAACGTCATTGACAACCATACAAAAACCAGCCACCAATCAGAACACCCCAAAGCATCGTCCGCCATGGTCTCTGAGAAGGAGGAAGGCTCCGTTATTCAGTCAATATTTGAGAATTTCCGTAGCGAACTTGACGAACACCATGATCGCCGAGAGAGGATAATTAAGGCATCGCGAGATATCACTGCTCTGAGTAAAAAGATGTATGGTCTTGACTCAATTCAACTTATCTATCGAACTTGACTAATTTATTCTTCGATAGCATATTTGCTTTACAACGGTACGATGCATAATTCCTCCCCACATAAACGACCTTCTTACAATTTCCATTCATAGAGTACGAACAGTCAACGCCCCTATCCCCCCCAACATTGACAAAGAAAACAAAGCACGCCTCACCCAAATCCTCGACCTCTTCAATTCGATCTGTCCCGACCTGACAGGTACCAACGCCTGGCGCTACCAACGACAAGTCTCCGGCGGAATCCAGGAATTCATTGAAGCGATCTCATTCGAACACTACATCCGAACCCAAACCCTCATCACCCGCGACGAAGTAGCCGCTCAATTGCCAGATGAGATCCTCGTGACGGAGGAAGACTATTTGATGGGTATATATGACCTGACAGGGGAGATGATGCGGTTTGCAGTTACTACGCTTTCGACGGGGGGACAAGTTAAGAAAAGTGATGAGAAGAAAGACGAGAACAAGATGGATGTTGATGATGAGAATGAGTCTGCGCAGAACTTCCCCATCTTTCCGCCTGAAAAGGCCGGTATTGTGGTTGATTTGAGGAATATGCGAGCAATGCTCGAGAAACTCAATGTCCCGCGGAGACACAGCAGCCACATGATGAAGGATATGTACAAGAAGATGGATGTGATGCAAAATAGTGTCGAGAAAGTCGAACGAGCTGCATATGGGTTGTTGGTCAGAGGAAGCGAGAGACCGAGTGGATGGACCCCGGATTTGTCGTTCGTTGGTGCAGGAGGGGGAGCAGGTGCTTCACGTGTCGAGGTTGAGAGTTATTAAATGCGTCGTGACATTCGCGATGCGAAGTACTGTCGAGTGATGGATATGTTACGAAACTATGTTACGGAGTTCATGAAGTGATACCAGTAGAGTGAAGAATGATTCAAATTGCAACGTCGATATACAAACGAGCGTCCAAGACCATGCCTCGGTGTTGATCTCCTTTCCACACCTCATAACTATGTTAAAAATAAACCATGACTGAACCAAAAAGCAATGAATCAACCCAGCAAACCAACCCATATACCATCATATCCCAGAACAAATGCCACTATCCATCCAGACAGCACTATCCTTCGGATAGTCAAAGAGTAGACCGTAGTCACTTATTCGGATGGACTCCTCGGGTCCTCATTTTCTTCCAGTATACCTTTTTCAATCAACTGGTTGGGATCAGGTCTTTCCTTAATTTTGTGCTCCAAATTATCGGCAAGCATATGCTTTTCTAGTTCTCTTGCATTTGCTTGCAGTGATGGTGCCACGTCGGCGCGGGAGGGGAGGATGTTTCCTATTTGTAGTTTAGAATCATGGGCCATAGTAATAAATTCCTGGTATTTAACGCACTGTCAATGAGCTCATCGCGCTCAGGACGTTTCTCGAGATGTTTTCTGAGACTATCCGTGGCTTGCTGCCGGGCGAGTTCGGCTTGCGCAGCTTGAAGGCCGCTGATATTATTAATCAGCGGGGAGATGATCTTAACAGAAAGATATCAGACGTACGGTGCAACGCTTGTGTTCAGCAAAATGTGT
The DNA here is from genome assembly GCA_023625975.1 of Talaromyces sp. PYS2103. Lineage (NCBI taxonomy): Eukaryota > Fungi > Ascomycota > Eurotiomycetes > Eurotiales > Trichocomaceae > Talaromyces > Talaromyces sp. PYS2103. Next base: position 234,644 of record JAMAGB010000007.1, on the reverse strand, counting down.
CGGTCTTTCAGATCCTGAAGCTCCGGACGAGTCTGGAGATGCTTCTCCAGAGAGTCACGGCGTTGCTGGCTAGTTGTGGAGTTGAGGGTGGGCGAGATGGGTGTATCGTCGATGGCTGAAGTCATTTCGTCGACTCTTTTTTTTATCAGATCTTGTAGATAAATCTACGCTGAAGACATACGTTATCAGGAAGATCGGATAACTGATCCAATCGATTGATATCGGTATCAGAAATGCGGGGAAGGAAGCTTGGCTCAGTGCGTACACTTGCTACGCAATAAACACAGCAACAAGAATGGAATCAATGAAAAGGAATTGATAAGTTAAGAGTAGAGATATGTGGAGGAATAGGGAGTTGTTATTGAACTGTCGAGCCAAGTCAAGTGACTTTGATTTGGCTCGTTTCACATGACGAGTTGGTTGCCTAGGGAAGGAAGTGATGACGCTATCATCAGATGCCGAATCAGCTGCCAGGTTTCTCAGGCTGCGATTGTCGACTGGTCCACTGACAGTCTGCTTATGTAAAGCAATTATTAAGTCATGCAGAACGAGCAGAGTCACGTCAGGCAATCTGTTGATTCTTTTCTTCATCGAGAATGCTCACAATCATACGATACACTACCCAACAATCACCCAGTAAGAGCATGCCTTATCGAACATGTCAGTGGGGATCTCCTTATCTTGAACAGTTCCAAAAACGCTCAGGTAAGTACTAGAGTATACAGTATAGATACAGATATCCAATTCCCCAACGATCTAGAATGTTTTGGATGGAGAGTCGGAGACAGAAAGCATTCTTCCAATCATCGAGTTGGTTTAGAGCGTTAGAACTTGGGGTTATAAAAGTGGAGACCGTATCTTCCTTATCTACTTACGGAGTACAGCTGAACTTCCATCCGTCCAACATGTCACCTCCAATTCAATATCACCGCCCGTACAATGGATGCAGACGCTAGCTTAGCAGGTACTCGGCCATATCGCTCCAAATTGAAACGACCCTGTGATCGCTGTCGCTCCCGGAAAATAGCTTGCATCCTTCCTGAAAGTGGCCCTTGCCGTAATTGCTTGAACGTCGGCAAATCCTGTACATTTGACAAACCGCCTAATCCACGAAACCGCGACGCAGGCGGCAGACGGACGTCAACTAGATTATCCAATTATTCTCTGAGCTATGGGACAAACATTGATGAACCCAGTGCGCCCAATTTCGAGAAAATGGGTATTGACAGCCCTCTTTTCGACTCCCAGAGACAATATCAAGACCATGATAGCCATGCTCTGTCCAAAACAAACAGAAAGCGAGGCGGGATAGTTCCCGGCTATGAATTGATCTCCTCTCCAGATACTATCAGCAACATTCGAGATACACCAAAATTCCAGCACATTCGATCGCTTGATCAATTGAATGCTTCAACGGCACAGGTCTTTGGCACATCAGCCGAATCAGATCCATGGCTTCTGCGTCATTGCAAGTATGACGATAATGGAATGCGGCATCTACATGGAATCCATTTTCGAAATGTAGGCGGAGTACCAGTGGAGGGCCTAGTCCCTGTGCATTTTCTGGTGACTGAGGATTCGCTCCTGGAGCCATCCAAGGAAGCCACATCATTTTCTGCGGGAATGGATGGGGCAAAATTGAAGCAAGAACTGAACAGGATGATTCCGCCTAAATTTGGAGTACAATTAATCTTGCTGTAAGCTTGCCCTCGGAAATTCCACTAATTTCTATCTTCTAATCATCTGTGCGCAAAGATTTATGAAATTTGTTTACCCTATGATGCCGGTCATATCTCGGTCTCAGATGGGTCTTTCTCATAGATTGACTGAACAGTCCTTGCAAGAGGTTCCGGTTCACTTACTCGCGGCTCTCTATGCATCTGCTCTACCATTCAAGATTCACGACCCAGATTTAGTTCTATGCGGAGCCTATGAAAACCAACTGTGCGACAAATTGTGGCGCATCGTATATCAACTCATCATGCAGGAGATTCATACACCACACTTGTCTGTTCTCCAAGCTTGTTTGCTGTATTTACAGCGTTTGCCCGTTGGCAGTCAAAGTGCATTGGCCGACAGTCCATTTCTCTGGTCATTCCTTGGAACTGCAGTTGGTCTGGCATCATCCCTGGGCCTCCATCTTGAACCTCGACCATGGGGCATTCCGGCATGGGAGAAACGGCTTCGACGACGGTTATGGTGGGCTGTCTATATAGAGGATAAATGGCGAAGCTTGCTTATAGGGCGTCCGCCATTTATTGACAGAGAAGAGTGGGATGTCCAGAATTTGGACGATTCTGACTTTGTCGTAGATGGTCTTGATGAAGATCTTGAGCACAGCAGTCAGGCTCATGATCGAAATGAGGAGCTTGGAGCCATTTTCAGGTCATTCACAAAACTTGCCATTATCGCGGACAACATTCATCGAGCCTTTTAGTAAGCTTGTCTCAGAAGTTGCGTCGATATTTTCTAACGTCGATATGTAGCACCCTTCGAGCGTCTCAAAAGATGTGCGAAGATTTTCGAATATCGATCAATGCTGCTCGGCCTATCCGCGAGGAGTTGCAGGCCTGGTACGCGTCTCTTCCTGAATCTCTACGAATCAAGCAAAAAAATGAGAATAGCTATCAGAATACGCCCCGCATTGAAGGTGTCAGCTCATTACATTTTGCGTATCTGATACTTGAGCTTTTCGTATATCGCGCTATCTTACGGCCATTAGCCCGATCACCGCCTCCGCCTCCGATAGCTGACGACAAGAATCCGCAGAATATTGCATGGCTGCTTGAAGATCTAGGCTGTGATGGACAGGGTCTAGACCAGCTCCCTGTTGTGGACTTTTCAGAAATGGGCGATGCTGCAGAGGCGACATTAAACGCGGCCGAGAAGTGTGCGGGTATTATTGTCAACTTCGTTGGCGCTTTGGCCCCGGTTGACTTTGATACGTTCTGGTATCCGTGTAAGTTATGAATAATATTAATCACGATGCACTTTGCTGATTCCTTCAGGGACACGAATATCCTTTGCTACAGTATCCAATTTCATACTTCTGCTTCTCATTCAAGCACCCACGGCGCAGCATGCTTCGCAGACAAAACATCTATTGGATATATGGTTACAGAACCTCAGTTCTCAATACAAGAACCATGAAAACTTGATGTCACTGGGACTGGTACGCCTACGTACTCTGATGGCAGACGGACTAGCGCGCAACTTCATTGTTTCTCCACATGTTGCTGAGATTCTGAATAGAGACAACCACATGCAGTACTCTGTATAAAGTTGGCCGCCGGCCGTTAGCCGACGCAAGATAAGCTTATCGCGGCACTTGATCCGATGCCCCACAGGCTGATGCCTAACGATAAGACGGCCGATTCATTCAATACTTTTTCACATTGTGCAGTAATAGTAGTACACTACTCGTCTGATTTGAGAGGAATCGACACCAAACGCCCCCAGCCCTTAATCTGACTGCTATCCACCCCGCAACGTTGCAACATCTCCCAAATCACAGTAACAACCGTATCCAGTAATACAATCCCGTACTTCTCCTCCCAAACCGCGCCTCGCTGCGCCGCACGTAGATTCGTACAAAAGGTAGAAATAACCTTCACATCCTTTGCCGCAACAGCAGCAACCATATCATCCAGCGTGTCTTCCGTGACGTCTGCAAAATGATTATTGGTCCATAGACCCAAATGCCGTTCCTTGCTGCAATCTACGCCGATGGTGGCATATGTCTTGATAATAGCCTCTTGTACATCATCCTTGTAAGGCGTCACCAGCCCCAATTCCGTCGCATCCAAGGCCTTTAGCGCACGGTTCAGCGCCAGAACAGAGGTTGTTGATGGAATTCCCGTGGCAGCAGTTATCTCCTCGCAAAGCTTTTCGTCTGCCTCAAACCCAAGCCAACCAGATGATGTCCCGCTCCAACCGATCATGTCGACGTGTGCATCAGCTAGCAACCTCGCGGCTTCGATGATTTTCTCGTTTTGGAATTGGGCGAGAGCATCATTTTCGAGGCTGATTTTGAGGACGGTGAAGCGGGAGAAGTGGACGCTGACGTTGGGGAGTTGTGAGATTATGGATTGTGTGAGTGGTTCGAGGCTTGTGTTGGATGAGGGGGTGAGGATTCCGAGGCGGATTCGTTTGGTCATTGTGGCTGTGTACTGACGCTGATTGTGTCGAGATAAACAGAAAATGAGACAGACAGATAGAATTGGATTCATAGAATCATTGAAATAAAGACATGAGAATGTACAGAGTATACATAATCCGGAAATATCTTATCGCAGCTCTAATCCAACTATCGGGCTATCGGCCGCGCCAACGATAGGCGGCCGCTGATAGGTAAAAGGCCGCTAGGTCTTAGGGTTATATCTGGGAAAACTTTGATAACACTCAGCCAGAAGTTCATGATAAGGAATATTAATTGTAATCGTGTATAAAATAGAAACGAGTTCACTTGGACTCGCCATCATGAAGGCGGATATACCACCTATCATCTCTCTTCTGGCCAACCAGCCATTCACTTCCTAACGATGGCATCCTCACGAAAACCCTTCTCGCATCGAACGCAACACATTCTCGACAAACTCAAACTCGGAAATGACTCAGGAGAAGAGAGCGGTCAATTCGGAAAATGGTCCAACAAAGATCTTGACCCTTCACCACCTTCGCAACGCACCTGGAATGCTTGGTCGTTCTTTGCGTTTCAGTTCAGTATTGCTTTTTCGCCGACGACATATAATGCCGGTGCCAGTTTGTATGCGATTGGGTTGAATTGGTGGACTATTTTTATTGCTTCTAGTATGTCGACCCTCAAGTCACGCTGATACGTCTGGCTAATCAGCATGTTTGTGTATAGTTATTGTCTCGGTTTTGATTGCTATTCTCCTGTTCCTGAATGCTAGAGGGCCTGCGAGATATCATGTTGGATTTCCAACCCTAGTCCGCGCATCTGCCGGCATTTATGGATCTCTGGCGTTTGTGTTTATCCGTGGTGTAAGTTTATATCAAATATCTTGTTCAATACTCGTTGCTAATACGAAACTCTATCAGGTCGTGGCAATCTTGTATATGAGTATCCAGACATACTATGCCAGCCAGTTCCTGGCCGTCATGCTACGATGCGTATTCGGACATTTATGGACTGAATTTCCTAACCGTATGTCATCCATTCTAGCATTCTGACCAAACCACTAACAGTTCACTTTTCCCAGACCTCCCTGCAAGCGCCGCCATCACCTCTGCCAATCTTCTAGCCTTTGGGCTCTTATGGATCATCCAATTCCCATTCGCATTCGTTCATCCCAGCAAAATGGCAATAGTATTCCAGATAAAATCAGTTATAGCCCCTATCGGATTAATAACGACCATGATATGGGCACTCGTAAGTGCCTATCCTCTCACTTTCACTGCTGTATACTAAACAAAAGCAGGCATCAAGTCACGGCGCGGACTTCAACGGACTGAGCAGCAAAACCGTTTCCGGCGCAGCACTTGGATGGTCATTCATGAAAGCCATCAACTCCGTTGTCTCAAACGTGATTCCCCCACTAGTCAATATAGCAGATTTGGCTCGCTATGTCCAAAAGCCACGCGATACACTTCCCATGCCAATTGGTTTGGTCGTGAGTAAGCCGCTCGTCGTTATTCTGGGGATGGTGATTACTGCTGCGGGATATAAGCAGTTTGGCCATGTATGTCATCATGAATCTCTCTGAACAGGAATGGAGCAACTGACTGCTGTGATCTGACTGCTGTGATAGGCATACTGGAACCTGTGGGACTTTTACTCAAGCGTCTTGGACCATTACTGGAGCCCTGGCGCACGAACACTGGTCTTTCTTGCTGCCGGTATTCAGGTAGGGTCGCCCAGTGGCCCCTTTCAAGGTTGTACTGTACTGACGAGATGATTGACAGGGATTCGCAACATTCGTCACAAACTTCACAAGCAACTCAATCCCGGTCGGCTGTGATCTTACAGGATTGTTTCCAAGACATTTCACTATTGTCCGTGGACAAGTACTATGCTTTTTACTCGCATGGGTGTGCGGTATGTCCTATATCTCTTTCTCTTGTTGATCTTGACATCTTACTGACCATCACATAGTCCCATGGAAACTAACCCACTCTGCAACATCATTCCTGAACTTCCTCGGCTCTTACCTCTGCTTCATCTGCCCCATCGTCGCCTGTATGGTGTAAGTCTCCCCTCCCCTTCCCCCAAATCATATCTTTTGATCCATTGCTCACACATTACTTGCACAGAGTCGACTACTGGGTCATTCGCAGAGGCAACATCCACGTCCCTTCCCTCTACAAAACCCAACCTGGGTCAATCTACTACTACACCTACGGCTTCAATCCACGCGCCTTCATCGCATGGATCGTCGCAATCGCCCTCGTAATTCCCGGTGTAGCAAGCGTGCTATCACCCGGATCTATTGGCGCCGCCGCTATCAAGATATACAACATGGGTTTCTTGCTTTCGACTACCTTTGCAGGACTAGTTTATTACGTGGCCTGTCGCTTATGGCCCGTTGAAATATATCCTTCTGAATTCGATCCGGAATCGAGGGATAAGTCGTGGGAGGCTATGGGATATACGGAGGGTTTCTTCCCTGAAGATGAGGTTATACCTGAGTATCTACGGGAGAAGGTCTTGGATGGAAGTAGTCGTATTCATGTTGCAACCAAGGAGGCTATGTCTGTGAATGGGGACCGAACTTCGCAGGATTCGACACGGTGGGCGTAATTTGATACACTAGCGTCTGAGATAATACGCAAACTCCAGTTAATCGATATTATTCAGCTCCAGGATACAACTTGTAGATACGATAGTTCAATTCATGCATTGGCCAAATCTCAAACCTCTCTAGACAAAAAATAGATCCAATTTGGACCGTCCGCCATGTATGATCAATGAAATAAACCATCAATCAGCTGCAAGATAAATCAAAACACAAAATCAAAAATAACGCAGAAAAATCAGAGTCGTCACACTTCTTCGACATGTAGATATCGCACCATATGAACTTTCTCAACTGTTTCACGTCGCCAACGGTATGAGCATGCATCAATCGCGAGCTCAAAGTCGCCCCAAGTCAATCTTCATACTCGCAAGAGAATCAAAACAATTCGCGGGCCACGCGCTTTTTTTTGTATATTTAAGTATTTTTCATTTCCAATCAACTTTGTGGAGGTGCTTTCTCTGCCCAGCCTATTCCATGTCCAAGCTTTCGGCGAATCCGTTCGTCCAAGTCGTTCCGGTATGAAAGGAAAGGACAGAATGAAGAAAACCGCCCTAGCTAGTAGAGAAGACAGTGACAGCGGATACCAAGCTATGGATAAGTGAATCCAATACAAGTGGAATAGACGGCACTGGAATAGTAACCTCAATTCTGGTAAGAAAAGAAAATTTCCGATCTCAGGAAGCTTTTCGGTTCCAGCCACCGTAGATTGTAGGTACCAACCGCGAACCCAGAAAAAGACTGTAAGTCCCACCATCCATCGATTGCATGTGGAAACATAGGATTCTTTCCTGATAATGGAGAGTAGACGATATTTCTTAGGATTCCAAGAACAGAATCCATAACTCCTCCCTTTAAGGAACCCATAATTTTCCTTGCCCCCGCCCGCCACGTGAGGAAGTGTTTGCGCGAGAGCCTCCAGCGCCGCGTTGACGACGACGACTACTGCCGCCACCGCCGTTGGCATGACCATTGCCGTTTCCATGACCGTGGTCATCGCCGTGACGTCTAGAGGAAGCCGCTAGACCACGAGAGGCCCCTGTTTGAGAACTAAGATCGAGAGCAGGCTGCTTAACAGTCACTGTAGCACCTATAGAACGGCTAAAAGAGTCTGGATCAATGGGTTGCGAGGGCACTTCAACAGTAGTATCAGCTTGAGCAATGGCTGCGGCCGTAGCTGCTCGAGTCTTGCGACCATTTGTACCTCGGCTTCCACTGCCACGACTCGCGCCTTTGCCTCGACCACGAGGAACAAATACCAGCTCATCCTCCTCGCTGTCGTTTTCATATGAGAAAAGCGGCTTTGGTGATGAAGTGACATGCTGCGTCTTTTCGGCATATTTCACGCGATTCTTGAACTCCTTCTCTTCATACTGAATAGCAGTTCGAAGCTGATGTATATTCTTAGTCATAATTCCAAACTTCTGCGCCCAGACCTGAGTGTCCCGATCATTGGTGATGAGCGTAAGGTTTTGTGGAACGCCACTAGATCCCTCGTCGTGATGCAGGCGCCATAGCAACGCACTCAACAATGGCCGAAACACTGTAGGAGTCGGTGGCGTGTTTGACGAGGTAGAAGTGGACCGATTGTGGCCACGTTTAGCATTACGGTCCGCATATTCGGGGCTGGTGTGAGAGCTGCGGGACGACGCTCGCGATCCCTCGTCACTTTGAGTGCCAACCGAAGGCAGCGAAACAAAAGATTTGACGTCGTTCTGAGCACCTACAGCAGGCTCCGGTCCTTTGATATTCAGTTTGCTCAGTAACATCTGTGACAGATCACTTGGCAGACCCGGTAAACCATGCCCCTTCTGTTCAGGTTCCGCGTTTTGAGTAACGCGCGCTTTCACATCGTCCTCGGTCTTCGGTGTGGCAATAACAGCGCCATCGGCGGCCGCAGTGTATTCGTCAGCCTCTTCTTCATACTCCGGGAGGAAAAATTGCTCTGCATCTGCCCAGTTGTCATACTGCTCCATCGGTCCCTGGAGGACAATTCGATCCGCTGGAATGCTGTCTTTGCCGGATGTTACGCGATCGAGAAAACGAACGGCTTCACGAGAGTTTATAGCAACCTGGGAACCATTGCGCTTGGGTGCCTGAAGACGCTCGAGGGCTGTAAAAGTAATCAATTTTGTTAGTCTATCGCAAGTACTCGGTGACAACTACGAGGAGTGATTGGCAAACCTACTGTATAGCGGAACAAACAGTGTTATTGCTCCGTTAGAAGCCCACCGCTTGATTTCGCTGACATTGGTGGTCAAAACGGTATCGTCCACAGCACAGTGGAACACTTTTCGAACCGCCGACATTGTTGCCGAGAGATTTCCTGACAGGCGGTTTCAGCAGGAAAAAGGTGGGATAAAAGAACGACGGTCCCTAGAGGGGATAGTAAATGTAGCTCAGCGTGAGAACTGTACTCATCCAGCGGTCAGTCACCTCATAAAACTTCCAATCCATCACTCTCTCTCTCTCTGTTCTGAGGGGAATGTGGGGGGTGAGTGCGGTGATGACTGAAGATGTCGCAACTGAGAGGAGACCGAGGCAAGATGAAACAAGAACTTACGTTTGGAACAAAATTTGATATGTAATTTATTTGCCAGCATTTTATCATCGAATGCCTCGTTCAGGGCATAAACAGTGTTGGGTGCATGAGTAGAGAGTTGGCCAGAGGTGAGAGTTGTCCGTCAAGTCGCTCAAGAAAGCGCCGAAACAACAGCCAAGACCAGCGATCCGCCAGCCAATCATGTCTGCGGTTGCGCTTCGTCTGCATGTTCCAGCAATAGATTCAATCAATATTGAATATTCTCGGAAGATTACTAGATATTCTTAGGCGCGAGATTTTCATAATCATATTTTATGGCGAATCCAAGGAGAAATGTGGTTGACTATTTCAGAGTATCCTGTCTCGTTCAAAGGCATAAACACCAATATGTATACACTAAACGCCGACTTTTGGACTTTTCGACAGTCACCCCCAATTTTGTTGGAATTTCATACTCAGGCACATCGGCATATATCTCGCGAAAGCCAAAGAGTGTAAAGATCCACCTCCGGCAGATAGTGATACTCAAAGCCAAAAAAAAATATACTTTCTGGGAGAGGCAGACGTTGACCAGTTTGGTTTCTTCGGACTTCTAAATCATCGTCGGTAATATCCTGACGTTCAAAGCTTCTTAATGAGGCCACTATCTTCCTTCACCCGTTGAGCCCATTCACTATAAAATCCAACCCGTCAGTAATTAATCACATTCGGCGAAAAAGGGAGAACCTACGTCCAGCTTCCATCGTACAATCTTCGCTTCGATGGGTCACCAAACTCAGCTACGGTAAGTGCAGCCTCAATGACCGCTGCAGTCACTCCGGATCCACAAGAGGTAATGATAGTTTTAGATGGATCAACACCCTTGGACTCGAAAACCTTGCGCAGTTCTTCCGGGGACAAGAATGCTTTTGTCTTGGGATCAAGAAGCTCTCCGAAAGGTACGCTCTTGGAACCAGGTATGTGACCCGAGGACAGTCCAGCACGAGGCTCAGGTGATTCACCCGACCAGCGCCCATAAGGCCGAGCGTCCAAAATCTCAACCTCATCGGCTCCTTCTTTACCGTAATCCTCTGCAATTTCCTTCATCTCAGGGAAATGCACTACTCTGTCGACGTCATAAGAAGGGATTGGGTAATTTGTTTTCGGACCTGGTTTGGCATCTCCAGACTCTGTAGGCAAACCCTGCTCGACCCATAGTCGGTAGTTATTGAGTACGTAAACATTAGGATGGCCAAAGAAACGTAACGTCCAGCCGACACGAGGTGCACTGAGAATGCCTTGCTCGGCCGTATCGTAGACTACAACCTCGTCATCGCGGTGGATTCCTAGTTCGCTCATTGCTTCAGCAAATCGCTCTTTGGTAGGGAGCATATGAGGGTAAGGTGAGTCCTCGTCTTTTATGCCATCAATATCGAAGAATCGCGAATGAGGGACATGGCTCTTGCGGAAAGCTTCAATTCCCGTACGGCCTTCGGGGTCATTAGGCATGAACCATCCTGCACATAGTGGAACAATTCGAGGGGCTGTAGAGATATCGCTTGGAGGATAATGTTTCAAGGCGTTGTTGAGTTCTTGAGGGGTAACGAGATACGATGAGAAGGAGTTCCACCGTTGTTGCTGTCTCTGGGCGGTCATGGTGGCTTGGTGGCGGGAGAGACGTGCGAAGAGAGAGGGACGCAACGAAGAACGAAAAGCCGTCAAAGTCATGGTAACGGATGAGAAAGACTTAGTTACATATCAAACAGTTTCTTCAAGGCAATTGCGCGATGTGGAGTCGCTATTTTGTCATGGCCGTCGAGGGGAGAAGAGAGGAGGCGGAGATGGAGAGCTGGAGATGGGGAAGCTCGGCTTATCTGATAACGTATTTTACGGGTACACGAAGTAGTATCAGGAGCACCTCAACTCCTTTTTTGGTGGGAAAAGGATGTTCGCAATTCAAGTAATCTTTATTTACATTTTAGTTTTGAGCATTAGATTATATATATAAACATTAATACTATTGACATGTCCCAAACAGCCATGTTGTTAGGTGCGTTTTCACTTACTTACCCGTAAGATACGGTAAGTAAGTACCCGTCTTGCCGTCTTGGAACTAGTAAATTTAGTGCGGGTGCTTATTCTGTATTGAGGATAGCCGTAATATCTGTTCTGCCTCTTGCATCTTCACCAGCAACTTCAACAGCGCCCCTCCTGGTCATTGCCACCCCAACATGAAGGTCACTATCAAAGAATGGAACGCCGTGGCTTCTTGGCGTTGGGATATGCCCGAAGACGAAGTGTGCGGTATCTGTCGCGTACAGTTCGATGGAACCTGTCCGACGTGCAAATTCCCTGGAGATGACTGCTCACTCTGTATGTTTACGCCAGTCGTTGACCCGAAGTCAGTCACTAATTGTACCCAGTAATCGGAAAGTGCGGTCATTCCTTTCACATGGTATGTGCGACGGTAGATTGCCTGAAGTTCGTCAATTAGAGCTAATCATGTTCGCCTATTCTAGCACTGCCTGATTACTTGGATTCAGCAAGAGTCTTCAAAGGGACTGTGTCCCATGTGCCGACAGAGTAAGTCGTGGAAGACGGGTGGATTTCTCTCCTTGCCGATACTGACAGCTTCTTTTCCCTAGAATTCGAATGGACAAAGAGCGCTGAACCGTCATGAGCTTCTACTTTCAAATTCTTCTCCATATCCTGCTACATTGCATTCATTGGCGTTTTCGATGAATTCGATACCCTGAGTCCTTGGTTATTGGCGTTCTATGTGGTTTCAGCCGACTTTCCGATCGTATCGGCTCTTAGATACTATCATGATATTATTATCAGTATTATATTCCTTGATTGTGAAGATGAAATACAAAAATAGCTGAGTCGAGCGATGGAGATGTAAAGGTGAAGCTAAGCTAATGTGGATCCTCTCCGCGTGTTCTGCTTGCGCTTTGCTAACTCAACCACTTAAACTACTCAACTACATCCAACGACTGAAAACACCATGCTCATCACAACCATGTAGCTGCATCATCCTTTTGTGTTTCTTACTTATACTTTCCACTGGAGATGTCTTCTTTGCCAAACCAACACAATATCATCCAATCATCGTCAACCTCTAGACAGTCGCCGTTCCGCGCAACAACTACTACCAGCGCCAATCCACCTATCGCAACGTCGAGGCCGCGGCCTATCGGGCATTTGTCCGAAAACAAACACCAAGATGTCTCTTACAATCAGCTAGGAGATAATAATTCCCAGTTCCAACATGAAGGCGAAACCGTACCCGAGGGCCCATTCGCAGAGGCAGAGGATAATAACGACGATAACCGACCGAAACCAGCGCCAAACTTCAAGCCCTTCTTTACACTAATCGAAGACGCCAACTCTTCCGATTATCATCATCCGACCGTACATTACATCTTCTCCGACGATGACGCGGAATTAATGACTGAGGCGTCGCTGAGGGTCCTGGAAACGGGGAGTCATGCGACCTCCCCTCTTCCGCAGCAACCAAATGATAATGAAATCGGATCAGTATCCGGAGTAAACCATCACCAGTCCTCAAACGTTGACAGACCGTCGCTTTTACCGCCACCAATACCGGGCGTGAAGGAAAGATTCATCGTTCTAGATGTCGAGCAATCCTCAAATACCGCAATCGGTAACCCATCGTCAGGCCCCGACACTCTCGCGGGCACCTCAGCCGGCACAGGAATAACGGTTGTGTCAAGTTCGTCAGCTCAAAGACAGACAGAAAATACCCCAAGCCCGTTCGGATATCGCATCGTCTCTGCGCATAGTCTTACGCCCGATTGGCAGGTTCTCGATGCATCACTCAGTCCTGCACCGACGTTCGATACGCCGCAACAAAATACCAGCGATCAAACTAGTGTCGGTAACACGCTCATGCTTCGAATACAAGGTACCGGTGGATATGCGCGCGACGTATCCGTTGGAAAGGACAGGGAAGAACAGACACTGGAAGAAATGATGGAGCAGTTTGATAAGCGCATGTCTGAATTGAGAAGGGTGATTGAAACGAGTAGTGATTACTCTCCATTAATGGCGACAACAACAGCTCAGCCAGGATATGAGAAAAAGGGCACTGGTGAAGACAGCCGCCAAGAGACACATGAAGAAGCCGGTGAACGAATTGTTACAAATGAGTCAGAGCAGACCCTTTAGCTAGCTTTCACCGTCTGTGGTGACGATGATGAATGAATCGAGGATTAGCTATGATTACACGCTGCTTAGGTATTACTTTGAAGAACAGATTAAATCATACATCGAACACTAATTGAATAGAATAAGTTGATTAGTCTCTATATCAATAATCCAGAATCAACGCCAACTCCACACCACCATCCGGATTGTGCAATATACAAAACAGAATAAGGAAAAATCAAGCGAACGGTATACAGTTAAACAACACTCGGGGTATCTATTAGGTGTAATTCCAACACAAAAGCAAGGGTGACATGATGAATGGTCTTGATCTAACCAATAGACGGTCTATTCCGTAGTCGTCGTCCAATACTGGCATCAAGAGGGACATTCTCCCTACCATCCAAGGCGATTCCAGGCGGTGCGCGGCGTGTCATAGCCTTCTGAGGGAGCTTGCTTTCTGAGACAGTCTGTCGTTTTTTGAGGGGTGGTTGAGCTGGGTCCTCTGAAGAAACATTGATCATTGATTTTGAAAAGTCTCGTTCCGGCGAATTAGAGTTGAGTTGTTTCGCGGCGACGTTTAAGTCGACCTCCCTAAGACTTGTGTTGGATGATGTGATGATTGTTGACGTGGTAATGGTAGGTTCGCCTACCTCGTCCTCGGCGTCATTGTAGACCCGGGTTTTCATCGGTGATCCCAGACGACGTTTGGTTGGCGACTTTAGGCCTGGGTCCAGGTTCTCCTCCTCAAGGGATGTCAGTATAGGTTGTGTGGTTTGCTTCAACTTGTCAAGCAAGGTGCTGCGGGGTTCCGTTCGAGGTAATGTCCTGGGATATTCGTAGGATGTCCTGGGTGGAGTCGTTCCTGTGGGATTGTAGTTGATCATATGCGCATTTTGTATGTTATCTCTAAGCTCAACGAGGGGCTGTCGAACTTCTTCAGAAAATGGAGCGACAGCATCCTTAATGCTATCCTCTTGATCGGTGACTGCTTCTTGGAATGCATGAAGCTTGCTACCCATGCTACCAAGCCCATCTTCTAGTGACGCGAAGGAATACTTGATGTTCTTTGTCAGGCTTTCCAGGATAGCCAGATGAGATTCATGTTGTGAGCCGTTTTGAGATCTTGCTCTGGTCACAAAATCATCTAACGCTTCCATCTGAACGGCCATCTGTTGCATTTGTTCATCAACGATGCGGACCGTTTCTTGATGAACCGCTTCAGTTGATTTCTGGATAGATTCGTTGCGTTGCTCAAAGACCTGTTTAATAATCGTGAGAAACTTCCTCGCTTCATCCTAATACTGTCAGGACTTACCTCCCAGTCTTCCTGCATACGTCCCTTGACGGCATCTCTGGAACTGATAGCATTTTCCATCAGCCGATTCTCCTTGTCAACCCACTCTTCCATTCCTTCCTGGTATTTGTCTGTTGCCTTTTGTAAGGCATCACCAGATGACTTTAGATCGGATGTAACAGTTTCCACTCGTCCCTTCAGACGCGAAGCTTGTTTTTGACCAGATGCTTCAATCAGCAGGCTGATCTGAGAAAGGAGCTCTGCATGGTCAGTTTCTGCCGCCTGTCTTTCGTCTTCCAACACTTTTCCGAGTTCCGCGGAAGCAGACCGGTTTCCTTCTATGGCTTGTCGATTGGCTTCAAGCAGTTGTGCCCGGAGTTCGACGATCTCATTCTTTTGGGACTCCAGATGTCCGGTGATATCCTCAAACATAGCTTTGAAATCTCGGCCAAGAGTACTATAAGAGGAATGAAGTTGTGCATGAAAGTCGGTCATCTCATCAATGACTTCCTTTGATATCCGCTCTGCAGCCGCTGACAGACCATTTAGCCCCTGACCAACTTTGCCCTTGACTTCCTCTCGAAGCACCTTGATTTCCTCAAGAACATCATTCATCTCATCATGCGCTTTGGTAGATTGCTCCGTCATTTCGCTCGCCGTATCATCCAGGAGTGAGCGAGACGCGGCTATCTGTGAGTTACCGCTTTCGACCGCTTGCAGTTCCGCAGTGACGAAGTCCGCGATCTTAACGGATAGGCCTTGAATGAGACTTGAATGCTCGGATTCGAATATCTCGACCCTATCCTCAATCAACTTGGTCACATCAACAACATCTCCGGTAGATGCATTCCATGTGTCACGATTGAGGTTGTGAAGATCGGACTTGCGACGCAGTTTCATATGGAGGCCATTAACATGCTCAACAGTTCGGTCCAGTTTGTACAAAAGCTCACTGCCAATATCGTGGAGCTTTTCCTCTGTCTCTTGGTGCGCTTGGCGGATCGTTTCCTCTTGCTCGAGCTGCTTCTTCGTGTCTCTAAGAACTATTTCGGTCCGTTCCAACACATCGTTCGTTTCATTCAATGCGGCCCGAGTCTCTTCGTTATCTTTTTTCAAATTGTTGAAATTGCTTGTTAAAGCAAACAGCTCCTCTGTCTTGTGTTTCAGGCTCGCTTCTTTGCTCTCAATTTTTGCTCGCTGTTCCTCGTTGATGATCCTGCGCGATTCACTCTCAATCTTCATTTCTTCATATGCCTCTGCAGAGAGGTACACTCCGTTGCGATGTCTTGTTGCAATGAGATCGCTTTTCAGTTGCTCAATCTCCAATGTGTATTCGCGAAGCAAGGTCTTCTTCGGCAACGTCGAGTTGATTTGTGGCTTGTTACGAATGTTTTTTGCTCGAAAAGCATAGTCGAGAGTGGAGATTGTCTCTTCCAAATTACTCCGAGCTGGCGAGACGGTAGCGATTATGCAGGTCTTCGTCTGACCTCCTAATGAGTCCTGAAGTAACCGCGTGAGTTTAGATTCCCGGTAGGGGATATGCGAGTTTTTGTCGACCAAAGCATTGATCACTCGTCCAAGGGTGAGGAGACTCTTGTTGATAAGACCAGCCTCGGCGGCACGCTTATTGTCCGCTCCGCTCCTTTGAATGTTCTCGCTACCAGCCAAATCGACCAAATTTAATTTCCCGGTGCTGATATACTCTTCGCCAGCTTCCGTTGTGCGCTTGACATTTGTTGTGACTGTAAATATGGTATGACTTCGAGAACTGAGGTCATTGCACTTCGTCGCAGCGACCTGGCGTTTGTGACTCCCGCTTCGAAGTAGCTTGATTCCAGCAGTCGCAGAATGGATAAAATGCTCTTCCATGCCTTGCACTAGAGTGCTGCTATTGTGGCCCCTCTTTGATTCGTTGTCATAAATTTTCAGGTTGGATTTATCGTCAAGCGACAGCAAGTCTCGCAGTTCCTCATTATACAGTTCAATGAAAGAACATTTGACCGTACTTTCTCTGTCCTCCAGCTTGTTGAACAGCGAGTACAAGACGCGAGGAATGATTCCTGCATTCTCGGAGAGTATACCTAGAGTATCAGTCATATCTCCCGACATCGTGTACGTTTTTCCCGTGCCCGTCTGACCGTAGGCAAAAATGGTACAGTTATACCCGGACAACATCTGAAAGTTACATGTCAGCGTCAGCATTATTGTACCAGATCCCAGGAATCTCAAGCCCTACCTCATTCAAGATAGGAGTGACAACATCATCAAAGAGTGTCGTCTGGTCGGCTGCTGGAGAAAACACTTTATCGAAATGGTATGCCTTATTGCTCAGAGCGTTCGGACCCATTGAAAGTTCGACGCCATTCGCACCCTCTGCTGACACGACGACAGCACTGTTCTCTTGAATTTCACGGTCACTACGGCCACGGCAGCGGACTACAACATGTATGTTGGTGTCCTCGTTTCCATTCGGTTCATATTCGCGTTCTTTCCGTTTCGCGCCTGCGACCGACTGCACGCTTGGAGATCTCTGTAGGCGCATGATATTTGTATTTTTGGGCTTCAATGCTGGAGACTGTGACTTTTCTGTAGTAGCTGTAGCAATGCGCCTAGATGGTTGTCGTAGTGCAGGCTTCCTGATGGCCGACCCGGCGGCAGGCCGTGTGTGAGGAGCCGGCATAGTGTTCGTGAATGGGAATGGTTTCACGCTGAGGACGATTGGTAATTATGTATTTACTAAAATGCAAGCATTGAGTCTCTTCCCGAGGGTAAGCAAAACCGATTAATAGCGGGGAAGGGCGGGTTAGTGATGTGTCGCGTCGTCAAAATGCTGAGTAGGGATGCATGGCGACAAGTTTTGTTTGGGTTGTTGATGAGAAGGGAAAATATAAACAAACTCCGAAAGCGGTTAGCGCATGCATAAACTTCTGCCTTGATGCCTCACACGGTGCCAAGGCTGCCAAGACCCCCCTCTCCTTATCTGACGATAAGCTGGCAGAACGTCATCGGTCAGCCGGGGACCTTCGCATGATCCATGCTGTGACTTGAAGGTTGAACATCCCATTTCTTTCATGTCTTCGCATCTACTGCTTTTATCTGGCACATCATATATTTGGCAGTGTTTCCTATTGCTTTGTTGTTGAAAAAGCTGGGTTGATCCGCCACTTTCTGGCCATGACCTCTGAGTCGTGACAGTCGTGTCGCAATGTCAACTGCTAGTGCGCCAGGAGCAATGCAGGTGTCTCCGGGGAAAGGCCTTGGGAATCTGAGTAAGTCCAGATATTGCATACTAGATTATACCTTTTACGTCATCTCACTGATGTTGTGTATTCAATAAAATAGCTTTAGGAAGCTCACTTCATAACGTATTGAGTCGTATCAAGTCACGCCCTCAGACATACCCCGCCATCGACCTCGCATATTCCTCTACCGAACCGCTTATCGAGCCCGTTATTCTCAGCCTCCCTAAGAATGGACTAAGGCTGCGATTTGATGGGCCCGATCAACGGCTGCGATTGATCGAGGTTCTTGATTTCTCCAAGGTTCCCCTAGTATATAAAAATCACGAAGTCGTCAAGATCCCGAAACCGCAAGAGCAGCCTTCATCTACCGGACCCGGCTTTCGTCATGTATACAACCGACTATTTGGGCCTTCATATCCTGGTGAATATATCTCGCCAGCGGATGACTCTCCATTCGGCACCTACGTCCTATCGTATCCAGGAGTGGCTTTTTCCTTCCCACTACAGGATTCGGCCTGGTCCGATAATTGCGATTTTGTAGCTCTTCTTTCATCCTCTGCTGCGTCCCCAGCGACATCTATGGCCATATTTCAAGGCACTTCGTGGTCCGAAGCTCGAAATAAGCTCTTCACAAGTCCACCTCAGCTACCACGTTCGCCAGCACTGATTGGAAAGGGCAGGGAAGCGGTACCGGATGAGATCGATGAAATAAGGGTGCTAGGAGCAGGGAGAGTAGAGCTTCTGCGGAGATCCAGCCCTTCGCTCGTTATAAACCTCTCTGAGACAACACCTCAGGACCTAATTGCTGAACTCGGGCCACCTGATGCGATCTATCGCAAAAATGACCGCCGAATATCCATTCATAATGCTCGTGGTGTGAATCAGCCACGATTGTTGAGCCCATCTCCCGGGAGAGGTCTCGATCTACCCGACACCGATAACTCTTCGAACAACAGTCCGACGGAAGACTCCGATGACGAGACCTTCTCTGGTATTAAGGTCGACCCTTCATCTCTTCCTTCAGAATGTTTCTTTAACTATTTCCACCATGGATTCGACGCCTTCATATCTTATCCCACACCATCAGGCCCGGCATTCCCAGGTTCTGGGATTCCGGATATTCCTCCTCCCTCTACATCCTCTCTGCTTACTGTCACAAAGCTCATCGTTCATGGAAATGTTCCAGGCTCGTACCCATTCAACCGCTATCGGCGAAGTCGATGGAAAATCTTACTTGACGATACAGGGAGTGAAGTTCTAACATCTGAAACGCATTACGACGAAGTTTCAGAACGACTTCAAGCGTTATGGAAAGGGTCATACGCATCGGCTTCTGAGGAAACCGCACTCCAACGAGGTATGGTCTTGAATAGAGGCTGGGGCGATAGTCCTGAAAGCAGCGTAGAATTCCTTGGTGGATGGGAAGAAAGCGTCGGCGGTAAACATCGATCGACCTCTACAGGTCCTGATAGTGGCCAGGGATTGGGCAATACGGAGCTTTACGGATTTCCGGGCCTTCTTTTTGAGGTGTTGAAGAATGGTGCGGTTAGTTCCATGACAATATACTGAAGCATTTCAAGGTTCATTGTATTTATTGATTTTGGATTGGCGTTTTCTTTTGCATCCTTGTTTTTACTTATTTAAACATTATTTCCCGTTCAGAAATATCAAATAATATCATGAAGAATAAACCATTCTCAGTTACTAATAAGTGAGTGTCAGGTCCAGAAGACACAATGACAAAGTCTCTGTGGATACCTTAGGTGTCGGAAGAGTGGGTCCGACCGGCCGACGGAGCTTTCGACTTTCCCATTGGACGTTGTGGTAAACGCCGGATCGAAATAATAATTTCTCAGAGCAGTGACTCAGTTGCCAATTTGTCTATCTCATCCCCTCCATATCGCATCAATTAACATCTCCAGGCGCACATGTCTGCCGCTACCGGGGAGGTGGCAGACCAAGTAGCATGACACGCTCCTGGACCTCAACCCTCAAGCTCCCTCGCTCGTCCTTTCCCGCACGAGTCCCCGTCGCGGACCAAACGAAATATCTGCGAAGATGCTCTGACGAGCTATACGCCTGGCAGCGTGAAAATCGGCCTGTCAACAACACCTTCGTACTACACGATGGTCCTCCGTACGCGAATGGCGAACTGCACGTCGGTCATTCTCTCAATAAAATCTTGAAGGATATCATCAACCGTACACAATTGAGCCGAGGAAAGCGGATACATTACGTTCCAGGATGGGACTGTCATGGATTGCCTATTGAGTTGAAGGCCCTTCAGGCTCAACAAAAACATGGAGAGGATTTCACCAAAGGTTCGGGTTCCGCAGCGACGATTCGCAAAGCTGCACGGAAACTCGCGGAGAAAACCGTGAAGGAACAAATGCGTGTATTTCGAGGATTCGGTGTTATGGCAGACTGGGAGGGCCATTGGAAGACACTGGACAAGGGATTCGAGATGAAACAATTAGGAATCTTCAGGGAAATGGTAGAGAAAGGCCTGATTTACCGACGTTTCAAGCCGGTTTACTGGTCACCCTCGACGGGGACCGCATTGGCCGAGGCCGAACTGGAATATAATGAAAATCACATCTCCACAGCAGCACTTGTGAGGTTTCCAGTAGTCAAGCTACCCGAACAAATCAGGAATAACCCATTGGTTGATTCGACCGCGTTAAGTGCTGTCATTTGGACCACGACACCGTGGACACTGCCGGCCAATGCAGCGATTGCCGTTCACGAATCGCTAATCTATGTGATCGTTCAATCGAGCAACCATGGACAGCTGCTGATTGCTGAATCGAGACTCGGCTATTTCCAAGATATGCTAAAGGAGGAACTTCCAGTCATAGTTCCTTCAATTCAAGGGTCTGAGCTATGTCAAGGAACAACTTACAGGCCGCTATTTCCACGAGAAGGAATTGAAGAACAGCCTATCATTGCTGCTGATTTCGTGACGGCTGATTCCGGATCCGGTTTGGTTCATTGCGCGCCGGGCCACGGTATGGATGATTATGAAGTATGCCTTACACAGGGAATTCGAGCTTTTGCTCCTGTTAACGACGAAGGTCGTTTTACGGACGAAGCTATGCCTCAAGATACATCCTTCCTGTCAGGGAAAAATGTCCTCGATGAGGGAAATACACTGGTCTTGCAATATGTTGAATCAACGAACCAACTGCTTAGTCAACACAAATATGAGCACAAATATCCGTACGACTGGCGATCAAAACGGCCGATCATCATACGTGCCACTGAGCAATGGTTCGCCGACGTAGCCAACATTCGCGAGTCGGCTCTGGCATCGCTAGAGGAGGTGACATTCGTTCCGGCGTCGGGTAAACAGAGATTAAAGAATTTTGTGCAGAATCGAACTGAGTGGTGTATCTCACGCCAGCGGGCATGGGGTGTCCCTATACCGGCTTTGTATGACAAAGCGACAGGACAAGCGGTACTCACCACAGAAACGACTTCTCATATTATGAATATCATTGATGAGCGAGGTATCGACGCGTGGTGGACAGACAGCCCTGAAGACCCCGCATGGATACCTCCGTTCCTTCAACAAGAAAACTCTGCTGGTTATCGCCGTGGTACAGACACGATGGATGTCTGGTTTGACAGTGGAACTAGTTGGACCCAAGTAGAAAATGAATCGCTTGGGAAAGAACGCCCTGCAGACATCTACCTTGAAGGGACTGACCAACATCGCGGCTGGTTTCAGTCTAGTCTACTTACTTATATCGCACATCAAGTTGCTTCTGGAAAGGCCGATGCTTCAGCTGTCAAAGCACCGTTCAAGTACCTTATCACCCACGGCTTTACCCTTGATCAAGATGCTCGTAAGATGAGCAAGTCTATTGGTAATATCATGCTGCCGGACGCTATCATGAACGGCACGCTTCTTCCTCCGCTCAAGCAAAAGAAATCGAAGGGCGCCAAAGAACAGAAGACCTCAGGCCCAGTATACGACGCACTTGGACCTGATGCTCTTCGGTTATGGGTGGCCAGCAGTGACTATACTCGAGATGTTGTCATTGGACAGCAGGTTTTGCAGACTGTCAATACAAGTTTACATAAATACCGTGTCACATTTAAATTACTGCTCGGTGCTCTTGGAGACTTTGATCCCATTGCAAATCTACGTCAATATGAAGACCTTCATTATATCGATCGCCAGGCACTGATACAATTGACTCGACTGGTGGACGCTTGTCGAAACGCATTTGATAACTTCGAGTTTTACAAGGCTGTGAACGTCTTGAACCGATGGGCCAACCATGAGTTTTCTGCTTTTTATATGGAAGCTCTTAAAGACCGACTATACACCGAGGCAGAAGATAGCGCTAGCCGGCGCGCAGCACAGACCACGTTGTTCTACATCTACTCTTACTTGCAAGAACTGCTGGCTCCTATCACACCGTTGCTTGTCGAGGAGTCTTGGGAGCATACTCCAGAGTCTATCAAGGCGCAACTCGAACATCCCCTGCGACGAGTTTCTTGCGCAGCACCTGCCGAGTGGGTTGACGAGACCATCAGCAACGATTTTGTCGATCTTATGGCGGCCAATACAGCTGTTAAAGTCATTCAAGAATCGGCCCGGTCCAAGAAACAGATGGGATCGTCCCTACAATCTTTTGTTCATTTTGAACTACCCGATGAGTCACTTAGCACTTTTCAGCGCTATGTTAGTGAACTTCCGGACCTCTTCGTGGTATCTTCAGTGTCTTTGAGCGGGAAAGGATCGGAGTCTCTCCCGGACGAGATTACAAGCGCTGAGTGGAGCTATAGAGAAGAATTTGAGTTGCCCAATTCTAAGAGAAAAGCAACAGTGCATGTGTTTGCACCAAGCCAGGCTAAATGTCCTCGTTGCTGGCGATACGTTGCCCCAGAACCTGTGGCGGAGGAAGCTCCTCTATGCGAGCGATGTGACGAAGTGGTCAGCAAGCTTGACGGCAACTAGCAGTGCTCCAAAAGTGCAACTCGATGTATAATAGTGTATATGTATTATAGGTTACTTAGATCACTTAGATCAATGAAATGTAAATTGTACGATAAGAACTCAAAGAAAGCGAAAATCCGGGGTAAGATCCCGCGTCTTACCAGATCGGGATTGGTCTCTTCTGCTGGGATGACGTTCGTGTCGACTATCTGCCGTAACGTCCAGAAAGAGTCTAGCTCGCTTCTCGTCAAGATGACTGACTCTTGACATCAGCCGTCCCATTGGTGGCCATCCTATAGAACAGGTTTCTGGCTCCGTCTTACGATCTGGACTTGTACAGTGAGGGGGAAGCAGGGATGTCGCGACGGATTCGAAATGCTGATGCCTGGAATCCGAGACTTCTGGCCCATCAACACCACCCCGTGACGTTAATCAGAGTTGGCAATGGGGAGGAATGAAGGGAGAGTGGCGGTTACTCGTCCAGACCTACCCAGGTTGAGGGAGTTGATGTCGTCATGTCGCCTCGTCCAGCTATATAATGTGAAGTATCCCCGGTAATTCTGACTTTATCTATTCTATACTCTGTCATATCCCCATCACATCGCGCATCCAAACCTTGGTCGAAAAGAACGCAACATGATTGTTCCCGGCATGGAAGACATACTCAAGCACACGGCAACGCTGCCCACCGCGACTTCCTCCGTGGGTCCTATTCCGACGGTGATCCCGGGAGACTGGCCTGTTGTTCAGCATATCCATGATACCGGAAAACGAACATTATGGTGAGTCAATGTTCTGCGCTGAAGCAACAGAGATGTTGATACTATGTGCTCAGGGTCGTTGTCGTCCTCATGGCAATCTCCTCGCTTGCCTTTTACTCCCTTGCTGCTAGAACCAGAGTGGTATGTTTGTCCTATAGAATACTAGGACTGACTGAAAATATTGACTTTTGACAGCAAACCCGCCTCCTTCACACCCTGACTGCCCTCATAACTACAGTCTCCTTCCTATCCTACCTGGCCATGGCCACCGGCGAAGGCGTAACCTACAAACACTCCATCGTCCACCATCCCCACAAACACGTCCCGGACACCCACCAAGAATACCTCCGGCAGATCTTCTGGGTGCGATACCTAAACTGGATCATAACCACACCACTTATTCTAATCAACATCGCCCTTCTCGGCGGGTTGAATGGTGCTAATCTTGTTGCTGCCATAGCCGCTGATCTGATCATGTTCGCCGCCGGATTGACGGCAACATTTGCGCATGATGAGCGTCGCTGGGTGTGGTACACAATTGTGATCATCGCTTTCTTGACTGTCGGCTTTCAGGTTGGTGTCAATGGAGCTCGATCTATCCGCCGAGGAGCAGACCAGCATCGCGCGCTGTTCACTTCGTTTGCTGGTGCGAATTTGCTCGTATTCTTGCTGTATCCGATGTATGTCCTCTTTTCTCCTCGCTATGCTATAGGTCGTGAACTAACACATAATAGTATCCTTGCTGTATCCCCTCTCAGTCAGCGCATCAGTGTGGATGCCGAAACTGTCGGTTGGGCGATTCACGATATCTTGACCCAGGGAATTTTCGGCTATTGGTTGCTGCTGGGTCACGATAGGAGTGAGACTGGGTGAGTTTCTTCTTGTCAGACTCATGGAAGTGCTGAGATTCTAATGATATTTTAGACAACTCTTTGTCGACGGTTTTTGGTCTAATGGTATCAGCCACGAAGGCGCAATTCGTGTTGGTGAAACGGATGGTGCGTAAATCAGCAATCTTGCACCCACATGAAAACCAGTCGACATGGTCAATTTAATCGACTTGACATGAAAAGAGGTTATTGAATTCAAGGAAGATGCTGAAACATGCGTCATCGATGTCACATCGATCACGCTGTGACGGTGCTGCTGGTAAGTACATGTAGGAGATCTCAGGAGATGCCAAAATTGTTGTAAATAAAAGGTAATGACGATACGTTGCGATGCTGTATTACTTTCACGGCAAGGCCTCGGATTTTGAATCATTTCGCTCTCAAGTGAAGATGAATGGGTTATGAGTATGCAAATTATGTTTTACAGATGTTAGCGAGCAAAAAAATTGAATTGATTATATATGGTAACATTGAAACAGCCCTGTAAAAACATTTGGAGTTAACCCTAACTCTTCAATCTCGACCCCCGTATAATAGCATAATGCACTGTGAAGTTCCCCGGACGCTGATGTTCAGTATTGAGCCCGAGATTTAACGTCAATTACAATTAAGTCCCTGGACGCATAAGGTGGTATAGCTAGCAGTTGCACAACCTGGTTTATGTCTAGACTAGATGAAGACGAGGCCAAAATGTGATCCCATCCAATCATGTCTAATCCCAGCATCGCCAGTACCTAGGTAGTACGTGACAGGAGATGCTTTATGTACATGTGAAGATGTTGTCATGAAGGAAGCCCGAGGTGTATACGGGAAATCTGGGCTGTAGTGATGTTGTTCAGGAAAAAGAAATCGATTGTCTCAGTTTGACACAATTTCAAAGTGCCTAGACGGATAAACAAAAAGAGGAGATGATCATAGAAGTTGTCATCGGGAACATGGAGTCATAATACATTCAAGTCATCATAGTCATGACAGCATCCCCTGCAAACGGGATCTGAGATACCAAAGAAAAGCAATAATACGCAAGTGTCTCCCCCCCAAGAAACCAATTACTCTTCCCCCTCATCCTCTTCAATAACAGAACTGACCACACGTCTGCGAAAGTTCAACGAGAGCCGAGGCTGTCTCAACCCTTGACCGGACGGTATCAAGGACGAAAAGGAAGCAGGAGAGGGAGATGGAACAGGGACATAGCGAGGAATAGATGTAGAGGAATCTTGTCTCTTATGGTAACGCGACCGTGAAGAAACACTCTGAGCCGGCGAAGCAGGAGATTCATCGATTTTCTTCCCCTGCTTTAAAGTGATACGCTTCAACTCTTTGTTTGGCACAACCTGTCGAATAGGCTCCGCTTTTGCAGTTTTCGAACCGTCGACTCGAAGCTCAATATTGTTCATCTCGTATGGAAGGCAAAAACCAGCATCAATGCAGTCCGTGAACGTGATCGAGCGAAATCTCTCGCCATCGAAGCAACTGCAGAAGGGGATAGCATCAACCACAAAGCCACGCAGGGTTAGGTGGACGATAGGAAGGAGTCGCGACACCCACGCTTCATACTCTGGGTGATCGGGTTTGAGTCTCGGTTTGGCTAATTCGATGACGCAGTTGTCAAGGTATTCGGCGTTTCCGTATTGTTTCTTGATGCGTCCTTTGCCATCGCCCCTATGAGTAACGTCTATCAGATCCTGGAATCACTTGAGTGTGTTATTGGTGCGAGACCTACGGTGAGATACCAGCATGAGTTTCCTCCACTTTAGGGAACCATCCTTCTTCAATAGGACGCCAAGGCAAGCGTGATGATACGTGAGGCTCTTCGGCCATTCTCAATTGAAGATGTTCAAGCTGCTCCATCTTCCAGATAGCCTGAAATAGCTCTTTCTGGTAAGACTTGAGCATTCCAGTCACTCTCAGACTCCGGAGGCCGACAAAGGACTTCAGAGAAGTCAGGTATTGTCCATCTACAGGGATAACCTTTTCGCCAGGATCAAAGTGCTGCCACAAATCGACCCAGAGACTTTCCTGAGAGCTGATGGCCGGAACACTGAGTAAGGCTGCAAAATCTTCGCCTAGAAAGATTGGACTCATTATTGGATCGGACATTAAGCTTCGCTGAACGATGGGGACTTCGACTTCTGAACGAGTCTCTGGAGTTGTTGGGGTGGTATCATTTTGAGGAGTTTCTTTACGTCGATTGGAAATATGTTAGTCAAATGAACATCATATCTTTACAAAAAAGATAACTCACCTGTCGCAAACGAAGAAGGTGACGAGGTGTCAACACGAGACAGTATAGTTCCTTCTGTCCCTTGGTCAGTGTCATCTCTTACCAAAGGCTTATGGCAAGATATTGTTATCTGGACATGTTACCTACTTTGGTCCTGCGAAGTAGCCTTTCCAAGGTTGCTCATGCCCAACGTAGGCGAGTCAGATTTGCGATCATTGTGTCGTTTGAGACGTGAAATACTCAGTCTTGGGATGACTGATCTTCTGAGACCCCCATCTCGAGCCATAGCGAGTGTCCTGCGTAATGGCTTTAGCCCACCGCAGTTATCGCTTCTGAAGTTGTTGAGATGAAAAGAAAGAGCTGGGTTAGATGAAAGATGGAACCATATAAAGAAAAATCTGAAGGACTCAGAGAGAGTTGAGTGAGGAAAGAGTCAGTGTCACTGGCTTGGTCGTCACGTAAAGCCTGAAAACAATACTCTCTGCTCAAGCTTGTGCGCATCTCATTTATGCGCACAAGTTCAGAGGCCCAGTTGAGACTGGAACACATTATCTGACCGGAGTGTTCAGGGATGAAGCTGAAGATAAGTGATGCTAAATAATGCGATGAATGGGACTTGAAGTACAAATATCAATATTGCTCAACAACAGGACAAAAGAATTGTAAAAGAGAAGAAAGAAGAAGGAAAGAATTCATTAAAGATCAAAGGACAGGATCAACCCGGACAAAAGAAAAGAAAGAAAGAAGTCGAAGAAAAAGAGACGAAACGGCTCCTTCCCTCTGGTTGACGCCGATTTCCTAAATGGGAAGTCAGGTGGAAGCCTTGATAGATCTTCTTCTAATCACTCCGCACCGAAATCTTTAACCTCATAACGACTAACAAACTATATGGAAAAATAACGAGTGTTGTCAGGCATTGTATCGACATTTACATAGTTACTCAAAGGAAATGGCATTGCGTTACCACACTGCCTGCCCGAGTATACTTACTCTGAGCTGCCAATTCCAACGTACTCGGACTCGATTGTTTTTCCAGTATACCTATATATCCAAACTTCTAATGAGATAATTGATAGGTGTTTCGTTGACCATATGTATAGTACGTGCCTGCTTCTGAAGGCATCTATCTACTGGTTCATCTGGACTGACAGAGTACTATACTTGAATCGGCAGGTTAGGATCAAATGCTTGTATTCTAGAGTTTGTTACCAACAGATCAAGCTATGATCCCCCGCCTGACTTTACAATTCACATAGCAGGGCGGTATCGATTTGACTTCTTTTTAGATAAGGAAAAAGGTGTCATGCTCCGGCATTAGAAGAAAACAATGAAAAAGAAGAAATAGGTATGTTATGCATTTTTAACCCCTCATAAAATCAGACATCTAGTAACGCTTGCCCTCACGGAGGACATCACCAAACTCCTCCAATGGGCTGCGGATGAGCTTAGTCTCCTTCCACAAGTTGGGGGTAAGGAAACCGTAGGTGTTGCCGACAGCAAGGAAAGTGGCCTTGAGTGTGTTCTCGAGGGTCTTGGTGGAACCGGAGGAGGAGGTGTAGGCGTCCTGGACACCAGCAAGTTGGAGGAGACGCTTGACAGCGGGGGAGGCAACGAGACCGGTACCACGGGGAGCAGGGATAAGCTGTAATAATCAGCATTGATTCATGTCTGACAAGAAAAAGAAATGGGACATACTCGGACAGTGACGGAACCACACTTGCCGCTCTCCTTGGTAGGAAGAGAGTGAGGCTCACCGAGGTTGGTACCCCAGTAACCACGACGAATGGGCAAAACGCTGAGCTTGGCAATGATGATAGCAGCGCGGATGGCAGTAGCGACTTCCTTGGAGGTCTTGATTCCGAGACCGACGTGGCCCTCACCGTCACCAATGATGACAATGGCCTTGAATCGGGTACGCTGACCGGCACGGGTCTGCTTCTGGACAGGCTTGATCTGTTGGTCGAAGTATGTCAGCGCATGCTCTCTTCCCTTCAACGATTCTTTCTAGAATTTCCGTATGTTTTGAACCAGACTCCCGCAATCAATTATTCAGATTCCTCAATTGCCCATCTCTCTCCAATTGCGAGTAGCCTGATCCAAACCATGCGATTCATTCAGTCGTACCTTCATGACCTCATCCTTGAGCTTGGGCAAGAAGAAGTCGACAATCTGGTATTCCTTGACGGGCAAAGAGTGCAAGTAGATCTGTTCCATCGAGGTAATCTTGCCGGCCTTGACGAGACGGCCCAACTTGGTGACGGGCTGCCATTCCTTCTCTTCGCTCTTAGCACCACCACGACGACCACGACGGCCACGGCCACGACCGCGGTCACCACCACGGTCACCGCGAGATCCGAAACCTCCACGACGGGGAGCAGCGTCAGCCATGATTGCTGTTATGTGAAAGGAGAGTCGACCGGGGGACGAAGGGAGTTGTCGAGATGGTTGTCGTTCGTAAGGTCGAATGTCGAACTTTTTCTGTCAGGTTGCCCACCTTCCCGTCTCTCTATACAGAATAATTAGTGTGGCTCCCACGGCCGGCCAGTAAGATTGCACGGCGAACTTTGGGTCTAAGCGAGCGGGCGGGAAGCCCTAGAGAGGGTAGCCCTAAGCCCTAATAGCCCGAATGGGGGTTACCCCTGCTTATGTAAGAGCCGGCGTCAGGAAAGCAAAGAAAAAGAAACGTGACAAAGCAAAGCCTAAACTGTCAGGTGACCCCATCCACCGGGTCACCCCCAATTCCTCCGTGTTTTGATTGGCTATAGACCGCCTCTACCGACATTTATTCCCCATTTTCTCTCTTTAGTGCTTCTTTTGAATGTGAGATCTCCAGTATGGACCCCTTTGAGGAACGCAGGCTGGCCTAGTCCTGTGTTATCTCGTCCTACCAGCTTTCTCGTCTCGAGCAACGGACTACTGATCTGTCGTCATGGGCTCCATGGCATCCCATCCTTTTTGGGCCTTTGACCGTCGTTCTCTTTTCTTCCTACATACATCAATATTTTTTAATAAATAATATTATTACATCTTCCTGTCTTTTGTCCAGCAGTCCGTTCTTTTTCAATTCAGTCAATCTTTTCACCACATAGCAGAAATGTTGCGCTGGTGGGTCCCTGTGCTACATGCTCAACAAGCAAGATTTATTGACAATCTGTTAGGTACGCCGCGAGAATGGCCCAGCGGCCACTGCTCACCTCGAGCATCACCACAGCTGTACGTTTTTGGCCGATTGATTGCTAAACCGGGCAGGCGCATGCTAAGCTTTGTTGTTCTAGACACTCTTCGGAGCTGGAGATGTGCTAGCTCAGCAGGCTGTTGACAGGAAGGGGTTTGATAAGCATGATTATGCTCGAACAGGTCGCATGGTTCTCTACGGAGGAGGTATGACAATATCCCTTGGGTTTGCATGGTCGCATTGAAAGCATTTCTGACTTGGCGATTTATAGCCATCTTCGGTCCTGCCGCCTCTGCCTGGTACGGCGTCCTCCAACGTCACGTTGTCCTGAAGAGCACTGCCGCAACAGTCGTCGCTCGTGTCGCCGCCGATCAACTCCTGTTCACACCCGTTAACTTATTCTGTTTCTTGTCTTCCATGTCCATCATGGAAGGTACCGATCCCATGGAAAAGTTGCGCAAGGCCTACTGGCCCACGTACAAGACGAACTTGGGAGTTTGGTCGACAGTGCAGTTGGGCAACTTTGCCCTTGTTCCCCTAGAGTACCGTGTTTTGATTGTCAACGTGGTTAGCTTGGGTAAGTCGGATTTCGGACCGGATGTCTCCTGGATGGTAGCTAATATATCTCCCTTAGGATGGAACTGCTATTTGAGCTTTGTTAACAGCAAGGCTTGATTGTTATTTTTTGTCATATTTAGCGAAAATATGTTCAGGGACAGGACATTGGGGAATATCGGTCTGGTTTCAATGTCGATCATATAACTCTCATAGATATAGATGGTTTTTTTGGTATAGCTATGGTTTTGGAACACGTTTGTGTATGGTGAATTTCATCAATATTTTTTCATCAATTTCGAGAATGAATCAGATTCTCTTCCTCTATACAAATAGAAAAAGAATAATACGTGTCTCTCAATAAACGCATGTTGAAATCCGCAGGAATCCCGGGCGGTGAACAAACGGCGGCAGCAGATTGGGTGGGCAAACCCAAAAAAAGTTGCATTCACATTTGATCCTGACTTACAGCCTCCGACGGCAAAGTTGAATTCCTTGACACAATTCACCACTCAAATAGGCGTTGCGCCTTTCAAATCATTTACATATAACGCCCGTCTGTGGTCTGCCTGGTGCAGAGATTCTTTTCTCTTGACCTTATTTGTCTCGACCGGGGGCTGTTTGTTTGTTCGTTTGGTAGTGAGGTTGTTTGTGGTGTGCCCTGCGCTCTTTCCCATCCCACTCCGAAAAGGCAGCAGCCCACCCTCCTTCTTTAATTGAGGGATATCTCCTGTCCTCTCTTTTTTCTCCATCTATTATCTACTTCTCTCTCCTAAATCTATCGCTTGATTCGGGAGTAATACTACGACTACAACCGCAATCATGGCTACTGCAACTGAGAACGGCACTGCCCCTGCGATCAACGAGAAACCCGCTGCGCAGAATGGCGACGTTGTGACGGTTTTCCACGACCCTGAGAACTTTAATGTCAAGCATCCTTTGATGAATGAATGGACCTTGTGGTTTACGAAGCCTCCCAGTGGCAAGGTGCGATCCAAGAACCTCTTCCCAGAAATAAGCGACGGCGGGGCTAATGGTGATATTTAGGGTGACAACTGGAACGATCTCCTCAAGGAAGTGGTGACATTCAGCTCAGTCGAAGAATTCTGGGGTATTTACGTTAGTTATTGCGCCATATTCGTCTTGTCAGCCAAGTTCATCACTAATCTGATATTTAACCAGAATAACATCACTCCTACCTCCGAACTCGGTCTCAAGGCCGACTACCATTTATTCAAAAAGGGCATCCGACCTGAATGGGAGGACCAGCAGAACAAACACGGCGGCAAATGGTCGTACTCATTCAAGGACAAGCGTGCCGTCCCCATCGACGAGCTCTGGCTCCACGCCCAACTCGCTGCGATTGGCGAAACGCTCGAAAACGACGACGACAATGAGGTCATGGGCGTGGTTGTCAATGTTCGCAAGGGATTCTATCGTATTGGTCTCTGGACTCGTACCGTCGGTAAGAGTCTTCCGGGCGACAAGAGCACCGAGGCTCG
The DNA here is from genome assembly GCA_023625975.1 of Talaromyces sp. PYS2103. NCBI lineage: Eukaryota > Fungi > Ascomycota > Eurotiomycetes > Eurotiales > Trichocomaceae > Talaromyces > Talaromyces sp. PYS2103. The sequence continues at coordinate 202,604 of JAMAGB010000007.1, read as the reverse complement.
CTCTGCTGCCAAGGGTAAAGAAGTGTTGGAGAGTATCGGACGTCGTTTCAAGGAAGTCTTGCGTCTGAAGGAGGCGGATGTTGTTGAGTTCTCGGGCCATACTGATAGCGCACACAGTGGTAGCACACGCGCCAAGGCTAAATATAGCGTTTAACAGGCATCGACCAACATGGACAGATGACACGAGAATATCCGTGGAAGAATGAAACAAAGTGAGTGGGGTCGAGGGGAGCGAGGAGAAAGAAAAAGTGATACCATGCATTGATAATGATGTTTCTCCTAATGAGGTGATCTTTGCATTGATTTGAACCTTTTACTGTACCTGCCTGGCAAGGGGCAGTTTCGTGTTTCCTAAAGAATCTTGCAATTACAACAGCGTGTATATTCTACTTTTTTTTTCTTTGTAATGATCATTGAAATATTGCAATTGACTTTGTTCTGCGTAGGTTACCCAGGTACGGATATGCTGGCTGAAACCACTCACTGGCAACTCCTTGACGCATTGGATAGATACGAGAAGACAAACCAATGCGGGTTTAGAATGAGAGAGTTAGGTCCTTGCGGCTCTCTCTGTAATGTCATGAGATATGCTCAGTTCGATGTTGTATATCCAGTTCTGTCTGTCGAATTTTGGTACCACCACAGTGATTATGGAAGAAGCCTCGTTGTGCCTAAATGGTGCTTCAAGTTCTCATAGGGTGAGTAAGTGATGCACACGACGTGTAGCGACTTGGCTACATATGTATGGTTTGGTACATCGAACAGGGACTGGGTACATGTCCTTCTTGGTAGTGCCTGGTAGTAGGTACCAGCCAAGAACATGAACTTGATTGTACCTAACTGGAATGTAGTTGTGAGCACGTTCGCATTGGGGTGACCAAGGGGAATGATGAAGTGAGATTGTACATTAGGAAGGTCCCTAGATACTTGTCTTGCGTTCAACTTAGTGATTCGTCTCTGTTATCTCCTGAAAAGCGCGACATATGCCGAATCGAAAACTGATACAAGCGCTCTTCGAGGCTTGGGTGCTTTAAGAAAGCAAATGCCCAGGACAAATTGGCATGAAGATAATATCCGATGCCAACCGGACTGCCCGGAATACAACAGAGTTTCTACAGTCATGCTCATTACTGATCCGGAAGCTCACAGCTCGATACATGCGGAGTGGGCATACCCCAGGTCGATTGTACCACACATGTTGGGGTAATCCATGTAGTTGGCAATGTCACGGAAATGCTCTGATTGGACTCGATGAACTTGGTCCAGTCAATCAGAGATGCGCACAACATAATGTAACCTGCATCGCCTGATCGAGATCTCTGCTCGGTTGTTTGATGAGATACCTGTAATTCCCGTGTCTAAGCGATGTGAGTAGCGAGCTGAAAGATTTGCTAGTCAGCTTACTGTAGCTGATGCAAGACTTATCGGTGACACCGAGCATGCTAATGGAACTTGATCATTTACTGCATGTGAAAAGTGAAGACTTGGACGACTCCTTGCATTCTTGCAGTCTTATCAAGTACCATGCCATACTTAACAAGTTAGTTAGTTCGGTGTCAGCCGTGACTCAGCACTAAGGTAACACATCTCCGTCGGGTTGAGACCGGCTGTTGGTTGTACAATATCGAGCATCTGGCTGGTGGTCAGTGGTCGAGCACGTTTTTTGTGGGTATATGGAGCTCATCCATCTCAATCTATGGGTAACCTACATCGGATCAGGAAGGTCGATTTGTTTTCTCGAAGACCGGGGTATGTATGCCAGGTCTAACGTTGGTGTGCCAAGGTGTCGGCGCATTGGCGCATTCCAAAAGAGACGATATCATTGGGGACGTTCTTCGATATAGTCTTGGCTTTGTCTGATTTACGTACCTAAGACTTTGCTTTCTTATCAACACTGGACAGTGCACGGTGCTGCAGCGTGTCTGATATGCGGCTTGAATTCCAAATTTGCTTTTTCCCAGCACAGACCAGTCGAGGCCGCTTGCTTATTTTCAGTGTTCCAAGACAAGGTTTGCCCCTAGAAAATTCTTTCAGAGTTTTGCCAGCTTGGCGAGTAGTATTTTGCTGGGTGGGGATGTGGCGATCATGAGCTTATGTACATTTTCTTGTTTTTCTGGTCGTCCTTTGTGCAGGTGTATGTGTATGTGGATATGCACATGGATGTATGGGTGTATTGATGTGTATCGAATCGATGGACGATGGATTGATGCTGGAGCGTCGATGAAGGAGCTGGGAAGAAATGAAACAAAGATGAGGTTACATTGGCCAAGCAACTTATCAGCGCTGCCAAGAGCTCCCCTTCAGACGGCAGGCGCAACCCAGCGGAACTCGCACACGCTTGGCATTCCTTCCGCCCTGGAAGAACTGCCTAATCCGGCCAAGTGTCTCGACCTCACCTTCCTGTTCCTCTCCCTGCCCACTAAAAAAACACTCCTTCTTCTCTGTCTGATTTGCCCCCCCCCCAATTGCTTCCCAGCTCCATCGTTCATTACTCTATGCTATTAGCTTATTACTAGCCCAATTGCTGTCCGAGCCATGTACCATCGTGCCCGTGCTTGCTCAGATAAGGCCATGTCTCGCGTGGTTGCAGTCGTGGGACCCAAGAAAAGTCGCATGTTCTCTTGAACTGCAGTGGAGTGGCAAGCATTATTATTACCTGATAAAATGCCAGTGATCCCCCTGTTTTCTTGAGTTCCCCAAGAAGGGTCTCTCATTCCTCTCTCCCTTCTCCAATATCCCCCGTGACTTCCTTATAGCCTTCGCGGCTCTATAACATCCAACATACCCATCGCCATGTCGGCTGCAGACCACGAGGTTGAGGTTGCACAGTGAGTTCTGTCGCACACGCTCATGCTTGAAGATAATGGCAGCTAACACATCACGATTCCAGACTGCACCAGTCTTTCGACAATGTGGATGGTGTATCTCATCCTACCAAGGACTTCACAGGAGGTAGCCTCCCCGATGTCGACGAAAAGGCTCCTTACGTGACTGCCGATGGAGAAATGCCTACCGAGGAAGAGAAGCTGAGGCTGAGGCGTGTTGCGGAGAATCTGCCGCTATCCGCCTGGCTGGTTGCTATGGTCGAGCTCAGTGAGCGATTCACTTACTACGGTGTGTCTGGTATCTTCCAGAACTACATCCAGCGTCCTTTCGACGGCAGCGAGGGTCGTGGTGCCCTCGGCATGGGCCATCAGGGTGCTACTGGTCTCTCGACATTCTTCCAGTTCTGGTGCTACGGTAAGTTTTTGACTTTCTTTCAAACGCTCCCAATCTCAATTCTAATAAGTCCGGTTCTAGTCACCCCGATCTTTGGTGCTATCATCGCCGATCAATACATGGGCAAGTACAAGACTATTGCCTTGTTCTGTGGCGTCTATCTCGCTGGTCTCTTCATCTTGCTGTTCACCTCGCTTCCCGTATCCCTCGAGCATGGCGCTGGTCTTGGTGGCTTCGTTGTCTCGATTATTGTCATTGGTCTGGGTACCGGTGGTATCAAGAGTAATGTTGCTCCTTTGATTGCCGACCAATACACTCGCAGGAAAATGGCCGTCAAGACCAACCCAGACGGTGAGCGGGTGATTATTGACCCTGCCATTACAATCCAACGTATCTACATGATCTTCTATGGCTGTGTCAACCTTGGTTCTTTGTCTCTTTTGGCTACTCCTTATATGGAGCGCGACATTGGTTTCTGGTCTGCTTTCCTTCTCTGCACATGCATGTTTGGAGTGGGTACCACCGTTTTGGTCGTTGGTCGGAAGTACTACATTGTCCGCAAACCACAAGGTTCCGTCATTACCGATGCATTCCGTGTGTTGGGTATGATGGTCAAGCACTTCAACATGGATGCTGCCAAGCCGAGCTGGCAAGCCGAGCATGGTCACAACAGCAACCTGCGCTGGGACGACCACTTCGTGGACGAAGTCAAGCGTGCGCTAGTGGCTTGCAAGGTCTTCACTTTCTATCCCATTTACTGGGTTGTCTACGGTCAATTCTCCAACAACTTTGTTACCCAAGCTGGACAAATGGAGGGCCACGGTATTCCCAACGATTTGATGCAGAACTTCGACCCCATCTCGATTATTGTGTTCATTCCTCTTCTCGAGATGTTTGGATACCCTCTTCTCCGCAAGCTCCGCATTCCCTTCAAGCCCATCAGCCGTATCTCCTTGGGTTTCATCGTCGCTTCTTTGGCCATGGTGTACGCTGCCGTGCTTCAGTATTTTATCTACAAAGCCGGTCCTTGCTATGATTCCCCTCTCTGCGATGCTTCCGTAGTCGACGGAGTCGCTCAGGGAAACCACATCCACATCGCTATCCAAACCCCCGCCTACATGCTCATTGGTATCTCAGAGATCTTTGCCTCTGTCTCTGGTCTCGAGTATGCCTACACCAAGGCTCCTCCTAACATGAAGTCCTTCGTTCAGTCCATGTATCTCTTGACCAACGCTTTTGGATCTGCTATTGGTGAGGCCTTGACCCCTGTTGCCTATGACCCTGCCATTCAGTGGATGTTTGTGGGATTGGCCTGCGCTTCTTTCAGTGCTGGTATCATCTTCTTTCTCTTGTTCCGTCATTTGAACGACAAGGAAGAGGAGATGAATGCCTTGGATGCTGATGAGTATGGTCCTCCTGCCCAGGAAACTACTGACAGGAAGTAAACAAATCATGTCATGTCTTGGGATTGATCAAAAAGACTTGTTCACGGCAAGTTGAATTGTACATCGATAGCCTTTATATATATACCGGTATTAGGTACTCAGAACCTGCGTATAGAGTAGGCAACATAAATCCATATAACACTTAATAGTTAATTCCTACTACTGTTAAAATAGGTTATTGGGAACTCTTGCAGGAATAAGATACTCTCCATTCATCCAGACTTCCTTTCAAAGATCATTCCGAATTGAAAACATCAGAAGCTACCTAGGTACATATGTATGCAAGCTGTTACGCTTCCCACGGTAGGCAGAGGTGGCTAGGTAAATTTCGTTGCCAGCGTATCGTAAGCCACACCTGTCATGTAGCCAGGCACGTTGGAATTGGCAGCACACGTAGACCATAGTACAGTGACTGGCCTGCGAGGTATTCCTTTGGCCTCGGCGTCCTCGTGATGCAGTGATGAATTGCCCATCAGACGCACAAACTGCGACGTAACGATTCTCATCCGACCAAAGAATCTAAACCGGTATACCGTCCGGTCTGCTGCAAATCTCGAGTTCTGAACACCATACTCTCTGATTCTACATCCGTATTCGAGATCCTGATCGGCAAATTGCGCTCTTCGAGAGCGAGACAGTTCTCCAGCAGGCACCTTACCATCCACCCATCAAGCTGGTGAGCAATCTATTGTCGCAAGCTCGCAGTATAAGCTGACAAGGGTAGGTTGTGATTTATCGCATTCAAGCACGGAATTCCTTTCTCTGTGACCAACGGGGGCAATGCCGTTCATTATGGCCAGTACGAAACCCCTGATGAGGACTACAATGATTGGCCAAGCTATTGCCGAGTCAATTCTGTAAATATTTATGGGACCTGTCATGCTGAAGTAGAATTTGAAGCCATAGGGTTACGCGTATAGTACATAGCCCTAGCCCTAGCCCTAAATGAACCGCTCCTTTCTTTCAATGTAAGCCAATCAGCGTCGAGAAAGCCCAGCCTCGAGCCCTAAGCCCTAGACCATCTCACCCACGTATCCTGAGTAATGTCTGTAGACATCGGTTTGCTATGTCCAGTAATCGACTACCTAGACAAGTGAACCTCCTTTTCGCCTCAGAGAGACAACATTCCCGACGAATTGTCGGTCACGGATCCTCCCAACTCGACCCTACAGCCCAGCAGCGCACGCGATCCTGCACGTTACATCCTCCCTGCTATAAAAAGACAAATCAAAATCTCAGAAACGTACTGGCAATGTTTAAGATTATAATCAAAATATGTTGTAGGAGTTAATCCAGTTGCTGCCTAAGTAGATTCGCTTTATCTCTACGAAAGATATAGTAATGGATGTGTATCACAATTCAACACGGTCGTGACAACGTTGCCTAGGCTTGCTATGGTGCAGAGATATTGTGGCAGCGCATCTGGGAATCTGCAAAAACGGGTATTGAGTACATAGCAAAAAGTCTTACACAAAAGTCTACTCTACTTCTTCCCAGTAACCCGATCATCCCGTCCCAATGTCATCGTCTCATATCGACACAACATCTCACATAATCCCGTTGATCCTTCCTGGGGACCTCGTCTCTTTGGTCTTTGTGCTTGTTTATCTTCTTCTTCCGTCGGCGTTGTGGGTGTTGTCGGGGTAGATGTATTGTTCTTATTATTTGCTTCCTCGCTGGTACCATCATGCCCATCATGATCACCCTCTGAATCAGATGTATCAGAGGAGTCATCTTCAAGTATTTCCCTCAAACCCTCGGGTAGCTGTTCCCATTTCGACTCGCCATCTTCCTTCTTCTTGCTCACCGATTGACGGAAAATGGATCGAACCTCGCGACCAAGCATAGACCTCGTTGTGGTTATCGAGAACGCAGATGTCAAGGAGATGCAGTCCGGGTCGGAAATATCAAAGGCACCAGATTCTAGCAAGAGGAAAAGTGCCAAGTTCACTGCATACAATGCAAAGACGTGTGATCTACTTATTCCGTATTCCTCCTGGTGGAGTCGGATGAGCTTCGCAATTGCACGTGCAGATGAAGTCGCTATTGATGCCGGGTCCTCGCCACCTTCGGGCGTCTGAGATTTTGGTGTTATAGTTGCTGGTCCTATGTCGGTTGTCTTAGACTGATCATTATGTCCTCGAGGACAGTTGAACATGCTGATAAGCAATGTGTGATATCGTATCCTTTTTCTGTTAGTTTCCCGTATCGAATTCTTGAGTTTGTTTGAATTGCTTACTGAAGGAGGAGAATATGAGGAGCAGGCTTCTTCGATATGTGAAAATCATCTGGAAGACTCTCATGCCACCTTTTCATCCTCTGATACAACGAGTCAACAGCCGCGGAAAGTTGCTCCTTGTCGTCGTCAATTTTATCGGCCCAGAGTGTCATCGATATGTCCCTCGCTATCTCACTCAATGTACACGCTTTATCGAAGTAAGTAACAGAGAAGGCTTTCTGGGGCGGTTTTTGAGATGGGTAAGGGGACCAGTAATCTGAATCTCGCTCTAAGCTGAGTGCTGGTGACCTTATAAGGCGTACGTTTTTGATGCGACAGGGTTTGAGAAATCCAGTATGAGCGACCCTAATCATCACGTTGGAATTAGGAAACCTATGAACTCAATTCAATCGGGAGCAGTCCGGGGAAGAGTGAAGACTAACGTATCAAGCTGAAACAACCCCCATACTGTTTTTATAGTCGAGTTGTAAAAGTCCTTGGAAGTATTGCTAAGATCAATGTCCTGTTCTTCGCCGCCTGTATATCCCAATTGGTCCGCGATATTAATAGCCTTGTAGAGCATGGCGTAGCCCAGATCATCCTGACCAGTCATTGAGTACCTACATCACATCAGCCTGACACAATATTCCGGTAGGGTAGGAGCCACGTCCGGAACATACCTTTCGTATAGAATCATTGTACCTTGTAACGTAGAGAGGCTCACGTCGTCACTTCGTTGCTTCAGACATTTTTCGGCTTCTTTCAGAAATGTTGCGCCTTTACTGGTGATATCGCCCGGTACGGCGTATGCTTCCGAATACTCCGAGTAGCTCTAACGGTACAACATCAGCAACTGTTGCGAATCGAAAAGGCATGTTAGGAGGGAGAAGACAAACACAAGCATGTGCCAATAAAGCATTCACCAAAAAGGGGGAACAAAACTGAGAGTTCAGATCCCTCGACTTCATGTGACTAATCAACACATTCAAATCCAAAAACGAGTAGAACGGATAATCCCAGGTGAAATACAACGAAACCAAATGCGATACAAAAGCATCGTCGTCGGTCACAGTTGTCCAGGGGCTCGCTGGTACCTCGATAGGAGGGATAACACATAAGAAATTGACGTCCATGACCTGACGTCGAAAAGAAGGCGCTGATCCCTGCATATTAGCTCGACTTCGGAGCTCTTTTAGTTGTGCCGCCGTTTCTCGTTTGGCTTTACTCGATGGCTCTAAGGCTTGCAGTTGAACAAGGACCTCATCTATAAACACGCGTATCTCTTCTGGAGTCGCGTCGCTCCGTATCAGCTCTAATAAATTCTGCGCTTGTTTCTCGTCTGCTGTCCGGATCACTTTGAACAGATCGTTGAGCATGTCGCGGTGATATTCTAGTTCTTCGGCCGTTCGTTTGGCAGCTATGCGACGTCGCTGATCAAGTGACTCGTCGAATATACATTCTCGGTGGAGAGCGCGACAATTATCGCACGGAGGAGTACCAGAACACTAAACCATGTCGTATCATGAGAATATACACCACAAAGAAAAGGGGTTGAGTCCAAAGTTACCTTTCGTTTCGACTTCTTACACGCCAAACATGCCGTCGACACTCTTTTCTTCCAACTCGCTCTCCGATTCTGTTTCGAATCGCGCGCCATCCTCTCTTGATCAGGGAATGAAGGACCTGGCACAATCGGTCTGAAACTAGTCTGACTACCACCTATAGCTGTAGCACCATCCTGATCGCTCCCCCCAGAACTAGTTTGCTGATGCTGCTGGTCCTTGTGTGCTGAGCTCATAGCTGCTATATCGACGCATGCTTGCGCGCTACGCGAAGTGTCGTTAAAGTAGGCCTGAAAAGCGACTCTCTTCGACTAAGACGAGTGGCAAGTAACAGTCCGGCTTTCGTACGTACTCAGATAAAACTGCCGGAGATCAATATTATCTCTGAATAGTTTATTTCATATTATTGAAGTTGCCATCGCGGCGTAGTTTAAAGGTCTGGCCCTATGACGTTGTGCTGATATCAGCAGGAAAAAGACCGCTTCTCCTGGAAAATACTTCCACCGTCTTTTCGGTCGTTGATCACAGTCAGTTACTCCAATAGTTAACGTTGGTGATAATTTATGAGTCAGATGAGCTGCTAATATCAGTGAAACTGGGGAATGATGATCACCACTAAGAAGGTGGACTGGGATGATACGGGCTTAGAAATGTCTATTGTTTTACTGTATTAATGTAGATCACTCGCACAGATATAGGTATACTGTTCGTTTATTAAAAGTAAACTAAGCAGACTAAAAAGCCTATTCTCGCGTAAAGTAATATCTAGTATTATCATTCTCAAACGCGTATGAGAACATCAACATCCAACTCCACCATCGACATCAGCACCTGGACACAACAGCCTGAGCATGATACAACGCGAGAGAAATGTGATAAGACGAGTAGCCGGTAACGCATAGACAGAAGTGTAAAGATGATTAAAGAGTTTTTTTGTGGATCACAAATTACTTCGGATACTTGTTTAATGCTCCAAGATTCTCAAGCTTCCCTGGACGACACAGTTTTCAAGAATAGAGCCCGGAGGAACATCAATTGTGCTACCCTCAGTGGCAACAATGATGACTGTACCCTTGAGGGTGACGTTGCGTCCCAAGTTCACCGGACCAGTGATCGTAAGGTGATCGAGTTCGGCGATGCGTGGGATGCTAGGAATGCGCTTCTGGAAGTCGGAGACCTTCTTGAAGTCAGAACCCAACTTGATGATAGGAGCACCGCCGAAACGGTTGGGGTCAATGACGAGCTGGCCGTGCTGCAAGCTGTAAAGGTCAGACTTGACAAGCATCAAGTCAGAGCAAGTCTTGACAGGCAAGAAACGACGACGAGGCACGTTGACACCGTGAGCGTTGCGGAAATGGCGGATAGCGGCACCGACAGCGGTTTCGAGCTGGATGATGGAAAGGTCGGCTTCACCCTTCTTGTCTGCGGGAATAGACTTCTCGTTGGGGATAATCTCCATTTCCAACTCGTTCTCCTCGACAACACGCTTGATGGCGCGGAGGTTCATCCAGATGTTGTTGGTGTTGAAGTACTTGAACTTCTTGATGGACTTGAATTCATTGACGTGCTCCTTGGGGACTTGGGCAATTTCCAACAAACGCACACGGCCGTCGTAGTCAATGATAGTACCACCCTTGACGTCGGCCTTGGTCTTGTCGGTCAACTCCATGATGTATTCGGACTTGGAGTCCACCATGTGCTGGAGGATGCGCAAATCAACAACAGCGCCAAGGTTATCAGCGTTGGAAAGGAAGATAATCTCGACACCACGCTCAAGAAGCTTGTCAAGAATTCCAGAGTTGTAGAGAGACTCGAAGACGTCTCCATGACCAGGTGGGTACCAGTCGGAGATCTGCGAGTCGAAGCTCTTGGGGGCAGGGAGCAATGAATCCTTGAGAACACGAGGGTAGCGAGATTGGTTGAATGTGATGATATCAATATTGTGTCCCTCGTATTTCTTGATGATGTTTTGTGTGTCATCGTCGGTGTTGAAGGAGTTCATTAGAACAAAGGGGACGTTGACGTTGTATGTGCGGTTAAGGTATTCAATCTGACGGACAGACAAGTCAAGGAAAGACATGCCTTCACGGACCTCGATAACGGACTTGGGGCCGACGCAACCCATGGAAGTTCCGAGACCACCATTGAGCTTGAGGACAGCGAGCTTGTTGAGGAATTCGACAGAGGCGGAGTTTCCAAGCTCGTTGTAGTCAACCACTTGGCTGGGTTGGGGAGGGTTGATACGATCCCAGTTGACGACATTGCCTTTAGCACGGTCATTCAAGTAACGGCGGAAGAGAGCAAAGAAGTTGTCCATCTCGGCCTCGAAGCGCTTCTTGGTTCTGCCATCCTCGACGGTCTCGGCAAGAGCGTTCAGAGCATTTCGCATTTGAGAGGCAGCAACGCTGGTGGAAGCGTTCTCGAAAGCCTGTCAAAAGACATTAGTATTGATTTCAATAATACTCTACAAAGCCGTCTTTTGCAGAATCTGCGCCCTTTTCAGGGCGGCGATCTCAGTCAATTAGACGATCTGCAGAGATAAGAACTCAGAAGCCAAAAGCTCGAGTGCATACCATATGAGACTGAGACTTTCCATGATGCTTGCGCTGGAAACTTTCGCCTTCAGCGCCAGACTCGGCCGGGGCTCTCAAGTGAGAAGGAAGCGCTTTTGCGGCCATAGTTGTTTTTGTTTGATGTTATGTTGTTGGAAGGAGGCGTGGATCCGGAGCTACTCAAGCTCTCAAAGTAATTTACGGGAATCGAGTAAAGTGGCGGTAAGATTGTTTATCTGCGCGAGAGGAAAAAGAAAATCTCAGTTAGCTTTGAAACAACAAGAGATAAATAAGCAACAGAGACTGTCGAATGCACGGGACTCAATAGGAGAGATCGACTGGTGGTGAAAGCGGGGCAAAAAGCGACCGGCGGAAAACCTGTCGGCCAAGCTCAGATAAAATAATGATGACAACATGGCTTGACCTGGTTCAGTCCAACTGGTTAGGGAACGGCAATAATGTCCCTCTTCTTCTTTCTCTGAACCTTGCCACGCAGCAGAACAACCCATCAATCATTGCGTGTCCACGATTTTGTGCGGCGTTATCATCGAATAATTGAATGATTGGATTGGCATATAACGCTTTGCATGTGGTTGGGTAGAATGTTTTGGGTTCGGAGGGGAGACCAAGTAGGAGGCAAGGCAAAAAGACGGTATGACCGATGCAGCTTACTTACCTTGGTGGTGGAGGGGGGTAGGAATGTTTTGGCCACGGTAGAAGCAGAGCAGGTTGAAATAGAGACAAGTGACTAAATGATGGGGATATTAGCAGAGAAGCGAACGATGGTAGCACGATATGTTGATAGAAACAATTGAGCAGTGACAAGAAGAAGAAGAAAAGGGAGGGAGGGAGAAATAAGAAGAGAAGGGGATCAGGGGAGGAAGTCGCTGACGACGGGCTATTCCCACTCGTGGGAGCTTGGACCACAGAGCTCCCTGGGCTGGCCTGGATGCCTGACAGAATATTAATAGGGGAGACGGGATCGCTCATGATTGGCCAGTAGACATGTACACCGGAGGGGCGACACAGGAGCCTTTAGATGCTGCTGTCTTAGACCACCAGATATCATTATAGCTATCTGTCATTAGAGACTATCGAGGTATGAAACGGAGGCACTCGCGAAGTGCAGATGACTAGATCCTATCTCTGTTTCTAGCAAATAACCCGGAGAGATTTGTTTCATCCATGGATGTTGGTCAGGCGAAAAGGCGGCACTCTTGACATCCGTACGGACTACTTGGTCGATCATATATAGGTAACTATTCCCGATCGCTAATAATGTCTGGGTTCCGTCCACTAGTCATCTCACTAGAAGTGTTCCAAGAGTCTGCGAGAGCGACCAGAGATAGTGAATATTTGCATTTCATCTACAAGATAGAATCTCAGTTCGAAGGGATGATAACAGATATCAACCAATTGCGCATTATAAACAGAAAGAATACCAACAAAAAAAAAAAAAAAAACAGGATATCATAAGGGTGTACAACATAATCAAACAAATAAACAAACAAGTACTGGCGATTTTTCATCGGCAAATGAAAGGACTGGTGTTTGGCATCCATAGCTGATATTCTATGCTCCACTAACACTGCGCTTCGACAAGAAGCTCCGTCGTTTCTTGTCAGGAGTATCGCCATTAGTGTCCGCTGGGTCAAGGTTCACGGAATGAGAAGTGCTGGGTCGGCCGTTAGAAATATCGCTTGGCGCAAAACTACTCTTAATGACGACGCTGCCAGTACCAACCGTGACGGTCTTCTCCTTGCTCATCGCCGTCCCTTGGTCGTCAACGAAGAACAGCGCCTCACCAAGACTGGAGTCCGAACCGAATGTGCTGTGGTCAACCACTTTCAACTGGTATTGAGCATCTGCCGGAACGTGAGGGACCTTGAAAGTCTCGTGAGATGCGTCGAACTGAACAGAGCCGCTCGAGCTCTTGACTGCCTTTGTTTTGTGCACTTCTTTAGCACCCCTGGTACCCAAGACACGGACATGGCAGCGCACATTAGCTGATGACGGGAATCCACTGGCAGAGACGATAGTGAACATAGCTGACCCTGTCTCAGCTCCGATCGATCCGGGAGTACCTTTGTCCCCGAGAAGAGATTTGACGCTTTTAGTGCGGCTGTGGCGACGGTTTAATCCCTCAGGCGTATCGATCACAGAAACCGGGGAGCTAGGCTCGACAACCAATCCCGGCGCACGTGCAAGACTTCCGCCCTCGGCCGGCTTGCTAGGAGTCCCTGGAGGAGATTGTTCGCGCGTAGGTGTCGAAGTACCGTTTTCGCTGTCCCCACGAGTGAACCGATTCTTCAATCCCCGGCCAAGGAAGGATGCACCCTTAACAACTCCGCCGCCGACCATGCCTACTCCCTTCACGGGAGCGCCAACGATCTTGCCGGGGGCGGCAAAAGTGCCGGACATTGTGGATTGGCCTTGGCGCGCTCTTGTGACATAGGACGGCTTGAAAAGGAGTTTGAGACGTATGGCACCACACTTCCCGTCTAGATCAAGATTAACCTCCTGTGAGTGGAATGGTTCGAGCATCTCGAGGTTGATAGCAGCTGAGCCCAAAAAGTCCGCTTTTTCCCCAAAGTCCCAATCGTAGACATCCACTCGGAAGTTGGCACCAATTCTGGACTTGATAGACGTCTCAAAAAACTCATTCCATGAAGGATGAAGCGTCTTCTTCTGGACCTTGGTCTTGTAAACGTCCTTGCCATCGAGCTTGAATTTGCAGTAGGGATCGCTGTATCCGTTACGGTCGGCGGACGGAAGGTTTGCAGCGTCAAGCACATCGACGCGCAATTCACCTGAGTTGTTGATCGACTCGCGCGGGTCCAGTTTCATCATAACTGGGATAAATCGGAGGCTGACTTTGATCTTGCTAATTGCACCATTATCCGCGCGAAGCTGTAACTCAGTAGGAGTATAGAGGCATCGTTGTAATGTAGACAAGGTATCGCCAGTCAATTTGGCAATAACGTTCTTTTCGTCTTTGTCGTTGGATTTCTCCACAAGTCGAAGGGTGAGCTGCGACATGTCCAATTCACGAATAAACGCATCACCCACTATGGGAAAAGGCAGGAAAGTTAGTAGATGTCACTATAAGCTGAAGGTCAAACCAGACTTACCATCTTCGAACGTTGCTTCTCGGGACTTGATCTTCATCGATGTGTATGAGGGGAACATATGGTCATCAACGAGAACTTCAAGCTGCACATTGGTGTGCGATAGCTGCCCATCAATGAGCTTGAAGACGATGAGTCCCGACTCTAGAATCTGTGTTAGAAAGTTTTGACAGACGATGTTATTCTCAACCAAGGTATAATCAGAACGTACCGTACTTTGTTAAGTCTGAGGCTTCAATGCGAATCTTAGGAACCTCCTGCGCCATCGCCTTTTGCGATGTGGGAGTTTCGAGACCCCCATTGCTTGCAGCAGTATCAATGCTAGGTCGGCCGTTTGACTTGATATCGGCGCTAGCCCTGGGGACATCCAGGCTTTTCCGGTCCACACTTTTGCGCGTTGAGTCCACACTCTTTTGCTTGGAATGGCCTCGAGACGGTAGACCAGCCAGTTCATTCTCTTCTTCCTCCTCTTCGGTATCATCCTCCGGATCGTAGACATTCAAAGTTGGATAGAAAGCTATGTTGTAATTGAGGAAGCCCTTAGCAGTACCACGCCCGTTCATGCGAAGACCACTCTTAATGTCTTGTTTTTCCTCATCAACTTCATATTCGCCATTTTCGTCCTCGTGAATGTAGTCCGACAATGCAATCTCGACTTCACCAAGGCTACGGTCCTTCGATAAGTTTTCTTCGTCCATAACCTCTAGTGTCAACTTCTCGCGCACATTGTGGACTGGAACGTAGATGATTTCATCCCAGTCGGGATTGAGGTTATTTTTGTAAGTGACAGTACGACCGCTGGGGATACCATTAAGCAGAACACGAGCATACGGATCTGACTTGCCCATGGTCTCAACATTTCGCAGGTCGTTGGCACTTTTGAAATGGATACGCGCCACGCCGATAGGTGCCATATAACCTGCACCACCAACAATACCGCGCAAAGCGACAGGCTTCCAGTCAATCATCATTTTGACACGACCTGTTTTGGCACCATGGAGCTGATACCACTCCTGGCCCTTATCCATCATTTTGAGCATATCATTCATTTTGATATGATACTTCCCAAGGACTGGATCAGTCGCCAAGTCACGATCATCCTTGATAAGAAGCCCTAGCTTAGCATGCTTTCGGTCCGTAATGAGCAATTCCTTGGACGAGTTTTGGAAGATGGGGTTGTTGGTGCGCTTCAACTTTTTTGTCACATGCACTTCCTTGCCATTTAATAATAGAACCGCATAAGGATTGAGAGAACCAACTAGACTCTTGCTTCCGTCTAACTCCTTTGCCTGCTCAACAGTAAATCGCGCAACACCTGTGTTCAATTCTGGCGCCGGCTCGTCTGTACCATCTTCAAGCTTTCGGCCTTCCAAGACAGGAAAGAATCGGACATCACATCTCAAAACACCACGGCTTCTACCGCTGTACGAGATGTCCAAGGACAAATTCTCATGTTCATTGTCTGATTCAAGTTTATCAAGTGGAAATGTGGCAATTCCTAACTCTTGGTCCTTGCGGACATCGTTATAATCGAAGACGCCCAGTGTCAAAGAATCGGTAAACGAAGTGATAATGATGTAATGAGTCTCGTTCCAACGTGGTTCGGTTGTGTCTCGGATCGTTTTCGTGCGTGCCAATTCGTTTCGATTATTGATAGAAATGGTACAGTATGGGTCGATTGTGTTGCCAATTCGGCCAGATCCCTTCAAGTTGACACCGTTGTGAAGTGTAACAGCAAGAACGCCGATTGCCTGATCCACAGGGTTCCCTGCAAGCATCTTTGCAATTTCGATGGGGAAGACATTGGGTTCATACATCATCGGTCCGAGATTTCCATGGATCTGCTCTTTGATGAATCCTTCCAGACCAGGAATGAAGTTGATATCGAAACCAAGATGATCACCACCAAGAGGTTTGCAGACGTAGTCGATCTCAGGACGCTCCATGAAACTTATGTCAACACGTTCGATATGAGGGAAAGGAATCTGCAACTTCATCTTGACTCTCATCAAGCCCGAGAAAGCGAAATCTTCTACAATCACATCGAGGCCATGGCTGACCACACCCTTGCCGATTCGAACCTCCAGGACTACCTTGGGATTGACTTTATCCTTGAGTTCGCGAGCAGTCATATCCATGGTGTCATTTGGCGTGAAACTGAACTTCCAATCCATGATAACGGTGTCGACCTCGGTTTTGGGGTAAGTTTTGACGTGTTCAAGACGTGGTGGTTTTGTTCCGAGGACAAAAGTCTTCATGCGGAGACTATCGAGGAAGGCCGGAGTGGAGGTACTTAGGACCTGATCAACAGAGTTGATGATGGTATCACAAAGGACGGGGGCGTAAATTGGCCAGAATTTGAGTAAGAAGCCGTTGATCCATTCCAAGCTCTCAGTGTCCGTCTCCAAACGCTGCTTGGACATTTCCCGATGGATGTCGTCACGGAAGTTGCGGCGAACGCGACGGATAGATGTTCGATAGTAGGTACCGCACGTCGCCATGACTAGAAAAACCCAGCCTAGGCCTCCTCCTAGCACTGCAATGATCCACGACGAGAGACAGGCGAAGACAATAACGGCGGCATTGTGATACCAATCTATTTTGAGTTAGATACTTGTCAAGACCGGTAATCTGAAAGGTCAAACAGGGTATGTGGATCAAGTAGCGGACCTCCAAAGAACTTATCGCCGAGCTTTTCTTCCAAGAGGGTGCGGTGATCTAACAATGTCTCACCCTCCTCTCGCTTTTCATCCGGCTTGACGAACTGTGGCGCCCATCCAGTGCGATCGCGAGCCCAGCGTTGGTCTTCTGTCAGCTGGCCATTCTGCGCTGGTTTCTTCTCGGCTTCGTTCGTAGGCGCTTGTTTGACCTCCTCGGCGACTTTATCTGTTGATGGAAGATCATGTTGAGGGGTTCCCGTTAGATCCTAAATCCCTAGCATTAGAACTCCTCCATGTATGGATAGTTAAGTAGAGAGTAGTCGGCTTACTTTGTCTGATACCAATGCAAATCCCTTTTGTTTGTTTGGATTGTGGAAACCCGGAGGAACGCCCTGCATATAAAATGATCAGGTTAGCCATCATGTATTTGTCGATATATATTGTTCGTCCCACTGTATCGAGCTCGATACAAACGGAGCTTAAAGGTCGGATGAATGGTCGACTCACGGCATTCGCAACTTTGGCTTTCTCTTCCGGGGAGTCGTCTGGATTGAACTGATACGCTACTGCGCCGGCCTTGCGGCTTTCTTCGACGAGCTTTTTCTCGACTATCTCTGGTTGAATTTTAGACTGGGGATCTTTGGCGGCAGCTTCAGCGGTTTCGATAATGCCCTGCTGCTTAGTCTCAGCCTGAGAGCTTTCGGCGGCCATCCTTTTTGTTTCTGTGGGATTGTGAGTCTATCAAGAGACAGACACCATAGGTATTATAGGGGACCGCTGGCTGGGTGCGAACAAAGAGGTTGTTTCAGGATTGCCCAACTGCGGTCTAAGCTATCGACGTCAGTGGTCCCGGGCGGCGGCTCATGGACCGTGGTGAATCAAAGGCGGCAATCAGCAATCAGCAAAGGCTAAGCAGCGACGGAGAGGAGGAGCAACAAGTAAACAGGAAAGACAAGAAAGATGAAGCTAAAAGAGGGGTAAGAGAAAAAGAAATTGGCAGGTGAGAGAGGGAGTGTATGCAAAAAGACAGAGAGCATCAGATTTGGAGGGAGGAAGGTACGTACCGACTCCCGAGGGGACATGACGGAGACGGCCAGCTAGGAAGGAAGGAAAGGTGGAGCCAGGCGAAGAAACTAAAAGCCCGTGGTCGATAGCTCTTGCGAAACTAGCCAATCAGACGCATCGACTGCTTTTTAGGCAGCACTATTAAAGCCTCATTTATACCGTTTCTGGCCTAGTATCTCAGCAACCCAGCCACCAGCTGCGGTTGAGCGACTGTGGCTGGTGCAACAGTTACGTATGCCCTGCTTTTGTTTTTCCGTCTTGCTTGGAAGCGTAATCGACTAGCGCCATGAACTTCCATTGAACCATGGGCCAACCCAATCATTAGACTTGCGTTTCATTGCACAAAAAGTCATATCAGTCATTGACTTGACGAATGCGCATTGCATCGCTTTTTCCGGTGTCTACAGACCTCATCGAGTGGAGTTCTGTTGTTGCTGTGGGGCTACGGCAGTGGATCGACGCGCTGTTAGTGGCTCGGCCAATTGGCCAATGGCCAGCCCAGAAACAGGTACTAGCACGAGATCCAACTGTTGGTCCCGATCCTGATTCTTCGCACGACGTACGAGGAACTCCGAGCCGATGGCCGATACAACCTCAATCGTCGAGCAGACCCCGATCACGCAACTGTGTATCGATGCTGGGAGGTCTCTACCAAAGAGAGAATCTCGCGCTTAGGCACATTGCAGCTCTTGCCCATGTACTCCGTATGCACATTACATTGCATGAAAAACTTGCAGGAAGCCAATGATGCCGCGACAAATCATTCGTGCTACAAATTGTGGCTGCACGATGATGGTATTAACTGAGAAGAGATGCCGAGTTTAGGGTTAGGGTTTCTGCTTGTATGGCCGACTGTTTCCTTTCCAAGCAAACTTCAATGGCCTCAGGCTCCGTCATTCTCATAGGGATTATCTCTCTAACTCTATTACATGGCACCTGGTATAACTGCAGAAGAGGCATAAGAAGTTCACAAAACCATCAATATGCAGACCCATCCACCGCTGACGCCAATCTCTCAACAAACAAATTCTTCCTTAGAAATTGCACCAGAAAACTCGGCATTTTAACCCAACCCAGATGTCCAGTACCGGTCTTTCTGCCGATTTGACATCCCATGGCTGTATTAAAGGTATCAGCCTTGTTGTCCAGATCGTCGATAGGTAGGGTACTCACCACGCATACCCTCCTTGTACGGAAGGGGAGCCTTATTGTTCAAGATAAGGCCTATATTCTTCGCCAAATGACCAGACTGTCTATCTGCGCACAAGAACTGCGGTGACTCGAGATCGGAGATATCGCCAATAGCCCAGACGTGCTGGTTTTCGAGACCTTTCACTTGGAAATACTCATCCACCTTGACGAAACCATTTGCATTGAGATATTTGTCAGGGATGTACGATGAGTTGGGTACAATGCCGGATGTGGGTATGTAGAGATCAGCGGATAGTACATTTCCATCAGAAAGGTATATTTCGAGTTGTCCTGCTCCTTCACGTTTCGTACGGGACGAACGGCTGACTTTGGTTTGTAGCTTGACATCGACGTTCAGATCTCGGAGCATACCCAATGCTGTGTTGGATACGCTAGGAATGGCGGTTTCAAGCACACTCTGTCCACTGGTGACCTATTCAAGTCAATAAGAATGCTTTAACCCAATGAAGAAAGCTGGAAAACAGACTAGAATAATGCTCTTCTCCTTTCCATACTCAAAAGCTAATTCACCGGCCGTCTCAACGCCAGTTGGACCGCCGCCAGCAACGACAATCGTCTTCGACTTTTTGACCAATTCCTGGAAATCATGCAAAGCATCCTTTGTCGCCTCGGTTGAGCCTAATCCTTTGAACGGCACTTGGACGTCCTCATCAAACACTTTGCTTCTAGATCCCGTACCAAGGATCAGAAAGTCATATGTGACTGTCGTCACTGATTTCGTCCCCTGGGCATCAGCAGAAACTTCCACTCTCCGGTTGACCGCATCAAGACTAGTGGCAAACCCGATTATGTGTTCAAACTGACTATCTGGATACTGTATAAATCCCTCGGCGATGGATTGGAATATCTTGTCATCCGTGAATTGATCCGGTAGGATGGCTCGAGGAGCGGCGACGTTCCAGTAGAAATGGGTATTGGGCGATATGAGTATGACCTTGACGGCAGGTCCGGTCTTGGAAGCTTGTTTCAAGATCCGATGGGCTGTACCCACGCTGACAAAGGATCCTCCGAGGATTAGTATCGTCTTCATATTTGTCTCGGTATGTCGAACAGACGGAAGGCTTGCTACTTTCTAGATGTGTTAGATGTGCTGATTGCCGCTCATCAACCCAGACGAGAGGAAAGAATGAGCTGATTTATACTTATCTCGCGAAAAGATTCATCACAACATGATTAGAAAGATCTCCTAAGACTTTGTGAGATTACAAATCCAATCATCAGAATCCTACTTCAAGTCACTATCATCCCTATCGTGAAGAAGAAGCATCTTCAAATTTCTAGCCAATCACAGGCCGAAGCGCAGTAAACGTCTCCCATCAACCAATCAGAACAAGTAGCGCACTTGATGATATAAGCATTGTTCTTTGCGGCCTCAGCGCTCCATTCTTTAACTGGCTCATTCGGTTTTATGTTACATGGGATTTATAAGCTCGTTATTGAAGTGCTTTGACGAGGAAGGGAAAAGCATGGAGAAGAGACACCGACGTGAGGCTGTTGAGGGTTAGGGTTAAATCTACAGCAGGTGATAGTTAGCTACACCGAAGCAGGCTCTTGATACCGAGCTTAATTTCATGGTCTGGGATGTCAATCATGTGATAGAAACCGGACGGCCGGAACATAGATGTGAGTCAGAGATGACACTCAATCAACAACAATTAAGGCGTCATAACCGGAATGACTCCCCGCATTTTACGGAACAAATTCGAGATGTACTCTCGACACGCCTTGCCTATACTGACCAGACCATTATTTCGATCAGCGAAATGGCAGCGCAGAATCCTCCAAAAGCACTATTCTTTGACGTCTTCGGCACCGTTGTCGACTGGCGTACCTCAATCCATCGGGCTCTTACGACATTCTTTCAAACCATACTCCACGATCCAGACCGAACCATTACATCCGAGCTTCGAGATCGTGCCGCTGCTCTAACTGACGAAGACTGGCATGATTTTGCACAGGCATGGCGAAACGAATACTACGAATCTACGCGTGGCCACGACTTGGACAAGAATCGGACGTCGTTTGTAACAGTCGACGAACACCATCTCAGATCACTCCAACAACTACTCAAAGAATGGAACTTAGAGGATCTGCTCACTCAGGATGAAATACAGAAATTGTCCCTGGCCTGGCATGACCTAGACCCTTGGCCGGACAGCGTCGAGGGTCTAACCCGCTTAAACTCCAAATTCATCACGTCAACTCTCTCCAACGGCAATACATCACTGCTCGAGGATTTGAACACCAATGGCTCCCTACCATTCAAACACACCACCAGCGCCGAAGACTTTGGAGTTTACAAACCCGCACCCGCAGTTTATCAAGGAGCGGCGCGCAAACTCAATCTCGAGACTTCGGAATGTGCGTTAGTAGCTGCTCACTTGTATGATTTGGCCGCTGCTAGAGCTTGTGGATTTCAGACGATATATATCGAAAGGGCGAATGAGGAGACGCTTGGTGTTCAGGAAATCGCAAAGGCGAAGGAAAATGGTTGGGTAGATCTGTGGGTTTCACAACATCAGGATGGAATTCGTGACGTGGCTGTTCATTTTGGTCTGTAAATCCAATTAGAAGTACCTAGATAAATTATAAGAGTATTTACAGCTATTCAGAAGTACGGCTTTTTCTCTCGCACGCGCTTCTAAGACGAGTTAGCTGCATTTGAAATTGGTTATTCAAAAGCGCTGGGAAGTAAGCATGGTACATGTGCCGATAGGGAGAATATGATTGTGCCTGCTAAACCTATTCCGAATATTTTTCCTTGGATAATCAGACATATTTTCAACCTATTTCTAGCTAGAGATACATGAATCAGAAATATCCATAGAAATTATCTGGTCAATCCGCTCTCTCATATCATCGCATTGATTCATCCATCTCGTAATCAATTCAATCTGCCTTGACCAAACAACCTAACCACTTCATCACGTCGAAGTAATCGTCATCAGTATCAGATCCTCAGATATAACATGAAAAAAAGACTCACACAGTTTCAAGACACCCTCCAGTGAAACCACCAATTCGTCATTCCTAGCCCTAATTTCCCAATCAGGTCTAGACTGAAATATCAGCCCCCTTTATTGCAAACTCCGACAACAAACATCAATCCATCAACACAACACGACTGCAACCAACACCTCATGCTCTGATCAGAGTAATGATAAATAAAGCGATATTTTCTCCCCAAGTGTTAACCCCAAATGCCTCGATATACGAGACAAGTGGTGTAACAGAGGAAGATGAGAAAAAGAAGACCCCAACCATACAGAACAGTGTTCTCTGCTTTTACCTCAACAGCCTCGATATACGAGAGTGTTAATGCAACGAGAGACCAGAGATGAATTCAAAAGACAAATGGAGAAAACATGGAACGCCTGTGAGAGAAGTGCGAACAGGGAGATGAAAGAAACATGAGAAGCGACCATCCTCATCGCGACTCCAAACACAGAATCAAGACAAGATTTCCGACCGAACAGAGTGTTCTCTGCTTTTACCCCAACAGCCTCGATATACGAGAGTGTTGATGCAATGAGAGAAACAGTACATGAAAGCAAAAAGACAAATGAGATGAGAGGAACATGAGAGACAAATGAAATCCTCACTCGCGACTCCAAACACCTCGATATACGAGACATTTGATGTTACGAGGGGAAAAAAAGATGAAAACAAACAAAAAAAAACCCCTCAACTAGAAACACCAAAAGTTAATAACTGAACTACGGAAGCTAAAGTGAAAAGTTGACAGAAACGAAGACATACTGCGACACCGGTTAGCAATGTTGTTCCTTTCAAGATAAAAGGGAGTGTGGTAACTGACCTTAGCATAAATCAAAACGAGCCGGTGCACACCATGATCCCCTCGACGAGTCAGACAAAACAAGAAAAACAAAAACAAATAAACAGTCAGAACTAAACGCAAAATGAAATCGTCGGAAAGGTGTGCACCGACAAACTGAGATCACGAGCTCAGGAGCTGGCCAAAACACGGGCTGGCGCAACCCAGGGGACCTTCTCAGGTCAAGGATCCAGAAACGGTATCTTTGTATTTGTCGAAAGAAAGAATGTGGGATAACCCCAGGGTCGTACAAAGTCGGTCCGAAAGAAAAGAGTGACTATTGGTACCAGCCGAATCTCAATATGACTTGCTTGACTGAGCAGTCCACGAACAAGTTCGTGACGCGGTCGGAAAGTCAACAGCCTGCGTCGGAGGTCGAGGGGCCAAAACCGCTGTCTCAATATGGCTTGCTTGACTGAGCAGTCCACGAAAAACCGTGACGCGGTCGAGGAGTCAACAGCCTGCGTCGGTAGCCAAAAGAAAAGGGGAGCGGAGCGGAAAAAAGAGAAAAGCATCGGCCAATGGCTGGTCAGGAACCAATCTGTCGATAAACGAATGGAATATTGTCTATACTGAATCGGAAATATGACCCGGATGCCCACACTCGAGGTATGGGGGTCTTGTCACCGTTGGTTGAAGCCAAGCAACAACGAGTCAACAGCCCGACGGACGACGGGTGCGCGACTCGGGGGTCTGCACGCCCTCACCAACGGTCGAGGGGTCGTCGGCGTTGGACAAGATCAGCTCACGGACGGTCATAAACTTCAACAGCTAGTGCAATGGGGGTGGCGTATCTCCTGTCTACTGGAAGAATAAAAGTCGAAAGAGTGTCGATAGTTGGTTGACTTTGAATCAGCGCCGGGATGTACCAGGGCAAAAGGTCGCGAAGGACTTGTCGATAGGTCGCGGTCTTTATCAATCAGTACTTCCTCCAAGGTGGCGGGACTCGGTTCATCCAGTAAGAAACCTTCTTGACGGTCTTCGTCTCACAAAATGCGACGCGCTTGGGCGCAGCCCGAACGGTATTGCTACCGGGGCTCTTGAGGGCGCTCCGAAGCGGACGCTGACGACGAGAAGCGGCTTGTCCTTGAAGCCAAGGACGCACACGCTGTTGGCGAGCTTGTCGTCGGTCCACCAAAGCTTGCGAGACCAGTGGTGGCTGGGCGCGTGAGACTGGGCGAGAGGGTTGAGCCTGACGAGTGACTGGTACAGGCAGTCGAGAGGCGGGACGCTCAGGTCTCTTGCGCAGAGGACCAGAAGGAGGAGGTGGGATGCGCGTGGGCCGAAGCACCAACTCAATCCGAGGCACCAAAGAAAGACGAGGAGGAGGAGGAGAGGAAGGAAGAGGGGAGAGGAGGAACGGAGAAGAAGGGGGGTCAGAGGGAGTCGGAGAAGAAAGAAAAGGGGAAGAGGGGGGAAGAGGAGGAGAAGAGGGGAGGGGGGAAGAAAGAAAAGGAGAAGAGGGAGGGGACTCCATGACTGGAGACAACAGAAAGAAAGCGCAGTGAGCAATGGGAACAAGAAGCAGTGGGAACGGAAGCGGAAACACAGCGAACTGTGAGGAGGAGAAAAGGAGAGAAGAAAGGGAGCGGGAAGCCGAACAGAGGGAGAAACTACTTATAGCCAGCGCAGAATCTGGCTGTCCATGAGGAAGGAACTGCCAGAAATCTGAGAGATTCTGCATGGTGATTGGCCCGGACCGGGTGTGAGGGAGCGCACCTTCCGTGTTGGGCAGGCTGTGAGAGCGGTGGGAGGGGAGGATTGGGAGGGGAGCGAGAGGGCGGATTTGGGAGGGAAACGGGGGACTGCGGACGTTGTAGGGCCTGTAGAGAGTCAAAGAGTGTAGCAGAATGTCAAGCGCGAGTAGACGAACATAATGACACCAGGATTGCCCCGGATATCGATGTGTAGCGTGGATAAGGGCTTGAAGAGGTGGTGGAAGGCACGTCAGAGGCAGATAATTGAGACGGATTGACGCAGGAAATGGGCTGGAAGGGCGCCACGGAGGCATATGAACGCAGTAAATGGGGATTTGAAAGTAGAAAATTCGTATATTCATCTTTCTCGAAATTTTTATACCTATCAGGGACTGTATCGATGAGTGTAGAGATCAGGCGCAGACCTCGTATGTCCAGCGATTCAGACGTCGATTTGCGCAGGAAGAGCGAGTATCACGGCCTGCACAGATCTGATTACGGCTTCAAATCCATAGATTATGGAAGAAGACTACAGATACCATCCAATAGTAACAGGAAAGCTTATTATACGACCTGCCCAGGCTGCGTTGGGACCAGGCTCATTTGGGCAGCACCACACCTCCAGGGAGGCACCTACCACTCGCATCGTGCGACCCCCCGGACAACGAGGAAGGACCTCAAGGACTTGAATTACCTACTACAACTTGCTAGCTTCACTAGGGATCTCATTCTGGCTCTGTCTGATGTGCGATGGTTGCCTACGATCACCCCTATTCACGGCGCGTTGCGACATCAGCCTGCCAGACGCGACGAACGACTATTCTGTTGTACAATACTCCTAATCTATTCGAGCCTACATAAGACGAACAATAAGAAGAAGATTACAGTTGGGATGGACCAGCACTTGGGCAGGACGATCAGACGATGACACGCGCTAGCCGGGACCATGGGAATATCAAACACTATTTGGGTGAGTATAGCATCAACTTGAGAGCATGGAGATATCCACTACATAGATAACTGATATACAGATTGGTAAGATATAAGGTAGAACCCACGCCCAACTTAAACCGTCCCGTACGAGCCTCCATTCTGACCCTCCGATATCAACGCCTGCTCTTCACCGGTCCCGTCAGTCTGCGTTTGTGCATGAGCCAAGGCGTGAGTCTTGGAAGAAACATAAGTCACCAGGAAGAAGCCGACAACTGCAACTGCAACAGTCAAGATCACATTTACCGGCGTGGGATTGCGATCAAAGACCTTGAAAGTCAAGGCATCAAGACCCGTCTGCAGAAAGTTACAAATACCGGCAAGAGCAATCACCAGTCCGTATACCTTGCCAAAAGTCTGGAATCCAAACACTTTCGCTACATAGTCCGAGACCGCGGTGTAGTAGAATGGACGATAAGCTACGAACAGGATGACATTGGTATATCCAAAACCAATACTGCCGGGAATACAACCAAGAACACCGATAATTGTGGAGGTGGTAACCAAAGCGAAGAGAACCACTGCGGTACTTGCAGTGTCGAGAACCGTGCCAATAAAAGGGATGGCAATGAGGCCCCCTACTGGGAGCGCAAGGTCAAAGAACTCATTTAGCTGCTTGGCTAGTTCCGGCGAGTCAAAGAGATAGTCGTACTGAGAGCGAACTGTTGCAACGAAGTAATTGATACGAAGCATTTGCAGCACCGTAAACACAGTAATAAGGACGAACCAGGGACTACGGATCTGCTGAAGCGCTGATGCTCCGTGCATAGCGCCCCAGACACCTCCTGACCTATGTTTATTGTCGCTTAACGCTGGAGATTGTGTGTCAGGTTTCTGGACAGATTCATGAACTTGGTGAGTAGCAGCTTCCGGGGCGGTTTCGTGAAAAATCATGTCATCGATCTTCTGGTTTTTGGAACCCTCAAGGAGACCTTGTATGTTACTGACAATATCCTGTCGTTGAGCTCGGCGGTCTTCACGTTGCCTTTCGGCCTCGTCAGGTTCCGGTAGCGACTCATCGACAGTGTCGTTGACTTCTGCAACGATGACCTGTTCTGCCTGGAGAACGAGCTCTCCAGCAGTCTTGTAAGAAGTGCCCGGCATGACGAACAATTCAGCAAGTAGAATGAATACCGGAATAACCAGATAGAGTGTAAAGAACTTTTGAACGGTGAAAGCGCCCTCAGTTTTCTCATTGATGATTCGGAAAATTAAAAACAGAGCGCTTGAAGCGTCGAATGCGCCAGTCAAAAGTGACAAAATCAGACCGGAACGTGAAGGGAAGGCATTTGATAGCTGGAAGGACGAGATGAACACAAAAGGACCACCCAATGCGAGGAAGAGATATCCGGGGATATAGGCATCAAATGGAATCTTCGACGCGATTGCTAATAGAAGAGCACCGATCGCTATGAGGACGCTCCCTACAATTCCACTAACTCTAGGGCCGTAAGTATCGAGTAAAGTGCCAACGGGCAAGGCGCAAATATTCGTAGCAACTGCCGCGATGGTGAACATCAAATTTAGTCTGCTTCGGTTAGAGTTTATTACCGATGGATACAATCCGTTTAGAATACTGCTTACCGAGTCTCTTGCCCATAGCACAACCCAAACCCATGTTCTAGTTCCTCACTCGTACATCGATTCCGATAGACACCCTCCCGTATAAATACCGGTTTGATAGCTGCGAAACCAAACACTGGGCCAGCAGCAAGCAAGCAATAAGTGACTGCTATAATCACCTGGACTGTATATCATGAGTTAGCACCGATATCCGCTATGATATGCGAATATATAACCTACATATTCTCTTCCCGCGATTCACTTCAAAAGCCGGAGTTGTCTCTGCAGTATCCCACTTGGGATCGCGAAAGACATCCTCCGCTGCAATTCCTTCCTCCAGGAGTCTTGCCGGTCCCACATCTCTGATAGTCAAGTCAGGGCTGATATCAGACCGGAACAACGGTCTCTGCTCTTCGTCCGACTCAGCTGCAGAACTATGGGTCCAACCTCTTCCCACAACAGGATTGAAGCTTAGTCTGTGGCGCACAGCTCTGTTGGAAAAGCTGGACGGTAACGAAGAATGAAAAAAAGCTGCATCGGGACTTTGTGCTCGAGAATGCCGACTGAAAGATTCACCATCGCCAGATGCGGTATCGCCAAAACTAGGTTGTCGTCGAATGAATGGCGGTGGATGTTGTTCCCATGACTCTAGGTACGAAACACGACCCAGAGACATGATGCAGGTCGGCACTCAAGGTACTCGAGGTATTCGTTGCACGGGTCGGAGCTGAACTGAGCGATCGGTTTTGTTTGCGAGATCCAGATATATAAAAGATGTAGAGGAAGAAGAAAAGATGATTCACACAATCATAATGATCGTTAGTGGCTATAGAAGCTACATCCAAGGATGACTGTAACCCGGGTTATGATGATGTGATTGAGCAGCTTCTGCCTATAGCTACAACGAAGCTACAGACACTTTGCGATGTGATTGGTGAGAGCTGTTTGCAATTCGGAAGCTAGATCAAGCACCTTGCAGACGGCATGCGGAGGGATGCAATGATAGTACTCAATCGGAATGGGTTGAGAATTGCCAGGAAATGAGAAAGAGACTGATGAGAATATAAAAGCTGTTTAAAAGAAGCAGGAAAGAAGCGAAGAAGCTTGGAAGAGGGTCACGTTCTTATCGTCGGGGATATTGGAACGGGCAGGGAAAGCGGGGAATGGCTTACCTACCGGTACTGACCCACCAGCCGGAATGATCAAATCATTCTTCTTCTCGCAGCAAGCATCTCTTGAAGATGTCTTTATTGTTTCAGCATTCATCTTGATTTTGGTCAGATTTGAAATGGTATATTGCATACTACAAGAAAATTGACGCGCTCAAAACGATCCATGCAAGCGATGGCTATGGGCCAAATCGAGGTAAACCGTGGTTATATAAACAAAATGTGAGTGGAGTCATCCAAGATAAGGATTTAGAGATACGCAACGCACTACGTATCTGGTTGAGATACAGTGAGTAAAACCGCTTTCAAATGTCAGATTGGAATCGAGTAGCTGATTACGAATGAGAAAGTTTCCCCCCAGAACGACGCGAGCTACTATATCTCTTCCAACTTGGCTCACCACCGCTACCATCACTCGACGAACGCGTCCGATCAGAACCGCTTGATCCTCTTTCATGTTTCGATACACGATATTCTGTCGGCGGTCCATCGTGCCTGACGTGTACGCGCGGTATATTGGGCATATTAGGGTTGATCTCGTATGGTAATGGCTGGTCAGCTTTTCGGCTAGGCCGAAGCGCGTCGTCAAATATATCCTCGTGAAACTTTGTCCTCGGAGCTGCATAGCGTTGATATCGATGTGACCTATAGTCATCCGGCGACGAGTCTGAATCTTCCGCCACGGGCGAAGTCGCGTCATGCGAGTGACGCCGTGGCGGTCTTGACGGACGAGCTGGAGACAAGTGAGTGGAACGTCCATGTCGGTGATCATCGATGGAACCATGTCGTCGCCGTGGTAAAAGATCATCGTCGTTGTTCGAAGAGTCGGGCGAATCACTTGGTCGGTGTTTATAGTAAGAAGCCAGGCGCTCCGAGGCGAAGTCTTTTCGACTACGAACACTTGTGGTTTTTGACCGCGTTGGAAATCCTGCAGCAGCAGCAGACGAGGCTGTTTGTCTGGGGGATGGATTTCGAGAACATGTCCGAGAATCAGATCGAACATCTGAGCCGATGCCAGACATTCGCGAATGATATTCTCTGGCGTCTGGGCTGTGGCGTCTTCGATGGTACCGAATGTCGTCTGCCTGGCCGCTGAAGTTTTGCGACTTTGGTGCTGCGGTACTGTCATGATACTGGTGGGATCTTTCATAGAAAGGACGGCGATAATTGCGTGCATCGGTTGACGCCGAGTAATAACGGACAAACTCGGAGGGTAGACTTGGACGGAATGAATGTTGTCCTGCATGATCCTGCTGAAGTCTTTTGCTCACATCCTCGTGCCAGTCACACATATCCTTGTCTGGTGCTTCCGGAAAGGCTTCGCGAGGAATAACTTTTGGAAACGTGCCGCCCTTCGGGTTTGGCACATCCCATCGGCTGACGGCTTCTTGCAGGTATTGCGCATGCTCGTCTGGACATAATAGCAGGTTGATAACCTGCCATCGGACGAAGCCCGTTGGCAATAAAGCTGGTATTGAAGGCGGTTCAAATGGGTTTGTCGTTGGCTGCAGGGTATGAAAACATCCCAGTGACTGGTAGATGAAGGACAGCGCAGGTCCTTTTGTTTCCAGAAAGAGGGTGTCGTAATTTCCGCCTACGTCGCGGTAAAATCGAGCGAGCTTATTTGGAGTGAGACCGGTTGATTCGTTGCAGGCATCGAGTTTGAGCTGAATCATTTTTCGTCAGCTTGGGCTTCCAGTGACAGTTGTAAGATGGTCCTACCATCAACTGTGCCAGCCCGATACAGAGTTCCTCAAGCAGAGGAGCCGGGCTCTTGTCGGCGTTGATCAGTGTTCCCCAGTAATTTCCACTTTCTCTCGGGTTGTTAGGGTTCTCCATGACTGAGTAGTAGCGAGCCTACATATATTACAGCAGGCCCACAGACAAGGTCCTGAGACTTGCAGGATAAATTCGAAAGGTGATCAGTGTCATTCATTCGTTGTTGGGATAGATCTTGGCGATCTGCTGTCGAGATGTGGAGCTGAGGTTGATTGTTACTGTCCTGTACTAAGGTATCAACACAATGAAGCAGTTGAAAGAAAATAGCAAAGGCCGCACAAAAGAACCTCACAGCTACCAAATGTAACCTTTATTGAGGTTGTGAACGCGACTGGTGTCTTCTAGTTATATAAATAATCTGACAAAGCACAAACTAGTCAGGCACAGCGACGGGATTTCGGGGGAATCGTTGCGAACCGAGACCGAAGGCATCCACTGCCACATCTGTTGTAGCCTAGACTGGAGTTAAATGAAAAATAAGCAACCGAGATTAAAGGAGGAATAAAAAGAAAAGGAGAACGGACACACGAAAGATATAAAATCATGAAGATCGCGATTGATCAACATGTGCCCCACGACAGAGTGACACTCTCACGATCGTATCGGTAATACTGTGAAAAACGATGATTGGCTGTACAGAGTACTTTCTTAGTATTACTGGATGTACTGTACCTAGTTTGGTCCTGTAAGTATGGATCTCGGGCCGCTCCCCACTCGGTACGTAAATACTAAATACTAAATGATCAAATGAACAGCACCAGACTGTACGTCTGACTGATTGGGCCTTGTTAAGCCCTCTGCATAATCACTCAGCCATCGAAGCGGTTATGGCGGTTCTCTGTCAGCTGACCATGCCACTCAGAGCGAACCTCGCAGAAGGAGAATGACAGAGCGGTGTAGGCACGCCACTATCACATGAACAGAATATTGAAATTTACACTTTTGCGTTCCTCCTCGCATGCTACGTATGCAGAAAAAGGAAGACGGAAAGGACAACATTGAAAATGAGAAATGGATATCCCGAACAATTATCTTCCTATCTTATCCGCGACAATCGAGGAAGGACAGCTGTCATGCCATGTCCACGATTATTAAATTATCAAGTCATGCATGGACTGATCAGATGCCCCGCTTCCACCCGATTCGCTTTGAGGCTATACGCACGATCCATAAATAAATAACAGGCGTGTGATATTGGTCATCTTACTTGGATAGAAGATCTAGATGCGAGTCTCGACCCAAGTTACTTAGCCGACGTCATTCTGCAACAGTCCTGCAGCCGCATGTCATTGTGCTTCTGTTTGGTTCGCGATGCTTGATGTTCATGTTCGTGTAGACGGCCAATAGATGGCGGTGTATCTGGTACTGGGGCAATTCATAAAGACGCGCTTTTCATATACATCTCATCATACGTGAATCATGAAAGCATGACCAAGCTCAATTTCATGGGCAAAAAAAATACACTGGTTTGCAAACTACTGTCTAATCCACATCTAGAATGGTATATTTACTCCCCGCCTTTTCCAGAGCGTCCTCAACTGCAGCCATGTACCCCAGAACCTTCTCTTCTTCCCAGCGACGTCCCACCACTTGCACGGCAGTAGGAAGTCCGGCCATTTTCTGGGCATCATAATGCATCCAAGCGCCACGAGCCATGGCATGGTTGTGTCCTAGAGCTTTCAATGCCGTCTTGTAACCTCGTTTCCCACTGTAGGGCAAAGCATCCAGTTTCGGATCGACATGGCCGACAGGAACAATACCAGCGGAATAATCAAGCAGGTTCCACAAGAACGTATATCCGCATGATGACACAGCATCGTGCATAGCACCGTGGGGAAGAGCTGGAGTGGCGTTTCCGGGACATAGGATGAAGTCATATTGCTGGGGTTCAGCATCCCACCACGAATGCCATGTTCTGCGGAATACCTCGCGTTTAGCCGTAATCTGCCACAGTTCGGCCGCACTCTTAGGCCCAAATCCTCGAATCACTGTTGCCCACTTCACGTCGCCTTTGATATATCGAACATATAGATAGTAAACGTATCGGAGTGCACGGGGAAGGTATGCGATCCGGCTTAGTTGGGCGGCTCCGGGATCTGTAGGCTCGAACGAGTACCGGAAAGAGTTGAACGTCACGCAGCCATCGGAGTTGAGGAGCTGAGAAGCCAGGTTGAAACCAGTGAAAGGATCGGCCGTCTCTGGGGGTGTAACTTCCACCACAGTATGTCCGGCAGCGGTGAGCGCGTCAACAGTCGTGTCAATAGCGCGTGCAATGGCAGGTGTTGGCGGAATGACGCCTAGGTACGAAAACATTAGACTAGAAAGTCCCGTAACAAGATGACGGGAAGGCGAAAGGAACTGTTACCATCTGACTTCAATAGACCTATACGTAACTGCTTGCTACTGGCCTGTACCTTCTCGTCGTCTCTCCAAGGAATGGGATGAACTGTGTAGTCGTACTTCCATGGCTGCATACCAATGATACTTTTCGTAAAGTAGGTCAGGTCGTTCAATGTACGCGCCATGGGACTGAAAACACTAGGAACGCCCTCTTGACCAGGCATACTTGTGTCAACCCCAGTCTTTGGCCAACGACCGGTGCTGCAACGTAGTGAGTATATTCCGCTCCAGGCAGCGGGTGCTCGCACACTGCCTGCGACGTCTGAGCCGACGCCGATGCGTCCACCCAGGGCAAGCAAAGCACCCTCTCCACCTGTTGAACCACCTGGTGAGTATTCTGGATGATGAGGGTTCCGGCAGGTTCCCCAGAGTCCATTTGCCGACTCGAAACTAAGGAGAGTAACTGGCAGCGCAGTCTTGGCATAGGGAACGGCTCCTAAGACGAATGTTAGATCGACAGTCAAGGTGATTTGAAGGGATATGAGGAACTACTTACCGGCATCTTTCAGAAGCTTAACAATAACCCCATCTTCTTTGCAAGGATTGAATGCTTTGCCAGCATATCCAACCGAGGCATCGAATCCCTTGACCTGGATAGAATCCTTCAAAGACACCGGAATACCTGCAAGAGGACCTTTGAGATTGACTTCAGAGGTCGCCCATTGCTCGGCTTCAGGCAAAAGAAGTTCAGTGATGCAGTTGGTCATCTTCTGGGCCTTGACAGCGACCAGTCCGTAGGTGCGAATCACATCGACAGGCGAGACCGTTCCATTGTGAACATCAGCGACAAGCTCCTCAATGGGCTTATTGATAATAGCTTTGTCGGCTGCAGAGAATGGCGTGTGGTAATTGTAACTAAGCGAGTTAAATCGCGCATCGCGCTCACGACGTTTCGCGTTGCTGTGGTCCGTTAGCTTGAAGCTATTCGCCCGGAGAATCCTGGGCACTCATTGGCCATGAGGACGGAGTTAGGAGTTGACTTGCCGAATCTTTATATACTGGAAATAATCAAAGGGAGGCAACATCTTGTCTTCACGTCAGCTCAACGGTGTAAAGAAATTCATTGGAAGAAGGATTGGATGCGAGCGACTTCACGAGAGATAAATAGAATGCGGGGAAGGTCACTTACTCAACCGGGAAGCTGCCGCTTGCCTCCGCTGATAAGCGACGAGCTAGGTAGCTGGTGGCTTATCTATGGAGCATCTACAGATAAGAACTCGAGAAAGATAGCGAAGTATTCCAGTATTCTTGAACAGGTACCTGGATGCCGATTACATGGACATGGGTTACCTAAATACAAAGAACGTCATGATAGGTGGGTGTGGAGATATATATCTCTACGGCACTTTCCCGGCTACCTAGAGGCTAGGTATACATTGGTTGATCGGGGCTTAGGGAAAACACATATTGCCAAGAGGACAACATACATAGCCATAGCCATATCCGAGTTAAAAGATAATACTAGTCCTACATGTAGAGACCGCAGTACTTGACTGATAAGGCTGTTGGAGAAGAAACTGGCCGTTCGAATGGTCCGATGTTTCTAGAAGGCACTAGACCCGATTCGTCTAATTTATCCGCCACCGCGGACTGCCCGAACCTTACAGCGACTCCGCGACGTCGAAAAGTGAGAATATCATCCACTACCTACTTCATACTTCATACTTCACACGATCAAACTACACTCTGGTCCTCATCTTGAACGAAAAAATCCTCTTGATCTTGATACGCGACACTTGGAATTTACCAACATGGCCAACTATCTTGCCTCGATTTTCGGTACCGAGCAAGACAAAGTCAACTGCTCCTTCTACTACAAAATCGGAGCTTGTCGCCACGGCGATCGCTGCTCACGAAAACATGTCAAGCCTTCATACTCGCAGACCATCTTACTGCCCAACCTCTACCAGAACCCGGCATATGACCCGAAGAATAAGATGAACCCAAGCCAAATCCAGAACCACTTCGACGCCTTTTACGAGGATATCTGGTGCGAGATGTGCAAATATGGCGAAATCGAGGAGATTGTTGTCTGCGATAATAACAATGATCGTAAGTTTGCCTCTGTCTCTTTCTATTGATAGATTCAATACTAATGCATTTTCTCATATTAGATTTGATCGGTAACGTCTACGCCCGTTTCAAATACGAAGACTCTGCTCAAGCAGCATGCGATGCCCTCAACTCCCGGTGGTATGCCGCGCGGCCCGTTTACTGCGAATTATCGCCCGTCACGGATTTCCGAGAAGCATGTTGTCGGTTAAACAGCGGCGAAGGATGTGTTCGAGGTGGTTTCTGCAATTTCATCCATCGTAAAGAGCCGACACCAGAATTGCAGCGAGAACTGGACCTTGCCACGAAGAAATGGTTGAAGGAACGCGGTCGAGACGAGCGAAGCGTGAGCAGGAGTCCTAGCCCTGAGCCAACTCGCCGGAGATATTGATGAGGGTAATGCGCGTTGAGGCGAAAATGTTTCCAGGATGCAGAACACGTAATGTGTGTACCTTTTCTCTGTTTACCTTACAAGGTAGGGTTGGATCTCCAATAAAATTCGCTATAGATGCGAAGCACGGCGTTCAAGGTTTTGATACGGTCGGGCTTTTCTGATGCTTGTTGTAAGCCATATCAATTCAGCACCAGTTATATTACATTTTTGTACATTAATAGTTCACGATAGCTAATGTATGCCTCAGGCAGCTCAACCATTAGTCATTATGCAGTAGCGATATTGAAGTAGTATGTACATGAGACCTTCCACAGTCCAGCTTCTATGTACAACCAAGAAGAAAAGTCACCTCCTATTTACATCAAACAGAGCGAGAGAGACATTGTGTGAAAAGAAAACCCTATGAGCGCCCTAACCCCATCGCTATTCCAATCCAGTTTCAGCAACCAACCAAGCGAACACCTTCCAAGTACGCCTTTCCGAGCAGCGTCCCGCCATAAAAAGCACAGAAAAGATAGTGAAATGAGACAAGAACCACCCAAAACATCCTTCGCTGATGAAGGTAAAAGAAAATAAGGGGCTGGGACACATGCAACCTTCGTAACACGTCTAATCAAAGAGATGGCCCCTTTCTCTCAAGATCAAGTGTGGTGTGCCCCCTTTCTGAACCAGTCATTTTTGCTCAGAAGCCAAAGAGCGATACCGGCTCCACAGGCAATCAGCACCATTATGAGAGCAATAAGGAAACCCCAGACCTTCGAGCGGCGGTTCTTTTTGCGTTGGCGCGCGAGCCACGATTCACTGCGACCGTCAGCAAATCTTTCGTAATCCGAACATGAACAGAGCTTACCTTTCGGCCTTTTCACGCTCCGGTTGCCGGGCTTGTTCCTCATCTTGATGAATGGCTACGGAGAAACGTCGCCAGAATTCGGGATCTTTGACAAGGGACACGTCACTTTTGATAGAGTTGGTGATGGTGAGATTGGTCAATGTCACTGGAGAGTCGGGTTCTCGTCCAGCAAAGGACACCTGGCTCAGGTTCGATTGTTGCATGTTGCTATTCGTTTGGGGATGTGAGGTAAGGTTGACTTGAGAGGAAGGAAGGCAAATGCGGCCCTACTGACTTTTGGGGTCTTCGAAGGGTTGTCTTAAGGTGAGGATAGTCTTGGGCTGTCACAATGAGAAGTTGGTCCCACGCGTATCTTCTCCGAGAGGTCGAGATCAGCAAGAGTGACTGGAGAAGACTATTCGATGGAAAAGCGGATATGATTTTCGCTGAGCAGATATATTTAGTAGAGAGACAGTCAAGACAGAAATCATGGCAAAAGACGACCGTTATGCATGGATGAACATACGGAGAGAGCACAAAACGGACAGATGCCTTCATACCAGTGAGTAAACTAACTTCCTTTCTAGGATAAACAGCAATAAAGTTGATGTGACTCTGCAAGCTACGTCGCCCCACACGCCATATGAGTTTGCTCTGGTGGACTGCGAATAGAGGGATGGAATGTGACTTATCTCGCAAGGGGCCAGGAGTACCCGAATAAGCAGCTTGAATGCTCCTATGAGAATCAATCCGCCAGTTCGTTACTTGATCGACGGGATGCTATGCAGTTTCTGGCGCCACAAATAGAGACGCACTGACTTATTGCCTGTATAATGACAGATGGAGCATGTATTTCCAACCAGTCAAGTCGGGTTGAGATCGCACCGGGAATTTTGTACAATCTAGTGAACCGCAGCTTCATGCAGAGCAGGTTACGGAACTTTCGACTTTTCAATAATATTTGGCAGTTGGCTTTATCTTCCACGTTGATTGACAGTGCAGGTGGACGCCCGTATGAGGTTATACCAAGGGTGTTCTATTGAGGTACCAGAGTACTGCTTTCCGCTGAGAGTTTGTGGAGAGATGCAGATAGAAACAGTATACCATCTTGGACACAATAAAAGTAATCCCGTCTTTGCTACCCAGGTAGACAATAATAGTCCGAAGGTTCCACTGATACGCTCGACGCAAGAGGTGCTAAACACTTGTACTGCTGCAGTACATAGACGGGACAATGAACTCTGGGGAGGGATGGCTTCAAGGGCATAGAAACCCCTTGTTCGCCAAAGGCAATTCGCGACCGGCCGGCATCCCTTCTTGTCACCACGCCGCTGTTCACAAACACCCCTCGACGAGTCCCTAGAACTTCTTCCTTATACCTATCGACGATAACATGTTGTCGTGGTCGACTTGGACGGCAGTTGAACATTTTCGTGTGCAGGGACTGAAGAAGCGCGGTGACTGCTGCGCAAGGTAGAATCAGCCTGGAATATGAGCCATCCCATTGTCAATAATAATGGGATTGTATCTCTGTGGGAGGATCTTTCAGAGAAAGCTAGAAGACTAAAGAAGTGTCGCCGTTCAAGTTGTCCTGGCTTCCCCATCCGGTTAGCGTCAGCCGGCTATCTACACCTTCCTTGCACTTCGACTTCCCTGATGATTCATGCCAGGCGGCTGTCGAGAGGCATCCACTGCTGGCTGCTTATTCCGGGTTTTCGATTTTATTTTGATCAAGCATAGTCCTTGTCGAGTACACTGTACCAACTACCAAGCAGAATTGCATCCCTCGACTTCCGCGGAAAATAAGAGTGTATGAGGCTTATCGGGCGCTGGCACGCTATCTAGACATCATCGTCCTATCTCAGACCGAAACAAAGTCATTTCTATCAGAGGCAGATTCTTGACGACAATTATCCATCTCAACATCTCGGACGAAACAAGTTAACGACGTATTTCGGCTGTGTTCGACTCATTGCTTTCTAGACACTTCCTCACGTGCCTATCCTGACCAATACGACATTTGCTCGCCACCACTCGGGTCGTCAGGTACGGCGATTTTATTTCGAGCTCACTTTGTATCTCTCACTCATCGATCAATCGTCCCTTCCTCGGATACCCCTCGATTCGATACACCCTAGCATATCTGATGACAAATTGACTCCAAGGACTCGGTTCAAATCCGTTTCAGGTGAACTACCTAGTGTATCACTGCATTAATATCCTCCGCCGAACTGCGCCTCCATCACTTCTATTTCACTTGGTCATCTCAAACATTTTCTCGATAGACTCAGTTCTCGGTTCATGTCCTCTCCGTCGTCAATCACGAATACTACCCCGCCCAGTCCGCTGGCTCCTTTTCCTCCATATTCTGCTGATCTCGCTGGGTCGAGCAGAAGCTCCCCGGTATATACTGGTGATACCAGATCAATTGCACCGTTCCTTTCCAGCTCGCCAGAAGATGCCGATACCATCGACGAAAGAAACAGGGCATATTCCGTGAACATGGATCGCAAGAGGAGACTGACCTCTACCGCGAATGATGACGCAACACTACAAAGGCGGCCGTCTGCCTTGAGCGGACCGAGTTCTCTGTCGCATAGTAGACTTCCACAACAAGATAGACCTTTACCGTTGCTGCCTGCCGGTGATGACCGTAGCAATTCTATATCTTCAGATATGCCGGGTTCTTCGCGGGACAATGCCATCGATCTCACCTCTCCGCCTTCGGTTCGTGACAGCACAATAGCATCTTTGTCCCGACAACATAGTCGCAGCCTACCCGCGGTGCATCAGCGGCGCCAACAAAGCTATATGGAGTACACATTGCCCCCTTGGCAACCAGACTCCGAAGTTACGCATTGCCCCATTTGCAACTCACAATTCAGCTTCTGGTATCGAAAACACCACTGTCGCAAGTGTGGACGCGTCGTGTGTGCAGCGTGCTCTCCGCATCGAATAACCATTCCTCGACAGTATATTGTTCGGCCACCGGAACCAGCCGAACACTCGAATACGGAGACTTCCCCACGCCACAGACGCGACTCTTTTCGGACGGTCATCGATCTCACAGCCGACGATATACGTGATACCACTACCGCCTTACCAAGCCGATCTCGCGCTGGGAACTATCTTGCGAATCCTGCACTCGGAGGTGGAGAGGAAGTGCGACTCTGTAATCCCTGTGTGCCAGATCCGAATCCTGACCCACCTGTGAACTACGGGGCTGTTCGAGTTGGTTTTGATCGTCTTCCGGGTCAGGATTGGGACACCACGATGCCCACAGTTCCCATTAGCCAGCGTTTCCACAAAGTGCGACGCTCGCTATCAGGTGCTCAAATGTTTGGCTCTAGAGGGGATACAGATATAGAATCACAGGACAACACTCAGCGGAATCAGGCGGTAAGTTTGTGTTTTGAAAGCCACTTGTACGTGGTGAAAGTTACTAACTATTTTTCCAGTTGGACGATTTTCTAGGCCGTCGGACTTCTTCGACCCCTATTGAGCCTTCCTTTGGTCAGCATCCTGGTTCTTCTCGCCATGTTTCATCCCTGAGTCTCGGTCGTCCGGTACGCCAGTCCTCTACCAGGGGGCAATCTCTTTCTGTAAGCTTGGCCAATGTATCGTTGATGTCTGAACAAATGACTTGTGCTGACCCACGGCTAGTCTCTGTCGCATAGACCTAGAGCAGAAACGGAAACTGGGAATGTTCCCTCTGACCCTTCAGGCACCCGGCCCAGAAGGGTGCGGTCCATGGCAGAATCTGATCGTCTCCGCGCTTCTCGTCCTCCACATCGAGCTCAGATCGATGAAAGAGATATATGTCCAATCTGCAGCACGCAGCTACCTCCATGTGGAACCGATGGCAACGAGAATGAGCGAGAGGCTCACATTCGCGATTGTATTGCCAGATCTTCTGGGTCTTCACCCGGAGTGGGTTCGCCACAATCGCAACACCTTCTACGTATGCTGTCGTTCACAGCGACCGAGAAAGATTGTCTCAGTGAAGACGGCACTGCGCCCGAGTGTACTATCTGCATGGAGGAATACGAAGTTGGCGACAAACTAGCCCGACTAGAATGTTTATGCAAATTTCACAAATCATGCATTGTCGGATGGTTTGAGCGGAAGAAGGAATGCCCCGTTCATAAGTTCTCTTAGATCTCTACCTCTCCAGCAGCTTTTTCTCTTTCTTCAGCATGTTCTTCTTCCTCGATTTTCAGCGTTGACATTGATATATATGATGACTTGATACCCCTAGCACATTTATTCGCAGATAAACATTGATTTATGCTTTCAACGGGTCTTGCTGCAGCATTTGGCGTTTTTTGGACATCGGACGACTGGATCGTCTCGATGATTGTTTTCCCTATTTTTCTGTTGACAGTCCACGCTAGGGGTCTTTTGGTTGACTTCATACCAATATCTATACAGATGTATATGTCTTTTGATAGTATCAATATTAGACAGATTCCTGCAGCGTGACTACTTTATTTCGTTCACCAATAAGTCTGTGACTCAAACTATAGCTAAGCGTAATAAAAAGTTCGTACGTTGCCTGAGGAGATAGTTAGTTAGCGTCCTCGAAGTTGTGCTGACTGGTCTCAGCTTTCCCCCATCAAAGCAGTTGTCGACGTTCTGCTTTCAACGTTTACAGAAAGCTTCATACCTATCGCATTTGGTGACTGAAGATTTACACCTTCTCGGACTTGGAAGATTTGTTTCAAGGCTTATTACTCATCATACATTGTTACGCTGATTATCATCGGCATCACGGATACCGATCCGCCGTGCTCCGATGCGAAACTGATGAATGTGAGTTCTTTTTTCAGAAATCGATTTTCCGATTTTCTCTTTAGAACGAGTGCTGTTCTAGCCTCGTGGTGTTGGAGCGTGCGTATAGCGCTGTTCCCATTGCTTCTTTTTATACCTGCTCAATGCCGTTCATGGATGCGCAACGCTACCAAGTCAACATGAGCCCACATCACTTTACCCCCTCTTTTCATATCGAAATCGAATACTCGCATCGCTATCAAGCTAACACCGATCAAATGGATCTCTACCAGCGAGAACGAACAGTGCGGACGACTGATTCGATACGAGCGGCATGGATATCGATCCGCGTTTGCGACCGGGCAATGACAACGTGAAGGAGAACAACAACAATCTCTCTTTCCCGAGCAGAGACTCATACTCGAAGCCACGACAGTTCTCATCATCGTATGGGCAGAACCAGTCATTGGAGTATAGTACGCGGTCAGATCATGGACCGGGGTATGGACAGATGACGCCGGAATCAACAAACGAGCATCCACATCACTCAACTTCGACGCCTTCTTCTACAGGCAACCATGGCGCGGAAATAAGCAACGGATCGATAGCAGGCTATCTACATGAAATGTCTATGGGAGTGTCGCACGACGAACATGACCCGAACGATCCTCTCGCCGATCTGAAACGACCACGAGCATGTGA
The DNA here is from genome assembly GCA_023625975.1 of Talaromyces sp. PYS2103. Classification (NCBI taxonomy): domain Eukaryota; kingdom Fungi; phylum Ascomycota; class Eurotiomycetes; order Eurotiales; family Trichocomaceae; genus Talaromyces; species Talaromyces sp. PYS2103. The sequence goes on along the minus strand of JAMAGB010000007.1, from coordinate 161,363 downwards.
GGCCTGTCGACAGCTGAAGGTTCGCTGTGAACCGGACAACAATCACCCGTCGGGGTCTTGTAAACGATGCGCTAAGGCGAATCGCAAGTGCATTGTCACCGCGCCGACCCGTAAGCGTCAGAAGAAGACAGACAGTCGCGTGAGCGAGCTGGAGAAGAAGATCGATGCTCTTACAGCTAGTCTCCAGGCGTCCAGGAGGATAGATACCATCGCATCCCCGGATGGGAGGTCGCACGATCAGGAAGTTGCTATTGCTCGTCGATGGCTGGGGGGTGGTCCTCCACCACCTTTCCTACCACCTCAGGCACGCTCTGTCTCCCCTAGTACGAGCACGAAGCGTACAGCCAGTGGCGATCTTAAATTTCCCCCACCGCCTGGCTTGTTGTCTCAAAGCAGTTCTTTCATCGGCCCAGTAAGTTGGTACGAGGTCTCTTTGGAGTTTCGACACTGACACTCAAACAGGCTCCTTCAGCGAATCTACCGAGCGAAAGCGTGATGAACAATGCGAACGAGTTTACTGATATCATTGATCGCGGGTTGATCGATGTTCAGACCGCCGTTGATATTTTCAACCACTATGTGAAGGAGATTGCTCCTAGGCTTCCTGTGGTCGTCTTTCCACCAGGTACAACCATGGCCTCGGTGCGGCGAAATAAACCCATACTTTTTCTTGTGATCATGGCTGTCTCGATTGGCCACTTTCGATCAGAATTGCAAATGTCTCTGGTCCATGAGGTGCATCGCTTATTTGCTGACAAGGTAGTTATCAAAGGCGAAAGATCCCTGGAATTGGTACAATCGATCATGTTGGCGTGTATCTGGTATGTGCCACCCGACCAATTCGAGGAGCTTAAGTTCTTTCAATTCATCTACATGGCTGTTGTTATGGCTCTCGACATTGGTATGGGCCGTGTCACGAGAAGAAAAGGCAGCAAACCACATGGACTATTGCGAGAGATCATGGGAAAAAGTCAAAACAGAGCTTCTTTTGACCCCGATGCTGTCGAAACAAGACGAGTCTGGCTAGGTGCGTATTTCATGGCAGTCAATGCCTCCATGGCGCTTCGGCGGCCTTTGTTGTGTCGATGGCATCCTTATATGGATGAGTGCATTGAAATTCTGCAAACTTCACCTGAAGCTCAGCCGAGTGACCGTAATTTGATACATTGGGCCAAATTAACCCGTATTGCGGAAGAGATTGGATTCCAGTTCTCTATGGATGACCCGTCGAGCAGTTTGACGATGAGTGACACCAAGGTGCAGTACGGACTGAAGGGCTTTGAAAACCAACTTGATGAGTGGCGGCGCGAGATTCCGCGTGATGAGTATAACCGTGAGTTATCAAGCTGTGAGCCATGTGGCGATGCGGAAACTGACACGATCTTTTATAGTTATACTGCGACATGCAGAGAGTATCGTCAATATCTACATGCATGAAATCTCGATGCACACCGATCACAACATCGATGACTTCCGACCCCCTTTCACGTCCGACTTTAAGACCGATGTCAAATTCGACAAGGCAACTGCTGCTCAGATCGATGCGCTCACGACTTGTTTGACATCGATCCACACGTCCCTAGAGTGTATGCTGTCTATCGAGCCGGAAGTTGTAGTTACTCTACCCACGCATATGTATGCTCGCTCAGCATATGCGTTTATTGCGCTACTCAAGATGTTCTCGGCCGTTTCGTCCAACCATGGTTTAGAGCACGTTTTCTCACCAGCCGATCTTAAAGTGGAGGAGTATTTCGACAAGATGATCGATCATTTGAAAGTCAGTTCTATGAGACCAGGGGGTCGAACGGCATCAAGATTTTGCATGGTCTTGAATCTGTTGAAGAACTGGTTCCTCAATCGCAAGACCGAAACGTCTGGGCCGAGGGCTGAAGAGGTGCGTTGACTTATGGATCTATTCTATTGATACTTGCGAACTAACACCCAACAGTCGTCAGCTCGTCCCAAAGAAGCCAAACAAGACAACCAAGGACCGTCGCGACCAGCCACCGATGTTTCTTCTACACAACCACAACCGATTCTAACAACTACCGATCCCAGCGATAAACAACTAGCTCCCGTGACAAACACGACATCAGACCCCCAGCAATGGGCTCAGTATAGCGTCAGTGGTCCCGAAGCTGCTGCGTCAAACAATTTCCTACCACAACAATACCAATTCAGCCAAAACTCGAGACAAGATGCCGGCAACCCAATGATGAGCAACAGCCTACTTCCTGGGCCACAGTCAGAATATTCAAATTTAGCACCGGACTTTGATTTCCAGATCCCATTCAATGCAGAAGGGATCTTCTCTATGGGAGGCGGCATGCTCCCTGATAATGTGTTTGATTTGCCGTTTGATGAGAATATGAATTTTTATCTGCAATGATTGTCGGCTGAGATGACCATGGGCTTTGATGGTGGTTTGCGTGGTTAAAGATACCTGTGGAGCAGTTGATTCCACTCATTTTATCTTATCATTGTTTTTGACTTTCAGTCTATATTTTTCTCCTCTCACCAAAATCTTTGTCAATAGGGTGATATATTTTTGTCTATCTATAACTGTACAAATTAAAGCGCATATATGTTAGCTTAAAATAATTTGCTCTGAAGGTCTAAAAAGACCTGCATGAATGATTCTAAATGAGTCGAAATGAGTAATGATTGGCGCCGAATCATAATCGCCGTTCGTCACAGGCTAAGCGAGGACACTCTACGACCTCTACGGAGAAAAAGAACGAGGCATAAATTGACTATTGGCGATGAATATATAAAGCTGTGCTTAGAGGGGTCATTAAAGAGAATTTCCTTGTCTTGCTTTCATCTGGCGTGTCCTCCAAACTTCAAAGTCTACTATACGTACGTACGACGATGGCAACGGACGCAGACATCGAAGCCGCCGTTTTCTCACAGCTGGCATCAACAAGGTATGCCTGCTCGTCAATAACGCGTCTCAATGGAGGGACAGCCAACTTTGTTTACCGGGGGATTCTATCGAACCCGGAGTCTATTGGTGCCGAGGACGGAAAGGCAAGTATCATCATCAAACATACGAAGGATTTCGTGGCTCTGAACCGGGATTTCAAGTTGGATGGGGAACGATGCGTATGTATACTCCCCTATAACGTATAGATCAAGCGCTGATGTACATGACAGGTTTTCGAAGCCCTGGTTTTGAAGGGGCTGAATACCTTCTCCCCGGCCCGAGATACCTCAGTATCACCGCCGATTACAGTCAAAACCCCCAGGCTATATGACTTCAACGCCGCGACTCACACACAGGCCATGGAAGATCTGCCTGGGTCTTCAGACCTAAAAACCTGGCTCTTATCTCCCGACACAGGCATGCGTGTTGATGAACCAGCAGCAAAGGCAATTGGACATGCACTGGGTTCATGGTTGGGATCATTCCATACATGGACAACACTCGACGCGCAAGTCGATCTGAGGCAAAAACTAGCCGAGAACAAATCAATGCAGCAGCTCAAATTCATCATCAACTACAACACTCTAATCAGTACGATTGACAAATATCCCGAAATCCTTGAAAATAGCCGTTCAGTCTTCGAGAAAGTCAGAGCGCACGCAGCTGAAGAAATATCAACGCATTCTACTCAAAACGCTAGCAGCGAGAATGATGGCTGGGGCCCTATCCACGGTGACTTTTGGACCGGCAACGTCCTCATCGACCACGAGCAGCACAGCTTATTCATCATCGACTGGGAAATGAGCCAATTGGGTATGCGGGCACTGGATCTGGGTCAAGTACTCGCCGAACTCTACGAAGTCAAACATTTCAAGAACAATGAGGCAGGAATCTGGATCATGGAGGGGTTGATGGAGAAGTATCCATTACTCAACGAGGCGCAGGCCTTCCGGATAGCGATGCATATGGGTGTTCATTTGGTATGCTGGAGTGGCACGGCGGGTGGCAGCTGGGGATCGGAGAGTCAGATCGAGGATGCTGTTAGGATTGGACGGGACTTGATTGTAAAGGGGTGGGAGAGAGACAGAGGGTGGTTTGAGGAGGATGGAACCTTGAGGGTCCTTTTTCGATGAGAAGACACTAGGGTTAGGGCTATTGATGCACCAAATCAGCCCCGCATAGTCCTTCTGAATTTAGTTTAGCGCAGGCATTAGTCATCACGCGACAGAGCCTCAGGTCCTCAGCTAGTCAGTTAAAACTCTACAAGACAACCACACTAGGCCATCAGGATCCAGGGTTGATAGAATGAAATTCATATAGAAGCCGTAAGTGTGTATGTGTATGTAGTTAGGGCAAGCCAGGTTTCTATGAAACAGTTGATGCCTGAGGTTGTACATAAAAGCACAAAATGACTGGACCACAGTGGATGGCCTTGGCGCCTGAGGGGTAAGCTAGGCTCCACGCTAAACCACACACAGCCATGCCAAGAGAAATCCATCCGGTAAGTCCGACTCAGCCTCTTTCTCACTGCCTGACGATTACTTAATTCTTGCTACTATTATTAATCTCATTCTTGCTCTTCTGTCCTTTTGAAACACTGCTATGACTAGACCACCTCCATCTTCCTGATTATATTTCCATCAACCTTGGAATATCCATCCATCCTTTCATTCCTTTTCTTTTATTTTTCATTTAGTTCTCTCTCCGAGTATATTCAATATGTCGGCCATTGCTCTAGTCACCGAGCACCTCGCGCGACGTTCTGTCAACGATGACCCTTCCGACGATAAGCAGCCTTTCCCTTTCATGGCAGTCATCCTTCTCTACTCAACTCTTGCACTCCTTGCCCTCGTTTCCGGATGTGTGGGCTACGTCTACGGAAAAGTCGTAACTGCCCTAGCCGCTGTCGAAGACCCTAACCCAGATGTTTATGTTCGTATCGACGATGATCACGCCCCGCTCAACCCTGAAAACACAGGCGATGATGCTGTCGACGTGCCTCCTCAAAAGCCCGTTACCAGTGGCCTCAGGAGCACCATCTCCCACCTTACTGCTCGTGCCGGACGACTGGCCCCATTCCGTGGCCTTCTTTTGTACATTTTGACCGGTGTCGCCATCAACATTATTACCTACCCTCTATCGGCAAGTTTCCACATCTACGGAAGTGCGGTCGCACGATTCTTCGCCGAAATCCTTCTGGCCAACTTGAGAGTGGCTTGGATTCACATCGTCATCTCGGAGCCATCCACCAAATCGCTCTGGTCTCGAATCCCTTCGTGGCGCAAGACGTTCATGAAGATTGCCCCGGCCGCTGCTCTTCGATCTCTTGCTGCTCAGATCGTTACTTTCGTTCCCCTCATCATCGCATACGGCACCAGGGTTCTTGAGTACAGCTCCGAGCCTGCCGGACGTTCCCCGGCTGCTGCCCTCTCCGGTGGCTTTGGTCTCCTCGCACTCTTCCTCGTCCTCTACATTTTGATTCAAATGCCTGCCGAGGTCACTTTTATCCGTGTTGCCGCTTCCATGCTTCCCGAAGATGACGAGACCATCGTGCCCTTCGACCGCTCCTTCGGTGGCAAGGTTACCCCTGAAATCGTCGGTGGTCAAGGCAAGATTGGCATTGTTGACGCCTGGCGATCATTCAGCTGGGGCTCTCGTATGCGATTCTTGGCTGTTGTCGGAAAAGTCTTCCTTCTCCAAACCGCTCTTGGGGTGGTGTTTGGTCTGATGCTCTTCGGCGAGATACTTTTCTTTTTCGGCAACAAGGGTTTTGTCGACGCTACTGCGTAAGGAACAGGAAATAGAAAATAGGGAGGGAGCGCTCCTAGTATATAATTGAGTACGAGTTTCTCGTATACGTCTACTTGGACTGTTCTTGTATAGGTCATATCATCGTGCTGATACTGTGCTGCTGCGGTTTTGTTCTTGCATCACTTGCGTTTCTTTCCTAGGAGTGTATATATACATTGAGAATGAATAATATGTCAAAATATAGTTATTGTACTGCCCAAAAAAGCACTTGTAGAGATTCTCGGTCGAGTGGCGCGAGAATAGCCTCAGGACGGAGCGGAGTGGCGGTGGGACGCTTCCGGCACGAGCCCCGCGACGAGTCTCTTTGACTAATTCGTCTGGCTGACCTCAGTCCAAAGACTCACAAGTTCCTCTTTTAAATTTTCCCTCTCGAGGAGACTCACGATAAATCCTCGCTCGCGTACCCTCGCCACTCTATAAGTACTAACAAAAGCCTCTGTTGATACGATAAGGACGCAACTCACCATCAACGCCAATACTGACCCCGCCGGGAACCCGAATTGCAATCAGCAAGAACAGTGCAACAACGAACGAGAATGGCGACTACAGCAGCTGGGCGCATGCTCACTCGTCAACTGCAACAAATGCAGTCCGACAAAGACATCCCGGGTATCAGCTGCGGTCTAGTCGACAACAACGTCTTCGAATGGGAAGTCATGCTCATGATCTCGGACGACTGCAAATTCTACGGCGGAGGCTTCTTTCGTGCCCGACTCACTTTTCCTCCGGAATATCCTCATATGCCTCCTAAAATGAAATTCGAAACTCCCATTTTCCATCCGAATATTTACCCGAGTGGTGAAGTCTGTATCTCGATCTTGCATCCTCCCGAAGAAGACAAATATGGATATGAATCGGCTGCGGAGCGATGGTCACCCGTTCAAACACCAGAGACGATTCTGTTGTCGGTGATTTCGATGCTGTCGAGCCCTAATGACGAGAGTCCTGCCAATGTCGAAGCTGCCAGGCTGTGGAGAGATGATCCGAAGGAATTCAAGAAGCGAGTGAGGAAGTGTGTCCGGGATAGTTTGGGGGAGGACTAGACTGGCCGATCATCTGCATTACTCTTTCGTCTTTCAGCCATTCTCATATGAAATTATGGACAGCGGTGTATGGAGTTTATATCAATTTGTTGGTTCTATGGGTTTTTTGTTTTGGCATTTTATGGAATGGTGTCTTTCATCAAGGAAACGAATCTTGGTACTACAAACAGGAATACCTAGGTATACATCGAGGATTCTTGAGCTGGCTTTTTTTGAGCAGAATCGATTTCTCAGCTTCTGACTTCCTCAGTTGGCTTCAGAATGTCATGCTTTGATTGGGAGCTCTAGTGATACTGCATGTAAATTGATGAATGAAGATAATCAACAACTAATACCCATAGAACTCTGCAAGTAATCTGTGAAATAATATCTGTGCAGAAAATGAAAGAAACATGTCAATACATTCTTCCTGAATTCCAAGGCATCCACTGAGCATGTGCCAAGCCTTTGCCCTGGATTGCTGCCTCAGGTTGAAAGAGAATGCTTCTTTCCGTTCGCAAAGTCACCTCCTCCGCCTTTTCTTTTCCCTTTAATTGCCAGAAAATGTAGTAGGGATCACAAAGAGAAATTCTCGTCGGTTGCAATGGGCGAAGCTCTCGATCTCAATCTCTTTCCATCATGTTACAATTGCCTAAGCTGGTCTGACGACGGGGAGCTTGCAGTAGCAGCTGGAGAGGTGGTCCATTTACAAGTATGTTCTCGTCCCTGCTCTCTATCCCTATCGTAGTCAGCGGGCTGATAGTCCCCAAGCTTCCCCAATGGAAACCAAAATATGTCCACCCTCTCTTCGAAAAAGAGAAATCAATGCCATGGACATCCACCAAAGTCCGGACCAATGTCTTCACCCATCAAGAATGGAAGGTCGTCTGGCCCTCCGGCCGAGATGAGTTCTCTATCGGAGCTGAACAATCACTAAGCACCGTGTCGCAACTGGCATGGTCACACCAGGGTTTGGGACTGCGTCGGCGATGTGTTCTTGGTGTTTTGACATCTAACCTGCTGCTGTCATTATATGAAGCGGATGGTCAGAGACGGAACTGGTCTCGAGTTTGCATTGTCAATCACGCCCTGGAAAAGTACTTTCGGTTAAAGAACGGATCCGAAGATCTACTTCGCAGGTCTCGAATTCGGTCATTCGCTTGGTGTCCCCCATTGAGGAATGATGCCCGGAGCGGCGAGGATGATCGCGCAGATGTGCGATGGGGCGAACAGTTGCTTACCCTTGCGACGGATAGCAATGAGGTTGTTCTTGTTCGTGTGAAACGAAATCTTCCGTCAAAAGCTTCTGCGGGGCCGTACTCTATCAATGTCATCGATCATGTAGCACTGGAAACTCTGGTTAGGAAGTATAGCATGGTTCCTCGGGGTTCATTATGGGCTGAAGCACTGAACTCTAAGGCCAGGATATTGAATGTTTCGTGTGGTCCTTGGAGTAGAGTGATTGACGAGAAAAATGACTCGGAAAACTCCAAGGTGAAGTCTCAAGCTATGATTGCGATAATCCTTGGAAGCAATCTACATCTGGTCAATGTGTCTGCCAGTTTGTGTTCTGAGGAGGGATCGATGGTCTCTGTTGAAGGAAATCTGGCACTCAATTCAAATATCTTGTCCTCTAAGGGATTGGAATCTATAGTTTTTACCGGACCACTGCAGTGGATTCCTATCGTATGTAAGCTTGCTATATCTATCACGGTTCAACACTGATGAGAATAGGACGAGACGAGAATCTTATTGGTAACAGGCTATGTCGGTGGGCGAGCCACCCTTCGCTTCGACCAGAATGCCTATAGGAAGTCAATCATGCAGACTGCAGCTGATGAACCGAATGTTGTATTTTACCAACGACCATTCCATGTTAAGGGTTACAATAACATGGGTACTATATATTATCAGCATAATGAGCCTATATCTGGTTGGTCTTCCCAAGCGTTCCTCGATCAACGCTTCGTGACTGAGAGAAAAATAGGAATTGGATCACCGACACCATCAACTATCTCCCACGATACTCGCACAATCTACCTCACAACCCTAGGTCGCTTCTCCGAAGCGGTCCCTCTCTCTACAGCCGGTACGCCACTAGAAGAAAGTCTTTCCAAGACCCAACCTCCCTGGAAGGATCAAATGGAGCGCTACAGACAACGATACGACATTCAATATGAACTTGGCGACATGAGCGTCGTACGAACATGGGGTCTCGCTACATTCGACGGTTGGACAGCCGTAGCATTCACGATGCATCCAGGAGATGTGCTTGAATACACGACTCGGGCCGACGAGAGTACAATCATCTTGTTCACGACACCAGACCCTGGAGCGGTGTTTCCTGAACCCGCTAATTTGTCGGATGAAACTATGACCTTGAAACGTGACGATATTTTGCATTATATACTTTCTTCTGCTGACAAAATCCAAAAGAGTGATCTGCGGTCAGCCAGACTCATATACTCAGCATGCGTATGCGCCATAAACGTTAACTATGGCGCGCAACAGGAAACATATAAAAACGACGCCTTGCTAAACCTAGCCCATCGAGCACTAACACATCTATCAATCATTTTTGAGCTTCCAATAGAGGAAGAATCGTCATATTGTGATTTCAATAAACCCAGCACCGACGCTGTACTCGGCGCCACACCTAAATCAGCATCCATTCTCGAAGGGCCGGCAGGTTGGATCTACGAAAAATGCCACACTTGCTTCCGTCGTGGAAAGGGGAGTGTAGGCCTGAGCTGGCGTGATCAAAACACAACCATTTGCGCAAATGGTCATACTTGGAGTGCGTCGTATCATCCCTTTTTCCTTTATCTTCTCATGATGCTAACATCTTTCTGGCGGGATAGATCGATGTACCCTAACGTTTCTGGCAATCCAAGAACCGTACATTTCCATGTTCTGTTCTAGATGTGACATGAACGTCCTCTCTCGAGATCAGGGCATTGATTATACTTTAGAAGGACTGCAGCAAACCTCCCAGGGCAGGAATAGGAAGGAAATTTATGATTTGCTTTATGATCGATACGACACTTGCGCATACTGTGGGGGTAAGTATCAAGATGAATAGGTAGGTATCTAGTACTCAGCCGCTTGCGTAGCGTTGGATGTATCGATTTTACCTGTTTGTATCTATTGATATTTATCATTATGGACCAGGAAAAACAATGAATGAAAGTATTTCCAAGGTTATATTCAAGTATGTGCACTCATCTTTCTTTTTACTCGTATATACTATACTACAAATTTACTTAATATAAGGCGAACGACCTCCTATCGCACCTCCATTGCTAGCACACCAACATTTGCCTTCACCTTCCCTTTCGACCTGAACGACTATATCCATGTTCTTCTCGCTTAGAAACTCGACGGTCCGTCTCCGAACATCTTCGAGGTCGGCGTTGCGGGACGCGATGATGTGGATCATGCCTAGGATTTTGGGTTCGGAATTATGTTGTTCGTGGTGATGACTATGATCGTGATCGTGATCGTGATCATGGTTGTGGTCATGGTTGTGGTCATGATCATGATGGTCGTGATGATTATGGCTGTGATTATGATGACTATGAGAATGACCATGACTGTGGCTATGATCATGACTATGTCCGTGTCCATGATCGTGCCCATGGTCATGACCATGTCCAGATGATACAGAGGTATCATCCAACCAAAACTTAGGAACCGTATACCCAACCACGCCTCTTAACGAACTCACTCCCGCAAGCGTATCTCTCAAATTATACTCCACGTCAGCCGGCATAGCGAGCAACAACGATGAGGCCGTGCTTGACACAAGCGGAATAGCTGACGCAAAGATAAGGATAGCAATAAAGCAAGATGCGAGAGGATCAAAGCCTGACCAGCCGTAAAAGTGTACTAAAATAGTAGAGATGACCACCGCCACGGAACCAAGTGTATCAGCCATGATATGTAAGAAAATTCCGTGCATGTTTTCATTCCCATGAGAATGGTCATGACCATGATCGTGGCCGTGTGCGTGTCCATGGTCAAACGCCATGATACCCACGAGATTGACAGCAAGACCGGCAATGCTGACGACAAGGAGTTCCTCTATTCTTCGCATCTCACTTCCAGAGGTCAGTCGTTCTATTGCCTCGTATATGATCTCCACACTGATGATCATGAGAAACACTCCATTGGCGAACCCGGACAGGGTGTCGACTTTGCCATAGCCATATGGGAAGCGGACGCTGGGAGGCCATCGACTCATAACAGCAGCCGATAACCCGACCACAAGGGCAAGGCAGTCGAAGAACATGTGGATGCTGTCACTGAGAAGACCAAGCGATCCAGTGACGAATCCGTAGGTCAACTGAATAAGCATAAAACCAAAGTTTAAACTATTGAGATTAGCTGATATGATCACAAGGCATGAGTAATGAAAAGCTTACCACATGAAGTAGAATATCTTCCGGGAGTCTTCCTTTGATAGAATGCTATGTAAAATTGGCCACGACTCTCCGTGCTTCAAAAGAAATTTTGTCACAGCCGCTAACTCGGCTTTGGCCTGTGTAATCTCGCCTGGCTTCGGGTCGTCGAAAGCGGCAGCGAAATAACACAAAGTAGCCAAAATTGACCATGAAAGATGTGCGATCCGGCTGCTCTCCTCATGAGGTATCGCACTTGTAAAAACGACGACCAATGCTGTCGCGACAAAACCGATCTTCTGTCGTGACCGCAGCCCGGCCGGAGAAGAAAATGTCATGGATAATGCAAAGACGACGGCAATTAATATTGTGTATATCAAATCAGATATGCCAAATGGTATACTGGCTGCACGAAATGGAGACACCAAAATACAAAACAAACCAACCACTCCGCCAGAGGCTAAAGTTAGCTGAATGTCTTCGGACGATGCTATCAGGGAGGCACTTGTTAGAGCAGACGTTTGCTGGCTGACAAGAGCCATAAAGCCATCAACAAGCTGCGAGACCGAATTAACATCAGGTTTTTGTACTGCCGGAATGGAGTCTCTTGGTGTCGCAAAAGGGGGACGAAGAACGAAAATCGAGATAATTAGTGCAATATATCCGCGAAACGGTTGGGTATCAATGGGAAAATCATAACCGAGAACATTCAAAACAACAAATAAAGATAACACAAATAAGGACGCCTTTTTCTTTCCCAGCCTTTCGCGCAGCCTGCCACCTTTCCATTCGATTTGAAACACAGTGGGAATGCCTGCTGCATAGGTCAAACTCATTGCGAGAGCTACCATAGTGCCACCAATCACCATGCCAGCGTATATCGGCAGCAATAGAGATAGGATGCGTACAAGAGCTTTTTGTACTGAACTCGCGCTGGGCCGTAAGCCGGAGATGTTCTGAAGACTTTGACCAGCGCGTTGTCGTCGAAATAATGCGATACCACCAATTGAGAGCATTGTGACAGAGACCAACACCAAAGCTCTCCACCATACCGTGTCAACGGCCGTTTCTGGAGAATAAGTCTTCAGAAATTTTTGTTTCGCCGCTGCAGTTTTCAGCATTCGCCATACTTTGTGGGACGTTGGGGCGGTGTATTGTCTCATGTACCATGATAGAAGCGACCAAGGAATTCCCGTCAAGATACCGGTAGTGATCTCATAGCTGTGTAGAGTGTCAGTAACTTGTTACTAGTCACAAGAGCGAGGTCTCACTCACCTTATGGGTATATTGTCGAAGCCTTGAAAGAGGGTGGTGTAAGCATCGGAAGATTTTGTTCCTGATATTGGGGAGTCTTCTGAGCTTTCTACCTTGGCGCCGACCACCGAGTGTGAATGTCCATGGCCGCGACTCTGGTTGTGGGAATGGGAGTGGTTATGGGAGTGGTTATGCTTCGAGATCAAGCTAGGGCTATGATCGTGCGAATGTGAATGCTCGGTATCGGGTTGATGATGATCGTGACCATTCGCGCTATGTTCGACAGGTTCGGATAATCCTTGCTCTTCATTTTCAGGGGTGGCAATCATCGTCGAAGAAGGCAATTGCGACCAGTTGCCAGATCGCATATGCCCATGCGGAGGTCGCCGGCTATGCCCGAAGGAGCCCGTAGGGATGTGTGAAGGTCCGGATATCGACATCGTTTCGTTGATAAGCCCTGTGAGTACAAAGTATCACGGACGAGCTGGGCGCACACGATTCTACTTCATTCAGTCAACCATGGGTTCGTTCGTCGATGGATCTATCCGAAGCGGGGGTCTGTGTATTTCGTTTGTGGCTCGGACACAAGGGCGAGGAAGCTGACAACGAGAGACTGAGAGAACGGAAAGCGCTTTTATCGCCAATTGCTCGATTCAAATATTCGTTCATGGAAATGTAATTCGGCAGTTTTCATGTCGACCCCTGGAGAAAAGCTTCAAAAAGACCGAGATGAGAACCTTGGAAGATCCGCTGCAGCCAATCAGAAAGCTCGTTTCATAGCCAACAGCCGTCTTGGCATATCAAAAGTCACGTGACTATACGCATAGTAACCCTAACCCTTGCCCCTTTTCTTTCCGAAAGGAGACGACAGGTATCATGGCTGATAACACCTAGGTAAGTAAAGCTACAGGATCAATATGTGACAGTCTTATACGTAGGCCAGGTCAACGAGGAATTGTCTATGGTTTCTACTCTTAACACGTACGTAGGTAGTTTGTGCATATAGCAGCGATGCACGTGATTTCGGCAGATATTTTATCCTTCATGGATAAAATCCATCCAGACACTTAACCAGAGCATCCGACTACAGATCGCAATCATGATCGAGACCGCCATTAGCATCGCCTTTTGGGTTTCTAGCTGTTTGACGCTCCTCATTCTCGCCTTACCATCACAATATATTCCCCGGCGTGCAGGTGAAGAAAAAAATGGCAATGGCAAGGAGAAGGTCACGGTTCAGATCTTGGTCTTGGGAGACATTGGACGCAGTCCGCGAATGCAATATCATGCATTAAGCATTGCCCGACATGGGGGCGAGGTCGTTGTTATCGGCTATCAAGGTTAGCAAGAGAACAAATTGTATGTTGTCACTCTAAACGCGTGCTGACGTCCACGATGGTGCCTTGTAGAAAGCGACCCTCATCCCGAAATTACCTCTCACTCGAACATTACAATCGTTCCTCTGCCGCCGCATCCGACTATCCTCCAAACCAGCAATAAAATGCTATTTCTTGCCCTCGGACCTCTTAAAGTCCTATTTCAAGTCCTCTCATTGTGGATATGTCTTGCATACCGCACAAAACCCGCAAAATATCTACTCGTTCAGAACCCTCCGTCAATCCCGACTCTCGCCCTTGCTTCCGTAGTTTGCTTCTTCCGACAGACCAGACTCGTAATTGATTGGCACAACTTTGGTTATTCGATCCTGGCACTCAAACTAGGCGATCAACATCCCTTAGTTGTGATCTCAAAATGGTACGAGAAGTTCTTTTGTGGATGGGCAACTGCGCATTTCTGCGTCACGCATGCCATGGCTCGTACGTTGCAAGAGGGCTTTCGAATCACAAAAGCTCCAATTTTGACACTACACGACCGACCAGCCAGTCACTTCAAGCCTATCTTGGACGAGGAGGAACGAACACAGTTTCTGGCGTCTTTAGAAGAGGTTGCAGCAACTAGAGCTGAGTTGGCAAGTGGAGATGTGCGCGTTCTTGTTAGTTCAACATCCTGGACTCCTGATGAAGACTTTTCCGTATTGATAGATGCCCTCTGCCGGTATTCTGAAATCGCAACAATCGAAGACACCACATTGCCGAGGGTTTTGGCAATAATTACGGGCAAGGGTCCACAGAAAGATATGTATCTCAATGAGATATCTGCTCGCCGGAAAGCTGGCAAGCTTGAGAAAGTGGACATCAAAACTGCTTGGCTCAGCACACTCGACTACGCAAAACTCTTGGGTTGTGCATCACTGGGTGTCAGCTTACATACCAGCAGCAGCGGTGTTGATTTACCCATGAAGGTGGTGGATATGTTTGGCGCTGGTTTGCCGGTTGTCGGATGGAATCGATTCGAGGCTTGGCCGGAGTTAGTCACAGAAGGTGTCAACGGACGGGGATTCGGATGCTCGGAAGAACTGGCCAGCCATCTCACAGACTTGTTCGGACATCCATCAAAGCTGGAAAATCTAAAAAAAGGTGCTCAAAAGGAAAGCCTACGCAGATGGGATCAAGAATGGGATCCTATTGCAGGACGACTACTCGAAGTGGCCCAGCCTTGAGAACGAACCTTTTTTCGGCATGCAGCTATCTCAGTAATGTTTGAAATTCAGAACCTGCTCGTTGATCACATATGACTCACACTGCCAAACGACAAAAGGAAACATGATATCAATAGAACGTTATACATTGCATGGCATGACACATGCTTATGAAAGAAAAGAAATATGCAACTGCTATGACCCTATTCAACCTGGTCCAGTCTCTGAACCACCACAGCTGTTGCGGCTCCGCCACCATTACAGATGGCAGCCACACCATACTCGCCTGGTTGAAGCTGATGGAGCAAAGTGGTCAAGATCCGAGAACCTGAGCTGCCAAGAGGATGGCCGAGCGAAATAGCGCCGCCAAGAGGGTTGACGCGGGCATTTTGAAGACCGAGAATCTGTTCCTGATTAGCAAAAAACTTGTGAGGAGAAAATTATGGGACAAATGTACCTGTTCATTAGCCTTGATGACGGCCGCAAACGCTTCATTGAACTCCCACACAGCAACTTGGTCCTTGGTGATGCCAGCTCTTTCAAGAGCAATGGGCACGGCTTTAGCCGGGGCGGTTGGGAAATCAACAGGGTCAACAGCGGCATCTGCAGATGCGACAATGCGTGCAAGTACTCGGCTTCCTGAGCCATATTGCTGCGCAAGCTCCTTGTTCGTGAGCACCAAAGCCGATGCACCGTCATTCAGGGTAGAGGCATTTCCGGCGGTGACTGTTCCGGTTCCATCGCGAACGAAAGCTGGCTTAAGACCCTTCAACTTCTCTATCTGCAAATTTTCGAATCCTTCATCCTTGGAAATAACCGTTTCGCCCTTCTTGTTCTTGACGGTGACGGGAGCAATCTCGTCGGCAAATTTGTTTCCCTTCCAGGCCGCTTGGGCACGTTGATACGATTGAATAGCATAATCGTCCTGTTGCTCGCGAGTTATATTGTACTTAGAAGCAGTCTTCTCAGCACATACACCCATGTGGAACTGATTGTAGACGTCCCATAGGCCATCCTTGATCAGACCATCTTCAACCTTGAGATTTCCAAACGCCGGCAGTTGACTGGATCGTGGCAAATAGTACGGAACCTGAGTCATGCTCTCCATTCCTCCAGCAACCTGCGCCTCAGCGAGTCCCAGCTGTATATTCTGAGCGGCAAATACGACTGCCTTCAAACCGGAAGAGCAGACTTTATTTATGGTGATAGCTTCAACTGTGTTGGACAACCCGGCGAGAATCGCAGCCTGGCGCGCGGGGGCTTGACCGGAATTTCCCTGTAGTACCTGGCCCATGTAGACATCTGTGATCTTTTCGACGGGAATATTCGACTTTTCTAGAGCGGACTTGATGGCGACGGCGCCGAGTTGGGGCGCGGAGAGTGAAGCGAATGAGCCGTTGAACTGGAAGAATATCAGTACACACTCAGCTGAAATGTGACATTTGGCTGGATTGAATATTTGCCTTTGCAACCGGCGTTCGCGCTGCGCTGAGGATATATGCATCTTGAATCTCCTTTGCCACTGTCCGTGAAGTACTAAATGATCGCTTTGGTAAATGGGCCGCATGAAGAGCGAGGCGGCTAGCTGCTCTTGATGCTTGCATGATGAGGGTATCTGAAGATAAAGAGACCAACAAAAACGAAAGCGTAACTACTAGGTAAATGAAATGTGCAAGGAGTCAAACGACAAAGTAGAGAAGAGATAGTTGTATGAGGATGGAGAGTTATGTTACGCCGGGAATTGTTCCGCCCTGTATTCCGCCGCCGTTGGCCGAAATAACCGAGGCTTTCCGCTAGGTTGGACTTCGACTCTCTGATATTGAGACAGCAATGCAGAGAATCTAGCCTTTTGATTTTAAGATCACTCATCTGCATATAAATAAGAGGATATTCTTTGTTCAGAGAATATGCAGAGCATATACAAAAGTAATGGGATGGTCCAACAGCATTCAGTCACATGCGAATCGCATCTTATCGGCGCTGCCCCTCCGCCGGCCGTTGCTGTCCAGTCTCTCAGGCCAAGTACACCACATCAACTAGTACTGCTCCAGAAGTCAGCGGTATGCTATCAATTATTGCAAAAATCTATAAGCTCAATCCATCCGAGGCCTGGGAATATCAGTAAAGGTTTCAGCAATCCAGCCTCCAATCAAAGAAGACTGCTCACGTGCCTGCCTCATTAAACCATCGCTGATTGGCTAAGAATCACATGGAAGTGGTGTGATGCCTTGGTGCCTGACAGCGTCCGCCCAGCCAGACTGATTGACAAATCGCCTCCCTATCTTATCCATCACCTTGCGAGTCATCATCAGCGACTTCACTTCCTGCAGACCTTTTTACCCCCCTCTTCTGCAAACATCTCCATTCGCGCTTTCAAACCATACCATTCGTGTGCTGTTCTCTCAGCTACCGTTATTTCGCGATTAACCAAACTATTTGCCTTTCCTGCCATATCCATCTTGCTCATCGAGACTCCCCACAATGTCGACATCTGCCCGCCGCCGCTTGATGCGTGACTTTAAGGTTGGTCTTTTTCCTCGCTCCATGTTTGTAGTTGACGATTATCACTTTATCTTTCTCGTTATTCAATCTCTTTCTATTTCATCAACATCGGACTAACAACGTGCAGCGTATGCAAACAGATCCCCCGGCTGGTGTCTCTGCATCTCCGGTCGCCGACAATGTCATGACTTGGTATGATCGACTCTAAGGCACCGTCTTCCATCGCATTGAAGACATGCTAATGATATATTCTGTATAGGAACGCCGTTATCATCGGACCCGCTGACACTCCGTTCGAAGATGGAACCTTTCGTCTAGTCATGCATTTTGAAGAACAATACCCAAACAAACCACCCGGTGTTAAATTCATCAGCCAGATGTTCCATCCAAACGTCTACGGCACTGGTGAGCTCTGTCTGGATATTCTACAGAACCGTTGGAGCCCTACGTATGACGTGGCTGCTATCTTGACCAGTATTCAGAGGTGAGCTGACTGGAGGCATATCCCTCTTTGCATACAAGATCTGTCTAACGCTCTCTGGCGACTAGTCTACTCAATGACCCCAATACCTCTTCCCCCGCGAATGTAGAGGCTTCGAATTTGTACAAGGACAACCGCCGGGAATACGTTAAACGAGTGCGTGAAACCGTAGAGAAGAGCTGGGAAGACTAAATTCGGAGAACACCCCGCTACCCGGCGGCCTCATTCTGGCTGCATGCTTTTATTACGCTGTGTGTGCTCTTGCCACCTTCTGGACAAACATTTCCCAACCTGAACAGCTTCAGTTTCCCTTCGGCCTTGCACAGCGCGGCGTTTATGGCGTGATTCAACGCGACTCGTTTACATACTTATTTTACTTGTCTCTTTCTTAGTCGGTTCGACGTGTCCGAATTTGTAATCTTTTTCATTCGATCGATATTCCTGTGGTTATCAGACATATGCGCTTGTTTGTTTGAGTTGTTTAATAATGAAGATATCTCAGCACATTTCAGACGCTTGGCATAGTAGTTTATGACTATTTGTTCCATACTGAACACATCGTAACATAGTATCCCAGAGCTGCTGACATGCCACCACGATGCGGGCAGCGGGACTCTACCCGCGCTAAACCCAAACAGGGTGTTTACTCCACCGCCGCAAGTTAATCGGCATCAACAGCCAACTTGTTTACTCTGGAGAATTAATTGATGCTGACCTTCAAATTCTTCGTGACGTCTGTCGCCAATTCCCCTCTCACCGACGTCAGCATAAACTCTTTGTCTTGGCGTAGATCAAGACAAGGGACTCGATTGTTTTAATCTCGGACCCCTTTCGCGTGTTTCGTCTTTGCGCACGTGAACCCCTGACGGCTGCTCATACTATATCAATTCCCGAGTTCCCTTCTTCGACCGCTTCTACCACTGGCGGTGCTGCTGCCGATACTCGTTCGACTCGGTCTTCATAGGTGTTGGTTATTTGATATTTGGCATTTTCATTCGGCTTAGTCGTCCATCCTCAAGCTTCACCCCCCGGCTGGGGTTACGTTTTTTATTCGTTGGGTTTTTCGGAGAGTTGAGCGGTTGCTCACTCAAGTTTCAAGATGGCGTAAGTTATCGCTGATTCTATGTCATGAGTATTGAAAAGATTGAAGCTTGGGCTGTTTTACGGACTACCTGACTAACTCTCGCCTATGTAGTTCATCAAGCTCCAATACAATCAAGGGTACGTTGTCGCCGAAGAATTCCAAAAGGGCTTCTATTGACTAGGTCGGTTATAGTTGTCGCGAGGTTTCGACCGCAGAATAAGATTGAACTTGCTTCTGGAGGAGAACCGATCGTCGACTTCGAGGCAAATGACACCTGCAAGATTAACGTAAGCGAATAACTACCGTCATACAACTCTCGCCCTAACCATTGTCCAGTCTAGGGAGGGCACCGCCTCGTTCACCTTCGATCGCGTGTTTGGCATGGACTCCAAGCAGACGGACATCTTCGATTTCTCGATTCGGCCGACCGTCGACGATATCCTCAATGGTTACAATGGAACAGTCTTCGCTTACGGTCAAACCGGTGCTGGTAAATCGTATACCATGATGGGAACGGATATTGATGATGATATGGGCAAGGGTATTATTCCACGAATTGTTGAGCAAATGTTTGCTTCGATTCTCACGAGCCCGAGCAACATCGAATATACCGTTCGAGTTAGTTATATGGAGATTTATATGGAACGCATTCGAGATCTTTTGGTCCCGCAACATGACAACCTGCCCGTGCACGAGGAAAAGTCTCGAGGTGTATATGTGAAGGGTCTCCTAGAGATATACGTTTCAAGTGTCGATGAAGTCTACGAGGTTATGCGCCGTGGTGGAACTGCCCGAGCTGTTTCGGCAACCAACATGAATCAGGAGTCCTCTCGTTCGCATTCGATCTTCGTTATTACTGTCACGCAAAAGAACGTCGAGACCGGATCGGCGAAGAGCGGTCAACTCTTTTTGGTGGATTTGGCAGGTAGTGAAAAAGTTGGCAAGACTGGTGCCAGCGGACAGACGTTGGAAGAGGCCAAAAAGATCAACAAGAGTCTAAGCGCACTTGGCATGGTTATCAATGCGCTTACTGATGGAAAATCAACGCACATCCCATACCGTGACTCGAAACTTACCCGTATCCTGCAGGAATCGTTGGGAGGCAACTCTCGAACGACACTCATTATCAACTGTTCGCCGAGTAGTTACAACGATGCCGAAACGATATCAACGCTCAGATTCGGTGTCCGTGCCAAGGCGATTAAGAACAAGGCGAAGATCAATGCAGAGTTGAGCCCTGCAGAGCTGAAGCAATTGCTACGGAAAGCTCAAGGCCAGGTCACAAATTTCGAGACGTATATTTCAAATTTGGAAGGCGAATTGCAGTTGTGGCGTGCTGGTGAATCGGTCCCTAAGGATCGTTGGACCCCGGCAATTTCAGAGAACATAGCACCCAAGCCTCCTCGTCCCGCCACCCCTTCACGCCTACAAACGGAGATCGTGCGCGCCGAGACGCCCACTCGACCAGATTCACGGTTAGGAGATCGCTCCAGTACACCAAGCATTGTTCTAGAGAAGGATGAACGGGAAGAGTTCTTGCGGCGTGAAAATGAACTGCAAGACCAAATCGCCGAGAAGGAGACGTATATTTCCAACGTGGAGCGAAGTCTTCAAGAGGCGAAGGAAGAGCTGAAGAATCTGAAGGAGTCATCTGCTCGAACTGGAAAAGACAATGAGAAGCTCAACACCGAAATGAATGAATTGAAGATGCAGTTGGAGAAGGTTTCTTATGAGAGCAAAGAAGCTGGTATCACCATGGATAGCTTGAAGGAAGCCAATGCTGAATTGACTGCTGAGCTGGACGAAGTCAAACAACAGCTTCTCGATGCACGTATGCGTGCCAAAGAATCCAGTGCGGCTCTTGACGAGAAAGATAAGAAGAAGGCTGAGCGCATGGCAAAGATGATGGCAGGGTTCGATATGAGTGTCAATGTGTTTTCAGATAATGAACAGAAGTTGAAGAAGCTTATAGAAAAGGTGGACTCGCTTCACAAAGTCAGTGCCGCTGGTGAGGCAATTGCGCCCGATGATGTCCTGGAGCTGCGGGCTAGTTTATTAGAAACACAGGGCTTCGTACGACAAGCTGAGCTTTCGATGAATGACCGAAGTGAAATACATGAGCTGCAGGACAGCAAGAGAGTGGAATTGGAAAAGAGAGTTGTTGAGCTGGAGGCCGAATACGAGGAAGTCTTGAAACGGAATCTGGGCGAAGATGATGTCAACGAAATTCGGGAGAGGCTAGAGAAATTGTATATTGGACGACGGGACGCTGAAGCTAAGGCCGTTGCCGAGATCAGGATCGATTTAGCTCGCAAGGATGAAGAACTGCTTCAACTACGCCAAAGTCTTGCGGACTCTCAAGTCAAGGCAGCGACAAACGGCAGTGGCCCTGTTGCGGTCACCAACAAGACGTTGCAGCAACAGATTGCAGATTTCGACAACATGAAGAAGTCACTCATGCGTGATCTCCAGAATAGATGTGAGCGGGTTGTTGAGCTCGAGATATCTCTTGACGAGACCCGAGAGCAGTATAATAATGTCCTGCGTTCCTCGAATAACCGTGCGCAACAAAAGAAGATGGCTTTCCTGGAACGAAATCTCGAGCAACTTACTCATGTGCAACGGCAATTGGTTGAACAAAACAGTAGCTTGAAGAAGGAGGTTGCTATTGCCGAACGCAAGCTTATTGCGCGCAACGAGCGCATTGCTAGTCTCGAAAACCTGCTGCAAGATAGCCAGGAGAAGCTCACTGCAGCTAATCATAGGTATGTCTATATTCATCATATCTTGGAAGTTTACGTACCTAACAAGTATTATAGATTCGAGGCACAATTGACCGCAGTGAAAGAGAGATTAGAAGCAGCTAAGCAAGGCTCAACGCGCGGATTGGTGACTTCAATGGAAGGTGCATCAGGTCTTAGCTTCGGCGGTTCACGCATTGCCAAACCGCTCCGAGGCGGAGGTGGTGTAGATACCAACGGCTCATCTGGAACGACACAACAAGAACCCACAAAGCGAGGAAGTTGGTTTTTTGATCGAAGGTAAATTCATTGATAACCACAAAGGAAATTATACGATATGAAGTTCCCTTGCATTGGTATAGTCACGGTTACTATTTTTTGAATTATTCTTTTCGCTTTCATTCTTGGTGTTGCCATTCCACGTCTATAGACACCCCAGTTCCGTACGTATGTAACTAAGTAGAACAAGCAGCCTCTCCATTTCTCGATGGTTTTTTCTGTTTCTCGCTGTTTCACATAGTCACCGAAAATACCCATCATATATAGTGATTACAATTGATATTTGTACCTTTACATTCAGCAAAATCACCTTCTTCAACATCTCCTTGAATCTAACTTGAACTTCGGGATAGCCCTATTGGGATATCGGGAATAACGGGAGCGGTGGAGACTACCGCGTGGACCATTCCGCGTGTGTGGGGTAGGTAGATGTGGTTCGGGAATTAGGGTTAAGCTGGCCGAGGAGCGGACCGATCAGGAAAATGTCAATTTTAGTATGTAGGGCTCGTTGAACCGATTTCCTTAATTGTAGCATTGATAGCAAAAATAGATGGAATTGTACATTTTTACCTATTATTCTGTTGCCAATCCCTTTATCTGTATGCAAACCCCGGGTAACTTGCATTGTTTTGTTGCAGCAGCAGTTGAAAGGATGGTCGTCGTGTCAAAGAGATTCTGAAACGTCCTCGTACACAAGTAGTGCGGAAAAATAGGAGTCGACAAAGATATTTATGGCACTTGATTGGTATGTAATTGACTATATAAGGCATATATTCTTCTGCGTTTCAGATAGGCTGCTATCCACAGACATTCATTTTCATAGCCAAATTCTCAACCGTGTGCAAAACCAGCTTACCTTTATATCAAAGCAAAGTGAGCACCGCAATTTCTGTTATAGAATCTTTCAAACCACTAATCGAGACGTGTAACAGACACAATCAGCGAGGCACAGCCGTGACGTCACGCCCGTTTCTATCCTCCAGCAACAGTAAACTTCACGAAACAGAATGAACACGGAGGGTTCCCAGAGCATTTCCAACAGCAATCTTCGGGCAAAGTTTGTCAAATCTATTCCCAAGACAAACAATGTGGCAGAGGCTTCGTGCATCATACTGTGATATCATTCTCCTGCGCTCGAATTCTCCCGCCGTAATGTATATCGCCGAGGCACATTGAATTCGTACATACTATAACGGGAGAGAGCTCCACGACTAGAGATGGCTTATCACACATATTTAGTCTCATATGGGACTTTCAGGGGTTTCAGGCCTTTCGTTTTACGTGATATCGGGCATTTTACGTGATATTGGGATGAAACAGGTAAATGATCGGACGGAATCCTGGATGATTCGTCATTTGAGGGACATGTTGCAAATGTTGTCCCCTGTTTGTATATGTTCAATGTTTTATCCTTTATTAATAATAGATTAACACATACCGAAACTTTCCCTCTGCAAACCCTCATAATGTAATAGAACGGAAAGAATAATAATGAAGACAAATTGTTCCTATTTACGTGAAGCTCTCCTTATGCGGTTAGCGTATGCGTACCTTGATGGCTGATGGGAGTCCGTAAAACCGTCGACACGCTAATCCAAAGATGGTAATTATCTTTTGGCGGCGTGCCCGGCTCACCAGCCAATCATATCGCTCTACTCAGTGCTCATCGAAATTTGAAAAAATCTAAGTCCATTCCTTGCGTCTATTCTTCCTATACGTTTTCTACCAAAATCTAGACAGCGTTCATACTCTCCTCTTACTCCTATGAAAGCTAGTCTATTCACGTGTTTATTGACATTATCTATCTATTTATTTATTCAGATGAGCAATCTGATTGGTTAGAAATATAGATTGTAGTCGAAGATATACTTTACTTAGAGATATATTACTTCATCTAACTCTCTTAATTTCTATTGGATGAAAACTCTGATAAGTAATCACATGTCTTTATTTCTAAGTGAATTCTGTTGAATATTATTGTAAGTCAGCGAAGCAATCTGATTGGCCCATTGAGCGGGAAGGCCGAATAGAAAATAATTTCTGTTTTGGGCCTTAGCGTGTCGACGGTTTTACAGACCCCTGGCTGATGCTACAACCGGCCTAAAATGGTGATAAGTGGGGACATCTATTTGATAGGCCAATGATAGGCCTAGCTCTGCACAGAAGCGGACGTCCATTGGCTGACTCCATGCCGGACATCCTTATCAGATATCCCCCCACGTTGCACCTGCCACTTTTGGATGATAACGCGTGACTCCGGGTTCTTCTCTCGTCGAACTTCAACTCGTCTTCTCTACTGTTCTTTCGTCTCATCTCGACGTTATCCATTCCTGATCCACTCACTACTTCTCAAACCTGCAAAACATACAGCTTCTAGAGAGCCATGGGTCAATCTCCTTCGAAACTGGACGAAAAGGAGGATGTGGCAGGCATGGACCGTCTCAGTCTCGACAAAAGTGCATATGTATTTGTCGATAACGATACCTGTATGTGAATCTTCGCTTACTGCATGACTGAATCACTAACGAGATAAAGTGCCTCCTCCATATGAAGTGAGCGATAGGGTCAGCACCATCTCTCTAGAGCAAACAAGACGATGGGAAGAGAAGCTTTTGTCTTCAGCAAGAGTAAATTCCACCCCAATAAAAAGATTTTTGGCTCTAAACTAAACTGAATAGAACCGCCTCGCCATTTCCGCTCTGTCACAAAACCCGGTTTCTGCTATTTTGACCAACCACAATGCAACCGTTACCGATAGCCAGATTTTCAACATAAAGATCCCCTTCGAAGGCGCACCAATAACCAATCAACGATCCTCCGGTCGATGCTGGCTATTTGCTTCTACTAACGTCTTTCGGGTTGCCATTATGAAGAAGTACAATCTCAAAGAATTCGAGCTCAGTCAGTCTTATCTCTTTTACTGGGATAAGATCGAGAAAGCCAATTGGTTCCTCGAGCATGCCGTCGAAACAGCAAAAGAGGATCTCGAAGGTCGCTTGGTGCAAGCTCTTTTTGCAGACCCGGTCAACGACGGTGGCCAGTGGGACTTCGTGGTCAACCTAGTCAATAAGTATGGTCTGGTACCTCAAACACTTTACCCCGACTCGTACAGTGCCAAGAACAGCACCCAGATGGGTTCCCTTATCACAACAAAACTGCGAGAGCAAGCGTTGGTCCTGAGAAAGCTCGTCGCTGATGGCAAGTCCGACTTGATCGCTGGCCACAAAGACTACTTTCTACAAGAAATTCATAGCATTCTGACAATCATGTTGGGGCCGCCTCCAAGTCCCGACAAAGAATTTACCTGGACATTCTATGATGCTGACAATAAGTACACCAAAGTCGTGACGAAGCCCACCCAATTCGCGTCGACACTGTCAGACAGACAGACAGTACGGGCTTGCGGTGGAACAGATGTTAATGAGCTCTTCAGTCTGGTCAACGATCCTAGAAATGAATACAACCGTCTTTTGACTGTTGATAGACTGGGTAATGTTGTCGGCGGTATTCCCGTTCGATATGTGAATGTCAAAATGGAGGCAAGTTCTCGCTAATTTAGAGAAGCAAATTGAGAAGAGACTAACGTTAGTAGACAATCAAAGATACTTGCATCTCCATGCTGCGAGCGGGAATTCCTGTTTTCTTCGGCAGTGATGTGGGAAAGTTCTCTGATTCTGCTTCTGGAATCATGGACACGGAATTATTCGACTTTGACCTGGGCTTTAACACCAAGTTGCGGTTGACGAAAGAACAACGTCTGAGGACCGGAGAATCAGCAATGACTCACGCCATGGTTTTGACAGCCGTTCACATCGAGAATGGTAAACCCGTACGATGGAGAGTGCAGAACTCATGGGGCGAGACTGCAGGTGACAAGGGGTGGTTTGTGATGACGGACAAATGGATGGATGAATTTGTCTATCAAGCTGTTGTCGATCCACGATTCGTGAGCAAAGAGACTCGAGATGTCTTGAAGCAAGATCCTGTTGTCCTACCTCGGTGGGACCCAATGGGTGCTCTGGCTTAACTCATTTCTCCTTTCGGCTCAATCTGAGTCTTAGACCACTGGGAATCATATACTCGATTGGCCTTTCCTATTTAGTGTTGAGACATATATGATTATCATGACCAACGAAAGAATTAGTCATGATGTTTCTATTGCAGAGTAAAATAATGAGATAGAGCATTAAGTGTATTAGCAATGTCATAAGGAAGCCCGACGCGACTCCGTACATATTCCGTTCGACAACGAACAAACACCAGGAGATTAAATTTCTTTGAGCCGATCTTGCACGGATTCCGCCACTCCATTAATCAGACCCTCAGCCTCATTTGTAAAATGCTCAACCACATTACCCGTCAACTCCGTCACATTATGCGCTGAAGCTTGGCGCACCTCCTTCTTCAACGCGAACTTCTCCTCAGCCCAAGTAACTGGCGACAGAAGAAGAGACCCCACAACACAGCCGGCAGTAGCAAACAGGTGCCAGACGAAGACCAGAGAGATGCCAATACCGAAGGGCAAGAAGAATTTAACAAATTCCGTAGTCTGGTATAAATCTTCCTGTGACGAGATCCAGTATTTGGTTGTTTCGCTGTTTACTTTGGTTTCTCCGCTGGAGTGGTCGTCATTGCTGGATGTCTCGAAATCTAGGTAGCCGCGATATTCGTTTGGATCGGTGGTTAGGGTTAGGACTGTTGTTAGAGTGACGGGGGCCAGGTAGAATGGGATGATGAAAATTGAGAAGATTTGAGATATGGTGACGTAGAGTTTGAGATTTTCTTGGTCGAAGGCTGGCCATAGAGCGAAATGTTACCATTGAGAGTATACGCAAGGGTAGGCTAACGCACCAACTGATCTGACATCAAGCTCAATTCGAGGCGACATAATCTTGTAGAATCGATAGATTGCCTGAATCAGACATCTCGACCCATTGAAGGACCAAGTCCGACAAAACGGATGCGAGAATGAAGCATTTTGTGTGAAGAATTTTTCAATTGTGGATGCTTGTAACGCAGGCGGAGATTCAGTCAGCAGCTTGATAACAGTTGGGATTTCGCGGACTATATACGGTCATGTTCTTAGTATGCGTGCATCCATTGTGTTGTTGAGTATATACCTGGATTTTCCATGATGCGTGTCTATTTGTGTCGAACGAAGTACTTGGTTTGATGATTTTTGTGATTGTATTGCAAGGAGTGGGTGATTCAACGAGATGTTTATTGATTTGGATGAACAAATTGACGTCTTGGATCTATTTGCACGTGAAAGTATGATGTCATGCTAGAGTACCATGCTCTAACGCTTTTAGGTCTAGCCTATGTCGGAAGCTCCACGGAAGCCCTAATCTTATCACCGAAGTTCGGCATCGGCATCGCTCACAGGATTATAGTGATGCCTGCTAAACCCGAGATATTTCGATTCTCGCAGTATGACACTCGGTCTTTACAAAGCCTCCTATGAGAAGTATTAATACCTTCATGTATGCTCGACAATTTCTATACAGTCACCTCAAACCCAATCACTCCTCCATCAATCCAATTCTCGGGACCTTGAAACAAAAAAAGACCTTCACGATAGCTTCGATATCTTCACAAGAAAACAAGCATCTGTTCGTTAAACGTTGAAAATTTGATATCAGGATGTCTCCCAAGATTGCTATCATTGGTGCCGGTCCCGGCGGCTTGACACTAGCGTCTATCCTCATTCGCAATGGTATCACTCCTACCGTCTTTGAGCACGATGCATCCCCTGAAGCCCGCACTCAGGGTGGATCCCTCGACCTACACCCCGGAACTGGACAGGCAGCATTAGCGGCATGCGGGCTAACCTCTCAGTTCGAGAAATATGCTCGTTACGGCGACCAGGATTTCACCCTAGGTGACAAGCACGGCAATCGAATCATGGAGGTGAAAGGCAAGGATGTTGGACGCCCAGAGATCGATCGCGGTCAACTTCGTCAGATATTGCTTGACTCGATACCAGAAGGCGTTATCAAGTGGGACCATCATCTGGTCGCCGCCACCGAAGACTCTCTCCAATTCAAGGATCATACAGAGAATGGGTGGGACCTGATCGTAGGAGCTGACGGGGCCTGGTCCAAGATCAGACCGTTATGCTGCTATGTGACTCCTTACTATACAGGGATTTCGGCCGTTTCAATGAAGTTGACCGAAATGAGCATCAACCATGCTGCTCTTTCAGAATTCGTCGGTAAAGGAACTTATTATTCACTAGGGGAGGACGATGGTCTTGCATTGGCTTATCAACGTATGGATAACGACACGATTTCGGTATATGCATTTGGTCGAAGACCGGAAAACTGGGTCGAAAAAGCTGGCATTGATGTAAACGATCACAAAGCTATTCGTGCTGCTCTGAAGAAGGATTATGCACACTGGGACCCGAAACTATGCGCAGTCTTCGATGAATGCGACGACAAGATCGCATTCCAGTCCTTGTACATGCTTCCTCTAGGACTAAGATGGCCATCACAGAAGAAAGTGGCTCTGATTGGAGACGCGGCTCATCTCATGACTCCATTTGCCGGTGAAGGAGTGAACTTGGCCATGACGGACGCCATGGATCTTGCTAATGCAATAATTTCCAAGCCCCACGACATCGCTGCTGCCATCGCAGAGTTTGAGCCGGATATGTGGAAACGTGCAAAAATTGCAGGGGACGTTGCATGGGAGAACACCATGGCGAGATTTGAGCCAGGCGCCCTGGACCGCATAGTGAGACGATTGCAGCGCCAGCTGGAAAAGCAGGGTAACCTTCAATTGTTGGAATTGGCAGAAAGGAAGAAGTAATTGTTGTGCATTCAATGCACTATTCATCTGTTTTCATGTCTTCAATTATTGCAGGTTTGTTTTTCATTTAGATTATCAGCCAGCTTTCCCCATTCCCGTTCTGTTCTAATAGATATAGGTAAATTACCTAGGAATATAGCAACAATCACATCTCCATAGCGCATGCCTATCTAGGTATATGTTCAAGGTTCCAGGTTGTTCCCGAATTGCTCCTTTTTGAAATCCACTATGGCTCGAATACTCCCTTCTTCATTGTTTCCGCAGGTTTCTCGATCTGCACGACTGCAATCTGGGAACGGGTCTGCTCAAAATGCACACTTCCATATCGCAACAAATCTGCAAAAGTCCCTTCCTCAATGTCCTTGTTCACATTCTCGGGCTTGTCCAACAACACGCCCAGAGCCGGAGTCTTGGTTAAGTTCTTGCCATGAGTAATCTTTTGCATGCTCGACTTGGTCAATATTCTCCAGACGAGGTCGTGTGCCTTCTTGTAGCGCTCTGATTCCGGGTCCTCGTCAAGTCTTGTCGTCAAAGCTTCAAAAAAATGTTCACCCTGATAGCCAACTACCGTTTCAGCAGCCCAATCTTCCTCCAAAGCATCAAACCAAAGGATATTATTCTGTACATAGTCGACACAACTAAATCCATCGCCAGCATCATCCAACATACTCAATCTCAACCACGCAATCACTTGCGTGATATACTCAAATACCACAAGTGGCTCCACCTGAAAGTCCCATGCAAACCCTCTGCGTCGAGAAGCTGAAAAATCCAGTTTCTGCGCAAACGCCACAAGAGGATTTGCTGATAGACCTTCATGAGAGTTCTGGCCACTCCACAAATACACAAAAAGATCGTGCCATCTTCTGATAAAAGGATCATGCTGGCGTGCCGCTACAAAGTGATTCGCCATCACTGTGCCATACATCCATGGCACGCTGACTTGCTGCGGCTTGTATGGATCGGAAAGTATATCCCAGCAGATCTTGTCCAAGCT
Source organism: Talaromyces sp. PYS2103 (assembly GCA_023625975.1). NCBI lineage: Eukaryota > Fungi > Ascomycota > Eurotiomycetes > Eurotiales > Trichocomaceae > Talaromyces > Talaromyces sp. PYS2103. The sequence continues at coordinate 131,514 of JAMAGB010000007.1, read as the reverse complement.
GCGTACAAGAACAATTCCAACGTCCATAAACACGCCGCCATAGAGATATGGCAATGCACCACGAAGGAAATCCGCACTATGGGGTCCAGTATAGGGTCCCTTGAGTGAGCCCTTCACAAACGCCTCGGGGAGCATTGCAGGAGGGACAAAGTTCAATGCATGGTTAGGCGAGTTGGGAACCATATCAAGGATTCGAATTGTCCATGACGGGCCACACAAACGCGCCCAGTTGATGACATTGCGGCGAGTCCAGGCAGGCATATTATCAAACCCGGAGTCCCAGAAAGCCCATATATTCTTTTCGGAAGAAGTCAATGGTGCGGCTTTCCGCAGGGAAGCAGAGATTTCATCATCGGAACGAGAATCAGCAGGTTCGACGAATCGAAGCTGATCCTTGAATTCTTCGGGGATGTTGTACTTTGGAGCAGTCATTTTGTCGTGCATATCGAATCTGGGCTGGAATTGTATTCAGTGAAGGAAACTTGGAAAGATTCCATCTCTTTATACCTGATCTCTCAGTCCGTGATACTCCCAGCTGATGTCGTTTTCAATAGAATGAGTATACGAGGTGACCAATCGCTGACCCGCAAGTATATCTTAGGGCTGACATGCGGCGCGATGTACGAACGAACCAATCATCTTGCAACTTCAACTGATTCTGAAGATACTGTTAACGGGAGATAGAAAGTTATCATAAATAATTTGTAAGAGCTTCAGTTAAATTCAGCTGCCTACACTCACTTCGCTCGGGAGACAGGTAAACCACAGTGCGTATCTTGAATAAAAGTGTAACAGAGTGCTCCAGCCAGTTGGATATGACTTGGTTCGTGGGTGAAACGGCTGTTTGGCCGAGGTTTCCATCAGTACATGTATTTAAATAAACTAGTTAACTTATAGGTAGTCAGTACTCATGTAAGGAGGGAACACTTCTACCTACCTAGGTAGGTGTATTATTGAGACTGCCAGGCCGTCTCGCTCCACGGCCCTCTATATATTACCGTACCCAACTACCTGATTATCTAGCATGACACGGCTTTTTGGTCTAGTTTGTTAGTCCCAGCATAATCCTTTGGATATCCTCAGGAGTTGTAACACGGAGCCCCGCGTTACTGTCTTACTATGGCGTATGTGCTGGCGATAGGATATAATTTCTGTGCAAATGCAGTGCAACCCACCGTGCATTTCTCGGATGAATGGCCAGGTAGATATTAAGCGACTGATCACACCGAGTTGAAAGGTAATCTCTCAAATACGTACTCACCATCACTTCTTCCTCCTATCCAAAAAAGCAGCCGTCCGAAAATAAATCTCAGTTCATTATTGTAAAGTCGGACTCTCAAACCGATAGATCGACCGGATGGCCTCTTCGCAATCAAGCAGAATCTCTTCCTTGATCAAGGAATTATCAGTCATCGACCAACAGTCGGATGGCTGCATTTACGAGAACGAGAATCTTCGCACGGATGCCGCGCATCTGGTTCGGAAATTGGCCGTGGCTTTGGAAACACCGCATGAGGCGGTGTTGATCAATGTGTCCCAGGTATAGATGATGATCACATTTCTATTCTCTTTGGCACTGGTGCAATCTTTAATGACACTCGTACCTGAGATGCAGCCTGCTCAAACCGCTGCGGTCCGGATAGCGGTCGATTTACGCCTTTTCCAACATCTGGGAGATGGGCCAGACACAAAGGAGATATCTGAGCTGGCTTCGAAGACGGGGGCTGATTCTGAATTGCTGAGTACGTACGAGAGAAAGATTCATCGGTGGCTTTTACCAGGAAATGGTCTAATTCACCAACAAAATAGTCCGTATACTTCGGCTTCTTTCGGCCATGGGTTGGGTGGATCAGGTTGATGCTACTTCCTTCAAACCAACAGCCATCACTCGCACATTAAAGGAAAGCGAGTCCCTTCAGGCTGGAGTCAAACATATGTATATGTGCAATTCCGTTCCTCTGGATTGACCACTCATCAAGCGTACAGGTATCTCACTCTTCCCGTATATGCCAAACTTCCACAGTACTTTGCAGACTATGACTACAAATCCCCCGTCGATGTCCGAGACGGGCCGTTTCAGTACGCCCATGGCATAAAAGAGACGACATTTGACTACTGGGCGAAAGATTCTGCGACAACCAAAATATTCAATACGTTCATGACCGGTGTTCGTGGAAGTAGGCCGCACTGGGTTTACTGGTTCCCAGTGCAGGATGAGCTCATCAATAGCTCAAGCGGGAAAGATGAGGATGTCCTGCTTGTCGACGTTGGCGGTGGCAAAGGCCACGACTTGAACAAATTTATCACCACCTTTCCTGATGCAAAGGGGCGATATGTGTTGGAAGATCTCCCTATAGTAATTGACGACACTTCTGACAGACATCCGAGGATCGAGGTTTTGAAACACGACTTTTTTCAGCCACAACCGATCCAAGGTATGAAACCCGAGTCCATCCTTGTGCTGTTAGTATCGGCCCATAGCATACCTGTCACTGATGCTGCGATTAGGCGCAAAAATATATTTCATGCATCAAGTACTCCATGACTGGCCGGACGAGGATGTCGTGCGAATAGTCTCACAGATTGTGAAAGCGATGAAGCCAGGTTATTCCAGGTTGTTACTGGGAGAGCATGTGTTGCAAGATATAGATTGTCACCTCAACCCCGCTTTGGTGGACTGGGGTATGATGGTGCTACATTCTGGTATGACCAGAACGGTCGGTCAATGGAGGATGTTACTTGAAAAAGCTGGACTCAAGCTGGTCAAGTACTGGCCACCTCCGGGAGATGGAGATGGCATTGTGGAAGCCGTCCTGGAAGGAAAGGGTGCATGACATACAGAATTTGCAGACCAAATAGAAGTAAAAAAATGACGGTGGTTGGCTTCCGAAGTTAAGAATCCATTGGAATTTTAGGAAAAAAACTCCTTGGTTCAAACGACGCTCGTTCTTGAAGCGAATCCGCTTTGGCCCAGGGAAAATCCTTCACCGGAATCCATGAAGGTAGCCTGCACGCCAACCTGGACATCCTGGGCTCTAGGCTCTCGTCCTTTCACTGCATACGCTCTGGAGGTGCGGGGTAGAGCATACGAGTGCAAGTTAACTGATGGCTTCCAGGGTCAATTGCGCCACCGGATTATTTGCGGGTCGTAGAAAAGCTATTTTGTTTTGACGCACGGCGAGAATCGAGAATGAAGGAAGGAATTGACTTTTTCATGACATGGCAGAAATTATCTCGGCGTAGATAATAGCATCCTGTAATCCAAGCATTTGTCAATTCCTTGTTTTTTGAATCAGTACACAAAGTCTGCAGCTGAAGCGGGGTTTTGACCTGGATTTGGAATCTGGCTGTGCTTTTTGTTGGTGGTCCGGCTCAGGACCAACTGCATGATGAACTATGGAAGATTATTGGCAGAAATGGGAATCAAGGAAAGCGATGCCAACAACGTGCCGGTATTCGGATTTTCATGGGATTGGAACAGATACGCGAAAAGAATGGAGAGTACATGAAGGGGCAAGAGATGGAGTAGCGGAGAAATAAGCACTGACTAGGTGACTATTTACTGTAGTCGGCGGAGTTATTCAGGAAGGAAGGAACGCGGGGAAAGCGCACCCCGGACAGTGGACACGCCCCATTCGGGAAGGAGCTGCGGCTTAGCTTGGAAAAACTTAGCAACGCCATCTCCCAACCAACTCAGTCTGATCGTCACTCTCCAAAGACTCAATTCAAATTTCCGGCTTCTCCCCGTCTGGCCACCGGACATTCGAAAGAATTGATGATGTCCTCCCGACCTGGTTAGCGTGACATCGTGCTAGCCAACTTCTCCAGTTTCCAGAGGTCAAAGAAGCAGTGCTCCACATCTAGCTAACGAGTGAACAGACTAGAGATGACGACCCTTCCTTTCTTTTTGTTGGTGGGCCGGTACGACAGGCCGGTCGTGAATAAAACAAACGGAACCCGGCAGACACTGGGGAAAGAGAAGGAACAAATTGACCGGGTTATATAAAGGCGAGCGGAGATCCACTCAACGCAAGGGGTGGTTAACGGGACTTCATCGCCCTGTGTTGGTGCTGCTCAATCTCGTCCACGACAATGCGGTCGACGTCCATCATGAAAGGCTTGGTGGCCGCAGGATACCTCATCGCGAGTGCTAGTGCTGCAGCAGGACTGGTAACTCGTGATGCAGCTACTTGTCCTGGTTACAAAGCAACCAATGTGAAAACAGAACAGGGAAGCATTGTCAGTGCCGACCTCACTCTTGCTGGGGCTGCTTGCAATGTGTATGGCACGGATTTGGATAATTTAGTACTACAGGTTGAATACGAAACCGGTATGAGAAAGATTAAATCAGCAGCTTGATTGACCTTTATTAATGGACACCATCCAGAGGCGCGCCTGCACGTCAAGATTTATGATGCAGCCGAGCAGGTCTACCAAGTTCCGACTTCCGTTCTACCACGACCAGAAAGCTCAAACATCCACCCGGCACAATCAGACTTGAAGGTTACCATCGTAAACAATCCCTTCTCATTCAAGATAACTCGCAAGTCCAATGGTGAAGTACTATTTGATACAGCCGGTCATCCATTGATCTTCGAATCTCAGTATCTCGGGCTGCGCACCAGCCTTCCTGAATCGCCATATCTGTATGGCCTGGGTGAAAGCACTGATCCTTTCCCACTGCCAACAAGCAATTACTCCCGAACCCTTTGGTCTCGCGATGCTTATGGAACTCCACAGTACTCCAATCTGTACGGAAACCACCCAGTATACTTTGATCATCGCGGATCAAAGGGTACTCATGGCGTGTTCCTCTTGAACAGTAATGGAATGGACATCAAAATCAACCAGGATAAGAATGGCCAGTATCTGGAGTACCACACTCTCGGAGGCGTTTTGGATTTCTACTTCTTAGCTGGCTCGACTCCTAAAGATGTCGCCATTCAATATTCCGAGACCGTTGGCAAGGCAGTCATGATGCCGTACTGGGGATTCGGCTTCCACAACTGCAGATACGGCTACCAGGATGCTTTTGAGGTTGCAGAAGTCATCGCTAACTACAGTGCTGCTAACATCCCACTTGAGACGCAATGGACTGACATTGGTAAGTTTTTTCACCATGGGTACTTTTTTTCTTCGTTGTACTCTTGCTAACAGTGTATTCAGATTACATGGACCTGCGAAAAGTGTTCACTCTCGATCCATTGAGATATCCCGTCGATCTCGTCCGTCAGATCGTGTCTTATCTCCATGAACATGGCCAGCATTACGTCGTGATGGTTGACCCTGCAGTGGCCTACCAGGATTATGCCGCGTTCAATGATGGCGTCGACGCCGGTGCTTTCTTGAAAGTTTTTAATGGATCGGTATATAAGGGGGTAGTCTGGCCTGGAGTGGCTGCATTCCCTGACTGGTTCGCATCAAACACACAGTCTTACTGGAACAATCAGTTCTCGACATTTTTTAACCCTGATAATGGTGTTGACATTGATGCTCTTTGGATCGACATGAACGAAGCCTCCAATTTCTGTCCCTATCCTTGCTCCGATCCCGCAGCGTTTGCTGTGTCCAATGGAGATCCTCCAGCTCCTCCAGCAGTGCGAATTTCATCTCCTCGTCATATTGCTGGATTTGGAGCTGACTTCCAGCCCCAATGTGTTGCTAGTGTCAACTTTACCGTCTATGCAGAGACATACTACGGTGAAAACATCTATGTCCTTGGGGACTCGCCTACCCTAGGATCAGGACTTGTCTCTGGAGCTGTCGCAATGAGCGCCAACAACTATCCGGAGTGGCAGATTACTGCTCAGATGCCCGCCAACGGTACATTTTCGTATCAATATGTTCGCAAAGAGAGTGACGGTAGTTGGATCTATGAACGCAGCAACCGCACTATCACTACTGGTGACTGCAACACTGGGCTACAGTCTGTTTCAGACACCATAACCACCAGCTCGGGAAATAAAAAGAGAGAAATCGTACCTGTTCCTGTTGTTCGCTCCCCAGCCTCAGCAGCATTACAGAAACGAGATGGGTCTATGCTTGGACTTCCTGGTCGGGACTTGATTAGCCCCAAATACGCCATCAACAATACCGCTGGGTCTATTAGCAACCTGACCATTCAAACTGACCTTGTCCATGAGAATGGTCTTGTTCAATATGATACCCACAACATGTACGGTACCATGATGAGCGCCGCCAGTCGTGATGCAATGCTTAATCGTAGACCGACCGTCCGCCCTCTTGTGTAAGTATCCATGACAAAGTCTATTTCGATGAGGTACTAACATATTTTTGTAGGATTACTCGCTCCACCTTTGCGGGTGCTGGGCGTCAAGTCGGTCATTGGCTTGGTGATAACCACGCCGACTGGGACCACTACCGGTGGACGATTGCAGAACTCCAAGAATTCGCGGCTATTTATCAGATTCCTATGGTTGGAAGCGATATCTGCGGCTTTGCAGGAACGACTACCGATGAGTTATGTTCTCGCTGGGTTTTCCTCGGTGCATTCTCGCCATTCTTCCGTGATCACTCCGACAACACCTCGCCTCCACATGAACTGTACCGGACTGAAGCTATCGCTAAGGCGGCTCGTGCTGCCATTGACATACGTTATCGGTTGTTGGATTATGCCTACACTGCATTGTGGACACAGACTCAGACTGGCTCGCCCATGATCAACCCCATGTTCTTCGAGTACCCGTCTGACATGAACACGGCAACACTGCCTTATCAATTCTTCTGGGGTGACAGCATTCTCGTGGCGCCTGTTACTGACGACAACTCGACATCAGTCTCAGTCTACTTCCCACATGATCTGTTCTATGACTTCTATACCGGGAAGCCCGTGATTGGAAAGGGAGCAGCTGTCACTCTGACTGATATCGCCTTCGATACTATTCCTTTGTATTACAAGAGTGGCAGTATCATTCCTCAAAGAATTGCCTCTGCGAACACAACTGCTTCGTTGCGTCAGCAAAACTTTGAGATTGTCATTGCGCCCAATACTTTCGGACAAGCATGTGGCACTTTGTACTTGGACGATGGGGACAGCATCGACCAACCAAAAACCTCTGTGATCAACTTCGAGTACCTGGATGGTCTGTTTTCGATGACCGGTACATTCGGATACGATACTGGTAGTGTGGGGATCAGTCAGATTACTATTCTCGGACAACAGGTACGGAATCACTCTGTGGACTTGAGATTGACAGGGCCCTCCGTCGGGATATACTTATGGTAACTGCGTATATGGACTGTCCATAATATACATTTGCTCAGATACGGCCTTACGTGAGATCACGCCTGAGAATAAGGAAATCATAGCCTTAATTCAACGTTTCCTCAGTTCAACTACCACTCTCTTCTAGATTCGTAAATAGTATGGCCTGAAGATAATAACAAAGACTCTGCTTATCCCGTATATTGAGATGTTTGTTAATCCTCTATTTCAGCTACTTAGGTAAAATCTAGGTGCTGGTTATTCTCCAATAGGAAGAGCAGTTGGATGATTGTCTGATAGCAGTGGACATACCTAACTGCAGGCAGAATGATGTTACATTCGAGCATCGGTCACCGACTTGTCGTAAAAAATAATGGCAAGGGCATGCAGTGTATTGCGTACGACCTCAGTGATGTGGACTTGAACACCTGTCACAACTAGATGGCTTTCTATCCGATCGAGTAACAAAGCACATACCTACTATCCTGTGTAACAATCGTGTGGATTGAATGGTTCATGCTTTGATGACCTGGTACGTACGGAGTAGATGGGCTAGCTCGAACAATTCAAAAGTACAAAGTAGATTAAACAAAAGAGGTTCCAATAATTACATGCAGCCTCCACAATTCATCTTAATCAAATATTATGATAACGCGCAACAGGTAGGGTATATTTAGCTTCATTTATCATCCTTTCGCATGACACATCCAATTATGTAAAGCAGGGAGACAATGATAATCAAACCGGACTCAGCCCGCCTATCCAGTCATAGAGTGTTAATGGCAGGCTTAAACCTTCTGAGGAGCCTTCTCAATAGGCACGGTAGGCAAGACATCCTCTACAGTCTCATCAACATCAGCCAAATCATCCTCAAGCTCGATATGATCCTTAATACGGTATAGAATCAGCGGGGCAGCGACGATAAGAGATCCGAGTAACAAGCCCAAGTTGGATGCCCATTCGGCCGCAAAAGAGAGGTGGTGCCAGTCCAAGGACCACATGACGGCGGCACCAGCGGATTGGAGACCCTTGTAGAATCCGACGTAGTTGGCGGTACGACGGCCGGAGTTGGAGAGGGAGCCCATGATCCTATATTATCGAGTTAGATTTGAAAAAAGAGACGCGAAAAGGGGGAAAATTGAACATACCAGTACATGCAACCTTGCCAAATGGCATCGTAAGATCCGTAGAAGAAGTACAAGAACATAGGCCCGACATAGCCAGAAGTGGACCAATCCCAAGGTACAAACTCCTTGTTCTCCGGGGCCACATCCGCACGGGTGTATTTCCTCTGCCAGGCCCAACCGCCACCGTAGATGACGACAGTCACGACGATGAGTACCACGTACATGACGCGGGCACGGATGGTACGGCGAATCTTGTTGTTATCAAGCAAGGGACCAATAACGGACGCGGCACAGATCTGAGCGAACCAGTACAGGAAACCGTTCAAGGCACGAGTACGGGTGTCAAAGTAAGAGGCATTGATGGCGTTTTCCTGGTAGGTATAGAACCAGTTGGAGGACCACATCATGGGGAACAGCAAGATAATGTATGGCTCGGCAATGATGCAGGTGTACAGGCCCTTGAGTTCGGACCACCAGCTTGGGTTCTTCATGAGAATAACCTTTGTACCGTCGGAACGAATGATTTTGTCGGCATCGACGAGGAAAAGTGCCAAGAAAGCACCAGCAACCATCAAGACGATGAAAGCAATATACGTGCCGTCGCCGACAGTCGAAGCAGTCTTGACGTGGATGTTCTGACCGAGGGGGATCAGACTACCGATACAACCACCGATGTTGAAGATAGCCCAGAACCAAGCCCAGTAACGGCCCTTTTGAGCTTCGGTTGGATAGGACACCATAATGACGCCCTGGGCGGCCCAGAGAATACCGGCGCAAACACCGAGGAGAGCACCAGCAAAGATGTTGAAGCCCGGGACATTGTGGTGGACAGAAGCAAGAAGAGATCCGGCGTAGATGCAGTAACCAATACCACCGAACCCGATGGAGATGCGAACACCGAGACGGTTGACAATAGTACCAGCCAGAAAACCAACGACGGCGAATGTAGAGTAGAGTGCGACGTTCTTTGAAAGAAATTAGCCATCCTTCCCAAGCCGGGATCATTCTGCGACGACAAGGAAAACTCACCATGTGGTCGGCCAAACCAGCATCGGTCTTACCACCACCCCCAAGACCACCCAAGGCGTTAAACATACCGGGACACAAGAAACACACAAAAGCGACCAGACCTAGCTGAAAGGCGGGCGAGGCGTACCACGTCATTTTGCCGATACGTTTATACATCCATCCTTTGGGGAGTTGGTCGGGGGTCCAGGTCTCGTCGATGATGGTCTCGTGAGCTCCCTTGTCGCCGGGGTAAGACTCGGCCTGGGGTTCGACGGTGTCGGCCATGATGGTTGCGGTATATCAATCAATCAATCAACAAATAATTTTATGTATAAAATTATTTATGGATGGATGTATGTATATACGCGAGACTGCAGTATATAAGTATACTCAACAGGAGAGACACAACGAGAGAGAGAGAAGTCGAGTCGAGTCGGCGATCTGATCTTTTTATTTATTGTAGCTGGGCCCCACCGGTTAAGCTACTGCTAGTGGAGTCGCATCCAGGTGTGCTCGTAACCGTCTGATGCTCCTTAATGATTAATCCATCGATCTGATTTGATTTGATTTAGCTGACTAGGTGGTGAGCTTGTCGATTACCCAACACTGGGATCATGGATGCAACCCAGCCATCCAATGATTACTTACGGAGTAGTCTTGCCATTGGAGAATTCAAGATTGTACATTTCTTTGTTCTGATGATCTGCAACTAACTCTACATACAGTCTCTTCGCTGCATTTCTTTCTCCTTTTCGCATCCAGATCTATAGGACGGAGAATATACGGAGTATACGGAGTTCTAAGGAGAGACCATATTCTAAACGAGGCCTCAGTCAGCCAACATCTGCTCCTTGTTCGAGACATCAGTTCGGAGGCCCCACAAGGCCGTGTGCTATTGGGCACTCTCCAGGATTCTTATCTTCGTCGGGCGGCGCGCTTTACGGGATGCGGACTAGATCCCGCCTGCTGATTGGGCGACGGCTACCCCCAGACCCGCACCTGATAGCAGCGTTGCAACCTTCCGTGTCTGTTTTGGGCCTAGCGTGGCTGGTCCCCGGATTGGCAGTTGCGCACTGTAACATCGACATACAACATCCTCGCTCACATTTAACGTTGACATTAATGTTAACCTCAGAAGAACAGAAGCCAAGTGTAGTCCGTACTCCGCACAAAGAAGAACCCAATAGTTTATTAATAGCCCATTATGTAACGCTACAACATCGATGCTGCCGTCTCTTCTCTCTGGACTCAGACTCGCTCGCGAGATTCGATTTTGATATGCATCGCGTGGCAGTCGAGTGGTTTCCATGTGTCAAGCTCTCCACTTCCCCTCAATTCGCCCAGAATACCTGGAGTAAAGATCCGTTTCCTCGGTAGAAAAGAAAAGACACCGTGCCATTGCCAGAGACCAAAACTCGCTGCTTGGAGCAAGCTGACTCGGTCATTATGTTTCAGGCTCACAGATTGTACGGAGTATGCAAAAAGGAAAAAGGAGAAGGAGTTCACGTGGCCACTCGCATTCGTGCAGCGGGTCTGCTGACCACCCAATCAGAATGTGCATATTCCTCTGTATGTGATAGACTCGATAGAGTATCGATAGAGTATCGTACGTACAGAGTACATCCTTGCTATCAAGAATCTGCCACAGTTACTCCATACTGGGTCTCGAGTCAGTCGATTTACCCACGGCCTGAGCTACCATACATGAACCACACCAATGGAAATAAACAGTTCGTACAACCCTGGGCATTACTTATCGGAGCTGTCGACCGCGGCTGATAACGTATCGAGACACTCACAGCCTTATCAGCTTTAGCTCCCACTGCCACGGTATCATTTACTTGAATACTACCACCGTCAATGGAATCTTATCCGATTCTCTTCGCGCTGGCTGGGTGACCGTTTCAGCTACGTATCAACTTTCTGATGGTGTTGATATGAAGTTGACTCGACCGCGATATCGACATCCTTGACGATAAGGGCCAAATCATCCAGTTGCATTGACAAGGATGCATATGATCATACGATAAGAGAGCCATCTTGTTGTTCGGTGGGTACGTCAAGAGTCCAGATGCAGGGTCCTCAAGGCTTGAAGGTTATTCGTCATGTATAGCCCTAACCCTAACATTACATAGACCTAATTCCTGCCCTGCGTCAAACTACTAAACAGCGCCGTATCAACTCCTTGTAATGCCCAGTCATCTACATCAAGTTCCAGGCCAGGCAGTGAATTGATATACCACGGTGCCGATTGGCTGGAATCTACATATCCGTTATCACGGCTCGGGGTTGGGTCACAGAAAACAAGACTTGCATCATCCGATCGCGATACAGTCTCGTTTTGAGGGCGATGTTCTATTACGACAGTCCCAAAGTACGGAATGTGTATACGGAGTTCGTGGGCAGTTTCGCTCGTTCGACCTAGGCATCGAGACGACTCCTCAATAGCTTCCGAGGCACATATGTGATAACACTTCCCCTTGAAAGAGTGATCCTCAATATCAAGGAGTGGTCGGAGAATACTTGAAATTTGTCTGGCGACGACATCACTATTGTCCCGAGCCATTCTTTCCATGATTTCAAGCAGACAATCCAGCAAACCTCGATCACTCAATCGTTGGTGTTGAAGAGAGTGGAAACAGGTGGCGTTATTTGCGTACTGACGCCGACTTTCGATATGTGCGAGACATAGAGTTGTGCTTGCAATAAACGCTATAAAATCAATACCACGGCAATACGCTGGTACTGAAATGAAATTGTGAAAGGACACGAATTGTGTTATAATCGCGCGACTGGCGTTGGCTGCTGTTACTTTGCTGTAGTCGTAACTCGGGTTTATCGAAGCCGGTAGTAACATATACGGCAAATGCAACTGAACTAGGAGGTGATGGTGTGTAAATTGATTCATGAGACGAACCGATTCTTCAAAAGCCTTTCCATCATTGCCAGCAATGACAGCAAGATTGGAGTTCATTGCCCACCAGTGTGGTGGCATTGATTCTGCAGCTTCTTGGAGCATTCGATCGATTCTGTGTGTCACTACGAGATCAGTTCGCTGGGTACTGTTGCGCTGAAGAATGAGTCCGCCTGCAATTGACTCTAAGCGTTCCATACGCTCTACAGCTATACAGCTGTCTAGAGTATCTGGGCTGCCAAACGCATTTTCTGGTGAGCCTTGTGGAAGGCCAAGCATCAAAGACAGATATCTGTCCGAGCAGACCAAGCGGAACCACATATAATCCACATCAATACGGTCCCGTGTTGACTTTTCAAGAAACAAGTTCAACGCCCTAGTACCTGTATGCAGCCCCATCATCTGCGCCATGAGCATGGCCCTCCGGTTCGCCAGCCAGGCGCGGCGAAGATTCCCGGCATTGTTCAAGTACATGCTTTCAATCATGACGCACTCGATCCCTTCGAGGGAATTGATAAGCTCGTCATTACTTGTGACGAGCCTAGTAGCTGTAGTGAATAATCGAGACATAATGGTCTGGTAGTTTAAACCCAGGCCACTTAGATGAGTAGCAGAGCATGGTGGAATACCTTGCGAGAAAGTAGCTAGTAGTAGTAGCTTCCTCGCGATGAGGACCGGGTGGGAGTCTTGTGCGGGTAGCTGCAGTATTTGTCGTGGAGTTGGAAATCTCCCAGAGAAATAGTCAGAATACGACTTGCAGACCACCCCATGCAACAAGACTGAAACTCCGACCGGTACACTTAGGATCAGATCAAGATCCTGCTGGCTAGGCCACGCTGCTATTAGTGTACGACGTAGGCCATCAAACTCGGTGGTCACTTGATTCTCTGGAATCGAGTTAATATCAGTAGTAGAGCGATATTGTCCTGGCTCAGTATCTTGATTAGGAGTACACTTTTCGTTGTTAACTGAGTGCTTAAGACAGAATATTGATTTCCCATACCGCTGACTGAGTATTCTCTTGGCCAAGTTGATCGTTCAACGTATTCAACGCGTCAACACCGCTCCGCTTGGCCAGTTCCTCGACCAGAGATTCCACTCGACTAAGTCGATCAGCTCTGCTTGCCGGCGCCACCTCATCGTGAAATTCCTGACTGATACATCTGGTCTGTCGGCTCCTGCACCCATCACATATCGCGTCTGTGGGTGCTGCAAAGGTACAGCGAATTTTACGCCGTTTGCACTCCCAGCAAGACTGTGTTCCTTTTCGAATTTTGCGTTTTTGGGGTGCATTTGATGTCTCCACCACGGAGCGTTTCCTTTGGTCATCCATTCCAGACAATTTCGAGATATTGGAATCAAAAGGAGTGATATCTTCAAAATTCACGCCGTATGAGGATGGTGAATGGATAAGGATCTCCGCCGCGGCGGAGGAAGTCGCTTTGCTGGACCCACCAGACTGCGTGACTTCCTCTTTTGGAATATCCCGAACCAGGCCAATCGACATGTTTCTGTAAACATGAAAGACGAGTATATAATGCGTCCAAAATGCCTCCTATGCGTCAGTATACTTCTCGACATATCCAAAGCACACAATTTCAAAAGACTTCGCAATGGTCAAAGTCGCTGTGGCCGGTGGTTCTGGGCGTAAGTCAATGTCCAGTCTTTAGGTCGCGATGAACGGGACTAAAATGCCTTTTAGAGGTCTCTCGAGAGATCATTGACGCCCTGTTGGCGGCCAAGAAACATGAAATCACCATCCTAAGCAGGAGGGTGAGTATTACCGTGACATATTGAGTCCTTTACTTAGCTAAATCATAATAGGAAGCCCCCCAGGTTCCTCTGGCGCCCGGTATACGCTGGCAGATGGTAGATTACAACGACAAAAATGGCTTGATTGAAGCCCTGCGTGGAACTCATACCCTATTGTCTTTTGTACAAATTCTCTCGGACCCCAACCAGAGATCGCAGAAGAATCTCATAGATGCCGCTATTGCTGCCAGCGTAAAACGCTTTGCTCCTAGTGAATACGGAAGGTAACATTGATCCTGTCCGTTGCAATTCAGACCGCACAGTAACTGACCAGGACAAAGCAAGGGAACCACTGATATGGCTTGGTGGCGGGGGAAAGAGATAATAAGAGATTATCTGAAAGAAGTCAATATGAAAGAAAATGTAGACGCTCCATCCATGGACCTTCATTGCTTCGAGGGTTTGAGCTAAATTTGTTCTTTAATCAGGTTCTTGAGTACACCTTGTTTCAACCCGGGTTATTTTTAGACTACCTGGCTTATCCTTACAAGACAGCTAAACACGTCGACCCTCTGCAAACCGTCTTTGACTTTGCAAACAGGCGGGCGATGGTTGTTGATGGTCATGAGGATGCTATCATAACTCTAACATCCGTGGCAGATGTTGCTGCAGTTGTCGCTCGTGCAGTTGAATATGAGGGCAAGTGGCCTACGACGGGTGGCATTAGGGGAAACAGGGTCACGTTCTCCCAGGTTCTCGATGTCGGCCGTAGAGTTAGAAGTAAGAGTCAATTCAACATCCACGCTAGTCTGAATTGACACGGCTATACAGGAAGTTCCATTGAGCTAGCCAAAGCGAAAGTCGAAGATCTCGAAGCTGGAGATCTCAAGAGTCCATGGGGTATAGAAGCGGTTCACCACTCTGTATCCGCAGACCAAGCGACTGCTCTTCTCAAGCAAGTATCTGTTGGCATCCTGCTGAGCAGTCTGAAAGGTGCTTGGGACGTATCGGATGAGTTCAACCAGACTTTCCCGGATTATGAGTTTACTTCGATCGAGGATTTTCTTACAAAGACCTGGGAGGGAAGGCCATAACGAGCTATTTCCTTGATCTTATAACATATAATATTTACGGAGCCTAGCGTTTTCAGTTAGTTGTTCGTCAATTTTATTGGGTCGATGTTTCGAGAATTGCTTCCCCTATCACGTTTCCAGTAGCCCTAACCCTCACCCTGTACACATTAGGTATTCAAAATATATGATTGGCCAGACTATTACAAATAGGGTCACAACCCTAAAGGGGGCTCTGCCAGCACTCAACGGGGTTTTTCGCTCCATTCTTCTACCTCCGTGCTTGTCGTTTCTTTCACTGAAGATCAGAAGCCATCAAACAGCCATCTGCGAAACAGAAGGACTCTTTCCTGTTTAGCACAGACAAGCATGACATGACTCTATCAGAGCATCCTCATTTTTCGGCGTTTGCGTTTGGAAAACTTGAGAAATTACCTGAAGGAATTGCATGATTCTGCCCTCGCCAAGCTTAATGAAAGTGATGTACTTAAGCATTTACTCAACAAAGCAGTCACCGTGATGAATATATTCGATATCCGTAATGTCCTTGCAGAGATAGGCCTTCTCCCCTCAGCAGTTACAGCATTGATTGCCAACGTCGCTTGGTCTACCAGGACTTTGTTAACTTCTGGAAATTGTCTCCAAGCCTACAAGATCTCACATGGCAACAGGATAGATGGGCATTGATCAAATTTACTTTGCATTCAAATGTTCATTGCATTCATCTAGATTAATATGTATCGTTGTTATGTTACTTCATCTGACGTCTACAGACAACCACCACGTGACTACCATTCCTATCTTCAGCCTTGTGTCTCAACCAATGCACAAGCAAGATGCCAACAAACCTGTGCAACCACGCATAGCGCCTTTCTTTGTCCAGGTGAGTGGCTCTGGACAGTGAGAGTGTTTCCTTCGATTTTTTCCTATCCTACATTCATCCCTTACATCATAGTCTTTATTTGTTCCATCTTGTCTTCGCGAGAGTCATCATTTATCTCATCGAAATATGGCCTTGCATGTGTTTGAAGCAGAAGACTCCGATGGTGAATCGTGGCTAGAGGTGCTTGAAGGTTCGCCAGGACCGACCGTCCAGAACTCCAGGGAATCGTTGGCCTGCGTCGGAGAGAATAAGGTCGATTCTACACACAACCCCGCATTTTTAGATGGTGACGATACTTGGGCCAGTGATTTCGATGAGCACATTGATATAGACTGTGGCTGTGACACTGGTAAGCTGTGGCACAAATGAAACAGAAAATCGACTATCTAAGAGGTTGATTCGATAGTGAAAGACGTCAGATCATCCATCACTGACGCAACGGCGCTTCCACCATATGAGTCTTTTAAGAATAAAGCTCAAACGGCGAACCATCCTTTCTACTCTACAACGCCAGCCCATTCTCAATTTGGCGGACCCGTTCGTTTAGATCGCCCAGAAATAGGTGACATTATACGCCACTTCAACGACGTGGAGGATCTTGCTACTACCCAACCCCGGAAAGGATTATACTATAGGCTATGGCTCTGTTGGATGTATCGTATGGATTGGGCCCAGATCGAGAACGTGGCTCACCATGCGCCTGATTTCGTCATTGAAGCTGTTAACTGTTGGTTCGGCCTACGAAATCATCCATTCTGGACGGCTGGTGATAAGTGCCCATATCAATGGCATGCGATGTACGGAGCTTGTCTTGATATCTGCAAGTGGTGGGACCAGCATGACCCTAGACAAGACAAAGACAGGACGAGGCACCGTGGGGACGAATCTTTAGATTATTCCCCAGCAACTGATTTAAGAGACCCAGAACTCGAGCTTTTGATAGGCCCTTACGCTCATGATCAGTATCGCATTTTTTACGGGCGAGTTATTGAAAGAGACAAGCTACAAGCTGATTCGTCTACCACTCTACAGCTTCATGAATGCACATCTACTACACCCCGGCAGCTCGGTGAGGATATCTCAGTCGTGATGCGTACTTATAGGACCTTCGGCAGTCACGGTTCCGATCAGACAGGGCGAGATTATATTCCATTCCAGACTTGGATTCATTGGATGCATCAAGCAAACCTCCAGCCGTCATCGAAGCAATGGGTGGGTCACGATTTATGGCCAACTAGCAGTCCTTCATCATCAGCTTTTACTCCACACTTACCTTTCCAGTCGGTAGCTCTTCGAGATGTAAGTGACGTTGCGTATGCATATGTGAAGGACATTGGACTTCCTCCTAAGGCGGCTTGCTACTACCAATCTGTTTCATATATCTGAGCCGGCGAAGCCAAGGATGGAGTATTTAGGACCTTACAGGGAACGAGGCTGGCTAGAGGAAAACATCAACAATATGAACAGCGGGGCTCCAATATATTTCCCTTTCTCTTATGGTTCAGTGCTTATTATCTACATGAGCTGTTGGGATAACGACTCCCTTTGGTTTGCCCCTATAACAAATGCATACTGTCCATTTTTGCGTTCTTGTTACATATATGGTTGTGAGGACAGATAAAATGAGACCTCCAAAAATGATACAGCTTGTTCTTCCCGTGCTGTGATTGGTGCCCGGCCGACATTAAGGGCCCCACTAATGGCCCCCATAGGCTAAGCTTCACAGCCAATCAAATCTAGTACAGCCAGGCCAAAGTTTAGTCAGCTCCTGGATGTGGGGCCAGAAGCATCAGGCACCAGCAAGTGATGACCTCACTTCAGTCAACCTCCTCCAACTCCTCCTTCACCATCATGTTGAAGTCCGTCTAATATCTCTTTCTGCATGGTTTCATCATTGTTGTCATTATGAAAGGCCTACCGGTATCTCCTGAGTCAGTACAACCATCGATCAGCCGAATACTCATCAACTGACAACCCTGGGGCTACCATAGGGATTCCTTAACCTACCATGAATCAATAAGCCATATTGACAAGAAGCTTTCGACCGTGAAACATTTCCCGGGCACATATCGCAAGCCTTGCTGGGCTCGTGATGGCTCATATACTTCCAGGCTGTTCAATGTAGCCAAATGGGTTATAATATGTGCAGGTGTCGCTTACCTTGTCGTAGTCCAAGATTATCCGAGTACGTGCTGCTTCAGATGTAATTGTTTCTCGACAACTAATATCAATTAGCCCCAGGTCCGGTGACTACTGCTGATCTTAGCGCTGCCCCTGATCTATGCCTCGAACCACAATGCATCCATGCCGCCTCTGAGATACTGTACAATCTCGACCCTCACTATCAGGATATTGACCCATGTGTCGACTTTGCTCAGTACACCTGTGGAGGATGGATGAGCCGTCATGATATGCGGCCTGACCAGGGCTCTATCTTTGCTGGAACCTTGATGGCAGAGAACGCCCAAATGCGACTACGCCATATTCTTGAAGCACCCGAGACCCCTGGAGAGCAAACACTGTCCTCAGCAGACAAGCACAATTTCAAGAGATTGAAGGCGGCCTACGATGCGTGTATTGACGTCGATGCATTGAGGAAACGCGGATCGCAACCCTTGGAAGATCTTCTTACTAGAATCGACGCCGTCTACTCTTCACAGGGCAAAGATTCAGCGACAAACCTAACGGATGCCCTTGTATACTTGATGCAGACTGACGTGTCGGCTCTTGCTGATTTTTCTATATCTGTAAGCGCCTTTTGTATCCCTCCATGAAAACATTCGTGTCTAACGATGAATTCTAGCCCGATGACCGTGATCCCGACAATATGGCCATATCTGTGACACCACCGCGGGAAATCGGTCTCCCATCGCGGGAATACTATAATGATTCAAAAGTCGTGCTTGACTATTATCATGTCGCAACTGAACTGTTCGGCAGTTTCAACCTCTGCGGCGACGAAGTCAACAAAATCGACGAGCAACTACTTTCTATTCGACTTGCTAAAGACGTTGTCGAGTTTGAAAGAAAACTGGCTGACGTGACACCGAGCGCCCAGGAACAAGAGGACGTCACTCAATATTATAATCCGAAAACCTTCGGGGAAGCTGAAGCGCTTATCCCTCAGATATCATTTGAGCACATTGTTGATGAACTAGCGCCGAAGGGCTTCAAAACAGATCGGTTGATTATTGGTTCTCCATCTTATCTGAGAGAGCTTTCAGCTATTATCAAAGGCACGCCCAGAGATGTCGTACAGGCTTTCCTCAAATTTAAGGTCATCCAGAGATATTACAGTGACATAGAAGATCCTAAAGTCACCCCGCTTCGAGAGTTCAATAATCGTTTAGCTGGCAAGGATCCTCAGGCCACCCAGGACAGATGGCGTAAATGCATCAACAACTTGGATTCAGGCATTGGCTGGATTCTAAGTCGATTCTATGTTCTTGACTCCTTCCCCGAAGAATCCAAACAGTTAGGAGACCAAATCATTTCCGACATCAAGGAACAGTTTGTGTATGTGCTTGATGAGACCAAATGGATGTCTGCAGAAGTCCGGCAGCTGGGAAAGCAAAAAGTCGCGAATATCATTCAGAAGATCGGTTATCCAACACGAAGCCCCGATTTGATGAGTGGGGAAGACGTAAAGAACTACTACAGCAACCTGCACATATTGAGAGGGATGTTCTTCGAGAATTCGATTGCAATGGCCAGATTCGAATTCGAGAGGATGTGGTCTCAGCTGGGAAAGCCTACTAATCGAGATGAATGGGATATGACTGCACCAACTGTCAACGCGTATTACAATCCTCCCGGCAATGAAATTGTGTTCCCGGCTGGTATCATGCAACCTCCGACCTTCTACGGACCTAAGGCACCTCTGTACTTGTCCTACGGGGCGTTTGGTGCTGTCAGTGGGCATGAGCTCTCACATGGTATGTGATGCCATCAAACTGCCCGTTGTGACTGAGTGATACGAAACAGCTGACTCTCTCAACCTATAGCATTTGATAGTACCGGTAGACATTACGATCAGATTGGTAACTATACTAACTGGTGGGATGACAAGACTGTCGAGGCATTCGAGGAACGTGCACAATGCTTCGTCGATCAGTACTCGAATTTTACAGTTCCTGGACCCGATCCTGATTCAAAGCCTCTCCATGTCAATGGACGGTTGACCTTGGGCGAGAACATTGCCGATGCTGGCGGTCTATCGGCTTCATTCCATGCCTGGAAAAAACGGGACTCTTCACATGCAGACAAGGCACTACCCGGGTTGGAGAACTTCACCAAGGAGCAGCTCTTTTTCATCTCGTACTCGAACTGGTGGTGCAGCAAGACTACAAAGGAAGCGGCGGTGCAGGCTATCTATACTGACCCGCATGCTCCGAAGCCCGCTCGAATCCTGGTACGTCTGGTCATCTGCATCCTTCTTGAGACAAGTGCACTTACTGACAATAATTTAGGGTACAATGGCAAACTCGAGGGAATTCCGGGAAGCTTTCGAGTGTCCACGTAAGGAGCCTGTATGCAAATTATGGTAGAGCTTATACGGCGCTTTCTAGTATTGGAGGACTCGGTGTAATTGGCCGAGTCGATGTATAATTATAGTGAATAAGGGTTTTTCTTGCTGTTGAAATATCATAACTTAGGCTGCTCGAGTATAACTACTGTTCTTCTCTACATCTATCCAAGATTGTCGTAATTGTATTGTATCTTTCCACGTTTTGACTGAGAACATGTAAACATGCGAATTGGTTGGCTTACGGATTGTCCAATGAGAGTACAATGTTCTTGACCTTGGAGGCCCAACCCCTGGGATTATGAGAGATGATTGGTTGTAAGCAACATCGATTCTTACTAGTGTATGTAATGAAACCGCTACGTACATACATATTACACTGTCAGTCCTACATCCACCAATGCACGGGTAGCACGGGCGTGTAAATGGCGTAATTTGAATACACACACCGAGGTAGTGAATGTCCTATCCCGTGACCCCATTTGTGATGTTATCGTTCGCATCGTCTCGTCGACTCAACTTCTACATCAAATAGCGCTTGACGTCGCCCCAACTTCGTGCAGCTAACATTTTTAGGATTCCATCGAAATTATTGCCGACTTCGATCTACGCGAGCGGTTCCCCCAAGCCAAGATTAAAGACTCACCACCCAAGAGGATCGACTTTGTGCTCCGTGCGTTTCGCGGTCGACAAATTGCGGCGTGTCTTGTGTCCCATTCATCTCACATTGCCATCGTAGGGTCCTCTCTTTCTAAGCAAGTGGATACGTACAAAATCCGGACAATAATAATCTCATCTCCCGCCACGACCTTCTTCGTTCTGACACGGACCGCCTCGACGAAGACCTTATCACACAGAGATTCACTGTATGAAACAAATTCGGCAATCGTTGGCACATCATGGACATCTAGCCTGCCCGCCAGCATTGCGGTGTGCGGCAATGCCGAGTTACACAATCAAGTTACCACCCCGGCCAACTCTGTGAGAGTAACTGGCGTTGTGCCAATCTTTCGCTCGCCTTGAAAATCCAACTGAACAAAGCCGCGCTACGTGTTTGGTTTATGAGCTACTCGCTACCTTTTCAAGAATTTCGGCGGCTATAATGACGACCTTTTATGACGATTCCATTGATATGCCCGATATTGTTACAGAGGACGACTACCAGCTACATGAATCCGCTTCAAGGGCATCTACGTTGGTTATTTCATCAAACACGTCTTCTCGTCCGTTGCAAGCCCAGCCTTATGCTCTTCAACGCGCCCATACTGTGACACAGCCGGCCTCCGCCAGACGGACTGGCAGAGCAATGGCAACTGACCGAGGACGAAAACCGCACCAAAGAGCTTCATCGCTACTTCGACCAAAGGGTGGCGGTGGTGAAGGCTTACCTCAAAAGCTGTTGACGCATGATTTCATATCAACTGGCCGGATTGATAACACCTTCGCGGTCGCCAACGTGGGTAATAATGGAAAGCTTTACCTGAGGTATGAGGATTCTGTTTTTCTGTGTTGTTGTTGACATGACATCATCTTCAGCCAAACTTCAATATAAGCTTGAGGGGCCCAATATAGACATAATCGCTTACCACCACTCTTTATGAGCAGGCCTTTAATTGGATCAGGCTCGCGACGTCGCCATGCCAAATCCCTGCCGAAATCGACTCTACCCGCTCCGGTTGACGTTACGAAGCAATCTCCGCCCAGACCAATAGTTGGCCCCGACACTAGACACAGTATACTGTCATCCTCTCAATTCTCCGAGCTCCGTCCCAAATTTGCCCGTGAAGAAATAACGGAGGTCAGCGGCAATATCACAGATACTGAGCCTCGACGCAGAAGAGCTCATTCGTTTTCAACCATCTCCGAGTACGATCAATCCGAAGCAGGCAATGAGTTCCGTATAGTGATTGACCGCTTCAACACCCATGAATCAGCTGGCCTTACAGCTAAGCCTGCCTTAGAGGTACCCATACCTCATTATCGCCTGGGGACAATGCAATTTGATGCCGATGGAGCTCCCGTGTTGCGAAGCTCAGTTTACACCCATGCATCAGATAACACCAACCCCTCTGTATACCTGAAAGACAGTACGGGTAACAGTGGCCAGAACCGTATACCGTCTACGTACGACTCTCCTAGTCTGTCTCCTCCAGTGGAGACGCTTTCAGTAGCAATGTCATTGTTTTCCGGCGTCGCTCCGTCTTCCACCAAGGCGAGAAATTCAAATTCGACCTACCGTTCTGGCATGTATTCTGTAAGGCATCCCATCGAGCCATCTATTTTTGATATGCTCGCCAAAAAAATGGATGACCCAGCTTTGGTCAAATACCTTCCCGGCACCGTGGATATCAGTGCCGCTACACCTGCGCGTATAGTCGCTCAAATCTCATCCGAGGCATTCATGGACTATGAATTGGTATCCGATTTCTTCCTGACTTTTCGTTCGTACCTTTCGACGGGAGATCTCTTGGGTTTTTTGCTCGCGCGGCTGGAGTGGGCTATTAAGAGGTTACAACCTGATGGTCGAATCATCCGCATTCGAACGTTTGCGGCCTTGCGACACTGGATTCTCAATTATTTTGTCGATGACTTCGTCAGCAATCGGGATCTAAGGGTCCAATTTTGCGACACAATTAATCGCATGTACGATGAGTTGAAGGCTCGAGGACACGCAGGCGTCAGCGATATCAAGATATTGGTAGATTTGAAGCGCTGCTGGTATGGTAAATGCTTAATGCACTGGGACAGCCCGCTTTTCACAAGCCCGGACAGTCCTGCTCTTCCTGGTGATGTTTTTGACGGTCAGGAAAACAACACAGCCAGCTTAAGCGAGATCGCCAACTCGTCACAAGAAGCCGCTACTGAGAATGCTTTAAAAAAGATCCCATCCGAACCAGTGACGCGACCATTCATTAGTACAGAGGGTTTTCGGAGCTACGGACATCCAACAATGCATGCGAGAACAATATCATCCGGAACTTCACGCAGTGTGCCGGGCTCATCGAGTGAACAGAGCATCCAAGCACAATCATGTTCCTTTCCTGGAAAAGGTGCATCGATACCGATGAGCGCGGTGGATTCTCGCCACCCAGTTGTTGTTGTGGTGCAGCCATCACCTAATACGCCCACTGGGCCACGTTCTCCCACAGCTTCGAGCACCTTTAAATATCCGGTCCATGCTCACAAGCGTAGTGGCAGTTTCTCGGACTCAATAAGAGATGATCGTGCCCCGCTGTCTCGGGCACTACCGGATGGACAAGATCGGGAACAGGCTCTATTGCCAACCCCTGACGGCGGCACTGGCAGTCTTATCCGCGGTAACTTGTTTCCACCTATCGATGCAAGAGTTGCAGGAGTTGCACCCCCTTCCCCTACAATATCTCAAGTGTCAGATGGGCTACAGGACCATCATACACGGAGTGCCTCCGAGGGCAATATCAGGCCGCTGAGAACGGTCATTGGCTCGATACGTCGTGCACTGCATACCCGGAACATGGGTCAAGCCACTACAGCACATTCTGGCTACCCTAATCTTCGTTCTCAAAGGGGCAAGACTGCCACACTTCCCGTCAATGTAGAGTTCAAAAACGATCTTTACAGAGAACGCAGGGCATTGCCAAAGCCTGAAATCCCTTTGAGAGTTGACTGTATCTCCGAGCAAAGTATGAGAGATTACTGCGAGGCTATTGGCCTCAATCCTCCGGCACCTTCAATTTCAGAAGGTTCGGATCTACCGAAAAACCAGTCTAATCATTCCAGACCGCGTCAGACGCATGGTCAACAACGTCTTGCAAGTGGGGTGACTATGGGAAGCAAGTCGATCGTTATTGTTGATGATACCGGACTTGATTTACCTGTCGTGTCAGGTGGCCTTGGTTGGCTGGACCCAGACCAGACAAGCGAAACTAGTTCACAATCTCTAGTGACAAGGAAAGGGCGTATACCTCCTGGCACCGTTGAGGTTCCCGTTGCGGCATCTTCAGAATTACTCAGGCATGAGGAAAAGAACTTGAGACCCCCAACATTCGATCTACCCGTCAAACGTTTTTCGACAAGTCAGTCAATCTCTAGTCGTCTCCGAAAGTGCGCATCATTTCATAGCGGCATCAGTCACTCCTTTGATGCTACTAGTGAGGCTGGAGACGTAGAAATCGGCAAAAAGCCAATGAGCCGTTTATTGCGTAGGCGACCGGGAGGCGATCTGCGTAAGATCCAAAATGTGCAAGATCTTGGGCCTGATCAACGTCCGCGGTCGTTCGCGACAGATACCTCTTTGACAGAATCATACACGTCTTCGGTACGTCAGTATTTCAGGCGAAGCTTTTCGCGATCCTCTCAAGCGAGGGCTCAGTCAACGCCACCGCGCTTCGACCTCATCAATACGCATTCGTCTCAGCATCTCCGCCCTTCGTTTGAAGCAGCTATGGCGGAATTTTCGCGCATACCGGATGATGATGATGGCGGAATTGAATCGACGTTACTGAAGCTAGAAGGCAAATGGCCATCCCCAACATTGTCCGACAGTCGTGCGGAAGGTGATAGATATCAAGATACTCTAGCTTCCCACTTTCAGCATGACGCCTCGAATACTGCTCTGAAAGAAGCAAGTCAGTTGGATAGATTTCCAGTGAGATCTGACGAAACTATAGTGTCTGTCGGCTATTCAGGCCTGCAATCCCAAGTATACACCGATTCGGTCGTGGAGTCGGAGTTTTCGGATAATTCAATCCCTCTTCTAGAAAGGGGCTTGAGCGATGATTCCATGAAAAAGCCAGTTTCCGGTGTTCGTGCACATATCAAACCTCGTCAGTCTGCATTCAGCGAAAGCATCACCAACACCGATTCCCCCCGTCCGTCTATACAATTGATTGGTGATACGGACCAAATCCGACAAGTTACAAACGATATTGATCACCATGCCATTGACTTACAGTCAGAGCAGTATGAGAATGTGGACTGTAGATCGGACCTATCATCTGAACTATCGATCGAGTTCATCGAAAAAGACGACACCTTGGAGGCATCGAGTGGGACAGATTCTCTAGTAACACGATCACTAGAGATTCCTCCACATCCGCTTGCGCATCCCCCGTCACCGCCAATGACTATTTTAAATGCGATGTCGACTAATGTTTATCGCAAACCTGAAACTCCTGTGAACGCGCCGACAATATTAACCCCGGGTCCGTCCCCTACTCGCACGGGTAATCAATATCGTGGACGACACAACTCGGATGAGATTACAAGCATTGAGCATAAGCTTGCTGGATTGCACATCGGAATCCCATTCATGCCAAGTCATTTTCCCTTTGTACTGGCCTACGATTCTAGGTTACTTGCCCAGCAGTTCACATTGGTAGAAAAATCGGCCTTGGACGAAGTTGATTGGAAAGATCTTGTTGAAATGAAGTGGAACAACACTTCACCGTCAATCGTCAGTTGGGTTCATTTCCTCGCCGAGAAGGAGCGTAAAGGAATTGACATTGTCGTGGGCCGTTTCAATCTTATGGTGAAATGGGTCCTCTCTGAAATTGTCCTTACGCGAGATTTCTCGGAGCGGGCTCGAACGATCTCCAAATTCATCCATATCGCTGCGCACGCGAGACAAATATGCAACTACTCAACAATGCTACAGATTGCGATCGCTTTATCTTCGGTCGACTGTACACGACTACAAAAGACCTGGGGTCTGGTGAGCATGGGTGACAGACGGCTTTTGGACAGCATGGAATTTCTGATACAACCTCTGCGCAATTTTCACGAACTGAGAGTCGAGATGGAAACTGCGAATCTTCAGAATGGCTGCATTCCTTTCGTTGGCCTATACGTCCACGACCTTACCTACAACGCCCAGAAACCATCTCAAGTCGCAGGAACCCGCGATGGAGATGCGCTTGTCAATTTCGAACGATATCGAACCTCGGCTAGAATTGTCAAATGTCTCCTCCGACTCATCGACGCCAGCAACAAGTACCATATAGAGCCCGTTCCGGGAGTCGTTGAAAAGTGTCTTTGGATTGGTTCTCTACCAGACGATCAAATTCAGGCATTCAGCAAAAGCTTGGAATGATCTTATATTTGGGATCCTCAGTTTCTTGTCTATCTTTTTGGACAGATCAATGACTGCATTGCATCAACAATGATCGGTAGCGCTCTTTTTGCATCATCATCATCATCATCATCATCATCATTAACAACGACGACAACGACAACAACGGCAGTAACATCAACGCGCACCAAGTCCTCCAGTTCTTTTCCTCTCTCTTTGCAAGCGTTTCGTTTTCTCTCCTGACATTTATTCCCACATCTTGGACATGATCTCTACATATCTATCGTTACACTTGCATTTATATCCCGCATTGGTTCACTATCTTGCCTCTTTTCCTTATTGCATCTAATAGAGCTATCTGCTCGGGTTTTTCAACATCTCCTCAACATGAAAATATCTACATACATTTAGGCACCAAGTATATTTGATTCCATACAAATGCCAGCTGGTCACGTGCAACCAGTATACCAGATTGTGGCTGCCCAATATAGCGGTATACATCTTAAACCATCTCATAGGAAAGTCGCATAGCGTATTACCTATAACTTGCCTGAGTGTTTATAGATATAGCTAGATGTGAGCCTGCAAACAATGCGTCATTTCGCTGACTTAACAGAGCGTGCGGGGGACCCACCACGAAGCCGACGACCGAACATCAAAACATCCTTCCTCTTCTTACCTACCCACTGACTACTTCTCTCTGCTGACTCGACAGAATCAGTATTCCCGTCTCAACAGCGGCGCCGCTGTTGATAGTGTCTCGAATCCCCTGACTATTGAGATATGCATGTGCCGGTTGCTCATGGCAAATGATTCCTCCAGTCAGTCGTCGCAGGTGCATAGATCTCATTAAAAAGCCACGGCCGTCGCTGTAATCCAGGGCGCCATCGACAATGGATATCGGAGATCCCCACGTCGGGGCTGACTTCGAATCAGAAAATGAGGAGAACTCGAACGACGGTACACCGAAGAATCCCAGAACGCTGCCTCCTGACTTGCCGACTTCGCTGGACGACCGGAGACGAGCACCGGAGTATGCGGGTGAAACGGAGATGTATGACGGATGGCAAGGTAGGCGGGACTCACTTTTCTTGCGCCCGTTGTTCAGGAAAAACAGGATTTTTGGGCAGTCAGAAAGAATGTTTACTGAACTGATTGTTTTTCTCAGGCCAATCGCAATACCTGACGACACCGATTACCGCAAAGCCGTTATCCTTCAGCCTTGCGCTTGACGATCACTCTCACGACGAGGAACATGAATTACGTGCCCGCTATGCGCAGTCGTACTACGACCGCGAGGATGATGATGTCGCCGCGCGACTAGAGGATAGCGATGCCAGGTTATTAGAAATGTTGGCGGCGCAGGCGGCACATCGCGAGATGGACTCGCTCAGCACAGACGATGACGATATAGCGCTAGATGATAGCCTGTCCGATGAGAAGAAGAAAAGCATACTTCAAAAGAGCCTCAATATGGCCGCCAGTAATGGCGATGTCGAAAGAGTGCGGAAACTGGTCAATGGTCATGCTCATCCATATGTGGATGTCAATAAACCCGACGAAGAGGGCACAGTACCTTTAATATATGCAAGCTGTTTTGTAGGTGTCCATAATTACCTGATATTCAGGGCTATCCGTGCGAAGTGCTAATGTGGTTCTATCCGCAGGGCCATCAAGATGTTGTCTCCGCACTGCTTGATGCTGGGGCATTTGTTGACAAGCAGGATCGTAATCAATGGAGCGCATTGATGTGGGCGATGACTAACCGACATAAGACTATCGCGAAAGTCTTACTTGATCACGGAGCTTCCCCTGACATCAAGTCATCTTCCGGTGGAACAGCACTCGATTTCCTACAGCCCGGAACGGACATTTCACAATATCTACACGACAACGGATACAATATAGGACCCATTGGAGTTGAAGATGATTTTTATGATTCGGGATTCAGTCACGGCCGTTTCGAGGAGGAAATGGCCCAGAACGAAATGAAGCGCCGGATGATGATGGAAGAAAGTGCGCTTAACCTCGAGGTTGACTTATCGAGCCTTGGACTCGATGAGAAGATTGAGGTACGTCTGATTTGAAGCCAATGTGAACACTCGGGCTGACATCTTGATTTTCGTGAATCTAGGAGCCCGACGATTTTGAAGACGACCAACAGGAATTCGTTTGGGACAGGTGTTTGAATGACCAGATGTTTGTCTTTCAAGAAAACGAGCTGGAAAAGATATTGAACATAATCATCACAAACATGACTCCGCAAAGGTCGCCTTCCCAGAAACCAGTGCCAGCGAATCTTCTATTCCTAAGCGCCCGATATGCACACTACCATGCCAGCCCTGAATTACTGGCGCAGCTCTTGATGTCTGCAACAGACAAAATCAACGACGTGGTGGAGCGTCATCAATGGGACATGACTATATTAGCGTTCTGGATATCAAACGCGACTCTGCTCCTGAACTACCTCAAAAAGGACCCAGGTCTCATGGTATCGACGGTCGAATTTCAGTTACATCTAGCGGAATTAATAAACGAGATCTTCATTCTCATTATCCGCGATGCCGAACGTCGAATGAATCGCGTCTTGGATCAAGCCATGCTTGACCATGAGACAATACCAGGATTAAGTGACGTTACCTTCCAGAATGAATGGAAAATCTTCAAATCAAAACCGAAACCGAAAGTTGAGCCTCTCGAGAAACGATTTCGTCCTCCATCACCAAAACGGCGAGCACAGGTGTCTCCCCGGAATATCACATCACTGCTATCCTCCACTCTATTTGTTTTGGATCTGTACGATGTTCATTCGATAATCACAACACAAATCATCTCTCAATTACTCTTTTGGCTTGGTGCAGAACTTTTCAATCGCATCATGCTAACGAAGAAATACCTCGCCCGTACAAAAGCAATGCAGATCCGCATGAATATATCTGCGCTCGAAGAGTGGGCGCGGAACAATAACAGAAAACCAGAACATTATGAAAGCGGCTCAATGACCACAACTGGAGATACGACTGTAGACTCTGCAAGAAAACATCTTGCGCCCGTGATTCAACTGCTCCAGTGGCTCCAGTGCTTTTCTTCATTGGGTGATGACCACGAAGCTCTCATCACAACTCTACTACAATTACAGCAACTTACCCCGAATCAACTTCTTCAAGCTGTCAGGTCCTATCGCGCAGAGGTCGGCGAGAAAGGTCTCACCAAGAACGCAACAAAGTTCTTGGTCAATCTACAACATGACCCGGATCTGTTATATCGCGAGCACGCGAAACTGCAGAAACTGGCCATTGCGGCTTCGACACAACCGTCTCCATCCGTTGATAACGACAAAACCTCTGCGCTTCTAGCCCCATCGAGCCCTACAAAACCAGACCAATCGTATCTAGACACACCCCAAACACCCACAACCGCAACGCCCACCGATCAGGACACCAACAACCTCGGCGACCGAAATAATGGCCCCTCAACTCCGCGAAGCAGCGTATTCCTGAATTCGCCCATCATGTCCCCCAGCTTTCACTTGTCCTCTTCCGGACCGGATAGCTACCTCCTTGACCCTTCCATGACGCTTCCTTTCATATTACCTACGAGCACAGATATGCTGATTAGTTACGGAGCTGGGTTTGGTGGGACGAATAAGGAGAGAGCTAGAAAGTATATTCCGACTGTGCCTACGGAGGTTTTGAGTCGGTTTGATAGAGTGTAATTTTGTAATTATAGGATATGAAATGGAATAAAATAATTAAAGTGCACTCACAAGGTGATGAATGTACACCGAAGTGTTCTATTCCTTTGGTATCGTATTGACCATCTTACAGATGGACCATGATTCTCCATTTTTATATTTCGTCTTGCCCAACCCATAATCCCTTGCAATTCCCTACAAAGGAACCATTGCAAATGTGATATCTAAAACATGAAGTCAAAACGGTTCCTGCCGAGCGAAATTCATGTGGTATCTAACAAGTAAGCGTCTGTAGAAGTATGTTCAATAAAATAAAAGAGAATTAGAAGGAGAGAAGAATAAGTGGACAGGTACAAGTTGAAGCATTGAATAGAAGGGATGGAAGGAACCAAGCATATGCTGAGGTGCAACAATAAATGAATTGGTCTAGTCTCCTTATTGTCCTGGTGGCTGTCCTGGCGGTGCATCTGAGCTCGTTCTCCTCGAAGTTGACTGAATCGGATTCAAGATTGACTCGTGGCCGGGTCGGAAACGCGTAACATTATCCGAATCCGACTCGTAGTGCTCTTGTCTAGAACCATGGCTCAGGTCGCTCTGTTGACGAAAGTGGCTTGGGCTATGGCCCAGTCGCGTTGATGAGTTACGACGGGGCGATGTATGCGAAAAAGCTGGAGAAGGTTGTTCTTGTTGCAAAGTGGTCGGTGGAGGGGGCGGTGGATGGGATCCGACAGCTTTACGTTTTCGTCCCGGAGAAGTATGGGCCTCGGACTGACCGCGAGGCCGCGAAGACGATTCTTGCCGGCCCCTGGTGGATGGTGTACTCGGCTGTGATTGACTGGGTGGGACCCAATGATGAAAATAGATAGATGGAGACTGAGTGGATTGCGTCTCGGGTTTGGTTGAAGCCGGGGCCGGAGCCGAAGGAGGGGGATATGAAGATGCTGCTACAGGCTGGGGTTGAGCGGTGCCTATATTATGCGATGAATGCGCGAAATGTATTTCGCTGGTGTTCAGGCGCGACATGGACGGCTGATGGGATTGCGCGTCCCCCACGGAATGCAATCGAGCCGGCTGTAACGACCCACGATAAAGTTGTGTCTGAGTGGGCGACGCAGGCACAGGCTGTGGCGGTGATGTAGTCCGGATTGGCGCTGGCTGAGAAGCATACGGATTCGGCGGAATGGCACGATTGTTATCTCGTCGAACATCCGGTGGCAAAGGTTGGGATGAATCTGAGCCGTGCGGCGGAAGATGAGGAGCAATCTGGGTGGGTACGACTTGTTGCTGGGATGAATGCGCGCGATGTTGTTGTTGTTGTTGTCGTTGCCATGTTTGCACCTGCTGAAGACCGGATTCAATCTGCTGGGCTACCTCCGGCGAAACGTTGAGATTTCCTCCGCCAATTCCAACGAATATCAAGGGCACCATTTGAGGGGGAACGCCCGCCTGGAAAGCATCGCGTAGCATGCTTTGCTCAATCCGCCGTTGTTCGAGCCTCAGGGTTTCTTGACGAGTGCGCTCCTCTTCCTGCCGCCTCCGATCTTCTTCCGCTTTGGTGCGAAGCCATTGTCGCAATGAGTCTTCCGAGTGCTGCGACGGTTCCAATCTAGGAAGTTGGCTTGGCGATGTCATGACTGGCATGGCTGTCTCCACGGGCCGAGTCATCGCGACTGGAGGAGGAAGCTCTCTCCTCGGGTGATTATCCATTTCTGGATCTCGAGACAGTTGCGAATATGAAGCGAGAGGAGCAGGAATGGCACTGACAGTTGTCCGAGGGGAACGGCGAGCGGGAATAGACCGTCGGACGATAGAGAATTCATGGGGGCCGTTCGTTCCGTTCTGCGTGGAAGGTTTTAGTGTGAGCAACATGATCAGGATATAGCAGTAGAAAGTGTAAAATAAACTATCGACTAGGCTTCATGGCATGTCATGGAAAGAGGACAGACGCAACCGTTGTCCAAGATCAAAGCAATCTAGGAAGCTAGAGGAAGGTGGGATCTTCATGACGAACAGCAGACAGGAGCGAGAAGATTATGAGTCGCAAAAAGTTACAAGAGGATCGATCATTGAAGAAGAGCCTGAGGCGATGACGACGATCTAGGCGCAAGCGCGGAGACTGACGCGGCTCCCACGACCAAAGAAGAATAGTGCGTGTCCATAAAGGGAAAGCCGCGGGTCAAGCGCGGGGCTAGTTCCGCTGCCAAGACTTCGGCTAGCGGCGCCAATTTAATTGGGGGAAAACAGAAGACGCTAGACCACAAAGGGAAGGAAGAGATTTGTGCAGGTCCACAATTACCTTTTCGGGCGTAGGGCCACGCGGCACAAGCTAAACCGTTTCAGGTCGCTTAGGTGGCCGGTGCGTTGAAGTCGCGGAGAAGAAATAAAATGAGAGAAGCTGAACCCGTCAATCCGGCAATCGGAGAGAGGAGAGCGGAGTCAAGGATGAATGTAAAAAAAAGGAAGGCGTTTCGAGTGAGGTCTCTGATGAGAAAGATGAAAAAGGGGGGAGGGAAAAGGACTGAACAGATGAATGATGAATGATGATCCCACTCGTGGACTGAGACGAAGTACACACACGAGCCACAGATTAATTTGTGTAAAAGCGGTCCTGCAGCTTGAGTTCGCAATGGACGTCGAATATTCGCATTCGAGTCTTGGATTGAGTGCGAACAGTGAATAGTAGAGCAGACGAAAAAATCTTCCTGGTCCGTCAAGGAATGTAAACGGAAGAGAATGAACAGGAAAAGAAAGTCAAAGGAATGAACAAATAGACACAAGGGTCCATTCAATAGAGCAACAGTAGTAAAGAAAAGGGAGAAGAAGAGATATTGAATGGGCTTGAAGGGGAACAGCAGAAGAAGAGAAGCAGACTAGGTTAGATCCACGGTGGTGCCATGATTAATCAGATCCAGAGCCGTTTTTGTCATTTGGTTCAATCTGTTGCCTTTCCTCTTGGCCTAATCCGGAAATAGGATCGAGGATGAACTTGCACGGACAATTTTTTCCCACGGCGCGCAGAGAATCTTCCAAGTTCCAAGGTTTCCAGATGGGCTGCCGCTAAGCCTGCATGGCGTCCGGTCAGCAGTGAACTTCTCGGAAATGAAGGTTAAATTAGAATTATTATGCGGAGTCCTCGCGGGCCTCCCGTCAATTCTTTCAAATTACGTGCGGTAGAACTGCAAACTAGAAACCTTGGAAGGAATACAGCTTATGGTACAATTCCGCTTCCTCTTTGTGTCCCTATATGCTCTGATTTGTCCTTTCCCATGGAACATCAACCACGATGCGTGTACTCAGTGCCGGGTTCAGTCGTGCTCTCAATTGACATGCGCCATCCTTTCGACTCGAAAGCTGATGTATGCAAGCTCGAAACACGAAACGAACGGTTGGCCAAGATATCAGGCAGAACAAGCACTGACCTTCGGATAGTGAATAGCGTTACCTTAAGCAGTTAGTGCCGCTGGGTCGTCACGGCTTCCCATGCAAGTGTATGCACGATGGGCATATTTAAACGATATACGGCCTCGAAAGATGATTCCCCGAGATTGTGCGGACAAACTTATCGATTGGCAGGCATTGTCGGACATCTTTGGAGTGCTGATATAGATTTTCATGCTCCGGTTCTCAACTGTGTCCTACTGAGTGAGAGTCTGAGAGATGCAAAAGAAAGAGAGAAGAGAATAAGGAAATCGTAGGACGGCCATGTGGCTGACAGGTTAATCTTAAGGGCCACCAGCAGCCAATCACAAAGAGGTTAGACGCCACTGTGCACGCATGCCAAGATCCTTTTCATTATCTTTGGCATATCTGACCAATGAGAGGCCAGCACTGACATGCAGCCCCGGTTTTTTCCTTAAGAGACTGCTTGATGATTGGTCCGCTGCTATGTAAGTATTTGTCGTTTCCAACCAACCATGCGTCGATGACATGGCGAATAAGGCAATCTCTTATCCCCGAACAAGATGGCATCAGATTCCTCTCTGCGGTTATACATCACGGTCTAAGTGATGGACAGCAATAACTACCTACTTATACTCCGTACGGGGTGTAGTACGTTGTAGCCGATATTGCAGGATATTGTACGGCCTACCAAATGCATCCGAACACGAGGTACTTCCAACATTCATGGCTAGCCCCTTTTCCAATGCTTTTATATCCCCATATCTACTCCGACCGAGTCACGAATGTCCCTGCAATCTTTTCTTGATTTCTTTTTCGTCGTGGTGAAACAAGGCCCTGGAGCCCACCTTTTCCCGTTTGGGACTGAATCGCCGGCTAACAGAGTTAGATCAAGCCCTAACTTGCAAGGTAATTTCAGGGACGGATGTACGGAGTACATCTCGAACCATAGCTGTTCAACTAAAATCTACAAGGTTGGTTTAGTTTTTCAACTTACTCCGTACTGTTTTTGCCTAGGCAATTGATTTTCCTGTAAAGAAGAGGTATGTTTAAGCGATGCCCAGAAAGGATAAGTTAAATGGATATGAGTTCCAGTGTCAGTTCCCGAGGCCAATGAACCTAGATGAAGAGTCTGGATATTAGGATTGCGTCAAAGCCATGAGATAAACTCCCCTAACTAATAGTTACAGATCCTATCTGTAGACTTTCGAATAGCTTCATAGTGAGTTATTATTATAGTCAAAAACTATGTACACTGCAACCAACTTGGGCTCAAGCTCAATGGAGGCTTTATCACAGAAAAATTACACACAGACACGCCCTTATAAGGGTACGGTATGGTGACGATGAAAATAACAAAAGAAAAAGATTGGTAGTAATACAGTTGGGTTAAATATGCAGGGAGAAGAAGGAAAGAAAAAGGAAATATCTGGCCTATTAGTGACCGCTGCCCCGACTACTGTTCGATCTAGACGCAAAGCCGAGTCTTGTCGTGACAGGCGATATCCTCGTCTCGACTTCTACATTCGGCAAGACAGGCGGCTCCTCGGAACCTGTGGCTTCGACCACTAGACTCTCCGCTTTGGGTGCCTTGACGCTGCGCCATTCCATGAGCAGAGTCGAGATAAATGCGACACCAGCCATCGGGATAGCGGCAATGAAGACCTTTTGGAGAGCATTGTTATATACATTGAGCAAAATCGGGAGTTGATCTGACGGGACAGTAGATCGGAACTGCGTGGCACCGGTTGAGAGAACAGCCGCAATGTCAATACCGGGCAACTCATTGGCTTGACTGGCCTGACGGAGCTCGTTGGCAAGAATACTGTTGCCAATAGAGATAAAGACTGCGCCTCCAAGGCTTTGAAAGCATGTGACAGCCGCCGTTGCAATCGGGATATGCTCAAGTCGAAGCACGCTCTGCACTGCAGTAAAGCTCTGCTGAATTGCCATTCCCACACCAGCAGCGACGAGACAAACAAAACCAGCCCATGTAGCAGTGCTCGTTGTGGGTTGCAGAGTACTTATCAATCCGGAACCAGCCGTGGTAATTGCACAGCCGATTATAGCCGGAGGCGTAAAGTAGCCAACTCGGGAAATGAAGATGCCCGTCAACAAACTGAAAACGGAATTTGGGAGCACATAGGCCAGCATATCAACTCCAGAGCTTATAGTCGATGTCCCTTGAATAGCCTGAAACCATATGGGAAGAAAATAACCATGAAGGATCAAAACAGCATAAATGAAAAACGCGAGTAAACACGCCGATCCAACCGTCCTTCTGAGAATAATGTTAGGTATAATGAGCGCTTTGTCCTGCCGATACCATTGCCAGGCGAGAAAGATAGTGAGTGTGACGCCGAAACCGCACAAAAGACCAATGACTAATGAGCTGGACCAAGCGTAGCCCGTTGTATTGTATTCCAGGGCAAGAAATAGCATAGTAAATGAAATGAGAACGAGTGCACTGCCAGGAATGTCGATCTGGGTCAATCGTTGTAGATAGCCCTGTTGAGACTGAACGCCGGTGACACTTTTAAAGAAGAAGATCACCACAATCAACGTCACACTGGCCACTGGAAGATTGAAATAAAAACTGCAATAATTATCAGTCTCTGTGCGTTGAGGAATAAGAAGGCACATTAGTACATACCACCAACGCCATGTAACCATACCAGTAAACACGCCTCCAAGAACCGGGCCAGCTGCGGCTCCAGCTCCATACCTGGGCTTCAGCATTAGCGGAGTGGAGATTTATCGAGTCGGATTGGACTTACATCATTCCAATGGACGCGGTATATATAGGGCGCTTATGTAACGGTACAGCGAAAGCAATAACCACGAAGGCTCCAGTAAGAATCCCCGCGCTCCCCCAACCCGCGATAGCTCGTCCAATAATCAAGGCCGTCGAGTTCGGAGCCACAGCGCAGACTAGACTGCCAATCTCGAAAACAGCGACAGATTGAAGAAATGTCCATTTGACATCAAAGAGTGTATAGATCCGGCCGTACGTTGGTTGCAATGCACAGGCCGTAACGAGGTAAGATGAGCCGTACCATCCTACAGATGATGTTGAGCCAAACTCGTTGGTAATGGCCGGGATAGCCTAAAATTAATTGTTAGAATCTCCGTGCAGGATGTTTGATGGCTAGCGAGTTGCATTACCGTTGTGATGATGGTTCGATCTAGCGAAACTAGCAACACGGAAAGACACAATCCCGTAATCAAGAGGATCAAAACAGGTTGACCTGGATACACCGGTTTGTTGTTGCTAACAGTCTCATCTTCCTGCTGTGTCTGCGTCTCTGTTGTCTCATCTTTATGTCCCAACGTCACTTGCTCTCTACTTTGCGAATTGTCCGGGTTCACAACGACGTCTTGCATCACTGGCTGTTCCTTAATCTCAACGACCTGAGGAACCTCTTCAAAATCATCCTCGAACTTCGAATCTCGCTTCGATTTCTCTGTTTTCTCTTCTTTATCTTCCGTATGTTCTTCCAGAGCGTCAGCGAAACGCTCCTCTTCCAACGTACTGTCCTCCTCCTGAGTCTCCATCACTGGTGATAACGCGAGCGAAGAGGTTGGCTCGTCGGAGACTCCGCTAACGGGTGTTTGGTCTAGTTGCATCTTTGATCGCTCTAACTCCATAAGTGTCGGAAAGAGAGGGGTTGACAAGATCTGGATTGTGCATGGGGTAGTTGTAATAGTTAGGTCGGAGAAGCAAGAATATGACGAAAGTTTTGACTCGTAAGCACCTTCTGATCACGAATATCAATAGATAGAAGGAGCTTGTAAGGAGTTCCGCCCCATTCTAGGAGTCCCACTGCATGAAATTAGGGGATCTAAACCCTTCAGGAACGAGTGCACGTTGGGGCTCTACGACCGCTGGTCGGAGAGTACCCTTCATAACGCAGCGACCCCTTCTCTCAATACATAACCCGGGAAAGATTGCATATGGGCGGTGTGACGCCAGGGGCACGACTGGAGCACATGGCTATCTAGTCTGTTTGCCCTTTTCGTCTGTCACTTATTATCTTTTCGACCAACATAGCGCAAGTGCTAAGTATGCAGCAGCCGGCCAAGCGCAAGGATATGAAAGTCGAATACACAGGTGGGTCTTCTCCTTGGCGGTGTTAGGGATTTCTGTACGGAGTAGAGTATATAAGCCATATGACACAGCTGTGTCTGCGGAGTGCTGCATGAATCAATAGCGAGCGGGCCATTGATAGGGAGGCCATGTAAGCTGTGATATTGTGATGTCTCAGCAAGCATCGAAGCGAGAGAGTCTATCGGTCGCCCCTCGCTTCGTCGACAAAATTAGGGTCGGCTCATGTGGGTCAGCCCTCCTAGTTATCCGATACATGTACTTACGTTACAATACGGTCACTGTTATTCCATGAGTCTATCTCAACCTCACATTGGATCGACACACTGCAGGAACAATATTTTGGCATGTTTTTGGTCCTCACTTGCAAAGCCTCTTTTGTCATGTGTCTTATCTCATGTTGGATGAAAATGGAGATACGATTCCGGGCTATGCAAGCCATTATCTGGACTTAGCAATCAATATGAACCAGCAGCAGTGCATGTTTATCGTCGTTGCTTACTACCTAGGTAGGCCCTTTACCTAACTACTCCGTAGCAATGTGGCTCTATATGCAAGGAAATGCACAATATGACAAATCTGAAATGAGTAGATTCACATTGGAAAAATTATTGGAAGGGCTCGTCTTACACAAGGGGACAACAATTTCTTTATGACGAATAATCGGCCCATTCCGCAAGAAAGGAGTCAGCCAACCGACAGTGGCAACCGGAGGGCGTGAGTCTAAGAGTCTTATCTATTGTCCGGCATATTCGAGATATTTGAAGCTAATGGACGGGCCCAGATCCGAGGGGTAAAGGGTTTCTTCAGGCAAAGAGCGATAAGCAAACGGATTCCGACATCAAATTCCATGAAGTAATCGAGTAACTCGGCCTCGATAACTCCTCGGTCTTCCTCTTACTTTACCAGTCGAGTAGTTGTTTGCTCAAACCATCGATCACGTCATTTTCGGGGCAGGTTTGGAATTTGTGTGTGGACTTTGTCTATATTCCGGACTCGATTTTCAAACCTACCTACACAAAGCATCTCGCCCAGCTGGGTACTTCGTCTTGACGAGACACAATTTACTTTCCAGAGAGAACGATCTGTTACAACAGAACGATGGCAACAAAGGCTGACTCTATCGACCTCGTCAACTTCTGGCTTTCGTTGACCTGGTCATTGGTCTGGAAACTTCTGGTGACTATTTTGGTGCTGAAAAACTTCAAGAATTTTCCCTTCGCATGGCATGTGAGTGTAGTCGTCCACCGCTCATTTCCATGAGACGTATTATTGATCACAATAACAAAATAGATTCGTCTTCTCCGTGGATATCGCTGGCTGCTACGCTCAAATCGACCGAAAGATGGCCCTTGTCCTGCCCATCTTTTTCAGCCTTTGATTCTGTCGTCTGGAAATGCTCTGTGCGAGTTGGACTACAATGGTCATAGTACGTTTCATACAACCACGAAATTGGATTCAACTTACTTTTGCAAAGACTAACATCATCAACTCAGAATCCAACAGTACATACTTTGCCGATCTAGACATTGCTCGCGCTCACCTTATGTGCACCCTCTTTTCAAGCGGCGTGGACTATGCTCGAAATGCACCAAGAAGGACTGGTATTCTCGGAGTATCCGATGATTTAATTGGTCTAGCCCTCGGCGCGGTCAGCTGCACGTTTCGAAGAGAAGTGAAGCCCTTCCAAAGCTACGAAATCTGGACAAGAGTTCTATCGTGGGACGAGAAATGGATATACACTGTGACTCACTTTGTGCGAAAGGACACCGTACGACCCCGCAGATTTAGTCTTCTGCCCCAGGGCTACAGTTCTCGTGAGGGAAAACTCAGCGATCTTGCCAGAAAGGAAGATGCAATATTTGCCTCCGCTTTGAGCAAATGTGTGTGGAAGAAGGGACGCCGAACTGTTTCCCCCGAAATCATGCTCCAAGTATCCGGTCTACTGCCCCCACGACCAGGTCAGGAGGAGTTCGTGGCCAGTCTTCGTGACGAACCGCTGGGAAAACTCACTATGAGCAAGCAGTTTGAGGAGTACTACGATCTGCCATTCAAATTGGTTGCGAAAATGGAAGACGCCTGGGATACCCTCAAGGCCCAATTTACCTTGGAAAACGAGGACATCGCCGAAGAGGGTCGATTCCGAAGCGAAAAACAAGCTCTTCACTCGCGAAACAATGAATCACCACAGCAACAGCGACAACAGCCGATAGAGGATTGGACTTGGGACAGAGTGGAACAGGAACGTCGCCGCGGTATGGAGATTGCGAGGAGTTTGGCTGAAATGGACCGGTTGCATGGAGAGTTCACCGCTGATACTGATGCGCTGGCTATGCGCAGGGATCTGTGGTAGACAGCGTATTTAGGGGGTCTATCATTTTCTCTTTGTGGACTATCACTCTCTTTTCCAGAGTTATAGATTCTAGTGGACGGTGTTCGTATTCGCTTTTACGTACCTAGATGCATTTGCACATTAGAGGATGTATTACATATTACAAATTTCTTAAACAGATGCATATACCTAATGCACGTGTATTGCACACTGACTCGAAAACTACTTGATTTTCTAGGGTAATGCTCGTCCTCCCTAATATTTGCTTTCTTCAGTGCTGATATAGCGTTTCGATTCGCTCATCATTTCTCGTCCTGTGCCTCGGCATTTGACATCCACGGGTATTGATGTTCTGAAGGGCGAAATTAGGGTTTGATAAGGAGGTATAAACAGATTTGATCAGTGGGTATGATGCTTGATAACTCATCTTGTTTCATTCAATCCAATATGCGAGGTCAGGACGTGTTCCTCCGGAACGTGTGCATATGCTTTTCTTAAGTATGCAATCTACGTATAGGCTAAACGCACCTCTCTGAGTCAAAGTTTTCTATCTATGCATCCACCGTATGAATATTGGTAGATGGTCGGGCCCATATCAGGCACCATCAGTGCAATAGCTACACTCGAAAATATGAACGCACAGTCCAGAATGTCTAAGCTTTTATTACTAGTATTCTGTCGCATATACATAGGTACATCTACATACATGCTGCGGCGAGCTGCTGATCAATTGATGGACATTGAAATGTGACATGTACACTCCAAAACATGCGTCCTTATCAACAGATCCACTGCTTGACTCAGACGTACAATTAACTTAGCTTCCGACCTCCGATTATGAAGCCTGTTGCGGTGGCATGTCAAGTTGATCTTTCAGACCGCTTCATCAATAATACATCTACTGCCATGGCAAAGACAGAGCGGTGGGGCATGATGGTTAGTTGATAGGGCTTGGACTCAGATACAATATGTAGCTGATAAGAGTACGCTGCAGAATGATTATTATTATTGGTTGCAGAGAATATCTGGTTTAGACTAATTATTGCATAGAACATTAGCAGTAGGGCAACGCAAACGACGGCTGTTCAGTAATGACTCTGTGC
The DNA here is from genome assembly GCA_023625975.1 of Talaromyces sp. PYS2103. NCBI lineage: Eukaryota > Fungi > Ascomycota > Eurotiomycetes > Eurotiales > Trichocomaceae > Talaromyces > Talaromyces sp. PYS2103. The sequence continues at coordinate 90,328 of JAMAGB010000007.1, read as the reverse complement.
ATGAAGGAAGTGATTAGGAAGCCCAACTTGCTTCAATGAACCCGTGTAGTGGACCGATACCTGATATGAAAATGCTACATGGTTAAAACCCCCAAGTGCAAATCTCTTGTCCTCAGTCGCGTGAGACAGCCCATTGACTCTTGCTGGACTCGACGGAGTCCATACTGGCGGTACCAAATCGGCTACGAGCTGATTTCAATGTTTCGGCGGCGCGGCCAGTAGCAGTGACAACCTGATCCTTCTTGCCAGCGAGTGCTTTACGGCCTCGGTTGCTGGGTTTCCGGTATGTAGCAATGTAGAATGAAATGAAAAGCACGAGGTATGAGCTGAGAGTAAGACAGCCAGTAACTGCTGCCATTAATTCGCCCTCGCAGCGTCCAAGGTGCAGGCCATCCAGTCCCAACTCATCAGCGTAGAAATCCCAGGTGGCGAAGTAAACGAAGCCTACTGATATTAGCAAGAAAGACCCTAGCTTGAGCGACAGCAAAGAGGGCCTACCAAGATCAAGGACGAATTGGATGATCTGCAGACGAGTGATCCACTCTTTCCATCCTACACGAATTCCCCGGGCACTCTGGAAGTAATACCAATACATGACTACATGGACAGTCAAGTTCAGAGTAATCGGCACCCAAGACACGGGAGTCTTTCCGACAAGCTGCGTCCAGCATAGAAAGGCTGTGGCTCCATGGTGGTAGGTATGCAAGAAAGCTGTGAAGTCGATTAGATACATCGTCGTATATTTCAGACTCTCGAGTAGACTTACTCAGTGGCTTTTTCTTCAGCACAAGGAAAACGGTATCCAGCAGTTCGACGTACTTCGTAAGATAGTTCAACTGTGTTCTATTAGTACGTTTCCGAGAAGACTGAATGGAAGCACTTACGTAGTAAAGAACAACTAGCTTATCCGTCCAACCGGGCTTACTGCAGATGCACTTATACAGACCGTTGTTCCATAAAGACGGGATGAGCTGTTGGAGAAATAGGACAAGCAATGCCCCGCTCACGGCAGTCAACATGAAGTTGTGGATCTTAAACAGAGTAGACAGTTTGTATGCCTCGCGGTTCTTCATCCACTGATAACCGGTGAATATTGTCAGGTAGTAGAAAGCAATCATAGTACCGGTTTCCTTGAAGGTGCTCATAAGTGTCTTCTCTTGGTCAAAGTGAAATTCATCGGCGGAATAACCCATGATTGCGGTCCATGCCTGGTTGAAGAGCGACCACGGGGAGGTCATCTGGAGGATGGGTCCCAACACCGCGTCAATCGTGGTTGCCGACATGCTGACGATGATTTATGTGCAACAAATAAAAATAGGTGGTTGTAGGGAATGAGACGTTAGTGATTCTATCACACAGCGGAAGAGTTGCGATGCCAGTGCGATGTTCCCGTTTCTCTGCTGATATGAAGCCGGTCAGTTTTCCGGGTACGTGAAAAGGACAGTGAAAAGTCAGGCAAGCGGAACGTCTCAGGAAAGGACAGGGCCGGAATGTAGTGGACAACAAACGATATGATATATAGATGCTCGAGACAAACGCAAAGGCCGTGGACAATCAGGGGGCATGAGGGTTGAAGTGACACTCACCGTATTGAAGTCCTCGACGACCCACTCCTGACACTTGCGTCGAAGCGTACAATGTTCACTATTGATATCGCAGTAGACGCATCCAGCCCGACAGTTGTGCAATACGAATAACCTTGCAGACGACCACAGCAAGGCCGTGCCGTAGGGCAGCAAAGGAGGGTTGGGCTATTGCACGCCGTACGTCGCTGAGATGAGAGAGATAAGAAATGAGATGTGGAGATGAGCGAGAAACAGTAGAGAGAAAATGATGTGGGAAGGGGAAGAAGCACAACGGATCCCTGGGATAAGAATGAGTCTAATCAATAGCGCGAGTGTCTAAGAGCACTCCATGCAGCGGAGGAGTCTGAGATGCAGATAAAGATGCAGAGAGGATGAGAAGTGGAGGAAAAGTCGACGGACTTCTCAGGCTGACTTACATAATGCATACCGTGCGACTTCTTTTGTTGGGTCTTTCCCTTTTTTTCACAATCCGGACCAGGCTGTGTGAAGAAGGCGCTGACCGCGCAATCGCACTTTCCCAGCTGAACCAGCTGGGGCAATTGCAATGGCGTCATAGGCTGGTGGATTCCGGCGTACTTCGGTGAAGTAACTGTCAACGATAGTCGTCTTGATGCAAGGACTGTCTGCACTAGGTATTCTGGATCGACCTGTCAACTCGCCAGGATGATGAAATCAATCGAATTACATTTCGTATGCGCTAGGGCTGCGATCTTTTATTGCTCACTAGTTAACTAATCCGTACATGCTTAGTTATCCACGAGCTTATCGAGTATTGTCATGGATCGACCAATCACGGCTTGGAGATGAGCGGCCAGGGTGGAGACTGCCCGATACGGAAAACCGTCAACACACCAAAGTTTCGGGAGGAAAGAGCGACGGAGGGTCCAAGTGGATCAGGCTTATCGATAGGGAAGGAGCGTACCGAGCGCCTTGTAATGTCATGTAAATGACAGTACCGCATACGTATTTACCACGAATATCTGGAATAGAACCAAGTCTTACTTCCCCATCACTATCTCCCTCGTCTGCATCACGGCCTTACAGCTAACCGCCTGCACCAAATTTGACCTTCGTGTCTGAGTCAAATGTGATTGCTCCTCTACTATCACAACGCTAAAAAAACTCTAAGATTCCGCACTTGCATGGATCCGATCATTCAAGGGCATCGAGTCCGAACAAGGAGCACAGCAATGCATCCATACCATGTAGGAGACTAATGAAACCATCTCCCACATAGAGACTACCCCTATGCAGGAAGTTGCCCCTTTTTGTACTGTCTTCTCACCTGACGAAACCAGGGGAGCTTTTCACTTCCCTTGGGGGTATTTCTAATAAGTGTGCTTGCCCCTCCACTCCGTGCACAGGTTGTCGGGTTGACTGCATTCTGGAAGTTAGTGTTCACTTCTGCGTCTATCATTGTGACGAGAACAATTGCACAACATGGCGACGCAGTCAACGACCAGCGTGGCTCCGTTTAAGCCACGGTTTATGCCGTTGGTGCTTACAGCAACTCTGGCAGCCGGTGTTGTCTCAAGATCCTCATCGCTCAGTACCGCTGCCGCTCTTGTCTTGTTATATGCCCTGATCATCCCCAGTTATGTGATCTACTGGTCCTGGATATACCCTTACTATGTCTCACCACTTCGTCATGTGCCCACCGTGCCGGGAAATCCTCTATACGGACAGATATTCGAAATCATGAAGAACGAAGTAGGTGTGTGTCAACGTGAATGGCACAAGCAGCATGGTCCGATTGTCCGCTACTTCTTCCCACTCGGTACCGAGCGCTTATCGATTGCCGATGACGATGCACTGAAGCAGATGACCGTCAAGAATCCATACAACTACCCAAAACCCGTTGGTGCACGCAAATGGATGACCCGTATCTTGGGCGAGGGTATTCTCCTAGCCGAAGGCAATGCACATGTCCATCAGCGCAAAGCCCTGACCCCGGGCTTTTCCATTGGTTCAATCCGGACTCTAGCACCCATCTTCTGGCGTAAATCTTTCCTCATGGCGAAGCTCTGGGATCTCCAAATCAGCCAGTCCAAAGACAAGAAGACGGGAACATTTGAAGTTTTGGAATGGCTTAACCGGACAACGCTCGATATTATCTGTGAAGCTGGCTTTGGTACCGAGGTCAACTCTCTCGAGAATCCCGAGACTCCTCTGCGAGAAGCCTATCGCAAAGTCTTTGTCTTTGATTCTTTATCTCGTTTGATGCATGGTCTTCAAACCCTCTTTCCTTTGACTAAGTACATCCCTGCCAAAATGAATCGTGATATGGACATTTCCCGTGGTATCATCCTGGGTTCTGCCACCAAGATCATCAAGGAGAAGCAGGCAACCGTCAATCCTGCCGACAAAGATATCCTCTCTCTTTTGGTCCGTGATAATCTCAAGTTGCAAGCCGCGGGTGAAGTTGGTCTTAGCTTTGAGACCATGCGCGACCAGGTCATGACCTTCCTCGGTGCTGGGCACGACACCACCGCTACTGGCGTTACCTGGACACTCCACCTTCTCTCAAAGCACCTAGGTATACAGTCCAAGCTGCGTGAAGAAATTCGCGAGCACTACCCTTTCCTTTTTGACCGTGAGAGGCGTGAAACCTTTGATATCTCCACCATTGATCCCGATCACCTGCCCTACCTCGATAACGTATGTCGCGAGTCACTCCGTTACATTCCCCCAATCCCAATGACTGTCCGTGAACTCGTCGACGACGACAAACTCGGCGACTACGTCGTCCCCAAAGGTACCACTATCCTGGTCTACTCCAACGCCATCAACCGCCTTCCAGAATACTGGGGGCCAACCGCAGATGAATTCGACCCTGATCGTTGGGACAGTCTCCCTGACTCGTACACGACGAACGCATTTATGACTTTCCTCCAAGGCCCACGAGGCTGTATTGGTCGCAAATTCGCCGAAACCGAGATGAAAATCCTTCTCTGTGTGTTACTAAGTCAATTCACTTTTGCTCGCGACGAGTCCGTCCAGGATCCAGAGGAGCTCAAGATGTGGAGATTGGTCCTGCGACCAAGAGATGGTGTACAGCTGAAGGTTACGAAGCTGTGAGATTGTCGTTGTCGACGAGAGGACTCCCGGGGAAATGATGATCATATACTTCTGTTACTAGTTTTTCTTAATCGTAATATAATACATTATGACCTAAATATCAAGCAGATAATGCCGAGGCACCTGATAATAACCCAATGTATCTCCGTACGAATCTTCGTAAAGTCGTAATCTCTCGTCAGGCAAGTCAATCCGACAGCACGGAAATTATTTAAATTATTGACTTCGACCAAAAAAGAGTATTTCTTTTTCTTCATATCGAAAACTAGAATCAAATGCCAATTATAAATTAAACTAATATATGGACAGTATTCCCGAGATAAAGAGACCAAGTTTCTGCGGCAGGCAGAGACAACGTTCCATCCCAGGTCAGCCATGTCTGAAACTCTGTAGGGGGTATCATTTGGATAACAAAATTGGGTAGTACAATGGCGAGAACCGGTGAATACCAAATGCCAAAAAAACAAAGGAAACAATGAAAGGATCATATCGAGTAGATGTTGTGTGTCTGAATCTTCGTGACTTTTGTCAGGACCAAGGAAGAAGACGTCTGGAGAAAATCTCTAAGTTGGTGGCTGGCTCGAAAAAGAGAAACGAAAATGCGATGAATGATTCGTGCAAAGGATATGTGTTTCGTCGGATCATTCACGTAATATATGATGTTAAGCATGAGTCACGGGCCGAGCTGTTTTCGTCGCTCGCTCGTTTAGAGCGTCAAGCGTCGGAAGAGATGCCTCAATCAACTATCCATGCTTTTTCCGGTGGTGATGAACCTTATACTCGGCTCTGGCAACTCGCATAAAGAGCTCAATGTCTTTAATAGGTACCCAACTAGTGAGCACCTTCATGGCGTTTTCAAAATCAGATTCTAGAACAATGTCACGCATCCCATCAATCAAAGCAGCAGATGTCGCATGTAGGACGTCCAAGCCTTGGCCAAAGGAACTGACTGGTTGCAGAGGTTGAGAATTAGATGCATGGTTACCGTTCGCGCTGGCTTTTGAAGAGGGTAGTTCAGCATCCCCAAGGAGCATAAACACATCCCATACGCGGAGTTGAGCCGGGAAAGGGATTGAATAGTTGAAAAGTGTCAAGTACCACCGGGTCCCATAAGACGTTGGAGGAATACCTAATTCATTCTACGACAAATCAGCGTTGAGCACGAAAACATTATTGGAGTGAAAGGTTACCAATTTGCCAGCCACCTCACCATTCCCCAACCATTCTTTCTCAAAATCGTTTAGCGCTTCCATCAAACCAGAAAAGCCTTCTCTGTAAAGATGCTGCAGCCCCCGTAACATCCAAAGACGGGCAAGCATGACAAAGGCGTTCTCTTCATCGTAGTATGCCAACAGTGTCGCAGTGAGTGCCGCCATACCCTGCACATATCCAGTATCGGGAAAGTAAAGTGACATGGCATGCAGAACACGAAACAAGAGCCTTTGTCCGCCGCGATAGCGGCGACGAAACATTATGTGACTGCTAATCGTACGTGGGACGTCAATATCAATCTGCACATCGTCGGGTGAGGACACGTTCTGACAATCATGAAACGCATTGATCAATTCTGCTGCCGACGGACTACCCTCGTGTTTCCTGGCGCTGGATTCCAAAAAAGCATACCATGCCGTAGCTCTCCAGCTATCGGGAATTCCTTTCCAAGTCCGCTCAATGAGTTTTGAGCTGCTAGTATCAAACTCAAATGTCATGCCGCTTCCATCATGCGTTTTCTTCGTCGGCTTTGCCATCTTCATCCACTTGTCTTCGCGTTCCCATTCTTTCTTCCTCGTAGCCCTCGATACGGCAGTGTCTTCGGCGGCTGCTGGGACCTCAAATGGTAAGGTAAGCATGTCACCTGCCTCGTCTCTGACTCGTCTATCTCGGTTATGCGGCAGTCGATTCGTTGCGTATCGGAATTTGGATGGCGACCTTTTCAATGTGGGATTGTATGCACTTTGTGACGAACTTGGACGATTCGAAGAGTCAGATAATTTACGGTCTCGTGTGGGCGATTTACTGGCAAGCGATATGCTGCTGTTTCTTAGGGTCGCAGCTGATCTCCTAAACGTATTCTTTCGGCGCGGTGACTCTGATGCAAGAAGCAGACTGGTTGAAACGCGTTGAATCGGTTGAGGTTCTGCAGAGTCTCCAGTTTTAGACCGCGGAACAATGAAACCATATCTGTCAACATCGGCGGCATCAATGTTTTGCCAATCCTCAATCCCGCCAGCAAGCTCTTTCGACTCCCGCTTGATAGAACTGCATCCATTTACCGAATTGATACTCTTAAAATCCGTGGTAGATCCGTTAAGCTCCGAGAATTGATCTGAAGTCCCTTCGACTGGGGTTGGCTCCTCCCACAAAATGCCATTCTCCTCTGCGATTGCTCGACTGACCTCCGCGTCCGTCACGTTGTCATCTCCCTTCTCATACATCAATCTGACACGACGCGATAGCATATCCTCGTCTGCTGAAACGGCTCGTGGGGTGAGCATAGATTGTCTGATACGGAGAGAGTTCGATGTTCGTTTACGTGGCGAGGAAAAGGCACCGGGGTCAGTGTTCGGGAGGGACATGGCTGGTGCAGCGGGTTTCGCTTTTAGCAAGCTGCCCCGTTTGGAGAATTCCATGGAGCCTGGAGTCAAATCTTGAAAGTCGGTGGTCGGAATGTTCATGGCAATCCCTTGAAAGGAAGCTTCGTCTGAACTCTTCGGCGTGATCGCAGATTTTGGTCGCACGGATTCGGTCGATTTACGAGGCTTGAGGACACCCCACCTTCGCTCAGACCATCGCGAGCTGGGCCGGGAAGACGCATCGTCTACCTTGATACTTGGAATGTTTGTGGACGACGTGAAACTTGGCTGCTCCTCTGGAGGCGCGGGAATGGCCAGACTATTCTGAATTGACGGCCGCTGTTCTTCGTTCTCCAATCCATTGCCATTCGGCGCATCCATCGATTTGTTAATCTGTTCTGACGTCGGACCAGCAAGCTCATTTTGTGCTCTGTCATCGTTCGGACTTGTTGCAGGACGCTCAGGAGAGAATTTGGGCTTGGTCGGATGAGGGGCGATGTCTTCAAAGGCTATAGCATGTACCGAAGTCACAGGCTCCGGCATTTTATATATAGTTCGTCGTTATCGAATATGATATTTGAAGCATTGTCCTCCAGATGAGCGCAAAGTCAATTGACGAGGAGTTCGCGTTCATGAACAGGACTGGTGAGCACGCGAAACTGGGGACATGAGAACGATGCGCCGGGGGGGTTACACAACCTTCGGAGTCCCACAGGATTGCGATATATATAGAAGACAAAACACAAGAGAAATCCGTGATGCAGTGCGGCTGAGAGCAAGCGCAGGTTGCAGTAGGCCTGTCTGCCAGCGATACTCGAAGGTGACTCGCAATTTGAGATTTCTCGCGGGTTGTTGAGAAGAAGTTGGAACTTGTCCAGGGCAGGCCTGAAAGCCTGAAAGGGGAACGCTGGAAGGTGGTTCGCGCCAAGCCGAGAGCCCACTGGGCAGTCTATGCCTGTTGGGGACTAGCCTGCTGTATGTTCACGGCCGCTAGCCCGTTCGGTCGGCCGTGGCTTGGACCGCTGAATGGTCTAAAATAACAAAAGTGATGCTTGGATCTGCGATGACTATGGAATACGTATTAACTAGCATTATGGGAGCAGATACAAGGTACGTTCAGTCGCTAATATCGCCCATCCATTCCATGTATTCGCGCGATTCCTGACCCGTGAGATGTCTTCCAAGGGTAAGACAAACTCCCGGAAGAGAGGTCCGAGGAATCCTCTGGTGGAAACCTAGCCAATCAGACTCACGACAGATGCCTTCAGGGGAAGATTACTAGATAACATTGAATGTGAATTAGGATGTAGCTTAAGGGCTTGCTAAGGGAATGTTCAAGTTGTATACAACCCTCATTTCGGAATCGACGGCTTCCAGTTTTGTGCTCGTATCAGTTACCTAGCTCAAATGTATAAACCGCTCGACGTTCAAGTTTATATATAGTTATCCCGAGGCAATAGGTCACCAGACGGTCACATTCAACGATCAAGGTCCAAAAAGTACAGGAAAAGGAGAAGAAGGCACCATCTGCTATGACATTGTGACCAGTGAGATAACGCCAACGAATGTTTCTGATAAACACAACACCTCCTAAGCGCCCAACAAAAATGATTTTCAGAAACCAACTCGTGAGAAACAATGCGAGCGTGAAACACAAAAACACTGCTGGTAATCAGCAGCAGAAAAAAAAGCATAAGACTTAAGTCATCATTTCGTTAACTGCTGCATGGCTCAACAACTATCTGCGGAGGCATGCGTGTATCTATCGGTCTACCAATGAGGCAGTCCCATTCTGGTATTTCAGGCTGCGGCGGCGTTGACGCTGGGTCGCGATGTAGAAGAATAGCTCGGTTCAATTGGTTCACTAGGGAGAAGCTCAATTTGGCGGACAAGAAAAGCCTTCTCATCGGTGAACTGATCGTCGTCGGTGCGATCCTCTAGAAATTTCGGTAGGAACTTGAGCAGCCGGTCTCGATTGTTTATCAGGATTCTCTGCACAGCCAAGGACTTGTTCGGGTTCGCAACAAAAACCTGCGCGATATCCGTCCATTAGCTTTGATTCTAATCCAACGGGTTGATGCAGATGCCCGTGACAGACCTTGAAAACATGAAATCCCTCATATTGCACCATCCTTCGGTCGTCGCGAAGGAGATTCATGCAAGCTTTAAGATGATCGCCGCTATCGACATATGCTGTCATGACATTGTAATTGGTGCGGTCTAGAAGAATTTCCCCAAGTAACTTGATGCTTTGGCGCTTCGTCACGTAGGAGTCGGATTGGATTAGGATTTGGTGGTATCTGCCGAAGAAAAGGCTATAGTTTGCGGATAAATACGAGGCAACCAATGTCTTGTGCCGCGTCAAAAGGTCCTGCAAAATATCGGTGATTAGCTCCGCGTGCGCAATAAATTGACCATCCAAGACGATTCGTGAACGAAAGAATGTCTTACTCTAAATATGGCAAACGCATCTGCGCTCACTTCAAAACTGCCTCTATCAATCCATTCAAAAAACCTCCAAAAGATACCTTTCCCCGTCTGAGGTTGCTCGGCATTGATGTCGTTGAGCCGAACCGCCCGTTCATATTCATTTGATTGATCATACAGAATGAGAGCCGCGATGACATCAGACTTGACGGCCTCCTTGAGGATGGAGGCACAAGATAAGGCACTGTGAGGGTCCTCGAAGCCCCTGCAAAGTTCGATAATTACCTCGGGCCGTTGATGAACAATATAATCAATCGCAGGGGGGTCTCCGGGCCCGTTGTTTGGCTTGTACCGCAGAATATGTGTGACGATCGTTTGGGTATCTTTGCGTGCTTCAAAAGGCAGTTTACGAATGCTATGCGCCAGATGGAACAGAAGATCTTCTCGTATTACCGAATCGAATAAGGAGCGTACAAGGGCGGGAGCACTATCCATCTCTTCGAGGCATTAGCAGTCTGATTAACACCATTGGACATATTGGATGGCTTACCCGGTGTCCCCTGAGTAATCAGTTTCATTTGTGCAAGTTGCTTGGAAATGTCATCCTCCAGCTACAGTAGTCACTTTTTAGTTGTTCCATTTCATGTCAATAGCCGGTAGCTCTGCCACACACACCTTGGGTGACTCAGGTAATTCCCATAATTTCGATAGAAGATCTCTAGTCACCTTAGCCAAGTCTGACGGCGACCGCGGACGAGCACTGCGGTTGAAAAGAAATGCCATCACGGCGAATTGGACGACAGCACTTTTTGAAGGTAGAGCCCGTTTATTGTTGGCGGATACAGGAGATGGGTTCCTTGAGAAGACGCAATTGAGGGCGTGTCGCTTATCAGACGAAGATACGAAAAGAATCCGAGAAATTTCACCAGGGAATACACATCTGAAAGAGGGAACATGCTCAGACAAAGGGGATAGGATCTTTTCTTTCGTGGGTGATGAGTCTGGCGTTGTTCCTGAAGGGGCAGTTTGACAACAAGCTAAGCAGTCACTCTGCAGGCGGTGAGGCTGGCGGGGTTGCTTGGTTGTCGGGGCCGTCGCTGGGCCAGACAATCTTAGGGTAGCGGGGCTGCGGGCAGGATATGAATTTTTTTCCCCTTCTTCTTCTTTGACTTTATCGAATAGGATATCTTTTTGGTGCTCTATTCCGCACGTAAGTTCCTGTCGTCTCATCGTTCACCAGTGTTTCGACCGACCGGGGTACAGTCTCGCATGTCGACTTCTGTACAAGAACCGCCCCGCGCGGCGGAAGATAGCTATTCAGACAGCGATTCTGCCTCTGATAGCTTGAACATCGCCAATAACGACGAAGGATGGGAAGACGTCGAGCCGGAGGAAGAGAGTCAACCGGTCGTAGGGCTGTTCAGCGCGGATGTTTACCCTGACGTCCGCGCCATGCTGAAAGATACCAAGGAAAGGTACAACTTTGACTTCGTGAAGGTCCAGAAAGATCTCGGTGTGTGATCATTCGTCGTGTGATATGCGTTTATCAATTGGTCACCCAGGGCCGCCTCATAGCCTCCAAATTGCTTTGGTACGAGCAGTAACTGATGCTGACTATACATAGACCTAGACTTTTTAGGAACCGTCCGACTGGTCAACTATTTGCGCTCAGAGGTTAAGAAAGGAAACAAAGAACCATCTGTCAGCTCTACCGCTTTATTCGAGGATGATATCTATCTCAAGCCGGTTCTCGACGACGACGCCTTGCTTTACAGCCTAGACGATCTGACTGACGAAGTGGAAGTCGAAGATGAAAACAAGCCCAACGAGAAGCGGGTTCTCGAACTTCAGGAGGAATTGGAAAAATTGAAAACCCAATTCTCGGAATACAGACTAGCGGTACAGAAGTCCATGGGCGAACAACTCGCCGGTGCGTCAGTGAACGAAGATGCGGCGGGGTCTGATATACCGAAGAAGGGAAAGATTGAAGAGGCCGACGATGACTACTTCACGTCCTACTCATTCAACAGTGCGTTTATCCTATCCTCACTTGCGCCAATCCCAATTTTTACACGGCAAATTACTAATTCTCAAGCATAGCCATTCATGAGACCATGCTCAAGGACACTGTACGGACTGATGCTTACCGTGACTTTATCTACGATAACAAGGGTCTATTCAAGGATAAGATTGTCCTTGATGTTGGCTGTGGAACAGGTATTCTGTCGATGTTCTGTGCAAAGGCCGGAGCGAAAATGGTTATCGCGGTAGATAACTCCAACATCATCCAGAAAGCTCGTGAAAACGTCTACAAGAATGGTTTCGAACATGTCATAACGTATGTACTCAAAATTTATATACTTGCTTTTGTACAAAGCTTACCCATTTTCCAGATGTGTTCGTGGCAAGATCGAAGAGGTGAGCTTGCCTGTGCCCCAAGTCGACATCATTGTATCGGAATGGATGGGATATGGACTATTGTTTGAAGCGATGTTGGACTCGGTTCTCTGGGCTAGAGACCGTTATCTGGTACCAGGTGGACTCATGGTGCCATCTCACACTACTTTGCGTATTGCCCCATACGTAGGCAGTGATTTTGTGGACTCCCATGTGACTTTCTGGAAATCTGTCTACGGCTTTGACATGTCAAGCATGCTGGAAAACATTCATCATGAGGCCATCGTCACTACAACCAAACCCGAAACTGTGGTCGGTTCATCGGCCGTCTTTCTCCCGCTTCCGCTACACACAATAACGGTTGAAGAATTGACTTTTCTGAAGAATTTCGAAGTGACCCTTACAGAAGACATTCCTGGACTTGACGGTTGGAATATCTGGTTTGATACTTTCTTCTTGCCTTCTCCTACATTCAGATTTGATGAAAATGTCGAGCCTCCAGAAATTAAGAAGAACGGCTTGATTGCGTTTACCACTGGGCCTTTTGACACGGAAACACACTGGCAGCAATGTGTGCTTCTTGTAAACCACGATGGAAAAGAGCCCACACCGTTGAAGAAAGGACAGGTCATCAAAGGCAGTGTCGGTTATCAAAAGAAGGAAGAAGGCTCACGGGCACTAGATATTGAGGTTCTGTGGGACATTAACGGTAATCAGCAACGGCAGCTTTGGTCGTTGCAGTGATAGAACCGATAATGACTCAGAAGAACTTCTACTTCATTTTTGGATTTATAAAAGATACTTGAAAGTGACATTTCTGGGCGAGTCGAGGTATAGCTAGAAATCCCAGTAACGGCGATGGGACAGCTTACCTAGGTATCCTTCATCATACCCGCAGGAAAAAAATACAGAGACCAAAAGATAAAGCAGCAGAAAACTTTGTATTAATACAAAAGTAATTCCACGTCCTTATATTCTAATATTTTTAAAGACTATGGTCTATATACCGAGCGTTGTGTTTGATAGAGTGATAGACCAACTGATTGATGCCTGATGTTCCAATAGTTGCCTGATCTCTCAGGCGTCAAAACAAACCGCTTCGGCCTTGAGACCTTGGATCTTCGTGGCGAGGGTACGGAATAGTCAACTTAACTTAACAACTGACCAGCGAACGCCTAGTCGCATTGTCTCAGCTCCGCACGGGCTCAGTTAAGTTTCATTTTCTGCTGACTTTTATCCAACCATGCCATTGTGAGGACTAGTATATTCTTCAACGTCTCCGAAATCGACTGCTGACCCTGACTAACAGGCATCTCCTCGGCAAGAAGTCATGGAACGTGTACAACCCAGAAAACATCGCGCGCGTCCGTCGCGATGAGGAGCAGGCAAAGGCTCGAGAAGAAGAGGAAGAGAGGCGCATGCAAGAGATTGATGCCGAACGTCGAATACAAATACTACGCGGCGAGCGCCCTCTTAGTCTATCCACCAAACGATCGGGCGAGGCTCCCCGGTTAGATTCCATCGAGCGATCAGTAACGGAACTCGACACATTTAGGCATAAGAAACGGCGACGAGTTGCAGGAGAAGATGATACAGACCGGGATATAAGGTTAGCAAGAGAAGAGGCTGCTCAATATGATGCAAAGCGGGATGAGGTGCTTTCGTCTCAGCGAAAAGCGAAGAATCGAGAGGAACACGTTTCAATCACAGATGGTGCTGGCCACATCAACCTGTTCACTGAGGATATGACCCGAAACCAGCGAGCTGAGAAGAATGCAGAAGCGGAAGTCGAAAAGCGTAAGAAACAACGAGTTTTTGAAGACCAGTATACAATGCGCCTGTCTAATGCAGCTGGTTTTAAGGAGTCTGCCGCTCAGACACCTTGGTACTCTGCAAATTCTACTAATGGTGTGCAAGCAACCAATGCAATGCAAAGCAAAGATGTTTGGGGAAATGAAGACCCTCTGAGACAAGAGCGGGAGAAGGCTCGCATTGATGCAAATGATCCTCTGGCAGCGATGAAAGCCGGGGTTCGCGGTTTAAAAAATGCACAAAGAGAACGAAAAGAATGGCACAAAGAAAGGTTACGGGAAATAGAGGATCTGGAAAGAACTCATAGATCTGAAAATGAGCGGAGAAAGCGACGAAGACCACATTCTCGAGACTCCTTCGACAGTCCGGAAGACTTCTCGCTTGATAGCAGTAGCAGGAAACATTCCAGTGAACAGCGTGAATCACCTCGACGGTCTTATAAGCATGAACATGGTTATCGCCATCGCCATCGCCATCGACACCATCACAGTTGAGTTTTGAATGGTGAGCACTCTTCTTTTTATGCAGTCGTGAATTTCCAGGTTGGTAGCAAAACTACAGTCATATTATTTACACCAAGTCTATGACTACCACCCTAGGCAAGCTATAGCATAGGCCGCGCCTATGAATCCTTGAAGGCATGGTAAATTGCGGTTGTCAGCCGTATCCCCTTCTCAGCAGACCAGAAATATTGTATTTACGAAGGTAATATGACCATGTAATGACCTGCAATGATCGACGGTTCGATACTGCATCTATCACGCACATTTGATGGTATGTTGAACATAATGTAGATAGTCTGAATCAAGGACAACTTATTAACTCGAAAAAGAATGAGTGAGAGAAGACGTCAGCTGTCCAACAAGGATGATGAACCAATACTTGTATTAGAAGATAACGGCTGTGAGCCTAGTCGCATGCATGGATGGCTAAAGTCCATTGCCGTGAGGAGAATGTGGTTGGAAGACTTGCGATTGATAGATCGAGGGGGCTTTTCGCACAGTGGTTAGATGAAATATGGCTACTAACATCTCCAACGCTTTAGCATCCCGTGATTTTGGCATATATACCTACCTAGGTAGACATTAGTTATTCATTCGTGACCTGCCAATCTTTTGCCCTTACCTACGCAGAATGGATTAGTATCTCGCTTGTAAGCGGGGAAGCTCGTAAATTGCATGAATTGTCGGCATTTTTATCCAAGTCTCGTTAGTGAACAGGGATGGTAGGACATCAACTACCTGAGTAAGTGGATAAGAAGTGAAAGAGATACAGGTCGGTCTAGTTAGTTGTAAACAGACTGACGGCTGTCAGAGCTGATCAGATACTTTGCATTAGGGCTGTATCCCAAGTTCTCAGGAGGTCGCTAGGCTTCTTACCTAGTTAGGAAACTCAAAGCCCTAAAACTAACCAAAACGGGTCACGAGTCTCAACCTTCTTAGGGCTTAAAAGCTTCTACAATTCGGAAATTACAGCAAAGGCGCATTCTGAACACGCTTTTTACGTTCCGTATGGTATTGTTTGATCTGACTGTAAGGAAATTACATGAGATATACGACAAATTATCCACCCAAAGGCAACCCTGCCAGCCAAAATAGCCATCCATGACAGAACCCCGGTAAAAAAAAAAGCCAAAACAGAACTGGAAATTACAGAGTGATACATGACCGGAAACGTGGGTCCGTCAGAAAGGGCAAAAAGACATAGAGACACGCTCAAAATCAGGAAAAAAAGCAAGAACCAGTCACGAAATTTCCCTGTCCCTACCCAGCCGTAATATTTCATTAGCGTCATTTCATTACCTAGTTGTCATTAAAAGCCGTGGCGACGGCGTCCACAGCCAGTTTTGAGGGGGGATCGAAGAATCAGCAGTCATCGTCATCGAAAGCATACTTGCTGGCCGCTCGGCGATACTCCTCTGGATGCGCTTTCTCCGCCTTGGCTTTCAGGGCACTAATCAGAGTTCTCAGTTAGCAAAGCTCGATTGGGGTCCATCTGGCGCGATCAGGCCCAATCCGCCGTAGAATTTCTGCCCAATCATCCTCCTGGACGACGCGTTTCTTGCATACAAGCGCACGCGCGCCAAGAACTGCGACAAGGGCGGAAGGAGTCGCTCCGCGAACAGTGGAGCGGAGCGGAGCGGAAGACACGTCCTGGAAAGGACCCTTCCCCGGAAGGGGCAGTTGCCCCGAATGCGAACATGCAGAGAGAACACGAACTCACCTCACGCGCTTCGACGTCCATTCAAGATCTCTCTTCGTTTCCTTCGCCGCTTTCAACCCCTCGTTGAAGCTGGAGCGAACTCCCTTCAAACGACGCTGAGCAAGCGCCTGAAGTTCGAGCAATTCTTGCTGCTTGGCGTTCAAGTGTCCCGATCTGTGGAACTATCTCGTCAGTTGCATCCAAATCTTCCATACCGCCCTAACCTCTTCAACCACAGAACTACCACGTTCGCACTCTGCTCACCAAACAGATATTGCGTAAAACATCGATAAAAAGAAAACGGCGGTTGTTGGATCTAAGAACTCACGTCTGTGCCTGTATTGCCAGTCCCCGATCGAGCGGCATCGGATCGAAGGAACCGTGTACTCGCTCATTCAGCATGTCGACGACGTCGACGCCGGACATTGCACTGGATTCATAATCACCACTAATGCTACCGGAATAGCTGCTCGTGTTAGCACTGTAGCCGGTCGTCCGGCTGCCACCGGTTGTGCTGCTGTCTGAGAAATCTGCTGGCGGAACAGCCACACGGCCGACTGGATATAGACCTGCTGGTGTAGGAGCTTTGGAAGGCGTGTTCATGGCCATGCTTGGCTGATAGTATTGGTGAGTAGCCATTGTGTGATTTGCAGGGTCCTTGAAATGTTATGATTTAAGAAGCCAAAGAAGCGATTGATGATTGCAGTCTGCAAAAAGTATGTTGGGATAGGGATATATCAGTCGATCGATTGGATAATGAAAGTCTTTCGAGGTATAAGCTAGTGGAGAATCTAGATCTGGGGAGGAAACTTATGAAGGGAAGTGATAAGAAAGGAAGAAGGAGGTCCATGATGGAAAGAGGAGCACGAGCAGGCTTTTATACCAGTCATCGGAGATTCTTCATTCCGAAGACTATGGAAGAACCGGCGTTCAACCAGTTGTCAGAGCAATGAGAGGGGGATGAAGGGAGGGGGGCGGTGGGAAACAGGCATGGTGAGCACCAGAAACTGGATCTGGATCCCCGTTGCTCCGAATATCCCTCATCACTCTGCTCAGCTGCTCCAATCAGGCAATTCCATTCCACCCAAGTCTCTTTAACCCCGCTCATAGTCGGAGGGAGGGAGAGAAAGAGTTCAGCTATATGCGCTTCTTTTTGTCAGAGACCCCCACCCAGGCTCCGTCCCGCTGTTCCAGCCATTGATATTCATCCTCTCAGAGGCCGGAAAAGTGAGCATGGAAGTTGGGAGATTGGTGCTAGTGTGCTTCCGCCGGCATATTCTCGCGTCCGCTGCCTTGGCTTGTGTTCGATTGGACAGATGGTTGGGCTATCAAAGACTTCCTTCGGACGGTGGCGGGTTTTGGCGGCGATGGCTACCCAATGTTGACTAAGTGTCTAAGGTAGAAGAGGGGGGGAAGAAGAAGGGGTGTTGTTAGGGTATATGGAAATGGATATATAAGCAGGAGCTGGAACACGCCAACATGCACAAAAAGTTACAGCAGTTCCCGCGACACCTTTTTGAGATGTAATTCACAGTGTTGTATATGTTCACGTTGAGGCTCTAGCGGCTCCAGATGGGAACGTATAAAACGCTTGGTGACGAATTTACCATACATCAGTTGCATACATGAAGGTACGTATACCCGGAGTTCGTTGCACCATGTGCGAATTTTCCGAAACCCGCTGACTGTCCTACTAGGGCGTGCTGGTATAAGATGAAAAGTCAGTCGAGACTATGCCGAAAACATATCGCTAGTGCGTCATTTTCACTAGTACAGGTTCTTCCAGCCCATGCTGCTGTACCTTAGAAACGACAAAGGGCGACGTCAGCATCTGGATGCTAGTCTAGGTAACGGCCGTCATGCATCGAACCTGAAAGAGCAAAGTGAAGGACCATGAAAATAAGTACGGCGTCGAAGAGAGATAGATTTGCTGGGCCAAGAGATTGACATTGCGGGACACGTTGCCTGCCAACGGAACGTCGCTGCAGCGGCTCCGAACAACACGAGCGCACAACATTGAAGCTCAGAAGCAGCTCATCCAGTATCAGCATATCTTCCGAGACCTTTGGAACCGATGCAGCAACAGGTTGTTCATCTCTACGGATTTGATTTTAGTCTCTAACTATCTATCTTCTAGGGTATCATTGCTTTCCGATAATAAGCGTTGTGACTGAGAGGTAATTCAGAATTTACCCAAAGCTGCGGGTGGTAGGTAACCGCCTGCCGGAAAAATTAGTATCGGAGGAGTTACAAACGCTCTAGGCGCGTCCAATGATGTGGCAGCAGGTTAAAGAATCTGGAAGTACTGCCACCTGTCAATGGTATTATTGGGCGATTGTGCATCCAGGAGCACTGAGACAGCGAACATTTTTACATCTCCGGATGGATGCCCAAGGACCCTCCCCAAATTGCATGATTATCTGGCATTGGCCAAGGCATCGGCATAATTCAGGATAATCAATTCCCAGTGTT
This sequence comes from Talaromyces sp. PYS2103, assembly GCA_023625975.1. Lineage (NCBI taxonomy): Eukaryota > Fungi > Ascomycota > Eurotiomycetes > Eurotiales > Trichocomaceae > Talaromyces > Talaromyces sp. PYS2103. The sequence continues at coordinate 71,781 of JAMAGB010000007.1, read as the reverse complement.
GATGCGGGAGGCCTGCAATCTTGGGTTGTGCTGCCCGAAGATCATTTCGGATCTGTCACGTCAGAACTGCAATGAGACCGAGGTCGTCATGCGGTCCTTTGGTATTACAATCAATTATATGCGCCTCTGGATGTTACGGATGCCAACAACAATCGAAAACAAAACAGAGAAGATTCCCTGGGTCTAATACGAATTCATCCACGGGCTATCGATATGTCTTCTTTCTGCGGCAATACTGGCGCGCATGGCTAGGGCGTGATGTGACAAAAATAATTCCCCGGTTGACTATAGCAACTGTTCTATATGGTCGACTGAGATATTTCAGCAGTCATCTAAAGTTCTCTCTGAATGTGGCTATATATGATGATTCGGAATTTGTTTCGATGTCTGCAGAGGAAACTGACTGTGCAGCCGATTCACGGCGAGGCAGGATTGCTTTAAATAAGAACGATGTACACCTTAATCGATTGTGGAGCAATTTCTTGTTGCATTATTCTCCGTACTTGATTCGACTATTCTGACGACGCTGACTGAAACGCTGCCTTATTCAGTGCACCGATGAAAATGGGCCCGCTTCCTCGTGCTTTCGCCAACTCATCCCTCCCTAGGTATGATGCACGTATGATCTGGCTAGACGGCAGGTATCCTATCAGCTTGCTTCTTTCGATTACTCCCCTAGCCTTACCTTCTGAGAGCTTGAAACACATACGGGCTAGATGGCAATAATGGCTTCGGCCATTTGGTCGATTTTGCACTGTGTTCTCTGGCTCTATGATCTGTGTTCGAACATGTGTTAGGATTCGTTCTGTCGAAAAGAGCAAAACATGCGATTAGGCCCGCGTCTGTGAGTACTAAGGCGGATTATAATTATGTAGGTATCGAACAACGCATACTTACACATTGCCTTCAGGCTAACACGCTGTTCTGCATGACAAGGTCGCATTGAGCATTTGCCGTGTTTTTTGACTCTGTTAATCAGCTACAGATCGCTTTCAAAACGAGTATCTGCATGTGTTCGTGAACAGTTGGCATAATACTACCGAGTTCAAAATGATTTGACCACTATTTGTTTACAATTACAGTGTTTTTCACCAAGATATCCCCTCCTGACGCCACGTCCTCCACCCCACACACACTTGCCCATGGTGACTACGAAATATGGGGGCGGTCTTCCTGTTCCGAGCTGATGGTTGCTGAAGTTCATATCTGCAAGTCATTTCATACTACATGCTGACGGTTCTGCAGCTCACTCAAGATCGGCCATATTCGATGATAGAGTTAGTCCGACGCCATTTACATCATGGGTACTAGTTGTATGTCGCTTACTCGCAACTAGAGGTGCACCGACTCTTGGTACCCAAAAGACATTGAAAAGCAATCTGATCATCGAATCAGATGATGATAATTTAGCTTCCTACACCGCTCAATTGACATTTAGCCTCATTTTATTGTACTCTAACTGATTTACAGTACTATGCTTGTTCTCGCACTAGCGTAAAACATGTCTTTGATACATGAGATAATTCAACCGGTCTTTTTGTTCAAAACCGCCCAAGTAGGCGCGCCGCGCAAGTCAAGCCCATAGATATTTGGTATCATCTGTTTCCTAGACGTGTTCTTGACTTCTTTAGTATGACCTTTACCGAAGTAATGTGCCGGGTTACAACCTTGGAAGGACGAATGGTAGCTGTGAAGAGTGACAGTACCGAGAAAATACAGGGCACGAAAAGACCCATTTATACCTAGGAGGCGTTGTTATATCAGAACTGGATAAAGCCAAATGTTGCATGCTATCATTGATTAATATTACTTAAGTATACATTGCCAAAAATCGTCGTTGGATGAAGACAATATTTATACTGACGACTCCTTGAAAGTTTGTAAAGCAAGCATCACGCCCAACAGCTTGCCAGGCCGTTTCATACATACTCCTGGATTTTGTGACATTGAAACAGATCAGTTTTGAGATGACCGAATTGAATTGTGGCCCGTTAGTTTAGCAAGTGGTAACGAAGAGACCGATACTATCAAGATGTCAGTAAAGAGCTTCAAGACAACACGGGCAAAGAAAAAGAATGAGAAACATACGGAGCAGGATTGAAATCTTCAAAGAAAGTAAAATCAGTAGTCCCGGCTTCTTTCAATTCAAACGTCACAGTCTGGCCGGCAGGACAAGAGAAAGTAGAAATCACAAAAGTATTTCCAGGGGCAATGGTAGTCACGCCAAGGTCCGTTTTGACAGAAGGGGCGTTGTTGAATGTCGTTGATTGTGTTGCAGGAGAGCTCAGCTCCGCAAAGCTTACCTTGCCATCACCGCCGAAGGTGAACGAGGAAGTTTGCAGATCCTTTTGCTCGGGGAAATGGAAGACGAGAGAGCAGCTCTTTCCAGCATCGGAGGCCGGGATATCAAAGTTGAAAATGGTGGAAATGGTAGAGGTTATCTTTGCATTGAATTGAGTTCCAGCTGCTGTGTTAGGGGAGGAAGAGTCAATGGGGACAATGAGATGAGGAAACTCAAATGCACCTGATACGAGATTGGTGGTACATGGTGCGCCAACGCTTGGTGGTGACGGTCCGCCTGTTTGACCTGGAGGAGAAGGTGGCTTTCCAGGACCGGTTGGGGCGGGAGCACACACGGTTTCTGTGGCAGTAACCACAACGACAGGTGGACTGGCAGGTGGACTAGCAGGTGGACTGGCAGGTGGACTGGCAGGTGGACTGGCAGGTGGACTAGCAGGTGGACTAGCAGGTGGACTGGCAGGTGGACTGGCAGGTGGACTGGCAGGTGGACTGGCAGGTGGACTGGCAGGTGGACTAGCAGGTGGACTAGCAGGTGGACTAGCAGGTGGACTAGCAGGTGGACTAGCAGGAACGCTGGCAGGTGGACCGCCTGGTGAAGTTGTAGATATAGCTGGTGGCGGAGAAGCTGGTGGTGTGCTCGGCGTTATTGATGGAGGTGCAGAAGGCACGCATCGATCTGCTGTAAGAGTGACATGGACACAACCTGTCACGTCGCTGGGAGGAGGGTTGGTGTATATATTGAATGCACCATTATCCCCGCTTTGACAGGCAACAAATTCTAGCGAGCCATTAAAGGTAAGCACACCAGAGCTGTTGATAGAGAATCCTGAGGCAGGAGTAGCCCCCGTGTCACATTGAAACTGGGTGGTAGGAGCTGTATCGTGACGGACTCAAGTCAGCATACGACCTCTATAACGGAGGAATGAGAATAAATAAATACTCACGCGTCAAAAAACATCCACGCCCACTGCTGTCGGTGATAGTACCCCCAGGAGTAATACAGAAAGTGGCTGGAGGCAAGCCACCACCAATACGATTTTGGCCATCATCTAACTGACCGACATGGCCGGACGTGCCCCCTGATGCAGTCAAGGTAAAGCAACAGCTGTCATCTCGAATAGCAACAGTATTAGCTCCGGCAGCAAGTGCTGCGATGACAGCGAATGATTTCATAGCGTTGAAAGGGCTTGGGGTAGACGGCAATTTTCAACCATGAAGCTCGAAAGGAGCGAGATACTAAAGCCTAGAAGCGAATGACGACCTTTGTATGAGTTGGAGAAAAAGGTTTTCTTGCTCGCAAGCTAGGTAAATGCAGTCTATTTATATTTGGGGTGTGGAGATTGACAACGTCATGTTGGTTGCTGCATCTAGGCGTTGCACTCGGAAAGCTTGGGATCATAATAATATGGTTCCATCTTCCTTGACTATGATTTTGCAGGTAAATCCAAGGAACAAAGATGAATGGTCTAAGAGTTACCACGCAACTGGGCACTGTAAAACGGGAATTGAGTGTCGGACCAGGCAACATAAACCATCTACACGTCATGTCGGGGAGCCCGGATTTTCATGCGGAGAAGAACAAAGTCAACTACCCATTTAGAGAAGTAGACAGTTCCACTTCGCGAACCCGACCTTGAGGTAAACTGCCATAATGCTCGCAGGCAAATATATCGCCAATGATCAAAGACTGCGATCTATGGGTAAAGTGAGACACTGCCCAAGAGAGCGCACATGTAGCTCTCGTGCATGACATCGTAGACCCATTTTTGATGATCGAGGCAAGCAGAGGGGTCAATGTCAGCAATGCCACCCAGCGAAGTTTTATTAATAAAACAACTTGAGAGCCTGATGTGATTCGTTCCATGGCAGATTGAATGGGCGTTCCATTGGTATGGTGGTGGAACTGGCCAAGTCACTCGAACCTTTTCAGCATCGCAAGGGTTGTGGTGGTTCGATATCTGACCAATCCATCAATCAACCTGGATAGGTAGTGGGATTAGTGATGTTAATGAGGGTCCTGGGACATGTGCTTCATAGCAAAACGGAAGAGATTTCTTTGCAGTCGTTGTTTTGTTGTTGCATCATGTTGTGGGGATTGAAGTCTGGCCAATCATAGTTGGGAAACGTGGAAATGTGGAGACTACGGTAAGAATGAATCTGGACGCTTCTTGATTCCTGCCAATAAGAAGGCGACTCCGAAAGTAAATGACCTAGTTGCTCCTCAGTAACTGTATTGCGATTGGCTACCAAATTACATCCAGGAACTTTCCTTTCCTTCCAACTTCCAAGCATGTCGTCCGCCAATAGGAACAGCGCACTTCAACAAAAGCTCTGGAATCAGCAAGTGCAAAACAAACACACATCGTCCATCCAGTCGCTCTTCCTGGTTCAGAGTAGTAGATCAGATCGGCAATGACTGCCATTCTGGTTTTCTCTTAAGTAAATACTGAGGAAGCACTGACTACGAAACCCAAGCAATGTTTCCTTGAATAGAAACGTAGGAATGGGTCCTCACCAGCCAGTGGGCCAATGGCGAACTAACGAGGCATGCTTCAGAGGGTCAATTATCCTTACATGTTGAAGATATCCTTGACTTGACTTAACGGTGATCCGAAATCGTCTGATAGCCATTAGCTGTTGTCATTAGCAAATTCTTACGACAAGTGCACCGCGGATTGGATTTTGGTCAAGCATTTGGATCTGCATTGTAAACGTCAATTTGTAGAGTCCGGTTCCATGCTAACCCTAGCCCCAACCCTAACTTTGTACAGTAACTCACATGGTGTCTGCAGTTTCGCGCTTTCATCTTACACTTTGTTGGGACAAAACAGAAATATACGTGCCTCGAGGGCATCTAAAAGGGTCTTGCAGCACGCACTGCCGAAAAGATTGGAAAAACTCCGGAACTTATTGTTGCAAGTGTACTGTTGTTGCTTGACTAACCGAAATTTGAGGCTGATGAGATGGGCGAGAAAGATTCAAAGAAGAGATCGAATACAGCGCAAGCAGACGAGCCAATCAAAAGGCGAAAGACTCGCAGTGGATCTCTCAGCTCAGCCACCATATTGTCAATCTGTACTTTGATTGGTGGAAACTGAAATAGAGTCCGAGAGTGGATTCCGAAGCGGTGAACCTTCTTTCTCTCGCGATGAGCTTCATTCTGTAACAATTCGTCTTGAAACGAATGACATGCAATGCAAGTACTGCTTTAGCAAGATCTCATGAAGAATTACTTGAGCGCTTGCTTCCTGGAATTATACGTCACCTTGAAATCCTAGTCCGTTGCCTAAGTTTTCAAACATCTTGTACCTATGTGCGTCCATCTTGTATGTACGTACTCCGCATCGCACAAACCAATCGGGCATACTCACTATCGTAGTGCTGAGGACCGGCTTAGGTACTATTCCCTACCTGGTTATGTACAGCACGCTCCGTTGCGAACTGGGCGATCTGGTCCACTCAACAGGTCGAAATGAGCGCGGGGAAGCATAACTAATCATCGGGCATGTCGCCGAGCCGAGACGGACAATAACAAAGGCAAAAAAAGTAGTCTTCCCCAGAATTACTTTGTCGAATGCCCTCCAAGCTACACTTCGTGACTTGAGCAAGATCGCCCAAACATAGAAACCTGGGAGTCATCTGTAAGCTTGACGGTATCTTGCAGACCACTGGTATTTGACTGTGACTTCACCCCTTGCTCGATGCCATTTCTCACGCCTCCCTTTTCTGACTCACTTTCTCTGAATTCGCCAACTCCCGACCGCTTTTTTTTTCACTTATACTTCCACCATGACCGGTGTTGTTGAGTCCGAGCTTCACAACAAACCCATTGAAGATGTTGAAGCCATTGTTTTGCAGGCATGTGTCTGGAAATCATTAACCTCAGTGGGAGCTCTGAATAACTTTGAATTGGCATCTTACAGGAGAATAGCCTGAACTCGCATGGAAGCGTCGAGGATGCGGACGACGTTGACAAGGCGGCCATCGGAAAACTGGTGTGGAAGCAAGACCTCCGCATCGTTCCACTGTCGGCATTTATCTATCTACTGTGTTACTTGGATAGGTCGAATATCGGTAAGTCATGTTGGATTTCCTATCACGGAACCGCTGTGAGTTAACCGGATCACCCAGGGAATGCAAGAATTTTGAACTCCGATACACACAACGACCTGCTAACCGAAACCCATATGACAAACTACCAATACACGTGTGTACAGATCCATCCTGCCGAAAGATCCCCGAGTTGAAGACGCATATTGATTGATATTGAACAGCATTGCTTTGATGGTCTTCTTGATCGCTTATGCGCTATTTGAAGTTCCTTCAAATTATCTTCTGAAGAAGCTGAGACCTAGCGTGCGTCATCAAACGAATAAACCCATGATTTGAAATATTAACAGCGCATACTAGCGATGGATTGCCTTTTTGATGCTATCATGGGGCGCGATAACTATGGGCTTGGGTGGCGCCAAAACCAGCGCCCAGGTCACCGGAATCCGCTTCATACTGGGTGTCTTCGAGGCAGGTCTTTTCCCCGGCCTAGTCTACTATCTTACGTTCTGGTACAGAGTTTCTGAGAGGTCAATTCGAGTCGCTCTTATTCTTGCATCCGCAACACTTGCTGGAGCATTTGGCGGCGCTATAGCCTACGGAGTGGGTCATTTGAATCAGTCTCATGGACTTTCTGCCTGGAGATGGCTTTTTATCATTGAGGGCGCCCCATCTTGCTTCTCTGCTATTCTTATCTTTTTCTTTCTTCCAGACTATCCAGAGACTTCACGCTGGCTTACTGCCGAGGAGAAGGGCCTGGCAAAAAGGCGATTGCGAGTTGAAGGTTCCCAGGGAAATGCCAGGGCGATGACTTGGGAGGATGCGAAAAGCGTGCTTACTGAGTGGCGTCTTTATGCACACTACGCTGTACGTATTGCCATCTATACACCTGATCACTGGTCTATGGCATATGCCGTTTTCTGGATAATATATTTCTGATTCAAAACAGGTCTACTTTGGCATTTCGACCCCATTCTCGAGTCTATCGTTGTTTACACCGTCTATCACTGCTGGTCTGGGCTACGAAGGTCTGAAAGCACAGCTAATGACGGTACCACCGTACGCGGTGGCATATGTTGTTACAATAGCAGTGGCAGGCTCGGCTGACTACTTCAATGCGTAAGTCGAAGAACGATCTCCTTGACAGAAGATACCCATCTGACTTGCACCACTATCTATCTCTAGTCGTGGTATTCACTCGGCTATCTTTTCTTTCATCGGAGCTATGGGCTTCCTCGCGTCAGCTGTTTTACCACCAGACGCTTATCAGGTATGTTTACATTTAAATACTAGGCATAGTATTACTTTCTTCTGGTGCTGTGTGTTAAAAATGGAATAGCATCGGTATGGCTGTCTCATTGTCGCTGCGAGTGGATCCTTCTCGTGTATCCCTCCATTGCTTGGATGGCTTTCCTCCAACCTAAACACCACAGCTGCTGCCGGTCTTGCGATCGCTCTTAACATCTCCTTCGGCGCACCCGGCCAGATTGCAGGGGTGTGGATATATAAGTCAAGCGAAGCCAAAAAGGGATACCCAACTGGCCACTGGACAAATGCCGGGCTATTGCTTTTCGTGGCTGCAGGGTGTATTTTACTCCATATTTACTACATGTATATGAACAGACGTCTCCGGAAATTTGGGGGAACCAAGTCATACGCATATTGATGTTTTCATCTCGATTTCGGAGTCATTATATTGGCACAATTAGCCAATACAGCACGTTACAGCGGTTCGGATTGGAACTCTTTGTTTGGCCATGCGACGATCTACTGTTTGATTACACGCAATCAAAAACATACCTAGCTCATCTGCTGTGAACCTCAGAAGTCATAGAATCAAACAACTGCTAGTAACAAACAGCGCACATACAGCAGAGCGCCATGCTCCCATGATTTAAAGCGTAAATTCCAGTCTGTTCCCTGCGTAATCCCTCGCAAAGAACCTTGTAGGATATTCGACTCCATTTGAACCTGGCGAAACCAAGTCAATAAAGTGCAATCCTGATCATCTGACTGTGCATACCTGAGTTCTGTTGGCCTGGCTGATCCGCTGCCTTCGGGGCTGCTTTCCCCCCTTTTACATGATGATCCCAAATCTTCTGCTGAAGAGTCTGCAGGTCTTCCAACGAGCCAAGTTTAAAACATGGGTGTCGCGATGAATTGGGTTCATTCTGTCCGAACGCGATATGAACTTGTTGGCCTCCCGCTTCTCCGATGTTAAACCTACTCGTTTTGATCCTAAATCAGAACAACTTCCAGCTCATTTGCTTCTAGGGGTTACTCACCAAGCGATTCTGCCGACTTGTAGGTGTGGAACAGGAACAGGTGTCAGACCAAGAGTATTCGCATAGAACTCCGTAGCATCATCCAGCGTACCCTCTGGGACGAGTAAATTTATGTGATGGATGCCAGTAATCATTCTGAGTATATGATCGACTTTGAGATACCAAATCTGCAAAACCTCACAGTAGCAAAATCTATAGCAATGGGTATCTGCTGCGGGGTAAATGGTTTGGAGGTGATGCGAAAGACAAAACTTCGCCATTTAGTGGAGATCATACGCTACCTCCCCGTCTCGATAGCCGATGGCAGCAATTTCCGTTTACAATAGTATACAAGTCATTAGCCGAGTAATAGAGGCCATTGGAGCATATAAATATGAGCATGATAAGTATGATACATTGAGGCAAGAGTGCGATGTACTTTCAGGCCCAGTTCTCTTAAAATTGAGTTAGGGCTTTATAATCCTCTATCCTCTCTTCAAATGAAAGCGCGATATTACCTAGGTAGACAGATCATTCGCAATGACCTTGATCAACATTCAGAACAACGAGCTAAGTTCAACTATCCTATACTTCCTGGTATGGCAAATCTAATGTTTATAGGCTATTATTTCCCCGTGAAGCAGATTGAACCAAGCATCTTCATCATTGCCCCATTTGCGCCAGACCTGAGCCACGTTCTCAAGGTCATCCTTGGTGGCAAGCTTAGCATCAATAGCTGTTGTTGCAAACGAAGAGGCAACAGTTCTTTCGGCCCACAAATCACTCCACCAAGCTATTTCTTCCTTCGTGTTGTAGCACCATGTACTTGTGCTGCATTTAACATCAGCGAGGCCAGCCTGTCTAGCCCAAGAATGGAGCATACGACCGGCATTAGGTTCGCCGCCGTTGTTTCTCGCAACTTTGTCGTACAGATTGTGCCACTCTGCCAACCCATCCAAACTTGGATACCAAACAAATGCACCATAATCGGATTCCCGTGCGGCAACAATGCCACCCACTTTGGCCACTCGATGCATCTCTTTCAAAACGCCGACAGGGTCACGGACGTGTTGAAGGACTTGATGACAGAGTACAACGTCAAAACTTTGGTCTGCATAGGGAAGTCCGTTGCCATCTCCTACGACAAAGTCAACGTTTTTGACTCCTTTTTCTTCGGCTAAAGCTCGAGCCTTGGTGAGGACTTCTTCGGCCGTCTCGAGTCCTGTGATATGGCCTTGAGGAACGTAGCTTGCCAGGTCAACGGTAATGGTACCTGGCCCACAGCCGATATCTAGCAATTTCATGTCTGGTTTGAGATGTGGAAGAATATATGCGGCCGAATTGAGTGCTGTTCTCCAAGAATGAGAACGCAAAACAGAGGCGTGATGCCCATGTGTATAGACGGCAGATTCAGTCTTGTCCGCCATTGCGAGTTATAAGCTGATAGAATGATTTCACAGACAGAAACACGGTCATTTCTGAACCTGGGATGTTATACATGTTATATAGCCCTGATGGATGAGGGCGGGGCACTCCGATATCGGGGGCAAGGGTGAGGCTTGTGTACTGTGATGTAACTGTAATTTATTTTTTCTGTGTAGACCAATCAATGATCACCCAGCTCATATTTAACGCGTAAAAACACATACGTATATTAATGCATGGCTAAAACACTCCAGGGTTAGGGTAGGGTTTTCAATCCAATGCCCTTGGAACGGACAGCGAAGCACTATGAACACAAATGCGTATTCAGGGTGATATCTTACCTGTGGCCCGGACAAATCATGCTCTATAAATTAGTTCTGGAGCTTAGTTGCGCTGAAGGAAGTGCTCGTAGCACAACCAAAGTGATTATGGTTCTACAAATTTCCAAGTTATTATACATCTCAGACTATTGAAGGAATGTATGTACATAAATATGCTGCGACAAAGTTACTTCAAATCAGGGAGGCGATACCATATCAACGGATATCAAAATATGCGTCGCCCCAACCTAACCATACTATTGTGTCCCTAAACGTGGCAGAGACGACCATTTTGGTCGGGCAAACCATCGACGCTAGAGATAGTCCAGTCCTCGCTACCGACGGCGGTGGGAGCGTACAAGACACTGCGTGGGTCATATTTCTGTTTCAAGGAGTACAAGCGGGCATAGTTAGATCCATAGAAGGCTTGTTGGAAGTTGGGCTCGAGAAGGTCAGACTCAGACATATAAGCACCGCTGTCGGGGCAAGTTTCACGCCAAGGACCAAGAATGTCGTTGGTCATGAAATTCATGGCGGAGAGGATCTCAGCGTTTGTAGCGGTAGGTTTCCAAGAGATGGAAGTAATGGCGTGCATGAGCATGGTACGGAAGGCAGGGTTGGCAGCATTGGCCACAGATCCTGCTGGAGCATCTGCCTTCATCTGGAAGGCCAGAATAGGGTAGCCTTGCTCCAGGGTTTGACGATGAGCGGCAAGAGTCTCGTTGAGCAATGTGGCGTTGTTGAAGTTCTCGCGTGGGAAGAGACGAGATCCAGTGAGCATAGTGGTGGAGCCGACAGTCTCGAGGGGGAAACCAGCCATCCAGGCATCGTAGAAGTCGTCGTAGTAGGGGCCGCCGGGAGTAACAGAAATTCCAAGAAGGTTCAGATCATCAACAAATGGTTGGATGAGAGTGTTGAACTGGTCCAAGGTGTGGTTGACGGCGAAAAAGGGATTGAATTCGAAAATGTACTGATCATTGCCGAGAGGGAAGACCCAAAAATATACATAAGTACCTGCGGCGGAGAAGGCGTCAAAGTATGAGTAGTATGTCTTCAAAGCATCGAAGAAAGTATCAGCACTGATAACATCTGAGGTGCCGAAGGTGAACTTAGCGACAGTGACACCGATCTTGGGATAAGCCTTAACAACAAGAGAGGTGACAATGCCAAAGGTAGAACCACCACCGCCACGGAGAGCCCAGAAGAGATCCGGGTTAGTGCTAGCAGTCACGGTGGTGAATCTTCCATCAGGAAGAACAACCTCAAGAGCAAGCACTTGGTCGGCGGCAAGGCCGTAGACGCTACCGAGAGGAGAGTGACCACCACCAAGGACGTATCCACCGGCAACACCCACGGTTTTACCCTCACCACCGACGACGGTAACGCCATTGGCATGGGCGAACTGATAAACTTCGTATGCCTGGATGCCAGATCCCATCTTAACAGCAGGGCCTGAGTAGGTGCCGTCTGAGTACTGGGGAATATATGAGAGAGACTTAAGATGGTGAGTCCAGATGCTGAGAGCGCCAGCACCGGAGGACTTGCCGCTAAAGTCGTGGCCAGTGTTCTTGACGACTAGACGGATGTTGAGGTTGCGTGCAAAGTTGACCGCAAGCTGAATCTGAGCTATATTCGAGACATTGACAGCGTATGAGGGATAACCGCCCAGAGTACAGGTGCCGGTGATGTTGTAGCTAGTGGGCAAACATGTGCGACCCTGGAAAAGAGGCCACATGATGGATGTCGGATCTTCCATACTGCAGAGAAAACATTAGCATTACATATTCCGACTAACATAGATGGCCGTAAACAAGGCAAAAGAACAGTCTAACAGTAGGTAGGCAAGAGGGAAGAAACTTACTGGAAGTGAGAATCAGTCCATTCAGAGTTAACGTAAGCGCATTCAGCTGCGCTCTGGTCACCCCAGCCAGAGTAGCATGATGAAGCAGAAGGTACTGTTTTGATGAGACGTCCACCGAGCAACAAGTCGAAGATATCCCAAAGAAGCTCGATAGGCCATGCATGATCTCCGGGGAAGACTTTGCATCCGGTCGTGGATCGCTTTGTGGTGGTATCAGTGGTATTCCCAAAGTCAAAGTACGAAACGGTGGTGTCGTTCAACTGGCTTGTCAAATTTTGGAGAACTTCAGTGGTCAGTTGAACAGTTTCGGCAGTGTTTAGAGGCACGCCAGAATCAGAATCTGACGAGACTGTCTGCTGAGCTGGTGCGAGCGAGGTGGTGGTAGCCGTGGTCGTTGAAGTCTGTCCGTGGACGACGGCAGCTCCAAGCAGCAGAGCGCTGCCAATGCGGAGGAAGGATGCCATAGGAATGGCGGGTAGTAAAAGTTGGAATGTTGGTAAAAAATAAGAAAAATAAAAAGAATGTGTGTGCAACACCTCGTAGATGAGGGTTGAGAAAGACGGCCAGAGGACAGGGATAGACAGACACTGAAACGAATGAAGAATTGTCCACGGTCTATATTCCAAGGGTTATTGTATTGATCTCCCAGGCCGGGATATATATACCGTTCCAAGAGCCGAGCAGACTAGAGAGCTGCAAAAATGGGAGAAATAGAGGGAAAATGGCATGGTACGTATACTGAGGCCCCGCTACAGACGCTACTTTCGGGGCCACGTCCGTGAACAGCCAGATATGAACGTTAACGTAGCTATAAACGGTTTGGAATTGTAGTTTCGTATTGCTATCTGATTTAGTGTATCTTTGTCCATGCAGGCCAGCTCAGATCAACCAGTCATGTTCGGCCATGCCAACCGCTAAGTGCTGCCTTTCGGCACAACGGTTCTATAACCCTAACTTCTGGGTGCGTTCAGGCACGACTTTTCCCGGATAAGAGAATGTCTGACTCGTACACGGGCTTCACTACGGAGTACAGCGGCTGTTATTGGCGAGCTCCGATTTTGATGGATCTCTTCTCTCGCGTGGTTGAGGCGAAGATTCCACGTGGTAGAAGCATGTCTTGCGTTCAGGCCGCATGGTTGTTAAACACAATTCGCCTGAACAAAAATTCCTCACAAATCTGGTTATACTACCTACTATGCCTTTGTGATAGTTACTATTGGAGAGTATGGCTTCGATTCAATTGACTGGCCTCTCCGGTCATTTACGGTATTCAGAAACGATGAGTTATTGATTCACCAGTTATGCCGCACCGACGCACACTGTGCATTACTTATGTGAAATGACAAGTACTCGATAGTGCTTCATACTCGTCTTCCCTAAGGTAAGCGTAATTATCCTAAGTGAGGCACATACTGCTGTTCTCGTCATGACTGGTGTGTGAGTTTGATTTAGTGAGAAGAGGATTTGGGGAACAGGGCACAAAAGACACCAAAGTACTAAAAACCGAGAGAGCGGCTTGTACTCGAGTATTTGGTCTTCTATATTTTTCATTTCCGGCTAGTTACTTGTTCGGTGTGAGGCATGCATTGAAGACCTTGAAGACCCAGACCTTGAGCAAGCCAATGTATAAATTCTAGCGTATGGGCTAGTTAACGAGCAAAGCCCTAGTACTACCGATAATAGCTTCTTAAGACTTCAACCGAAAAAATTAGTCAATGCCCCAGTTTAGGAACAACAAGCTTTCGCACCAAGTCAGCCACTATTCAACCAGTCTGAGCGCAAGATGGATCTTGTTCGTCTTTTCGCATAAGAAGTGAAAAATTCTTCGCACTCAGGTACGGATTGTAGTTCTCCTAATATGTGGTATTTCTGTGCTCACGGCTGCGCCCAGACTTCATGAGAGGGGAAGCTGTGGGATTCAAGGGAAATTATGGACTCATCCAGGCGTATTGGGATCTCTGTGGAACCCCATTAAAAAGTTGTGGCCTTTGCTACGCCGAGAGGTATATTTTTTTCCGCGTTCTTCAGTGCAAATGCCGGCCTGCAATTTACCTCGCGCCACCGGAATGACTAACTGTTATTCAACTCAACAATTCGTCGGATGAATTACGTGAACGCCGAATTTGCTTGACAATAATGTCTCTGGAAGAGTCTCAACAGCCTTAGTCGCCTAGCAGCAGAGCGTACTAGCAGCACTGCAGAACGTGGGAGTCTATTTTTACGGAAGTCTGACTGACTGATGTCGTGCGTACGGTTTTGGACAGAGATCGATCGACTACCTGGGATAAGAACGAGGCATTAATCTCCACCATGTAGTTCTAGAATCTACACGACGTAGGTAACGAGTTATAAATACCAGGTAGTTGGGCCCCCTTAGAAGAAGACAACGGCATTGTCTTTTGCTCTTCGGCTCTACTTGAAGAAATGTTTAGGGGAGAGATTATTGCACTCCGAAAACTTAGCATGAATAAGTGAAAAGGAGAGTCTCTTGGTGTTCGGAAAAACCCCGATTTATCAAAAACAAGAGTCCTATTCCCACCTTTTTTACTTTTGTTTCTCATTGCTCGCTGTGGCGTAGGTATCGAACTTGGCGCAAGTTGACCTCCCCTCGCTCTATTCCGGATATAACATTCATCGATTTAGAGTTAACTTACTCAGCGAGCAGCTCAGGTACGTAGTTAGAACTTGATCAATCGTATCTCCCAGACGGCGGCCGGCGAATGCCAAATGGATATAACGGCAACTTGGAAAAGCCACAAGCTCAGAAAGAACAGTTCATATGATTCCAACTCAGTAGCAAGGTTTTGGGTGGATTTCCTCTTCAATCTCGACTAAATGGTAATGCCCGGAAATCTCGACTCTAGATTGTAGACTGCCAAACGAATGGCGGATTCGTCAGGCTATCCGATAGCTATTCCAGCTTTAGCACAAGGTTCGAAGCTTAACGAGAGTTAAGTATCGATACTTTGTAAACGGAGATAGACAAGGCTCATGTTTCTTCACCTCTTACGTTTCCCAAACATCTCATAGACTCGGAGAAGGCTTTCGTTTCTCATTCTGCTGGATTTAACACGTGCTACTCGACCTTTTACTCTTTCCACTCTCGCCTTTGCCTTTATCTTCGGTGGCTCTGGGCAAAGACCTCTATCCCCGTACGGCCGACACTGGACATTGGATATTGGGTGCTGGACAGGCATTTCCAGACCCCGGTGGCGTGGGCTTCGAAACTCTTTTGTAGTAAAGTTAGCGCAAGCTGAGCCAAGTTATACCCTAGACCATATCGAGTAGTTGTTTGATCAAAGATTTGTCCTCTTTTCTGAACTAGTGGATGCATACATAGATCGCCAATACCCGTGCATCTCAGTGTTGGCTTTTTCCCTTTCTGCCTTTGCATTTCATGGTTGCTGCAGCAGTAGGGCGATCACGAAGATGTCGGTGGACTACAGCCATCAACACGCCGCCATTGGCCTTACGATCTCCTTCACTGTTGTTGGCACCATCTTCGTGATCCTGAGAATATGGAGTCGTCTACTGGCCAATCGCCGTTTATTTCTAGGTGAGACCTCAATTGCAGACTCATCAGCATCCCGTGACACAACTTTTCTCTCACTGCGGCAAAATACTGACTTATCAACCTACAAATTTAGATGACTGGCTTATTGTAGTTGCATGTGTACGTGCTTGGCTATGCTTTCTTCTGCTTTCTATGATCTTATCTAATCAGTCGTCTATTCTAGGTGTTGATTATTTCCGAGACGGTAACAGGCACTTTCTGTGAGTAGCTCAGTTGACCGTGGATATTTGGCAGGCAGGCTGATGAAGCATCACAGACATTAAAAAGAACCATGTCGGTATACATTTCGCAGATATTCCCCCGCAGACACCTGAGGATCTCAAAAGGGGACAAATTGTAAGCCTCACCTTGCCTTGGATCAAAAGAGACAAACTATTCTAATACTCAGTATCTTCCAGTGGAACTATGCAAATCAGTTGCTCTACAATCCTATCCTGTCACTCATTAAAGTCTCTGTCCTTGTCTTCCTGCTGCGGCTGGAATCACGCTCACGAGTCGTTCGTTTTATGATTTTTGGGACGATGTACTTCACTATTCTCCTCGCAATAGCCATCCTTATTACAGATATCTTTCAATGCACGCCGGTAGCATACGTCTACGACACTACAATTCCAGGCGGACATTGTATTGAGCAGGGTGCATTCTTGTTGCCACCGCAACCCTGACTATCTTTACCGACTTACTGGTCGTCATTATTCCGATGATTATTGTCTATTCCTTGCAGATGCCTATTCGAAGAAAGCTCATGGTCGTTGGTATCCTTGGTCTTGGTTTGGTGTAAGTTTCTCCATAAAACACCTTCCCCCTGGGTAGCTTCAAGGGCATCTTATACTGATATCCCTGCACAGTGCAACTGGCGTGGGAGCCTGGCGTTTGAGTCAGCTAGTACAAGCTTTCTTCCCCACTAGTGTGAATTTGGACTGGACGTATAGCATCGGCTTCGTCTCTTCAGCCATTGAGACAAATGTGGCCGTCGTCTCTGCATGCTGTCCAGCATTGAAGTCACTTCTCACTCACTTTGCACCGCGCTTCCTCGGCACGTCTGGCCGCGGTACATATGGAAAGTCAAGTAATACGCGGTACGGCCACGGAACCTATATTCGTTCAAACGCAGATCCCAACGACTCCTACGAGCTTGGGCAGAAGAAATATCATAACAAACAACAGACTGAGATTAGTGGAGGAGATATTGATGGTGGACGCCTACCGCAACGCTCCAAGACTGCCGAAAGTCTGAGTCTTAGTGATGATGATGGTATCATTGCTGGTGCAATGGGAAGCATCGGCATTGTCAAGACTACTGATGTCTCGGTGCAGAGAGATAGACGAGATGAACGCCTAGAAAAAGCATCTAGTGTCGATAGACTTGTCTAAGTCTTTATACACTTTCTTTTTTGTTTCAGAAAATGTACCGGGGTTATTATGAATTCCTGGTTGGGAAGATGATGGTTACTTCCAGGTTGGTGTACCTCGGTATTTCACCCTATTCTATCATGTACATATCCTGATCGTTACCACAGATATGTTTATTTCAAAAGATGGCATGATTTAGCGACGAGGATCATAGCTATAATACTACACGCAGGGCCAACTTGCATAATTCTACCTCATAATCGATTTCTTGAACGTCTTCTACGATCGGTCATTGTCGGGCCCTTGCGATAGAGATATCCATCGTACTTCCTAGCAAATTTGATCCCTCGAATGGGTACTCGGAAGGAGTCCATAGATGCTAACAAACTGCGCATGTGCTTTATGAGTTTAATGCTGATGCTCAACATAGTTGTCACTAGTCTCTCGTTAAGAAAGAGAGCTTGGTAGTTGTACCCATGGCCCAAGCATACTGGGACATATTCCTATTGTCAAAAAGCTGCTAATGTTCTACTGAGCCTATCAAGGTGCAGAACGCATCAGTTATTGTCCTAATCCGAGTCAGGGCTATTTCTATTGACATGCCAACACGGCCTAGCCCTGACGAATACGGGATAACCTGTTGCAATATTTATTACCGTTCTACCAAAAAGAGGTACCCCTTAATGGGGCCTGTTGGTAATGGTACATATTGGCTTGTTTTCGCGTGTTTTCGTACGGATTTCTTGCAACATAACCTGAGGGGCGAGAAGGCTAGGTAACGCAGCAATCTGCAAGGATGCATTTGAAATCTTCAAAATTAGCGTTCGCGAAAACAGTTCCATCTTTCTTCACTCTGGGGTATATATTATTAGGCATGGGCGTATGACGAGCTGGGCCAGAGATTCTAGTATTCTATTTGTTAGATTACACACCAATGCAATTTAATCTCTTCATTAACCGCCGCGACGCCCACGAACTGCAGCGCTAGCCCTGTACTTCAGCCGCACTGTGTTGGTGCGCTGGTTGCTGTTGGTTGATATAAAAAGTTCAGCATAAAATATGAAACGATAAATCACGCTAGGCTCATCAACAGAAGGCCTGTACTCAGCCCAGCCTGCAGTAGGTAGGGGCGAAAACAAATGGTCTCTCGGCATATATATCTTACATGCCTCAAGAAATATTTACGACAAAATAAATCTCCTCGATCATTGTAGACGCCACGGCTCATTTTTACTAGAACAACTATTCCGAAAGAAACGAACAGCCAGCAATAAAAATGTGCATAGAAGAAGGCTGCGGCAACACGCTTACAGAAGCAGACCACGGCCGATTCCCAGAATACTTATCTAGACCATTACCAGCGACTCAGCAAAATGTGTTTCAAAACGACATACAAATCTTGAATATGAGGCTACGCTGTTCCAACTGCTACATGTCCAAATACCACAAGCGTTATATCGCCTTCAGCTACCGCTGGGCGTATGAAAATCGGCAAAATGCGCTTTGGACCGTCAATGTCCACGGCGAAGCTGTTGGACAACGTCGAAACCCAACAATCATGAAAGGAGGAGTTCCTATTCCCGTCCTTAACAAGGGGCAACGCGATGTCATTATGAACTGCCCGCTCTTCTTCCTGGACGTGATTAACGCGCCGCCCGGGTCCCAGCAATGGCAAATGTCAAACTTGGTGAAGACGTACGCCTCAAGCTGTGGACTAAAAGCTCTGTTGAATGCTTCTGATCATAGAGCATTGGAAGAGAATCGGAAGTATTCTATTCATCAGACCATAGTGACTCGAGATCGCGGCGGCTACCTGGGCAAGCCGTTTGGCCAACAGGAGCGAATGGCTGCCTATTCGCAGCTGCGGCCTCATCAAATTACCTTTGTTAGTATGTACGGCAGGGATATGGGTAATATTGAGGTTTCAGGTATGGTAAAGGGCAACGATAACGTCTATCAACGAATGCTTGCAGAAGGGATGCTTGTTTCGGGGAGTACACGTCCTATCGGATCGCAAATAGCGAGAAGGATTCGTTTACCTCCACACGATGCAAAGAAAAAGAACCGGCTAAGGATGGAAATGCCCGACGATTTCCTGGTGCTGAATCCAGATAGGATATCCGGTTCCGATGGACTGTTTCCGCCGCCAGCACTTGCGTACGAGACGCCAAGCTCGGTGGCAGCAGGTTTGGACATTGGATCTGCTGAATTTTCCATGGGCATGAATCTTGATGCAATGTCTATGACAGGGTCTGGCTTTGGAGAACCTTCGTATCTTACACCTCCTGATTTTCCACCCATGGACACAGGTGTAGGTACTGCATCCATATCTATGGGTAATCTCGATGGTCGACCTGTATTTCCTGAAATGGGACCGCCACTAGACCCTTATTCTAACTATTTGAACTAAACACAGCATGTTACAAAGGCGTGGAGTGGTGGAAACGACGGGAAGGAGTGATATCAGTCAAGTACCTAAGCATCCGAAGCTCAAAAATCAAATTGCACTATTATACTAAGCATCACTGAATAGGAATAAGCAAACCAATTTATTGTGTACTTAGTCACACAAGAGCCGTATCAGAGATGCGGGTTGGAGGAATTATCTTAAGGTAGAAGCTGAGATGTTTCATAAGTACTCAAGGTTAACGTTATCAACTGCGCATCAAATAAGAGAGAGTTTTGAGGTCAGAATGTCGGTATCTCACGGTGGAATGTAACAAATCTTTTTAAAGGGATCATAACATCAACTCCGTGGTATTCCGTAGGGCTTTATTCATGTAAACTGCACACCCATATCAATATACCAGAATCCCGATGATGCAGAAGCTGGCGGTGTAAAGGATGTGATCACTTTGGTATTTACAATTTGCTGTCCATCGGGCGACGTGATACGAACTCCAATTGGGACGTTAAAGGGTCCAGCACCTTGAGGGACAACCCATGCCCCGTATCTCTCCTGTGGCCTGCTACTCGAGTAGTTGGGATCTCGTTCGAGTGCTGACCAGCCAGTCTGACCAGATCCCTTCACTTCAATGCTGGTTATGGATCCAACACCATTCGTGTTTACCGCGGACAAGGAAAAATAATAAGGTCCAGCTCCATCGCGTACCCAAAGATACACGTTTCCAGGCTTTGGACATGGAACACGCTTATATCGAATTGGAATAACACCATCACTCAGACTTCCATTTCCCTGCAGACGGCCCATTGCAATATCAGAAAGATCCATGTGATGACTGTCTTCTGGTAAGGGACAGCCATATTTGAAGTCAATTTCTCCACAGTGATCTGCGCCAGATCCACCTACAGCATGGCATTATTATCAGACTTGCTACATATTTAAGGGACTGGTAGAACACTTACAACACCACTTTGAATTCGCGCTACATGGGCAACTATCCACAATTTCGAGATATATCGGATCAGTATACCCATCATCTCCCACTGTATAATCAGTACCGTCCGCCTTGGTGCGAATCAACTCGAAGCACTCGCCACAGGAAAGGTAGTTGTCTGGATTTCCCTCGGCCGCCAAAGATGGCCAAAACTGATCATTAACTGCTTAGTAAATAAACAACACGAATATGCTACAAAGGCTAAAGTGAACTCAACTTGTGTGTAGTAATCACCGTTTGGGGCAGCGAAGTTTCCGCGAAGTGTCACATTGCTCGGATCTTGACAAAGTAGTGGATATGCCGTACAGAACGCATTACAAGTATCACCCAGCATTGGATCAGTCCAGCTCGCGGTAGAACTTCCCTTGGTGCAAAGGCCATAAAGACCAAAGCCGCAAGCTCCACCACTCGTCAAGCCGAAGTGCGTCGAGCGCTGTACGTATAGATTAGTACAATTGTTGAGGGGATAGTAACCATGGTAGGTAGATACTTACACTGTAGTGCCAAGTTTCGTCAGAACCTACAGTAGTCTGTTCACCCCCTAGCTCAAAATGAATACCGTAGTCTTGGAATTTTCAGTTCCGTACGACTTACACATGGTTCCTGATTTACACATGGAAGCATCCGGCGAACCACAGCCCCCAGAACAAGAACTTGTACAGGATTCAGACTCGTTGTTAGATGCGCAATAATACGGACAGCAAACGTTGTCTACCAAAGCCCATGCTCCGCAGCTACTTGAGTTCGCAGCGGGATACGGCATTTGTGTAGCTGTTGCCGTGCCTAGAGAAGTTGTGCTGGTGTAAGACGAACCAGAAAGAACCGTAGATGTCACGGATGAAGAATCAGTCCCCGTTGACGACGCAGATAAAATCTTCCAGGAATCAGTAACGTCAGTCATATACAACATATCCAGCTGCAATAGCCTATCCCGTACATACCTGGGTTGTTGGAGTACATTGATAGTAGAATGAGTTAAGCTCTGTGCAGATCGAACCGGTTTCGCAACAGGAGGGGCCACTGAAACCACTCCCACCGCATTGTGCCCTGGGCAAATCAGTTGATATGATTCTGAATATGGAGATCAGTCACATACCATATTGCAGCACAAGTGGTTTGAGCTATGGTGGTTGACCATAATAAACCGCCCCAAATTCCCGTGAGAAGGATAAGAGTTGTAGCCATGGTGTTTAAAATGGAATACAGAATTGAACCTTTCTTTGCATTGGAAAGATTTTTGAAGTTAGTAGGCAAGCTTCAAGGGGGGTCTGAGCTGTTGATAAATCCTTTTCGAGGCATTACTACGTTCAGAAACAAGTCAAGGTAGTTTGAGTGAAACATGGCACTATATTGGCTCCCTCTTCACGGAGTCCACACTTTCTCCATTGAATTCTCACTTCTTAGTTGATACAGTCAATATTTGGGGATATTTTGGGTAACAGCCATACAGGAAATACAAGGACTCCACGTATTGTAGTCCGACACTCCGAGATGCAAGCACCTCGCCGATAGTCCGCTAGGGCCTTCATGAGTGTTCTACGGACAAAAAACTGGTGGTGTTGGGCAGCAAATCGTTCATGAGATATTTTCACAGTTTCCCCAATTCTACGGGGAGCAGTTGCGACTTGTTGATGGTTCATTCTCATTTAGGTAGTTTTGTACAATTTCACAGGCTGCAGAGGTTCATGGTCTCGTTGCGCGAGGTGCTACCCAGGTAATGTTGTAATATAGAGGAGGGACAGATCATCATATATGTGTTCATGAGTTATATGACTCGTTCCAAGCAGATCTTAGTACCGTATACGGAAATAAGATGGGTGGCAGCCTTTGTTCTTCCTCGGAAATCCTTGCCCTTTTATACAATACCATGTATAAATTATCCTTTGGTTACTGACCCAGGCGGAGCACTCACTGAGAGGTATAAGCCAATATTTAACAATGGATATGTTTTCCGGAAAAGAAAACATTGGGCAGCTTCTCTGACATAACATAACCCTAACCCTTTTGCTGGTCGAGAAAGATGGAATGGTCTGATTGGCCAACGTAAATGCTTTTGTCGAACCAATCGGATTCGGTACCTTACACGGGCCGATGTATCTCCGGTGACCCGTTTGCTGAGTCATCGCTCTCGTTGTTGAGGTACTTAGGGTTAAGATGGACTATGTATATTCATTATCCATATTCGCAACTCAGAAATACTCGCGGCATTCGCTCATCTTTGCAGCTGTGGATTGAGTTTACTGCCGGTTGACAGGAATTCATTGATTTGAAATTCAACGCGTCGCAACATCACGGAGAAGAGAAAAAAAGGGGGAAAGTATCACGCTGCTTACCTACTTGGGTATCTCGAGGCGGAAGTGCGATAATTGAGTTTGAGCCGCCAAAAATCGCCTCATATGAAAACTCCCAACCTCGATGCCGGCTTCTTTTCGCGCACTACGAGAGTGTGTACATAAGGTTTGATCACTGAGGAACACACAGTTGGTGAATTGCATCGAATCCAGCACTGCAAAACATGTGCAATCATCCTTGGGACGCTAAGCATACCCTTTCAGAGTCTTGACTCTTGAGAAATTACGCAGTAGATATGGTCTGATCGTCGGTGGCCATTCCGGTTACAGTTAAAATTGTCTTATCGAGAGCCACATCGATGCGAGTCATTTGGGTTGAACAGTCCGTAATCGTAGAATCAACGGCGTGGATATTGCCAAATCCAGGTCCACTAAGACCGAAAGTTTGATTCCAAGGTTGGCTCAAGACATGTCAAAGCTTCCGGAAGATGGTTGAGCATTGACCGTTGAATTATTTCGGCCTGGACTTGTTTTCTTTTCTGTGTTGCCCTGCAAGCACAATTACCGAGGTAAGCCCGGAACTGAAATAGAAAGAGAGCACCAAGAAAACTACGTTGGAAGTTGTTCCTGAAGCACAAGAGTCAGGGTTCTGGTGACCAGGTTAACCCTAAGCTTTCCAGCTAGACCAGGAGGCTCAGCAGAGTACCATGGGTCTCCCCTGGCTTTGACCTCCAGAATGTCTGCGAAGTAAGTTTGAAGGAAAAGCGATGGATTTCAAGTACGTTCTTAGAAAGTTTTGATCGGCTTCTTCGTCCTCAGCAAAGTCTAGGCCAGGGGTCTGGCAACTCTATTTCGCCTCTTTTTCTGCTGGTAGAACTTTTTATTCTCCCTCTGCCGTGGATGTAAAAATGCAGAAACTCTCATAACCGTTCTGGAAGAAGTTTGTTACTTCCTGAATCTGTCGTAACCAATCTCATCTGCAATCAGAATGGACGCCTCACCTGCAGGAAAGGGCTTGGTCGTCCTGATATGGGTTCTGACTGCTATCTCCGTGATCATTGTCGCTTTGCGCGTCGTCGCAAAAGTGAAGATCCACCAGTTCAGAGTGGATGATATTTTGATGATAATTGCCTTGGTTTGTACTGCTTGTCGTGATCCTAGCACATAGACAGAATCTGACTAACGGGGGTGCTCACTTCCAGATCCTGTGTATCATCGCCGGCGCGTTTAACACCATCGCAGTCGATTATGGCTATGGCAGTCCGGACGCATCCGTACCTGACCCCGACGCGTCGCTGGCCCGGAAGAACTACTTCATAGGAGAAGCTGTCCTTATCGGCGGTACAGCTATAGGACGTGCCGCCTTCGTCTTTTACCTCTTGGCTATCCTAGGCAACCAGAAATGGCAGCGCATCATCCTGATTGCCCTTGCAACGATGGAACTCGCTATCAATCTGGTTTGCATCGCGC
Organism: Talaromyces sp. PYS2103; assembly: GCA_023625975.1. Classification (NCBI taxonomy): domain Eukaryota; kingdom Fungi; phylum Ascomycota; class Eurotiomycetes; order Eurotiales; family Trichocomaceae; genus Talaromyces; species Talaromyces sp. PYS2103. Next base: position 47,474 of record JAMAGB010000007.1, on the reverse strand, counting down.
TGATCTTTGCAGACTGCACGCCCGTAGAATTCCTTTGGGACGATACAATTTCCGGAAGTTGCCCGCTGGATGACATCCAGGTCAGTTGGGGCTATTTCATGAGCAGTATGTGCACTCGGCAGCTTCTAAATATGCAGCGAACTGACGATGGCACACCGCAGTATTCAACGTTTTTGTCGACCTTTATCTAGCTGTAGTTCCCACGTATGTCTTTTGGAACCTCAAGCTCAAAGTAGCGGTTAAACTCGGTTTGATCGCACTCATGACCTGTGGCATAGTGTAAGTTTGTTTCAGCCATAAATCATCCTCCCTCCATCGTTGCTAAAAAAAATCTCTTTTATAGGGCCATGGCAGCCGCACTGGTGAAAACTATCCAGCTACACGAAATCAACGGTCAAATTCTGGGCGGCACTATGAACCTCATCCGCTGGGGGTATCTGGAAGCACATCTAGTGATCATTACCGCGTCTATACCGTGTCTTCGCTCGCTCATCCTTTCTGGTTTCCATTTCATGACCAGCAGTGGACAGCGGTCACGCTCGTACGAGTTGGGCACGGGGTTCACCGGGGCCCGACGAGGGACCGCCACAGTCACAGCTCATAATAGTTCTCATCGGAGGGTTGATTCGCGTCTACGGAGTATGCTCTCCAACAGGAACAATGGGGACGATGGGGCCAGCGGCCATCATATACTCGAGAGCCGCAATAGTATTGAGGCCGCTAAATCCAGTGAAAGTAGCCAGGACCTCAGAACTAAACCGATTGGCATTCAGAAGCAGGTTGATGTGACTATTACCATGGATGATAATTCACCAGGTGAGAGTAGAGGGTTCAGGCAATGATTTATTATTTGATGTACTATTAATTTAATCAAAATACAGATTGAAAAGTTCGTCCTGCGTCTTGTATGTTAGAATATGACCTGTACTATCTCTTCTATCACATGAAGCCTTGGTCCTAAGGATACGAAAACAATCTTGGTCACTGTGCTAAAATTGTTTCCTATAATCCAGAATGCCTGGTGTAAATCTATATGAGAAGCTGCGGTAGCAGCGATGACATTTCCAAAGGCGTAACCGTTGATTTCTCGGTTTCTTATCCCGGATATGTCACCAGTCGCGAGCTCCCTTCGAGATCGCTATCACGTAAGACAAGGCAGAATAGAGAAGGTCCATGAGACAAATGCCTGATATTCTCGCATTAGAGGATTGGGAATCTAGAAATATGTACTTTTGTTCATTACCTAGGTATACTTATGAGTCTGAAAGTCTCGTGCCCTGGACGACAACACGACTTGGCTCATACATTAGGCTACATCGCTATATCACCAGTTGCTAATAGAGATCAGGGATTTTAAATTTAAGCCCCAGATCTTCAGTTTAGCAGAGCATTCCGTAGTAAATGCTCGATCCTATTTAGATCTTCAGGCGTGGATTTCATGCTTGCCATGAGATAAAGCACGTTGCCAAGGACCCTTGAGTGCACATTGAAACGTAGGGCACCTGTATCGCCGAGTGCGAGTTTCTGTTGCAACCCTTTAGCTGCAGTTGATGTGTATCCTAAGTTAGAGATTAGCGATTGTGGATTGTTCGCAGCGGCGCTTTTCGCTCTAAACTGACCTCTTTGCCCAGATTCATCCCGCAATGAAATACTAAAGACGCTACCGATTGCAAAGACGCTTTCGACATTTTCCGCGCGACTCAGATCTCGAATAAATTCCAAAGACCAATAGCTCCATACGTCACGATCAGTCTTCTTGCTTGATGGTGTATTCACATGCCACGACTCTTGGAACCGGTTCCAGTCGCCTCGATTCTCCATATCCATCATCATCCTGACCGATGTCTCTGCAACATGACAGCCTATCGGGTGGGCGGTATAACTGTGACCATGAAGGAGGGCGTCGCTCTTCTCACAGCTCAAGAAGGCGTCAAAGATCTCTTTACTGGCAAGTGTTACCGCCAGGGGGATCAGGCCGCCAGTCAGAAGTTTGGCGTGAACAGAGATATCGGCATCGACGCCCAGGAATGAAGCTGATGTTCGTCGACCGAGACGATACAGGCCGGTGAATACTTCATCAAAGATAACTGGTAAGCCGGACCAGTTGGTGGATGTTTCCTCCAACCCTGAATTAGGTCCAAAGGAATCGGAGTTTGACCGCACCACATCCACCAGACAGCGCTGAAAGAGAGGATCACTAGAATTAGTTAGCCGGGTGTATGCACTTGAATGATGAAAGGTGTTTCATTACTTACGCAAATAGCATACCCCCCGCTCCTAGAATAATCGGTTCCATAATCAAGGCACCGAACTTCAGACCTTCCTCCTTGACCAGTCTTTCGAGAGTTTTCTTAATGAAGTTCGTGTATCTCTGTCCGGTGGAAGAGTGAAGCCTCTTATCGAGATCAAATACCTCATTCAACGAGTCAAAATCTTCTCCCTCACCGAGTTCTTGTTCAAGTGGCTCTGGAACTGTCACATGCCATCGGGCATTCTTCATTCCTATCGTCGGGAAGTCGAACCAATATCCTCTTCCACGATACCACTCGACCTTTTTGTTGTATGTTGAGGGTTCGGAACAGTCCATTACGCCAATAGTATCTCCATGGTAACTTCCCTTCAGCCCTAGGATTTTTATTTCTTCTGTGGATGAGTCCCAACCATATCGTGCACAAGATGCGCGGAGAGCCATCTTGACGGCCACTTCCATTCCAGTACTACCATTATCAGTGTAAAATACCTTTTGCAATTTTTTATTTGCCAGACTTCCCAGAAGCAGCTCGGCAAGACTCAAGGCCGGTTTATGGACAGTCCCAGCGAACATGACATGCCCGTACTTCCCTGCGGCATGTGCTGCTGTAAGAGCCAACTCTGGGCTACCATGACCCAACCCTTGCGTCCACCACGAGGCGGAGCCATCGAACGTTGACTGTAGCACATTACCATCTTCGTCCTTGTCGGTATCGGTCGATGCTTTAAACGTCTGAAAGTAATCGCCATAAGCAGACTCAATCACTGTTAGGTCCTTTGGCTGCATTCCGTGATGCTGTGTAAAAGGGTACCAGATGACTTCATGTGCGCGTGCGGCCATCTTTTCCAAATCCTCAATACGCTGCTCACACTTCCGTTCCACCCTTTCGAAGAACGAATCAAGGTCTAAATCTCTTTGTAATGATGTGTAATAGGAATTCATTGCCGCTTGGTCCTGAGCTTGAGTGTCGGGGGTCACGTTCACGCCAGGACGCGGCGGAGGCCTTGGAAAAGCGAGAAGTGGAATGTCTTTCTTCGAAAAGTACGAGTCAAGATATTCATGGTTCCGATAGTAATCATCTCGGAATATCAGCACAGAATGGATGTCATAGCCTCTTAATAATAACGACTCGAATGCGGAAATGGAAGATGAAATACCACCAAGACGAGAGTCAGCCACGAGAACTATGGGGAGCCTCAGAGGGCGATAAAGATCCGCCTGGCTTGTTGCATTAGGACCAGGAGAATGCACACCTCCTGCGGTCTCGACAAGGACATTTCTCACCCCGGTTGCCGACCAGGATGATAGTACGGTGTGTATAGAGCTTAGGATCTCATTATCGGCCGGTCGCTGCACACTTCCATGAGCAAAACGTATTCTAGCTGGGGTAGACCCCATGACTGACCTGCTTGGATTGCGCAGCAATATGTGGACTGACTGGCTCCCCGAACTGGTACAGACATTTTGTCAACACATTATTGTTGCCATCTGTGAACCGTTTCACGTGTCTGAAGAGATTTATTAGACTTGAAACTTTGCGAATCGATCCAGAATGACATTTACCTATCATCCGCGTCATCCAAGAGGCCAGTTGACACGGGCTTCAAAAATCCCACTTTGCTCCTCTCCGATAATGCTTTTACCAGGAGCGTGGACACAATTGTTTTGCCAACATCTGTATTGGCACCATATACTTGATGGACGCGCAGTTTGCGCCAGAGTGCCGCGCCAATGGGTGTCATTACTGGCTGTCTTTGACATGAAGTGTAGAAAAACAACTTATTAAAAAGGCTCCAGGTTGATTCCTGGCTGTCTGTAGTGACTATGAGACGGAGGACATGTTGTGTAATGGTCAGTACCAGGACGGGTACGGTACATGTACCGTACACAACAATACCTTGCGGTATACAGTACCAAGGTACCCAAGACAGCCGAGGTCGGATTTAATACGAGTCAACAGACCCTTTCTCGGTCGTTCTTTAGTTAAATAACATCATGTCTTGAGGGTAACTGAGATGCTCACTATATTATTCATAGGCCATGATTGTCGAATGTCGATCATGATGCGTTGAGTCACAGTGTAACAACCAATCTATTGTTGAGCCCAACATTTACAATACGAAGAACCGGTGGACGCGTTCAATGTTGAGCCAGTCACAGTGCGCCAAAGTGGAATCGTACTGAATTAATTTACCTTGTTTTGGTCGTTACAGAAAAACAATGCGAGCCTTGCGAGGCTTGTTGTCCATCCGGTTGACCGAGTATCAGTCGTGACGCATCTCACTGGTCGACCAGGATAGGGATCTATTCATTGTGCTCTGTGGTTAAAGCCAATCTGGCAATAGGAATTCTTTTGCCGAAATGCCTGCCGGTGATTCCAAGATAACGATATGATGGTGCCTGACACTGATGCGTTAAGAGGCCATGGTTTCTTTGCTCGACTCGTTCCAAAATGCATTGGACAAAAGAGAGTCCAAGTCGGCACGTCGAAGGCTCACTGTCTTGCCCACTAATGCCGCTGACTTTTCATCTAACGATTTTCTGTCGCTTTCACGCTCGTCTCTGCTGAGGTCGCATTTTCTAAAGAACTTGAACGCTACTTACAGTTCTTCGAGCAAATCCCCGCCTTCGCTCGGAAGTGGAGGTTCTCGTCTATTGGATGGCAACTCGACATACGCCGAGGAATTAGAGAAATTCATTGCTGGTTTCCACAAGGCATCCGATGGGTTATTGTTTAATTCCGGTTTTGACGCCAATGTCGGCATTTTCTCATGTGTCCCGCAGCCCGGAGACGTGATCATTTATGATGAGTTGATTCATGCCAGTGTACACGAGGGAATGCGACTGTCTCGCGCCAGGAAGAAAATACAGTTTGCTCATAATTCCATCCCTGACTTGGAAAGAGTAATAAAAGAAATTACCGACAATGAGTCAACATCAGGTCGGCATGCGTACAATGTCTTCATTGCCGTCGAGACGCTCTACAGTATGGACGGAGATACAGCACCTTTAAAAGACATCATCCCACTGGTAGAACAATCATTTCCTAAAAGGAATGCATATTTGATTGTGGACGAAGCGCACGCCACAGGAGTCTTTGGGTATAATGGCGCTGGAGTCGTCCAGGATCTAGGTGCAGAGGACAGAATCTTTATCCGGACACACACCTTTGGAAAGTCGCTGGCGAGTCAAGGTGGTACGTCTTCATGATTCTGATCCTTCAACAGAGGAAAGACACTTACGATAAGAGTTTTCTTGACAGCCATTGTTCTGTGTGATGCATTAACCAAACAGTACCTGATAAACTACGCCAGGAGTTTGATCTACACGACGGCGATGAGCATGCCATCCCTAATTGCCATTAGATCCGCTTATGAAGTGATGGCAGAAGGGAAGACACGATCGGTATGGGATTTCACTGGATCTCGCGAATTCTCGACCGCTATCTAATTCGTTACATTCACAGTTGCAGTCAGATTTGCAGTCCAATATCTCATACTTCCAATCATGCTGCGACGAGATGGGCCGTACGATACAATCGTCGGTCGTCCATATCGAAAGCAATAATCGATCGCCAATTTTCTCGATTCGGACGAAGCTCCCACGAGAGCTTGCTCGGTATTGTCAAGACCGCGGACTTCTTGTTCGACCGATCATGGCACCAACCGTGCCTGTTGGAAAAGAACGAGTGCGTGTTTGTTTGCATGCAGGCAACACACGGCAGGAGATGGATAAATTGTTGGATACAATCAAACAGTGGGCTCTCGAGCAACATCAGCCAGTACCTAGGTTGTAGCGAAAAGAGCCTATAAAATTATTGATCTAATCAGTATATTTAATTGTAATTATGTTAGATAATTATTTGTACTGAAACATGTTCCACGAGGCCTACAAAGTATCGGGTGTTCAGATATTCACGTCTCTTGAGTATCCAATTCGAATTTATCTGCTATTCAAAACACAAACATGATAGACCTGTTACATCTTTATAGCCCAGCTGCAGATATTTCGCTCTTGCTTTCTGGGATTGCACCTGACTGCTTCTCGTTCCTGACTTCCTTGGCCTCAAAGCTCTTCATTGGATAAAACCCCCATCTCTGAAACATCTCGTGGTCTTGATCCCAGCCATTGCAGTCTGTCGTAAGCATCTTCTCCCCTGTGAAGACTGCATTGGCACCGGCCATGAAGCAGCTCACTTGCTGTTCTTCAGACAAGTTGACACGACCAGCCGCGAGTCGAACAATAGTGGCAGGGAGGACGATACGTGCGGTAGCAATAGTCCGAAGTAACTTATCGAATGAGATCATCTTCCGGTCCCCGAGCGGTGTTCCCTTGATAGGCACGAGAGCATTGACGGGGAACGATTCAGGGTGTGAGGGCAAGGTCGCGACAGTATGCAACAGTCCGATACGGTCCGAATCTACTTCACCCAGCCCTAAGATTCCACCCGAGCAAACATTGATACCAGCGTCACGGACATTGCTAAGCGTCTGAAGTCGCTCATCGTAGCTGCGTGATGTAATGATAGACGGATAATACTCCCGCGAGGTATCAAGGTTATGATTGTATGCTGTTAATCCGGCATCTTTCAATTCCTTGGCTTGTTCGGAATTAATCATGCCCAGGGTAACGCAAACCTCCATCCCCATTGATCGAACACCAGTGACCATCTCTTTTATGTTCTTAAGACTAGTCTTTCGGCCTCTCATGTCACGCCATGCAGCACCCATGCAGAAGCGAGTGCTGCCATTTTCCTTGGCGATTCTAGCTGCTTGTAGCACGTCTTCGACGGGCGAGAGTTTCGTAGCCTTGAGACCAGTATTATATCGAGAAGATTGAGCACAGTAGGAGCAGTCTTCACTGCATCCACCAGTCTTAATATTCATAAGAGTGCACATTTGAATAGCGGCAGGGTCGTGAAAGCGACGGTGGACCATTGCCTATGATCGGCTTATATCAGTTCATGTTTTGAAAGGACAAAAACGCTATAACAATCGTAGCTTATGAGAAGTGAAGATTATGAAATACCGCAGCATGCGTCAATTGACTCAATGGAGTCTCATAAACTTGTTGAACCTCATCCCTCGTCCAAGTAGTTCGAGGCGCTTGGGCGGTGGTGGCATCTTTCACCACTGCCGGAATAGTTGGTGACGTCCATGGCGATGCCAGAGCACCCGTAGCAATTGATGTTGACGCGCTTTGAACAGTGCTGTAGGATCGACTAATTACCGGTCGAGCTGCCAGTGGACGAAATATTAAAGATGCCATTCTGTGTTTGGTTATGGACATGAACCTGTGACTTTCTCGTCGAGCTGGCGTGAAATAACCAACAAGCCGACTAAGTACAACAATTACAACGTGAATTGGAAGATGGGCTCAGGCTGGACGGTGGGCTGGATCAAACATAGCGGCAGCAAATCAGGGGCATCCAGTTACGAAAACAGTTTGTTGTTATTCGCTGCTTTTCGCAGCCAGAACTACTGCGGACATATGTACTTACACATGCAATTGCATACGAGAAATAGCCCAACCTATGCGATCTTCACACTCCCAAGCCCGCTGTTAACCGGACCAAAGTGGATGGCGGGGTAGGCTTTCTTGCTTGGTTCCATGATAATAATTGTTTTACCGAGAACCCGAATTGGAAGAGACTGTGCGATGAAGCTCTCCGGGGTTTGTATGACTGGTCCGAAAACTGATGGGACCTTGGCTTGGGGTTATAATACGTTGCAGATCGTGGTAATACCGTAATTGCCCTGACAAGATACATGTCACGTAATTACGCCAACAATAGCCCAATCACTTTGTTCGGTGGATTTTCAATATGCCTCGACTTCTAATGTAGAATTATGCATGATTTTTAATGTCATGTTCATTGCATTACGTGACGAACAAAAATCCGATCGTGCTCGCTGTCAGCAGCTCGAATCTTTTCTTAATTATTTGCCGATAATTGACCGAGTTGATGCCCCGCTCGCGGGCACTTTGCCCTAGCCCTAGCCCTAACCCTGAGTATCACAGCCCATCAGCAAGTTACTCACCAGTCATTTAGAAAGAGATTAGATACTTGGAAACACCGTGTAGCATACAAAATACCCGAGTAACACATCGTTTGACCACAGCAGCTACAATACTATCTCATGATTGGCCGTACAATCTCTTCGCATCCTCACTCAGGATTTAAAGACTAAACTTTGCGAACGCTAGGAGGCACCACATTTCTCAGAGTAGGTTCTAGAGGAAATCTCTGCTCCTCCTCCGCCAGTTCCTTGTATATTTCGTCCCAGCGATCTTGCAGCTGTACGGGAGTTTCCCATGCATACTCAGAATCTCGAAGCCAGAGCCGCAGTAGATGCCGTCTAACATCCGATAATCATCAGTATCTTTAAGATGATTTGCGTGAAAGCGAAAAAAGGAAGCTCATACGTACTCTTTGTCAGGAGCATTCACAAAGCCTTTCCTGGCGTGGAAGATTGCCAAGTTGTTCACATACTGGACATCCCCTTTTTGGAAGTCTAGTTGGACACTATGTTTCTCGCCAAGAAAGTGTAAGGCGTCTAAAGCTTCTGCTTGTGCCTCGGTGATTGCAGGAATGTTGGGCGAGCGTGGTTGAGCAAGGAATCCAGTGAAGTGTCGTCTGGCATACTGTACTATGAGCCGTTCTGGGGCTGGGGTCGATGGGGGTTGGTAATAAAGCAAGGGCCTCGAGGTGTACGGCCGAGCTGGGTTATTGAACCTATCCGATTCATTAACTGGAAGCCGCCTTCTAAATAATTTCTTCCTTTCCTTCCACTGGACTCACCCGTCAAATGGCCAGTCCTCTGTCAAAGTTTGAATGAGGTCCGGACGGCTTTCTGCAAGAAGGTTATAGACCTGCCAGATGCTCGCCAGTTGTGACTCTCCACCTTCCGCCGCTCTCTGCAGGCAGAAGAGAGAGACAATATCCCCAGCATCAGTATGGAATACCTGTTTGTCGTTTGTACTGGCTGGCCCTCCAATATTCTCCCTGCTGTATGTCCCGGTCAGATCTTTGATGTGCGACAGAACCACTGACTTCCCATCGGTGCTGCTTCTTTTCTCCTGCCTGCCGCGCTGATCACCCACGTACGATGACACTCCAGTGTAAATAATGATATTTTCCTCGGTTGTGTATTTATCGACTGGTATGCCGCGAAGAACGAAGAAGCCTCGCCCAAAGTGAAGCTCTCGTGACCCTTCTCGAAGAAGGCTACCAAGACCGGGTAGTGGGAAGTTCTCTCGGTCAATATACCCAAATGGTCTGCGCAACGCTATTCGAGACCTTTTTAGCATCAAGCGATTCTTTCATTATTGCTATCTGGCCTTGTTCTTACCTTTGAAATGATTCAATGCTTGATCAATTTCTTCGAGATGGCTCTCAGTCAGCGCGACTATCCAGTCATGACGACTTTGGATATCGTTCCCGTCCCAAACAAAAGGAGAAGAAAGACTCTGGGGTAATCCTGGTGGCAGAGTCTTTGGTAAAGTCTCTCTTTCTAGACGTTTTCTGCCTCGTTCTAGGAATTTTTTATAGTCGGGATGATATTGTATATCGGGCTGAGCTTGAACTTCGACTGCCGCCATGTTTTTCTCGATCTCTATCAACGTAGGTTTTGATCTCCTGGCTAACTATCCTAAGAAGTAGTTAGAAGAGAAATGAGAGCTGATGAACGAGCCAAGTACTTATGGTCCTGTGCGGGGTGATTGCGTGACTTGGGCTACTCTTGTGTCATATATATGGCGTGATATTCTATGGTAGTTATCTCATGCCGGACTGTAAGTGCCCTTTTCTGGTTTATCACTCGTTGAAGGAAGATTCTAAATGTAGAACTATCTACTAATTTTTCATAAGATCAGTCTTACTTGAACCTTTAGTACGCAGAGAGAACTTTCTGGATACTCAGCTGCACTATTTTTTTTAAAAAAAGAACGCCCAGATATACCTGTGACATGTACTAGTAATCCCGGCTTCCATTATTGCAATTCATAGGGATGATTATGTATACGTAGTATATTTCCGAACATAGACATATAGTAGGGGTTGTGAATAGTACCCTAGCCAACGTGTTTGCTTTTATTTCTATTTACAGTATGCTATGCCATACTTTGCGCCTGGGCATGCGTTTCAATCCTTACACTTGAATATGCGTCCACCACGGACGGACTGATCCTACATCATGGATAATTATACCTCTGTGTGCAAGCGGGAATGCTTGATTGAAATGATGTACCTGCCTAGGTACACAATATATCTTGAAGCCTAGTAAAGCCGTTCCAGGGTTGTGTTTTAGCCACGGAGTCACATATATCTAAGTCTAAATCTACTGTGAATGATCTTCGAATATTACCAAGGTATTTGGCAGTGACCTCGCTCCCCGATTGATTCTATTGATATTCTGTTCATCACGTCGTTTTCACCTTCTCACTGGAAGTCAACCCTCACTCCTCAGATTTTACCACGGATCTCTATATCTATGACCATCCTATTTCCACTTGTACCCAGTGTGTATTCACGTTGCCCAATGGAAAATTCTTCGATGTGATAAAGAGCGTCAATTTGGGTTAATATGAAACAAACTCTGTCTACCTAATCGTCCGTATTTGATCTTGTCGCTGATGTTATTGTCTGGGAGAAAATTTTCAAAGAGTATGACAGAATTTGATCTACAGATAAAGAAGTCGACCACCTTCGGAGAACTTGATATTGTGCTACAAGGACGTGAGCGTGTCCTATTCCAAAGTGAATGCCTTGCAGATGGTGAAGTTACGATTGCCGATTTGTTCTATATACACAGAGCGTTGATAGGAGGACTTGGTTACATCAACCTACGGAGGCACTATTCAACAGCTAATGAACGGTGTGAAGGGCTAAAGGCTCAACGGTCCTGGAAAGAGGTGATGGCGAAATCTGGCCTTGGGCCTTGAGCGATTAGTAAGATATTGTCTAATCCAAATATACCAACACGCTATAACACTGAGAAGTTATTCCTACTACCTTCTAGCAAATCCTAGCAGTTGAAGAAGGTGACTTCCTGCAAAGACACATCCTTGGACAAGAGGAGTCTGGTCAATGCTGCCCTAACCTAGCTTCTGATCTACCTAGAGTTAGGACTAGATTCACTCCACTTTGATGGTGTTTGAGATGCCCCGGAAGATTTCTGTCACAGCGATACGGTTAGGCAAGTTTACTTCGCATAGAATATTAATAATCAAGCAGTTCATTCTCGCAAAAACAAGACGGAAGGCGCGCATGGCATATCTGATCTATCACAAGACATCAGTGGAAGATTAGCAATCTGTCAGGTACAATCGGCGATCGTAGGTCTGAATTTCAATGCTCCGTACTCACTACCAATTATGAGCCGCCTGAAGTACGAAGTACACGAGTTAATGCAAAGCCCGATGGAATCACCCTATGAATAATGCTCGGATATGTCGGGTTTGGTTTCACAAACTACAGGTTCACTTACTCCGGAGAAATCGATAGTCTCGGAGAACAATCATCACACAGCGTCTTGTTTCTTTCTACAGATGCACGTATTCCGAGTCTCGATTTAATTCAAAGAAATAACTGTCCTCTTCTTTGCCATTATGACATGCTAGGTACAATCCGCTTGTCGCTCAAGGTTCCTTGAACCATTATGAACTCAGCAACTATCGATAATAGTACATACAGCTCCCTAGTCTGTTGGGCAGACACGTATGTTATGCTGAGGTCCTAGTAGAAAAAGATAAATAGGCTGTCAAGAAGACTCATAATTACTAACTGAAGTCCGTAAAGAAAGTCCGAATCATTTCTTCACCAATACCTACAAAATAAGCTCCGACATAGTTTGATATCTCTCATTTGTTAGCAATTATACGGCAAGAACCCACATGAGCAAACGAACTGGGGGTTTTCTTCGGGTGGTGATATATTTGCCGTGTGAAAATTAACAACCGAGCTGATATAAAATCCTCAAGAACATCTGCATCGAACGCGAGAGTTTGTCGACCTAGGCATTGATCTATTGTTCGGAGTCCCCTGTTTCTTCACTGGGTATCTCGCCTTGTCTCATACCTTGGTATCAATTGATACTTGTACCGGGCCCGTTTATTCGATATCTAGGTGGCCGAGATGGCGAGTTTTAGCATAGCAGTTACATTTGTGCTGCCCCTTCTAGCAGCAGCACAAAGTTACAATCTCGCAGCTCTATTCCGGCCTGTCTTGTCTCCTGGTGCTGAAATATATTATGCCAATAACAGCAACTGGGCACAAGATGTCACCCAAAGATGGTCCACTTGGGATGCTCCCACATACCTAGGTGCAATCAAGCCGGTAACCGAGCGTGACGTTCAGAACATAGTATGTATTCGAAGCCAACCTAGACATTGAAGCCCAGATACTTACAAATATCAGGTCAAAGTTGCCTCTGCTCACAACATCTCTTTCCTTGCCACAGGTGGTGGCCACGGCGTTTCACAGGGCCTTGCCAACATCCAAAATGCCATTGATATTGATCTAGGAAATTTCAAGACGATTGATCTTGATGCTGAGAACAATCAAGTCACTGTTGGCGGCGGCGCGACTTATGGTCAACTATACGATCCTTTGTATAATGCCGGAAAGGAGTTTCGTAGGTTCCTATCATACCTCAGCTGTTTCAAGTTGGGATATCTTGGCTAATCAACCCACAACAAAGCGACTGGTAATGCACCATGTGTAGGCGTTGTTGGAGCCACTGTTGGTGCTGGAGTGGGTTTACTTCAGGGACTGCACGGTTATTCCTCCGACGCGCTGATTTCAGCCCGGATCGTGACTGCATCCGGAGTATTGTTCGAGGCATCTGCAACGAACAACACAGATCTATTCTGGGCTATTCGTGGTGCTGGTGCAAATTTTGGTATCATAACCTCAGCAACTTACCGGGTTTATGATGCTACAAATGCTGGGCAAGCACAGAATGCGGATTTCCTTTTTCCTGAGACGGCGAATCGAACAGTTTGGAATACTCTCCAAACTTTGGATGAAACACTTCCGGCTGAGTTATCCGTGACGATCACATCTGCGTATAATCAGACGTCAGGACAAGTGAGGATCTCTATGACTTGAGGATGAAGTGACTTCTGACGTGATTAAATTCTTGTTAGGCTGCCATCATAGTAAATCTCGTGTACTTCGGGGAGTACGACGCCTTCCAGCCATATGTTGACCAATTTCTCGCAATCAATCCGACTCAGTGGCGAAATGTCACTGTCCCCTGGAATCAGCTAATAGCCTCAGCAAATTTCGGGGCACCGTCACACGGCTGCGATACCAACTCACATATCAACTTCTTCAGTATTGCCTTAAATCAAACTGATCCGCTAACATTTCAAGGATTCTTTGATGATCTTATTCTCTTCTCTCAACAAAATCCCTCGTACACCGGAGCCTGGGTTATCGAACGTTACGGCACACAAGGACCATTGGCAGTTCCCGAAGAAAGGCGTGGTGTTTACCCCTGGCGCGAGGCCAAAATGCAACTGTAAGGTTCCATGGCGCTTCAAAACTTCGACACAGGAGAATGACTAACCATACACGGTACGTTTGTTAGCCTTTGGGAAAGTAACTACCCAGACTCTTCGCTAGATGGTACCGTGGACGCTTTCTATACACAACAACGGCAACATTTCGATGAGTTCAGCGGGTTTGGCACGTTCGCTGCATATGTCAACTATGCTCATGGAGACGAAGGTCCGAATGTCTGGTACGGCGATGCAGACAACCTTGCCCGGTTGAGTGCAGCGAAACGGAAGTGGGATTCCAACAATCTTTTCGGGGCAGCCAAGCCTGTGCCATTGTAACGGGATAATTCATGTACCGCAGCTTGATAATGTTTACTCAGAAATTGTCTGGAGAGACCGACGTGAACTGCCTGGATGTCGCGATAGGACATGCGCCCTGTCACGACGATATGAGGAAATATCTCAGAAGGGGTATCCTGCAGGTGCTTCATATTGTTGGAAGCCTGATAATAATTTTAAGATACGGAAAAGCGTTCTACCAAAATGATAGAGTAGTATCAGTCAATTGGAGTGACTCGCTTGTATATTACAGCTGACCTATCGGTGCTGCTAATTAGAATTATTACAACATAGGAGTATTTCACAACATTTAGCCACTTCCTTAGGTCTCAGTAGTGAAAAGATACTTAGATATGACCCAAAATTGAACCGCAAACCTAAGCCAGAACAAGCCGATATTGGGCTTCACATAATCAGCGCGATCAGTCGTCAAATGTTAGTTCCTAGGCTGTGAGATCTTACGAATCCTATTCACCCAAAATTTCATAACACGTTCAAGGAGTTCTAGATGCGGTAGGACATGCAAATAGACCAATAAATGAGATGTCTGTTGGCCTCAATTAGGCCCAGAAATATATGTGCTGTACAATATAATTCTGTAAAAGCAGGCATCTATGCGAGGAGCGTTTCTATGTCATTGGGTTCGTAGAAAAAAATATTGATAATCCATCCATCCCGTCTAGTATTTTGCAAATTTTTCTACGGTATGGCTTCGCCGTTGATGGTCCGTGTACCACATCAACATGCTGGAAGCTGAGTAATTAAACCCCCCTAAACTTTGCAAATCACTTCATCAGTGTCCATCTCTCATCTCAAGATACAACGCCTCCAGGTTCGGCCATGAGAAGGCATTGTCATGTCGGCCGCTAGTGTAGATGCTCAACCTTGAAGTGGAGTTATAGAGTGGAATTTGGCCCAATCAGAGCTGCTCTTCCCAGGTAAATGTCTATGCAGTATTGCCGTTTACGGACATTAGGGTTAAGTATTACTACTAGCTCACCCAACATGCCGTGCCCCTGGAGATAGAATACATAATAGAATCTGGGCTGAGCTTATAAGATCTTTCATCGACACGTTCAATATCGAACAGTAAGCTCCGCGATCAGGGTAAGTTAGTGAGCTAGCGGCCGATCTTTGGAATGGAAGACTAAATTATGTATCTTGCCTTAACATATGATGTTTTCTACAGACCCTTCGGCTCGTGCATTTCCTATACCTTGCGCAGTATATAAGTGGGATAGTACCCTTAGAATAGATTTGGCACAACCAGTTCCTTGATCTGGCCGCAGAAATCGTACACCATGTCTGAAATCAGCAAGCACCTCCTCGAAACGGACCTCTTCCAGGCCGCAACAGAGTCGATGAACAAGGCTGAGAAAATCGCCCTGGCATATCATCGCGCCCGTGCCATTGCAAGAGCATATGGTAGTATCCCCCCAGTATGCGCCACGAGACCCGGAAATAACACTTCACTTGCTTTGGGCAGGCTTCACGACAAAAGACATTACCACTCTCTCCCCGAAATTCTGGACCTATCACCAGGACTTGATAAATCCCTTGGACATGGCCGCATTCACATTGATTACCATTCAGTATAACCTCGCTGCGGGAACACTCGCCCGCTTCATAGAGGAAAGGCGGGATTTGGAGGAATTGATGGATATGATCCTTAGGTTTGATGTCTCGTATGCTGTTCCTTTCTAAGTTTCATACCCACCTGTCCGTCCTCTGTCCCTGCTGGCTAATTCAATGGGAAAACTCAATAGAGCCCAATTCCTTCTTACCGAAGTTGGACACGGACTAGATGCCAAAAACCTAGAGACGACGGCTACCTTGCTTGATAACGGAGAGTTCGAACTCCATACCCCGACGAAGCGCGCTTGCAAGTGAGCTCATCCACTGCACGACCCCTATATAGTGGATGTCACTCTCATGAAACTAAAATAGATACATGCCTCCTACCTCGCCCCAGCCGGAGTTTCCGCGAGTCGGAATCGTCATGGCGCGTCTGATCGTCAACAGTGAAGACAGAGGCGTCCGGCCGTTTATCGTCTGGTTGAATGATGGGCATCGCATGTGCAGAGGGGTTCATGCCAGGTACAGTATTACCCGTAATGTAATCATTACAAACATCCCGGGTTTTTGATGAAGAATGCGTGGAAAAATGCTAATCAATATTTGATCGATAGAGTCCTCCCCCGCCGAGCAGGCTCAAAACCCCTTGATCACAGCATAACGAGCTTCGATCACGTCCGGCTGCCCGGCACTGCACTGCTCGGAGAAATCAACGAGACCCCAGACTTCCACTCCACAATCCACCGCGTACACATAGGAACCCTAGCCCTATCCACGGTTCTGATTCCCCAACTCCAACACGCCGTATACGTTGTTGGTAAATATAGCCTTCGTCGATATGTCACAGGTCCCAATGGCATCGCCAAATCAATCTTCTCATTCCGGACGCAGCAAGCGCCCATTTTACACTGTCTTGCGCAGGCTAAGGTATACGAGGCTTTCGCGAAGGAATGCATTCGCGTTTTTATGGATAAAAGCTCGGAGTATAGTGTTAGACACGGAATCGCGGCGACTTTTAAGGCCGTTGTGACACATGCGAGTCAAAAAACGCTTTACGCGCTGACTGAAAGATGCGGAGCGCAAGGGTTATTTGAATATAATGGGGTTATTGAGAGTCAGTTGACTGCAAGGGGTATTTCGATTGCGGAGGGGGATATGCTAGTTTTGACTATCCGTACGTCTTTGTTTGATTTCTGTCCTTGTTGTCTTTTGAGGGATCTAGGGTTTGTGTACACTTGTTGGAGACTGACATTGATTGATGCTGTAGGACTGGCGACGGAGTTACTACTCGGACGATATACCATGCCCCCACCGAGACACCCATCTTGTCTTTTGGCGAGGTATGAATGTGGGATGTTTGAGTGGTGTCGAAAAGAACTCAATGGTATTGCGAAAGGTCATCGAAGTGAGGAGTACAACACGCGAATACTACCGCATTGTCATGCTCTGATCGGAGCAATCGGGAATCGGCTGGCATATGAAGCTGCGCTGGAGGCCGGTGTGGAGAGGGATCTTCTCGATCTATACGAGGCAGGGGTGCTGCTGCAGTCGCCAGCTGTGGATGTTCAAAATATTGGTATTGATTTGCGGGAAGAGATCGAGAAGGAAAGACAGGCGATGGACGCCATTTTACCTAGGTTTGAACAGTTGTTGGATGGTATTGGTGCAGAACCATACATCACATCACCTATCCTCACGGAGGAGTCCTGGGAGGCGTTTGTAGACAGATTGCCGGGTTATGGTGATGAGCCATATACTCGAGAAATCGATAGGGCATACAGTAGACTCTAACTCGAAAAGCCTTTCCACCTAGGTAACTATCATAGAGCAAGCGTTCATCTCGAGACCACATTTCAACACGGGATTATACCTTAAAGCATCCTACTACATGAAGTCCAAAACTCCCTCTTCCAAGCATTGACAACCTCCGTAGGCGTCGGATTCTTAAGCGGTGCCTGCTGCGTCCAATAAACCCAGCAACGCCAAATTCCCTACTAACTGAGCACACTATATTTGACGCTGCAGGATGCGCGAGTTTATTTTGTTTGCCAACTTGCGTCTGGAATTTGTCTTCTGTTGTTCAGGTACGTCGAAGGCCCCGGGGGGAAAGCATTCCAAGTTTCATGACAAGCAATCAAAACAACTTTTTATTTTGGATTTCTTGATATATACCTTAGCATAGTTGGAACTGTCAGTAGACGTAGCTTTCTTGCCAATGCACACATAGAGATGTCAATGGCTGTAACTCAATCACAGTGATAGTACTATAAGTAACTTAGCTATCCGCAATGGTTTGAGGATCGTCTCACTTGTAGTATACATAGAAAATGCAAGTCGAAAAGTCAGATCTCCACAATAGGCCCCTCATAAATATGCCGCGCCCTGATAAAATAATATAGAAGACTCAAAGCCATTGTCCCAACAGTGCCGACTGCGCTATAATTCATTGTGGACACGGTGACCTCGGCCGTTGGTGGCCAAAAGCTAAAAAACACTGTGATCAACATATAGATAATGGCAAACACATTGATAGCAATGCCCAAGGGACCCTTGACGTGGAAGGGACCCCAAACCAGCTTTGCACCCGCTGTGTTTACGATCTGCTCATCGTCAGCCGGTGCCGAGCTGCCGGTGTTGCTGGTCTCGCTTGGATTGAGGATACCATCAGTGCAGCGGCGATACAGTAAAAGAATGCAACAGACCATGTATGAGAGATACAGACCAGATGTAGACATTGACGTGAGATCATTGAAGGCGACCGGAGAGCCGAGCGGGATCAAGCCTAACAATGTTGAGACCGTAGCCGTAAAAATAACAGCATTGATAGGAATACCGGCGCGTGGTGATACCTGGCTCCAGAGGCGCCATCCTGGAACGCCTCGGTCCCGAGCAAATGCCCAGAACATGCGCGAAGCGGTGGCAAGCATGCCGGTAGTGGCACAGATGGCCATGACGCAGACAATGGAAGCCATTGTCGTAGCGCCAGCAACTGAGCCGGTCCCTTGTAGGAAGATTGCCATAAATGGGTAGCCTGTCGGTGAGTTGAGGTCATCTTCGAGATTTCCAAGGCAGAAGAGAGAGGCCAGAAGCATAGCGAAGCCTAGAACGCCGTTGATGACGACGCTGAACATGATGGAAATCGGAACGATCTTTGGTGCGTTTTGAGTCTCTTCGGCCATCTGTTCGACAACATCGGGATTTAACTTTCAGAATACGATGCAAGTTTGATCATGACAAAAAGCAAAGATATTGTTAAACTTACGTGTACCGCGGCATCTCCTCCAGCAAACGCAAATACAACACCAATGAGCCCGACAAAGAAGGAAACCCCCTGCGTATCCCAGCCACCTGTATTGACCCATGTCGCAAAGACATCTTTGGCACTGCTGTGATCGGACATGTATACTAATGGGATAAGAACGGCGAAAAAACCAACGATGTGTAGAACCAGAATTAGGCCTTCAAACTTGGGTAGTAGAGTTGCTCCGCCCACAGTGTTGACTACAAGCCCGAATACTACCACAGCCCAATAAAGAAGGGTTGAATGCCAAGCATGAGGTACGTAGGAAGGATTTGCCAATGCGATGAGACCTTGTATGATAGTGCCGCTCAGGTAACAGCCTGTCGCAAAGGTAGCCTGCCAGCCAACAACCGTGAGCCAACCTGTATCGAGTTAACTCATCACAGCACAAGCTGAATTTGGGGATTCGTTATAGCATACCGGTAATATAGCTTGAAAATTTCATCGCCCTTGGAGAAGCTAGCATGGAACACCAATGATACTGGCCACCAGAAGTCGGAGCCCTATGTCTGTCAGTCCCGTCAGCGTGTGGAACTTGAAACGACCTACATGGAGACCATCTCAGAGAGCATAGCGAATATTGCCGCTGTTCCTGCCCAGACAAAGATATATCCATAGACCGCACCCGCAGGACCGCCGCTGCCAATCGTTAGCACCAATGTCAGCGACAAGCCTGCGCGCTTGAAGTGGAAATGTTACGGACTTTTGTAGCGGCTGTAAGAATGTCCTGGGAAACCATTAGTTTAAGACAAACAGCATCATTTTTTCAAGGCCTGACTTACGTGAAAAGGCCCTCCCATGTAATCAAGATGGTAGTACTGAAACCCAGAACTGCCATAAAACCGAAGCTGCGCTTTTCTGGTATTAAGCTTTTGAGACATAGAGCTTGTGAAGAACTTCAACAATATCATACTTTCAGAACGCTGCGCTTGCCCAAGCGTGCTAAACCTGCCTCATCACGCTGCTTACCGGAGAAAGGGCCCTCTACTTCTCTCGAAGCCAGCTGGTTGGTCATCTTAAGAGACTCGGTCTGCGCCATAGCGTATTTGCGGGTTAGGCGTGAGTATTCAAGATCAAATAAATGGCTGGCAGGCAAAAAAATAAAAGGTCTGAAAGTTGTGAGGCAAATAAGAAATCGACGGTTACGCAAGAGAGAAATAAGGGAGTGACTGGCAAGGAAAAGGTGCAACACCTGTTGACTGTTGCAACAGGTGGAGTTCAAACTGCCAACTCTAGAAGAGCGTCGTGTTGAGTAAATTAATGTAGAAAATAAGTTGCGGATTGCTCTAGTTTTGCATATGTATAGGTACTTATCTCTATAATAACACCCCTGGTAATTTTCCTTCCAGAGAATGGTTGCAGGCAAGGTAGCCAAGCCACAGACTCCATGACTGATTCAAGCTCGATAGTTGATTTGGCACATTGGACCTACTCTATACCGATGAAGGCAAGACGAAACCCTGTGATACAGGATACGTAGTAGATGGCTTGAGGAAAGGCAATTATCTCGCAAATGGAATTTGTGCTAATACACTAGTAGTATCTACAAGATAAAATGACGCCTCGCACTAGAAGTCTAGAACCGTTCGATGTTGTATCAACAATCGACGTTTAGTCGTATTCTTGGCTCCACAACGAAATATTGCGACAGGGTATGGAAGTAACTTTTAATTTCCTACGTTCTGTCTTTCGTACTGGCGATGTGCAAGGGTGCGCATGAGACATACATTAATTTGCCAAGCCAAAAGAGGATGCAGCATGCCTCGGTGGAATGCGAATCCTTGCACTTTTTAGTTTCTGCTCGTGTTGGACTTTCAAGATTGCGCATTTTTCCGGTAGTAACCTCGCAAATCAAACCCTCGCTTCTGCAATGGTGGTATTGGCGTTAGTTTACGCTTAGATGAGGCTGGGTTGGATCCAACTCAACCTTTTTAGGGCTTCAGTAGGAACTGGGGTCAAAGAGCACTCAAATAGATATACCAAAAAATTGCGGTATCACGCGAAGATATTGAAGCCCAAGTTACCAAAGCCTATAATTTCACCATCCATTTTTTACATGTATACAATGAAGTCTCCTATCCAGTTTAAGGGGGATTACAAGATCTCGTCAGCGTCGGATCGACGACGGTACTCTTCAGTCACTGCAAATGTCCTCACTTCTCGAATTATCTGGGATTGGCTTGTTGCACTGGCCGCGTCCCAGTCTGGCGAGGGCCTTGAGGCAGAGACGTATGCTTCGTTGGTGGCTGGCTTATTTTCTGGGATTGCACTTCGTCCAGTTAGACTGCGCAGCTTGATTGAGCGTTGGTGGGAGACAACATTAGAGCCGTATTTTGCGTATCGGTTATGGCCGTAAGATCTTTGAGACTTATACTGGTAGCTTCCAGTCAATGCGTCAAGGCGCATACCGCTAGATCGCAAGCTGTCTAAGAAGGGTTTAAACTGCGCCGAACAGGCGGTGATTATGCTAGAGCACAAAATGAGCTGGTCTGTAACCGATACCGACCAAGTTGTGTAGGTAACATCGTGATCGTGGAAGGTGTTGTTTAGGACGACTATCTGAGCAATCGCAGCGGCAACAACACTAAAAGTAACGAGGCATAAGTCAAGAAAAGTCTTCAAGATGTGGAAAAGCACCTACAATACTCGTAGACCAAAAACAAAGGCAATCTTCAGCTTTCTTTCCAGCCTCGTTTGGATCCGGGCGATTATTACGAGAGTTTGTGATATAATGACAATCTCGGTGATGATGTTAGATATGCCGAAGAAATTTTGCCATGATTGCTAAATCATCGTTAGCAGCTCGATTTTTAAAGTCCGGTATAACATTTGACGTCGAGGGATAGCTATACTCACGCGATTATAGCATTTGCCCGCCAGGTAATCCCACGTTGGTAGGGGTTGGCACTGAAACGCGACTGTGATGACAGACACGAGTCCCCATACCGACAAGAGGATGATGAAAATCAGTGCAATTTTGCGATCCACGGGGACTGCGGTGATGCTCCGAACGAACATAACGTAGGATATTTTTGAACTTGCAAGACTGACGATACTCAGGATCCTAGCAGCGTACTGACTCTTCATGACAGCCGTTACCTTGTCATCACTCAAGGTCTTAATATGTTCGCCATATCCGTTCGCTGTAGCGGTCGAAGTCGCGATTCCTTGGGCGATATCAAATACCTTGGCTCGTAGTGGAAAATTCAGTAAATGCTCTTTAACCCTAGAGTGGTAACGAGAGTTTTGTTGCGAGTAGTTTACTGACAGTGGAGAGAACAATCACATAGTCATCTTTCGTGAGCCTCGAGTATATCCGCAATTTCGTTCCGATTCTTGTCAGAATTCCTAGTATCGCGACAACCAGAAGGAACCAGCAAATAACATTTATCGCAGGCAACCAGGTATCACCGGTAAACCGAGACATCGTTGCTCAATCCCGATCTTCTGCTGACAACGACGATATCTCTTTGCGTTTTGCTCATCCACAGTAGTTTGTGATTATAATTTCTGGAGACTAGAAGCCGCTGGCAAAGAATCTACAGACATGTGGTGTGGCTGTACCCCTTTTCTCCAATCGGCCCATTGTCGCTCTCAAGTTAACTGCCTGTGCCTACCCTGTACGCTGGTTAATATTAGAGCTGCGCTCGCTGAATTGCAATCTCTCTGTATTATTATACGGAGTACAATCAATACATAACGCGTTGCATCCTTTTACGACAGACCCCTGTCCATTTGGATTCGCACAAGGTCCAATAATGCTATTCCAACGTTCGGATTCTTCGCCGTATGGCTAGACCCCCCTGTTCAATATTATTACGAATGTTGCATTTCGTGCCGATAGCGTACGTATCACGTTCTGCGGCGCAGATGGAACAGTAACTGATAAGGGGGCATTGGAACAACCAATTAAAGTAGCCCAAGATCGAAAAGATAATGCGCGATGGTACATGATGCATAGCTTTCAACAAGCACGAAAAGAGGAAAAAGAAAAGAAAAAGACTACTCTTAATTGAACCATGGCGTGACTGTCTCACCAATAACAAACTTTCCTCCCGCTGGCCGCCACATCACGGCATGCTCGACTGGTAGCATTGTCTTCATATAATGTGCCCATTCAGCTCGCTGTTGCTCGGTGTAATCTTCAGGCATTTTGATGCAAACGTTGTTGGATCCATATGTCAGGAAACCAAACCTTTGGTATAACGGGAATCCGAAGACCGAAGCATCAAGCCATGACTCGAGGCCAAGCTTGTCAGCTTTTGCAAGTCCCCAGTCGAGCATTGCCCGTCCTATTCCTTTACGCTGGTGTTCAGGGAGGGAAAATATAATGTTGAGATCTTAAAGAAATCGACGTCGTCAGCACTAACATCAACTGAAAATTGGTAGAAAGGATCACAAAACGTTAGTATAAAGTAAATAGGCTGACCTACATGAATGAGGCCTTTGACCCAATGCGACCCTCGGCTTTTCGAAAGCATGCATCGCCAACGTGGCGAATTGCCTACCAACTCCTTCGGGATACCAAACGGCCTCTTCACTCAAAGGATCATGGCTGTGAGTATCCCCGGAGTTTGTGGCAAATGGATTGCGTTCGTAAAAGTACCATTTTGCACCTGCAATGATCCTGTCCGTTTCTTCGTCAACGACCTTGAGCCAGATCAGTTCAGGATACGCTTCTTTGTATTCGTCGCGTTGACCATTACTGGCCGCAAGCAGACTGGCTTCCCGGTCGTTGTTGAGAATAGGGAAGAAGACGCGCAGAATTCCTTGAGGTGGATCTTCGAAACTGGTCCATAAGATTTTCATCAGCTCATGCAAATCCTCGTCTTTGGCGATTTCGATCTTGAATGGCATGTTGTTGTGTTTCTCTGCCTCTATCAATCTTCCTTTTGAGACCGTGGATGACGATTAGGTTCGTCGTTAGGTAGATTATTGATGAATAGAACGAACCTCTTCATAGCCGGTTGAAATAATCTTACATTTCAATGACTAAAACATGCTCAAACCCATCCAGGGAGTTCGAGTTTTGGAATATTACCACATTTTTCATCATTATTGGATGTAGCATGCACAAAACACCACCCCATTGCCGCTAACATTTATATGTACTCTTGGTACTCTGCACAATTTCAAAATACTAAGCGAGCAGCAAAGCGAAGGCTCAGTTTTGGTTATTTTTTGTTGTTACGTACAGAGTACTAGATAATTATGAAGCATGGGTGCCCACACTAGTAACGATCAAGCCCCAAGGGCGGGCTTGAGTTTGCCCCTAAACCATACAGCCAGTTGGCTGGGGCTATTAGGGTTCAATATAACCACACTTGGCCAGGCGCTACTAGCTTGCTAGGTATAGCCAGCACCTTTAAGTTACTACGTATTCCCCACTGATTACGGAGTAACTGGTATGCGCGGAGTACGGCTTCCAGGCCCAACCTTATTAGTGTCGTGCACACAGGCCCAGGCCCACAGCTAAATATCCAACCTGATTATAGGTTATAGTAATAAAGAAAGTGCATAATATATCATTGATGAAACACAGTATAGTCTCATGTAACAGAACATCGCGCTATACAATCTCTGGCTAGTCTAGCAGCAACGAGGTGACATTGACCAAGCAAGAGTCAATTGGTGTGCTGAACTACGTAGTAGATTATGCTGGTAATTGAGATCAATACCTGTTCCAAGGTTAGATCATTTCCTGGATATAGCATTAGGAGACTTGTAAGACATACGGAATTCAGACCCATGGACCTGGCTAGGATTACATTCTGCGCACCTGAATGGTATGTAAAATGTTAATTAGGCAGCCCTCACAGTAACACCGCTTCAACGTGGACATGTTCATGTATAATTACAGACATCAACTAGACTAGAAGTACTATAGTCTTAACCCTAAGGGTTATCTTAATTACGAAAGCTGCCAGATTCCTCGAAATCGCGATCTGTTTCTATGAACTCTATGAGAATTTTGGCCCTGCCTTGAGATAATTCGTGATTCCTTTTTTTTAAAGATTAATCCAAACTTGGATTTGAAGTTAACGCAGAGTATGCAATCATTACAAGGAATATGCAGTTAATCTGGATTGTCTATCAAGTTTATGCGCAAATGATAATGCCAATCTAGTACTTTGTCTAGAGCCTTAGAGTTCAAAATATGAATTTATAAGACCCTACTTTCCCTCCAACTTATATTTAACCCTAAGTCGATGTGAAAGCTTCATTACTGGCGAGCTACAATCACTATTCGCTATGGTCGAAGAGGAGGGAGTCTTGTCAATCAGGCCGACTCTTCCCCAGGCTGATTGCTCGTGCCAATCTGAACTTTGGTGTGGACATGAATCAGGTCTCACAGATCTGGCACTGTTGAGTCGTAACTGTTTCCACATATCAATAAAGCTCTTGCAGCTCTACCTCGCTTCTCCAAAGGCTCTCTTCCATACACTCAAGGATATACACTATCACCGTCCTCACCATCGTATTTCTTGTGCTGGTGATCACTCGATTAGGATTTGCAGAATTTTAATTATAGCCTCTGCCACATGACTTGCTATACGTTGACATGGAGTGTCTAAAAAGGGTGCCAATAACAGCAGATTTCCGCATGTTATGACTGTTGCCATCTCAAGATACATCCAAATATCTACCTCATCCTAGGTTGCTATGTTTGAAGAGGAATTAGATTAGATACACATGATTTACATAAAGCTATAGTGAGGAGAGTCTGATTGTATAGGGACGTATCTGAAGAGATAGAGGTACCTAGGTACTTATATGATATATTAATATCTGTGCTAAGAAGTGTAATACACCAGATGAAGCTTGTTATAGGCACTCAGAACAATGATTCTATAGGTAAATAGATGAGGATAAAGGCTCACATTTGGCTATAAAAGATGATAAGGCACTCATATAACGAAGATTTTCATCAAGACACCCTCCTGCCGCCAATTTGTATGCCAGTTTGGCAAACCTGATATTGGCATAGAGAAGACGAAGATGTCATCAAAGCAGCATAGAACATCTATATATCTGTAGACTAGCTATACGTCACGTCCTAGTCAATGGTAGAATAGCAGTTTGCTTCTCAGGCAGCTGCATAAGTCCTATCACCTGGCACTCGTCAATATCAAAATCATGATATAGTGACCTACCACTCTAAGCGTTTTATATCAAAGCCAACTTTGATAATCTATGCACAAATGACCCCTGCATTTAAAAACCCGCGATTTCGACAATTGGAAACATGCAAGAAATTTAAAGAAGGTCCATGAGGCATTACTAGCGCTACAACCATAATGCATGGCCACGATTCCTACAGGTACATATATCATACAAGGTCTAGTATGCATTAGCGCAGCGCGTGCCATATTATCTTTCCTCTTCCTGGATTCAAAACCCTAGAAAGAGACCGACGGAGTGACATTCGGGAGCAGAAACGAAAAAGTATAAGCCCCTCACACTACAACGCCAATCGATCAAGCAGCCCTACTGAGATCATAATCTTCGTCCTTCCTTAATTCTGAGTCTTATATTTATAGCCCAGCTCGAGCATGACTTTCGTTATGCAGACAAGCCACATAGGCCAAGGCATGTTTGAAATAGCTCACTATGAAAAGCACGAAACCAGCAACAATAAACGAGCTGATCATTCAGTTAGCTCAAAGCCTTTCAACGAAAGACTTGTTTCTTATATCAAAGATTCAACAACGTGAATGAGGAACCAGCCGGCGCCTCAATTTAGACATCAGACTAAGCTAGCGGAAGATGAGGACAGTTACATTATAATATATTCTTCTAGCAGCACAGGGCTTCCTAAGCCTGTATCCATAACTCAACAACAATGTCTTGATAACTACATAGGCAGTAGTATAAGCGGTTTCATAGACACCCCTATTTCGCAACCACTGGCTTGCCACTATTTCCCGAGACATGGTATCCGGCAAGAAAATAGCAATTTCTAATGCCAGAGTGCTGTTCATCAACAGAAACCTCATTATTGTCATGAAAGTAGCTAATCTCCAAAGCTTCATTGCACTCTTTACCCATTGTTGTTGTTCGCTGAGACAACGGACGGCATCAGAGAATTTTAACGAAAGCTAAAATGATGTTTTTTTTGGGGGGGGCTGCACCGACGACCTAGAAAACTTGCTA
The DNA here is from genome assembly GCA_023625975.1 of Talaromyces sp. PYS2103. Classification (NCBI taxonomy): domain Eukaryota; kingdom Fungi; phylum Ascomycota; class Eurotiomycetes; order Eurotiales; family Trichocomaceae; genus Talaromyces; species Talaromyces sp. PYS2103. The sequence goes on along the minus strand of JAMAGB010000007.1, from coordinate 20,349 downwards.
TGGAAAAAGGTGTCAACCTTGGTGCTGAATTTAGTGCGTAAGTATTAACACAAATTACTACAATAAAAGAGGTCACTACCATCCTCTCCTATTGCAGGAGTGAGATGGGCCAGCTTCTGAGATCGCGGAGAGAGTCAGAAATAGGAAAAGGCATGGAACTATCTCCGACTTTATCCATAGGCAAAAGCCGTACCTTCTCTTGGATGAACTATCGGAGAGAACGGGAACCTTCGACTTGGTTGCTATCGATGCTCTAATACCAAGTCTATTTCCAACTCGAACAATCTGAGGCTACAATTCAGCGTATTATCATTGCGTTGGCTTCTAGTGAAAGCGGAAACGGAGTACATCACCCCCATCAACCTCCCCAAAGACATTCAACCGACTTTGCTGCTCGTCAAGCTATGGTAGATGATTTTGTCAAGAAGTACTCGAGTGGATTTGCCGCGCCAGTCGTCTCCTCCAAGGCGCTGGAAGAAGGACTTGAAGGGCACGTCGACCAATGTATACTAGTGACTGGCGCAACGGGGAGCCTCGGTTCTCACTTGGTTGCATACTTCACAAAGCTACCCAACGTCAAGCGTGTGGTCTGTGTCAATCGATACAGCCCCTCCTCGGATTGTAGAATTCGTCAGCGAAAGGCTCTCGAGTCAAAGGGCCTCTTCCTGAACTCAGTAGAGCTCGCCAAAATTCACATGCTCGAGACTGATACAGCAAAACCTATGATGGGTTTATCAAATCTAGAGTATACTAAGCTCATAAATTCAGTGACACACATTATCCATAATGCATGGCCCATGAGCATCACACGGTCAATTCATGCGTTCGAGCAGCAATTCAAGGCTATGCGGAATCTCATTGAGTTAGCCCGTCAAATCTCCTGTCGCTACTACCACCTCCATCGAAACGGGCCCAGGGTTGAATTCCAATTCATTTCTTCTATTGCGACCGTTGGTTGCTATTCCCTCTTTACCGGAAAGGTGCGTGTTCCAGAAGACAGAATGTTGGTGGATCAGTCATACCAACTGGCTACGGAAAGGCCAAACTAGTCTGCGAGACAATGCTGGACGAGACATTACACGAGTACCCTCAACATTTCCGTCCAATGATTGTACGAATTGGACAAATCGCTGGCTCCGAGAGCAGTGGATACTGGAATCCAGTTGAGCATCCCGCATTCTTGATCAAGTCATCCTAGACGCTTAATATTCTTCCAGACTTGGAAGGTGTAAGGCATCTTTTGTTCTTTGCCTTGATAACAGATAACCTTATATTTATACCAGCACTAACATCATAGCAGGACTTATCTTGGTGCCCTGTCAACGTCGTGGCTGCTACACTTGGAGAGTTGCTGTTAGACGAACAAACGTCGTACCCGGTCTACCACATTGAAAATCCCGTCCGACAGCCCTGGCGCGAAATGATCCATATGCTTGCAGATGATTTCCACATTCCAAACACCGGCATCATTCCGTTTAAAGAGTGGTTGGAACGGGTACGCCGCTCGCCGAGCTCTCCTGATGACAACCCGGCAAGCAACTTGGCCGATTTCTTGGATATGTACTACTTTGTACGCATGTCGTACGGTGGGTTGATTTTAGACACTGCGAGGAGTCGAGAGAATTCGCGGACGTTGAGAGACAATGGGCCCGTGAGTATCATGAAGTTTATTCAAGTCTGGAAGGAAAGGGGATTTCTTAAGCAGTCAGTAGCTAGTTGATTCCGAGTTGCCGGTAGCATTAGATCCTATTCTTGTAGATTCTGTGATACAAAGCAATTTCTACGAAGTAGACATGTTCTAGATAATGGCGATATGATATTTGTCAATTAACGTTTTAATCAAGATTACTGTGCAGAGCGAAGATATAACAACCACCTAGTCATCTTCCCCCCCTTTCTTAAACTAGATACAGTAGCTATTGCAATATTATTACAAAAGTACCACCAACTTCTTGGCCGAAACCCCCTTTGCGTTCAAATCCATCGCTTCCTGCACATGCTCTAACCCCCTGCCCACGACCTGTGGTTCAGGTGCAGGCACGAATGATCTTTGCTCAAGTGCTTGAGGCAAGAAGTCTTCATACACAGCCTTTCCCACCTCATTTGCTACCAAGTCGCTTCCATTGATCATCTTGGCGTGAACTCCCTTCGTGGCCGACCGGATACTGGTGGCCAGCATCTTGGACACCGTCCCTGCAAGGAATGGCGGGAAGTCCAAAGCACCTTTCGGGAAGGGTGGCATATCCAAGGTGGCATACGCCACGAACTTGTTGCCCTTGCATCCGGCCAGTATGTCGATGCACTTTCTTAACGATCCCGTGCCAATGCTGATCGCCCCGGCGGTGGTTCGATCTTTGAATGCGGCTTGGATGTCTTGCACAGCGGTTGGACTTTTGTAATTAAACACTTCAGCGGCCCCCAGTTTCCGAAGATAGTCGTGGTTTTTTGGGGATGCTTTGGCAATGACTTCACATCCAGCTGCACGCGCGAGCTGGATAGCATTGCAGCCCACGCTGGTAGAACCCCCCCAGACCAGCAGCGTCTTCCCCGAGGATCGGGGCGAAGTACTGGGGAAAGGGAGAGCGAGATAGTCTTTCATAAAAAGACCGCAGGCAGCGGTCGACAGCGCCAGTGGGAGCACGCATGCACTCTCATATGAGATGGATCCGGGGATAGCAGATGTTAAGTCTGGGCGGAGCACTGTATACTGCTGAAAACCACCTTCACTCGCGCGATTGACCCTCTTGTCCAACGCAATAGCATGTCCAACGACACGATCTCCTATCTTGAAGCGCGTGACACCCTTTCCCACCTCGACGACTTCTCCAGCAACATCGGTGCCCAAAATAAATGGCAACTTCACCCATGATACGACAAGATTAGCTGCGGTCTGAATGATCGAGTCATATGGGTTGATAGCGATGGCTACATTCTTCACAACGATTTCATTCTCACTAGCCGATGTGTACTTGGTCGGCTGCAGCTTCAGTCTCACCGATTTGGCAGTTAGAAAAGCGGCTTGGTTAGAGGGGGCCATTGTGAGATTACTGGAGAGTCATTTACTTGCTGAGGGAAACACGCAGCAGGAGAAGAGAAAGAATGACGATTTCTATATTTTTATACTATTTATTAATTCCCAGCGCCGGATTTAACGCCATAATTGCCCGAGTAGCCAATACCTTTCAATAACACGCTATAATACTAAAATTGTCCGGAGTATATCAATACCTTTCAATTATAACACGCTTCAGTATATGTGACGGCCGCCAGTGGAATAGTTCCAACGGCAACTGGGTTAGGGCTATGCTAAATCCTAAATGCTATACAGAGGCAACATACAAGATAGGGTGATTCTGATCTGGACTGCATATAAGGCTTTACACTGTGGCATACGATTCATCTCTCAATATTGTGATTCACTCGCTATGACATGGTAAGTTATCCTTGTCGGGGATTCCGAGGCCGTCAGCCACCGACTTCGTACAAGGATTCCAGAAAACCATCCATTGTTCAAAGGATATTGGAATGCCAGTATGAGGGCCTCTTATTGGACGTACCATCACCAGTTGCCTCCGTCTTTGAAAACATGCATGGCCGGCCTCGCATTGCAAAAAAAGCAATACTAGTTCCTTGGGTGCCAATTGAGAAGTGCAGGCATGACTTGAGTCAATGTTGGATAAGGCTCTCAGCTAATGCATCAATGTTTTTAGGCGACCGGGAATATGCTTAATGCCTATACCTATCTCCGGAGGTCCGGGAGCACCCAACTAGTAATTATGAACAGGCCAGGACAGGGTCCACGTGGCCGAAAATCAGAGACCACTTCCAGGCGCCGTCCTTTTGCATATCCGATAACGAGTATATAATTAACCTCCATACGGATTGTCACGGAAAATGGATGGCGAATGGACGACAACCATAACAGATAGACATGTGGAATAAGTATATATCATGCAGGGAGGCAGGGATTATTCTATCCGCTGTTACATTGAGCCTTGCATATCGTTAAGGCGTCCTGCTTCCCATTCGAATATTACTGATAGTAAGCAAAACTAAGCCGTATCTATCTCCAATAACTCCAATAAAGTAGGGCCTTATAGTGATGATTGTTGGTTGTATATTGATGATGTTATGAATGCGATATCTACCCTTCCAACCCCCCCCCCTTTCAACTCATGTTTTCTAAGAAGTATTGTTTCCGCCTAGGATCGAGGTGATCAGTGATGAGTGCATCTCGTCGACCCCGGCAGGAACCTGGCTTAGTCTGCCAGGAATGCTGAAAAAAAAAACACAGATGCGACAGGAAAGTGCCCTGTGGTGGCTGCATCGATTCTGGAGTGCCGTGCCAGATCACTGAAGATCGACCATCCAGGGGTCCCAAGAAAGGATATCTGCGGGAGTTACGGTTGAGGATTGGTATCTACATCTCTCTAACTATGCTTGATATTAAAGATGCGGACTGATGTCCTAGTTCTGTAGTGGCATTAGAATACCGATTGCATGATGCAGATGACGAATTCAATGTTGAAAGTGTCAACCCAGATCTAGAAGATGAATCCATGATAGGCGATGCCGATATAGATGGACAAGAGTCCCCTCCATTAGCAGAAGTGAGGTCGGAAGGTAGTAATCCATCATCAAGTCAGCAATTTCTGGACATCAAAGGACCGGAATCACTGGGAGCAACGAGCGGTCCCATTCCTGCGCTGACGCGTGCCGATCTGTACATTTCCCTCGGCAGAGTAAATTTGTCAAAGTTTTCCCCGTAAGTAGTTATTTGGCATTAGCTAAGTATTTCCCAGCCTACTCATCTTTCTTAGCGAGGATCCTATAGAAAGATCGCCAGATAATGTCCTGGAGTTGGTCAGGCCAAAACTCAGGAAGCAAACATGTTTGCCTAAGGATTTGATCGTGTCTCTCGGGAAATAGTCCACATTATTTGTGCGTCCAGCAACTACCAATGTACAGATAAATGGACTATTATACATGCTGCACGTTACAAGCAGTTTGAAACGGTTATCCAGAACTCATATAAGAGATTGAAGCCTCCAGACAGTGACAGCTATCTCAAACTTGCCATAAGCGAGTCACAAGATTACCTGCTCTAGCTATCTGCGGATTGCGTCTGAGCCGCTGACCGGGATCTTGATACTGATTTTGGCTGCGGTATAGATGGCTTACAGGCAATTACATTTCGTGCTTGGAATATTTCGTGATTTTGAGCTAGGCGACCAGAGTCTCAGTTAGAACGCCATATGCCAGTTTCCTACTGTCAAGAAACTGGCAACCCATCTCCACGCTCGGCGGATTAGGTCGTTCATACAGTGCGAGAACAATAAGAACGTTATACAGGAGCGTCTAACAAATATTCAAAATATAAAACTGTCGAAGGTAGGGATTTCATCCCAGATGTCGAAGTCTGGTCAAGAATCTAGCCCGCACAAAGTACTGGCCACGCACAAAGCAAGTGGGTTGCCGAACACATCGTTCATAGAGCTGCTATCTCTGTAGGGACGGTAGCATGCACGATGCGGTAGGGACAGAGCATCGGCGATTTTGTCATGGGTCGCTGAAACCCTTCCGCAACAATTCCATTGAGAATTCGCACAGATATTTTTTGAGAAGTCTGCAAATGGGTAGGCTGGTTACTGAAGGAGGCATTCTGTGACTCACCCTAAGATTGGTGATATCGAAGCGACGATTGGCTTGAAAATAAGGCCGATTATCGACAAGAGAGGCGATGCTCATGTCCCCTGACCTGCTGTATTACGATTGGCCGACTGGGTCTGGAGGCTGATTAGAAGTCAGGGTTAGGTGAGCGTAGGCAGTAAGTCGGCCGGCATTCGAATAGAATAGATACGGCATAACCCCACTTTGAAATGATCTGCCTAAGGCGTCAAATCGACTGTGGGGAATTAGGGTTAAAGAAAGTTCTTAGTAAGAACTTACTAGCCGCGCAGAAGTGGGGCTATGGGGACATGGTTGCGGTCCCTGCATATAGACGCTGATTATGTAAGACCAAGCAATAACTAACCCTAAGAGTACATACGATGGACTCATTCATCTTAACTTTTCACGTTCTGCAATTTGTCGTTTACATTTATGAGTCAAAATTCCCACGCAATTTCCCGTTTATGACAATTGTAGCCAGACCAGAAGAGTCATTGTACCCATATGACTATCGCTTCTTTAGATACAGCGCAAAAGGGAAATTACGCAACTGATGATGCTGGTCATGTTTGACAAAGAGATGAGTATCCCCGGCCATGAGAAACACTTTAGCTTTAATATGAGTCAGGTTATGACTAGTCTAGTGACGATTGCTCAATAGCTTGACAGATATCTTCTTGATTCTCTATCTCAAGAACTGACATCCGGCGATTGCACGCCAGTCACTTAGTGACAGCACCATCATAAAGATCAGACGACTGAATTAGGAGCCTATATTCAGCACAGATGTGGGTATTCTCAGTCATAAGAAACACTATAGCTTCAATATGAGTCAGATTATGACTACTTTAGTGGCGATTGCTCAATAGCTTAACAGATGTCTTCTTGATTCTCTATCCCGATGACTGACATCCGGTGATTACATGCCAGTCACTTAGTGACAGCGCCATCATAAAGATCAGACGACTGAATTAAGCGCCCATATTTGCCACAGATGTGGGTATGCTCAGTCACGAGAAACGCTATAGCTTCAATTTGAGTCAATTCATGACTACTGCTCAGTGACTGTAGGTATGTCATAAAGATCCTCTGGTTGTATGACTGATCTTCAGTGACTCATTCGGGGAAGTGGCAGATATAAGAATGTTCACTCTTCCTTCGTTAATTCTGTCTTTCTAAAATTATCATATCCAACCACTTTCCTAAAGTTATTATCCAACCAGTCTTACCTTGCTCTCAAGATGTTCCAGCCCCATATCGATGCCGCCATGCTAGGCGCAGCACAACCTCAGTATCACTGGGTTGTGGACAAAGTCAATGGAAAATTGCTCCGTCGAGCTTCATCGGATTCTCCTCCCAACCCGGTATCCCCACCTCCTCCCATCCAGGTATCCCAACAAATGTTGATCATTGACCTGAAACTCCGCGATCAACACAATTTCGAGCACAAAGCGAAGGAGTGCATCCCCTTTACTCGCTTTCATAAGTTGGACTGCAAGATTTGTCAACCCGCCCAGTTGAACTGGACCAATTTGGGACCACTGGACGTGCAAATCGTCGGAGATCGCGCTATCGTGAAAATCGACCTTACGGAAAAGTCAGGGACTTATTTGATACAATTCCCTAAAACGACGATCATGTCTGAAGCGACGATCAAGGTGGAAGTGAGCTCTCCGGTCTCAATTCCCGAAAAGGCCCATGAAAAGCCAGCGAGACGAGGTGAACCAAGATGAGCATCTTACTCAGGGCTCCTATCCTTTGGCTGTGGCCCACTCATCTTTCTTGGTTGCATTTGTCTGTCAGGTGGAGATCTATTCATAGCATCGGGTATATCATGGCTGATTAGCTCATCGATGATAGTTACCTAGGTATATGTTATTCTCAATAGAAACTCCCTTATCCGAGATATGAAGCCATTCAGTATTGCCCTGGCGTCTTACGAATAATTGATGCATAGAAATGGCGAGCATCACCTCCCCAGAGACTCATCGTATACATGATACAAGCATTATACTCTAAAGAAGAATCTCGTAGTTGGTATTAGGGCTAGGCTAGGCAGGAAATAGAAAGCTACTAAACTTATAGGCTTGTAAAACTAATTTATAATATCTATCTTATAGAAATATTGTGAGGAGTTCCAGCACTCATTCCCAACTCCTCATAGCTAACCATGACTTCTAAAAGTTCTAATAGACTCTAAGGTGACTCCAGCTAGATTAAGAAGATTTGGCTGGTTGAGGGGCTGTCTAACAATCAGGTAATTTCTCCCAAACTGTGGATGCAGGCTGGAAATTATGAATTAATTAACCACTAGAAATAATTGCTATTATTGTTACTTTACTATGGGCTCACGCCGGTCGTGCATTATATAGCGTATGTTGATTGTCTTAGTGAAAGGGGCCACTACGATTAGATCTAGTCTATTTATTAGAGATTGGTTTCTTGAGCTCATGCTCTATATTAGAGCAGTTAGTTAAGCCATTATAGGTCGATGTTCACTTCCTATTATCTAGTGTAGCTAGTCATTTTACCTCTGCAGCTTTACTCTAAAAAAGATAAGCAAGAGTAATATATATAGAAACTAGTTTAGATATCTACTAGGAGTACATACACTGTCTGATATTCATCGTTGCTGCACAGATCTGGACAACACCCATATCATTGGAAACACAAACACAACAGCCAGAAATGATGAATGCCTACCTTTACCTCGCACCCATCTTCCGATCATGCACGACTCGCCGCTTATTCTAGGGAGTTTTGCTTCGCGCGATAAGGTGGCACCACCCACGTCGAGCAGGTAATACATCTCTCGAACCAGCCCTGCCACGAATACGTTGGCTTATTTTGACAACCACTAGTTTTCCGTCCAGGAACAGTAACCTTTCTCTGATTCCCTTTCAAACTTTCATGATTTGGGTAGATATACGCCTGCAAGAAATCGGTCTCTGGATGTTGAAATTTGATACTGCTCTACGGCGACCAGACATTGGGACAATTTGGGGCGACAAAATCGGTTTGAAAGTCTGCAGATTCACAATTGCTCCAGTCTGAAGGAAAGGAGTTGAAGGGTTGACCAGTTTGCCTCTTTGCACTTCTTTCGCTCGGGCTCACACCTCTTCCGCTGCCTACGACGGCAGTCGAATTGTTCGCCGGATTGATCGTAGCAGGCTGTGTCCCAACCTCCGTTAGACCGTGTGCACCTTGCTTGCTCAGCCACTCGTGTGTGATAGAATGGCTGGCAACCGCATTTGCATGTTCATCTTGGTCATATAGAGCTGACTCGACAGCCACGCTCATAAGATGGCATACTTGCTTAATACACTCGTCCAGCTTCTTATCAACGCCGTCAAAGTCAAGATCTCGTTTTGTCGCGGGTATGACAACAGTGACCCCATAGTCGACATAGACTTTATATTCAACTCTAGTGTTCTGAAGACAGGCCAGGAATGTACGAGATACTTCGCTACTGAGTTCAGTAGATGCGGTTATTATGATATCCGTCGTGTTTTGCGGCAATGCGGCCACTAGTATGGACATATATGACCACACCAGTAGTATCCCAGCTAAAAAGTGGTTCATAGTTGAGCTCTGAGTATTTGTATAGAAACTGTTTATAAAATGAGAAAGGGGCAATGGCGAATATCTAAGATAATCTTGCTTGGTAGAGAAGAGTGAGTTCCAAGGTTGTCCTGGGCAAGCAGGGCTCTTAAATATCTTAGAGTCTTGAGCGAGGTACCCTATGAGAGCTCGACTCAAGTACCATTGTGATGCTCTCGGTTCTAATTTAGATACAAGATGGATTGTCCGTTTTTCAGGCGTCGTAATAATCCAACATGAATGCACTTCCATCTGTTTCTGCGATCGTGCCATTGGTACAGTCTTAAACGTTCGACATGTGAGGGATTTACCAGCAACGCTGGTTGTTGGGGTCTGAAATTTGACATCCATATTAAATTAAAATATACTGGAAGGGTCAATGCTTGATAATGCGATCTTTGAAACTTGGCCCACTGGCGGTACGCACTCCTCTAGTGCTTGTCGGGATAGAAGACAAGGCGCTACAAGGGCAGGCCTGGTCTAGATCTCGCCCCTTAATCCCTCCATATGAATTCATTGATTGCTATAAATAGAACCCAATGAGCGTGAAGACTTGAGAGATGCTCTATCCCATGACCTAACTGGGTTTCACGCTGGCCTTTCACATTCACTGGCATTACTAGATTAGAGAGTCAGGTTAGTCAGTTCAAAGGCTCGTAGTGATTCGATGCAAGGAGAATGAAACATTGGAAACATCCATGGATTCTACTGAAAGCTACAAGTAATACGCGGACAGATGAATATTTCAGGCACTAAACAACTTAATGGGTTGTAGTAATTTATTATAAAAATCATTATAATTTTCCATAACTTAAAGCAAAAGTGTACATCATGTACGTGCATCACTACGGGGGGCAAGCTTCCAACCCTCTAAACTCAAAGAACTCTTTCATATCTGCATCTTCCATCAACAGTTCAAGTGCATGCTTCTCGAACGGAATCACTACTTCCAAACCCTGATTCTCTTCTCCTTGCAACTTAAAAGGCTGATAAATGATGACCATATTCTCCAAAACAATATCAGAGAGCTGCCTGAAAGCCGCCGGCCGCCCAAAGCCGAAATCAGCTTCGCACATTTGAGCGCCACGCCAGTCGGTCACTACCAAGGACATGGGGGGCAGAGCGTCAAGACTTGGGTGAAGCATCCATTTGTTTCGGAACGGAGACAGCATATTGACTGCATTCTCGAGCGTGTTGAGTCGCGCTTGTGGTAAGATTGCGTATGAACGTCGCGATGCGAGATAAGGGCACGTCTGAAATAACTTCCGGTAAAGTGAGAGGATTTTGCTGGTTGAGGGACGGCCCAGCACTGAGGCAATTACCCTAATAGTGTGAATGCAGTTTGGGAGTTACTAATTCGTCAGCCATTAGGAGCGATCGACATTATGACTCTTTAACTATGTACTTACTTTGTTCGCGCATGTTAATCACCTTGAAGAAGGGGTTCGGGGATGTCAGATCTGCTTTATAAAGCAGAGCTCGGTTTCTTGATGTCACTCACCATACCAATGCAGTCAAGGCAATACACATACACTGACAGCAAAATAATACTTCATAGCGAAGCATTTTTCATCGATTTGAATTTCTAATTGTCGTCCACAGAGACAAGGAACATTGACTAATAGGTCTCGAAAAAATTTCTAGTTGATTATGGTAAACTAGGAATACAGCAGATATGGGGTTCGAACAGTGGATCGAAAAAGAAAAACGGTCCCTGTGAGTGTAGCAGCGCCCTGTACGCTGATGGAAATCGACTGAGTTCCCTCTTACAGGCCTGCAGCTTGAATCATGCCAGGCTTCCTCGCCTCGAGAATTTCTACAGTCTGCTCGTACGCCTTCCTCTGTACCCTGCGTCCAAGATCCGTATAGATCCACGATTCCACGTCCTGATTTGCCCCGTCGCTCTGAAATTCACCATGCGAAGTTGCGGGGGCGCTGGCTGCAAGCACAAGTGTTCGGGCGCCCACCTCGGTCTTGCGGTCGAGTATGCCGCGCAGGATGCGGACGGCCAGAGGAGGCGCTGTGCCGCTGCGGTCGAGTGTGGATCTACAGAGGCCAGGGTTCACAATATTGATGATAACGGGAGGACGAGTGTCTGACTGTTTGCCAGTTTTGGCCCTGAGTCGGGCGACTATCTCGCGTGTAATCAGAACCTCGAGGAGCTTAGTGGCCTGATATCTTTACATTTCACATGTTAGAACGATTCACATTTCCTGAGACGAGTCCGATATAGGGCTTACCTGGGTTGCTGGCTGAAGCCCTTCTCATCGTTCATTTTTTGATAAAGATTAGGGGCATTGATCTCGGTGAACTTAGTAAGACGATGAGCCTCAGAGCTGACGATGACGAGATGCGGCTGCGAGTCAGGCTACTTGGTCTTCGTTTCATTGAGCTTCGGTAGTAGCGAAAGAGCAAGCAGGAAGGTGTTGAGTACATTGACTTGAACAGCCTGTTCGTACCCCTCGTTGACAGTCCAGAGTTTGCTATTAATACCCGCGTTATTCACGAGAACGTCGACTCGCGGTAGCTCGGTCTTTGCGCGCTCAATAAACGCGAGTGTGGACGCTGTGCAGGAAAGATCCAGCGGCCACACCTCCACAACGTCGGCGTCATTGCGGTGTTTAACGCTCCTGATGATGTCCTCTTTGGCGGCCTCCCCCCTGCTAATAGTGCGCACCGCGAGGATAAGACGGGCGCAGTTGAGTCGATAGAAATGACGCGAAGCCTCTAGCCCGAGGCCTGCGTTAGAGCCAGTGACGATGATGGTCTGGTTTGCGAAGGATTGTCGTGGGTATGGGGGGGTGACGAATAATTGGGAGTAGAAAAACATACGCAGGCCGGCACCTATATTGGGCTGAATGGGAAATTCAACTTCCTTCTCAGCCATGGTAGACGTACTCGTTTACAATAAAACCTGTTGGACGGTGATATGTTTGTTTGCAATACTCAGTATCATGGCACTCTTGAAATTGAGCCCATTGCGGCGGAACACGGGTATAATGCGATTGACCCTCGATATAAACCAAACTGCGATACCTACATATGTAAATTGCAGGGGTCATTTCCACATTTCGCGGAATTCACATTGCATTAGCGTGAGACAGCGGTAAGCATGCTTATCTGGCGGCGCTGCAGTTACCCCTGCTCTCTCAAAGGCTTGGGCCAAAATTGCACCGCTCGGCGTATTAATTGAGTCGACTACGGGGGGGATGGTTTGGCCGACTCCGAGAGTTAGGGTTATGAACCGCGTAACAGCAGGAATGTCAGATATAGGATATAGAAACACAGAACAGTTGGCGGGAATTGTGCTAAAAAAACCCTAGAATCTATCGTTTTCTGTTTTTGCATGCATTCCGGCGACAGCTGGAGACATCTGGACTATGGCCAAAAGTGAGCCGCATAGCTTCTGCTCACGTCACAACGGAACATTACAGACGCCATTGTCTCTCGCCAATATGCTGGTAACGGCACAGCATCAGACCCGTACCGTGTTGAATGGCTTGTCGATGATCCTAGTAGTCCTCTCAACTATGCCGCCTGGCAGAAGTGGAATATTACCATCGTCATGGCCCTCTCCACGGTGGCCATCACATTTGCATCATCTAGCCTCTCTATGCTGACCTATAGATAGATACAGCATTCTCTTCCAGTCCAGAGCTCGTTACCGCTGACGTCTCGCTTTTTGTCCTTTCGTTTGACAACCAGGGCCGTACCGGCACAGCGCAATGTCTCCTCGATGGTAGCATCTAAGTATGGGATATTCATACCAGTGATCTCTTGGATAGTCAGATCGCGCCCCGCTGCAATGGCGCTAGGAAATGCGCCCTCCAGAGCGATACGCAGCTTTGTTTGGGCTTGAGGCTGGCCGGCCAAGAATTTGAGGCCCCAGCACAAGGTAGGGCTCGACGTTTCGTGGTCAGCAAAGACAAATCCAAACGTCTATTTGCCCCCTCTCGTTAGCCATTTGGGGAAGATGCAGAATCGAATGAAAGGCAAAGACTGACCGCATCAATCATGACCCGCGAGAAATAATCCGGCTCTCTTCATCTTTCTCAGCTAAACTTTTCTCCCGCATAATCATCTGATCAACGGCTGACCAGATAGCCTTTGCTCCGTCTTTGTGCACTCGTTCTACGCCCCTTTTCAACTCTTCCTTAATTTTGATAGCCTTCACAATTCTTGGTTTTCGTACCACCTAGGCCCATGTTAAGCTTGGCACCGGGTTACCTTGCACCTCTCCGACCGTCTCGGTCAAATCTAAGGTGGCTTGTAGTGCTTCATCCACCTTTCCTCTAGGAAACAGCACGGGCTCATCTCGACCCGTTCTCTGCACCGCCTGAATGACTCTTTCACTCATCCTAATCACTGCCTGTAGCGTTGGTTTTGTCGCATTGTGATTGAACCCCTCCCCAAGGGCAAATGCCGTGACCGCATCCAGTGCCATCTGATTGATATCATCCCCGGCTGGCTATGGTCTGCCATCCACAATATCACTCTTAGCTCGCCACAGTTCAATCATCGTCCTCACGTTCTGATGGATTACCGGCCCCGCGACATTGACAAGAATGATGGGGCCATTAGATCCTTCACCACTCTGCGCTGTGTTTTCCAAGCTTTATTGGTTTTTAGATGAATGTGATGATCGGGTGCCAGCCCTGAGACCAAGTCACCGAGCGTGTGAGATCGGTCAAAGTCTTTGCGTCGAACAAGCATTTCGTGTGCCTCATGGAAGTCTCCGAGTATCAACAAGGGCTTGCTCATTGGTCTGATAAAGAATTGAATCAGTGGAGCGTTGAGGGTCTTCATGGTTTCATGACGTATGTAATGAAGGTGCCACCTGCAGTTTCTGCCATGTGAGACGTCATGGCTGGGACGTCTCCCAACAGCCTCCTCGCTGATGCTTCATTGTAGAGCGCAGCTCGGTAGCTCAAGTAGAGAGCGGCGACACCATCCCCATACTGCAAGAAAGCTGGACGATACGTACAAGACCATGTCTGCGTGGACCAGCTTTGAAGAAGAGTCCGGAGGATGTAGGTCTGTGCAAAAGATAATAACATCCGCCCCCGCATAAAATCAAGTGTAGAAATATCATGCGTTACCACGAGTAAGTAGATTGTACGGAGAATGATCATTACATTGGATATCCAACCCTTGACACGAGGTAATTGTAATTTCCAATCATTTTATCCCCTGACTATGTAGGATATCTTTGTTAATGCCTCACGAGTCAGTTTATTCTCCGAGCCGGGTAGCAATAATAACTAGGCTTGCGACAATTGACCAGATTTGGTGCGTCTCTCAGCCGGCAGATCCGGACAAGCTGGTCGTTCAACCATTTGCGGAAACTAACAGGGAAATAGGTATACACTATGGCGAGTATTTGGAATGAATGGATGATCAAAAATACATGGTATCGTACCGTAGACATGCAAGGCCACCTTTCTGTTATGAGAGCGGTATAGATTATTATTGTTCGTTATTGTCAGCATGACTTATGTTTGGTAATTCGGTTGACATGGGCTGTTACTGCTGGCATGTAATCGTTGTCTCAGGCCGTCACGGTCTGGCTTTATAAATCCTAGTTGCAAACCGCTCGGCCGTCGCATCAGGGCAGAGAAGGCAAGATTTTGAAAGAAGAAAACCAAGACAATTGATAATCCAGCAATAGCAAGAGAGAAGGTAGAAGGAATATTTAGATAACGAAATGACTTCAGACAGTTTCGACTTCATCATCATAGGCGGTGGCACTGCTGGATCAGCACTTGCCTCGCGGCTCCAAGAGGGCAGTTCATCGCTCTCGATCTTGATAATCGAAGCCGGACCAGACGTCAGCAGCCGTGCTGACGTGCTCGATGGCACACAATGGGGTCTCTTGCTAGGGACGGAGATTGACTGGGGCTATTTGACAGAGCCACAGACTCATCTGAATGGTCGTGTTCTTCCGAATTTCGCAGGCAAGGCCCTCGGTGGAAGCTCAGCTATCAATGCAGGTAGGTATCTCTATCCTTCTCATTCGATGCCCAGCGAGTCTACAACGTTGGTTTCAAAACCGGAGCTTCTACAAAGTAAACGTGTGAATGAAAGCTGATCATACGTAAATAGGTGGCTGGACACGTGGCGAAAAAGAAAACTTCGATAAATGGGCAGAACTAGTTAACGACCCCAGATGGAGTTATGGTGGCTTACTGCCCTATTTCCGGAAAGTTGAGACATACTTTGATCCAAATGGAGACCCGGCTATCCATGGATTTAATGGACCTATCAAGATGCAGCCAGCAGTTGGTCGACAGTATCCGCTGCGTGAACATGTCAAGAAAGCCTGGGCTGCTGTCGGAGTTTCGTATAAGGAAGATATGAACGATGGCAGCCCTATAGGACTGGGAGAGCTAATTGAAAACCGAGTCGACGGGGCGCGCCAGATTGCATCTTCCGTCTACGACCTGAAAAATGTCCAAATCTTAACCAAAACCGTGGTGAAAAGAGTAATTATCACTGATAAAGATGGCCACAAGACAGCAACTGCTGTAGAGTTAGCACCTGGGTATAGCTATGGCGATGCTGGTCAACGAATCATTACTGCTCGTCGCGAAGTAATTGTCTCGGCAGGGACTTATCGTTCACCTCAGATCCTGATGCTTTCTGGTCTTGGCCCCAAAGACGAACTGCAGAACCACGGCATTGAAACAGTACTTGATCTGCCTCACGTTGGACGCCATTTTCAGGACCATTGCTGCGTAAATCAGTGGTGGAAGCTTAAAGAGCCTGAACATGGGTTATCAGTTGGATCACCTGGTTTCAACAATCCAATCTATTTCAAAGGGCTTCCCTTGGACTTTGTGGCGACTCAATCAGTGCCAAGGGAGGGTCTTTTGAGAGCACTATCCGATGACAACGAAGCTAACCCGGAACTGCATGCACTAGCAACTCAGCACGGCCATCTCGAATTTTATATTATGTATCTAGCGCGCAATCCGGAAAACCCAGTGATTGTTCCCGATGGCACTCACCTTACAACGTCTACTATCTGCATTCTACCAACTTCTAGGGGTTCTATTCGATTGAGAGATGCAAATCCCGAGAGTGCACCCTTGATAGACCCGAACTATCTAGCGACGGAAACTGATCGGTATGTAATCAGAGAGGGTCTGCGAAAGATACACAAAGTGCTTCGCGAGACAGAGGCTGGCCAGGAGATCGTTGCAAGTGAAGCCGTTGAAGATGGAGGTCGAGAAGTTTCTTCGGACTCTACTGACGAAGAACTTGACAATCTAATCCGCCGACGTCTAGGGTAAGTCTCCAATTTCGAAATACTCAAGTCGATAAGCGCGTATAGACCATATGCTAATTGAAAAACTTCTTGAAAAGAACCATGTTCCATCCGGCAGGCAGCGTCTCTATGGGAAAAGTCGTGGATAGCGAACTGCATGTTAAAGGTGTAGACAATCTCCGTGTTGTGGATGCCAGTGTTATGCCACTGCCAATTGCCGGTCATATTCAAAACTGCGTCTATGCTATCGCAGAACAAGCCGCAGATATTATTTTGGTGTCTTTATGAGACTAAATTTTCTCTTAAGCCGAGCATTTGTTCTGTCCAAGACAATTAGTTGGAGAATAGTCAACTATTGTTAGGAACGTCTCTCCCAATCAGGACTAGAGGCGCGAGTCATACAGGCAACATTCAGTCTTCGGAATAGCCCAGCGAGATTCATGAGATTATTGCATAACAATCAGGCCATTGTTTGGCAGATGGCCATTGTAATTTGTTCAGAGGAATCTCAAAATGGATCAGCGCCTGTAAAGAGACTGCTGTCACTAATGATCCTACTAGGAGCAAGTGACAGGATGCTTTCTTCGGGCATCAAAGGATCGCCATTTCGAGAACTTCATATCGCAGAAGATTACTGAAATTACATGCCCGTTGATGCCAAATCATGTGAGCCCTCAAGGCCTTTGGTGTGACAGGTATTATTGTGTCTCGCACAATGAAGATCTAGGTAACTATCATTTTGTCAGCTGCTGGGAGCAACATAACGTAAGATTTCTATGCTAAACTCAATCTGGCTGGCACACAAAGATATGGTAAGAATTTGTTGGGAAAAATACTGTATTGTTTGATGATCTGTCTATATAGTTATTTGAGATAGTTAATCCTTTTTATATATAAAAATACTAATAAAAATATTAATATAATATTTAAATAATAAAATCTAATATTTTTTTATTTCTTAAGAATATAGGATATCTTCTAATTCTATATATTTTCTCTAAGATATGTTAGATTCTATGTCTTAGCTGCTATACTAATTTAGTTAGTATATTTAAATATCTGATATATTCTCCTAAAAATGGAAGATTTTAAAGTTTTTATTCTTATTTTTATTTATCTATATTAACTAATTCTTAGTATTGTAGTGGTAACCACCACTACATATATTTACACCGTCGGAAGCAGGGTTGTTCCGGCCTCTAGCCAACAGAATCAGCAAGTTATGTGAACAGGCATATAGCCAGCAAGTATCATCACTCATTATCAAATACAATACAACAAGTCCTCATATTAGATTGATTTATTGATTCTTATATATTAATTATTTATATTAATTCTATATATAGCTTCCCTAGGATAGATAATATCAGATTAGCTCTATCTAGATTCCTATAATAAGCCTAGCATATTAATTCTTTATATTATTTTCTATAAATATTCTTCCCAGCTAAGCATCTCTAAGTATATAGCATTTATCTATATTAATAAGATATCCCTTTTCTACTATATATTTAGTAATCTGTATAGTATAAAAGATTTAGATAATTATATTATAATAAAAGCTTTAAAATAGAGAAAGCTTAAAAATAAAAAGATTAAATTAAAATTAGAGATTAAAATTAGTAGAATTAGAGAGATTAATTTAATTCTAATAAAAAGTTAGTATTAATATAATAAAAAAAAAGATAAACTATATCTCTAATTATAATATAAATAAATTAAGTTTTATCTATAAAATAGATCTTAGTAAGTATAGCAGAAGCTTTAGAATTTTATTTTTTCTTAATATAGTAAGAAAATAGACAAGCAGCATCTAAATATTAAAACAACTAAAATAATAGATATTAATAAAGATAAAGAAATCCTAATAGATATTATATATATTTAGAAACTATATCTAGTTTATAATCTATATCCTTTAGCTAGTAGAGATATATAAGAGCTAAAAAAAAGAAAAATCATTAGAAAAAAATATAATATTTAATAACTATTAATTTTTAGAAAAAGCTTTAATTATAAATATTACTTTATTAAGAATAATAGAAAAAAAATTCTTTATAGCTTATAATATAGATATTATCTTAAAAAACAGCTTTAATATAGAAGTATAACAAGCTAAAATAATATTAAGCTATATTAATATTAAAAAATTCTTCTTTATAATCCTAGTTAATAGTGAAGATAAATCTATAGTTATAATATTAATAAATTATATTTATCTATCTATATTTCTATCTAGTATATCTAGTAGGCCTTAATTTAATAATAAAAATATAACTAAGTTTCTTTATTAATTTAAATTAATATATAATAAATATAGTATTCTCACTAATAAGAAAAAAATATAGAAAGTTATATTATATTATATTATTTCTATTAAGAACTAGATATAAGCCTTAATAGAATTTAAATTTAAAAATTAAATAGATATCTATAAGTAGATAAAGAAGAAATTCTATAAATAAGATATTAAATAGTAAATTAATTCTTAATATTATCTTAAAGCCTACTCAAAGAAGGAGTAGGAGTTAGATAAAATAATTTAAATCTATTTTTAAAAATTTACTACTATCTCTAGATAGGTGCTTAAAAAAGATTAAATTAATAAGTATATCTATAAAATATAATTTCTTTATAGTCTATCTAATAGATTATAGAATAAGATTATAGATAAGTATATTATTAACCCTAAGAATCCTAATATTATTAACTTTATTTAGCTTTTTTAATATATATAACTATTCCTAACTAGTATTAACTAAAAATAGAAAATATTTAATAAAAAAAATATAATCTTAGAATTAGAGATAATATCTAAGTAATATAAATAGAATAATAATACTACTCTTTCTATTAATATAATATTTAATAAAAAATAAGCTAATATAAAATAGATAAGCTTAATAGATTAAGAAAATAGAATATATATTCTTATAAAGTCCTTAGAGAATATTAATATTAGCTAAAAGCTAGATAACTTAACTATAAAATTCTTAGTAATAATATTAATAATAAATATTATAGATATTAAAGCTAATTAGAATATATAAAATTAAATACTACTTTCTTCTCTTAGCTTAGTATTAAGTTATAATAGATATTATTATTATAGTTAGCCTAGATACAGATAAGCTATATATAAAATAAAATAAACTAATATTAATACTAAATATTATTATATTAATCTTATAACTAATTAAATATATATTAGCTAGTCTAAATAAGAAGAATCTAAGATATACTTTAAAACTAGTATCCTAAATATAAAAATAGTAAGAAAGTAGTATAATATTTAAAAAATACTAATTATACTAGATATAGATATTATAGCAATAGTAAAGATACTTTAGATATCTATTAGTATAATAAGAAGCAAGAATAATACTATTATTAATATAGATAATAAGAGTAAAGATAATAGTAATAAGAATTAATTAAAAGCTAGTATTAATATCTTTATTATTAAGAAAATTATTAGATAGAAATACTAATAATAGAAAGATTATCTAGCTTTTTAATTAAAGAAAATAAGTTTCTCTAAGAAAAAGAATAGTATAAAATAGCCTTTTTAAAAAGTTAGAAAATAGAAAAATAAAAGTAAGAAGAATACTATAAAAGATATTATAATAAAGAATATAGAAAAAACAAATATAACTTCTAATTTATAAAAAGAAAGAACTAGATTAATAGTAATATAATAATAAAAGAAAGATTATAATCTAAATTAAAAAGAAAAAATAATATTCTTAACTTATATAAAAAGATATTATAATAGATAATTAATAGTATAATTATTAAAAATTTACTTATAG